>HG993140.1:8750000-10000000 GCA_905231865.2 Boloria selene | reverse complement strand
GTCTCTACGAATATAAACTATCTGGATTCTGAATATGACACAAATCCGTTGAGCCGTTACAACGAGAAGTAATAAAAATATTCACTCACATGGAAACTTTCCCATTTGTAATATTAACGTGACTAATAGTGGGAAATAAAGATATGGCTGAGTTATTTTACATTTAGTTGATTCAGAAATATTAGGAACCTATTTCATTTTCCATTTCATTATTTCATTTCCACTTTGTGTGTACTTAATTCGTACTTTCGTAAGTGGAAAAATAGTGGAAATCGGCAAATAGGTACCTATTAGGTAGGTATGTACGTACCCTACATCTTTGTTGTGGCTGAATAGAATCGTACTATGAAGTATTATAAATTGAAAAGTTTGTATATATAAAATTAACTACAGAAAGTATTACTCATACGGTATGAGTATGAGTCATACGTTATTCATGTAGTTCCAACTTCCATGACACTTGTATGAGGAAAATAAAAAAAAGAAAATAAGCTTTAAATTTAATCATCTCGCGAGATTTATCTTTTTTGTGAAAACATATCGTATTTTCATGTAAATTTTGGCTTTCGAGTTCAGTACCTAATCGTAGTTATTTACTCCTTTGGTACTTGGTAGGTACTAGTGGCATTGATTAGTGTTCTTAGACGTTATCACAACATACGTCGATATTTGACTTAATTGCTTGTAATATGCTAAGTCACTACATAGTATAAAGCAAAGTCGCTTTCTCTGTCCCTATGTCCCTATGTATGCTTAAATCTTTAAAACTACGCAACGGATTTTGATGCGGTTTTTTTTAATAGATAGAGTGATTCAAGAGTAAGGATTATATGCATAACTAGCGGAACCCGCGGCTTTGCCTGTGCTAAACCTAGGGAAGAAACCGAGCGAAGCGAGGGCCAGTCGCTAGTACTTTATTTATAAATTTGTGTCTAGTATTGATAATTTTACATAACTATCATCCTTGGTTATATAAATTCGAAAATCGGCGGACTAAGTACCTACGTCCGATACGTTTTGGAGGCCTTAGTATTACTGTATTTATTCAAACTGACCCAAACTAGGCCAACGTGGTAAACTATGAACTTATTCCCATCGTAATAAAGGGGGGTGTATCTACCTATACTTGTAAGGAATTAAGGTACCTACTACGTATTAACGCCACCGTTATTCTATCTCTCCATTATTCTATCTATTTGTGTGAATGTACTTTTATCGAAAATAACTATTTTTTTCGACTTGAATATAATAGGTTCATAAGGTTAATCTTAAAAATCTTTCTTTCTTTCTAGGTAGGTTAGGTTAGATTAGATATATGCTATAGTCAAAGACTATTTTCTCAAGAAATTTGTATTACCTTGTAATAGTAGTATAGGGATCATAGGAAGCATATTATCAAGTTGCCCTCCCCCCTATATAAACCTCACCAAATAAATATCCTAACTTAATCTAACAAATCTGTAGCTGTAATGGCGTTAATACGTAAGTACCGGAATTCAATATGAGGTTGCTCCCACGGCCCACTCTGCATTAGAGAAGCACCAGGCAACTACTAATAATGGTATACCGTACACTTCACACCTCTCAATACGTTTCTTGCCTTCACGACCGACTTCATCATCGTCAGCCCTTTTTAACGTCCCACTGCTGGGCACGGGCCTCCCTCAGTACGAGGGGGATCAGGCCATAGTCCACCGCGCTGGCCTAGTGCGTGGTGGCGGACTTTACATGTCTTTCGGAAACTTGCTAGGTTAGGTTAGACCGGCTTTGCCAGATGTATCTCGTCTCGTCTTTGTAAGAATGCTAAAAATGTATTATGTATTTAATAAATGAACAAAGGAGAATTTATATTTATAAATAGGTACTATTTTAATTAATATGTCACATAGGTGTAGTAATTTGTTTTATTATTTTGTAGTACCTATTTATTATTCTCTTTCCATTATTAATAACATTAGTTGATAATATGTTAATTCAATGGAAACAAATACGTTTAAATTATTAATAGTTTATAACGACATAGGTACATATTAACCACTTTAAAGGTCATAATTATTATTTATGGTATAAATTCGAATAAAATCAAAAAATATTCTCCTTCCAGAAACTATCAAACATTTAAGTAACCTAGATTAAGCATCACTTACTCTAAAATGGAATAAAAAATCAAATCATAAATTAAAAACAGGTACATTTTATTGAAAAAAATATGTACACAGCAAAACAAATAAATAATCTTATGTTGTACAGTTATTAAGTCTATAAAACATTAATTTCATTGAAATAGAATATTATACATAACTACAGTAAGAATATTTACATAATACCGTCTCATGGGATTGTTCCGGCGTCGCGTTCACAATATCCCTAACATGCGTAAATATAAAACAGTCGGCTAGTGATGGGCGATTATGAGTTATCGATAAAATCGATTAAAAAAATCGATTGTTTTGCACTATTTTAGATAATGTAATAATTTACCTTTAAAACAATACTATCTAGTTTAAAAATAATTAATGATAGATTATTATGTTAAATATTATGCATTTTTAGGAAGTTTATACATTTTAAACGATATAATTACTACTAATAGACATTACCGCTGAATATTTTCAAATATATTTAATTCACGCTGGTATCATTTAAATAAGAGGACAGCAAAGTTCTATAAAGTGGTCGTTATTAATCAAAGTCCCTGACTCTTAATGTAGATTCATAACCGCCCATCACTAAACCCTTAATCTTCGATACATCAATTTCAAAGACCACATAAATTAATTTTACACAGACAATATTATCTAACAATGACCGTTAACAAATTTCCTATCAAAATTTATTCATCATCTAATAATATACTAACTACGATTTTAGAAAAAGAAAACATTTATTATCTACATAATATTATTGTGATTAAAAAGCATTTTAGAAATGTTTTAAATTAAACTCCCTTGTACCAAAAAACAGACACTTACTAGACACTTAGAGTGAAAAATCTTAATTTCAATGATAAACTATGAACCCACCTCGGGTTCATCAATCATGTGATATTATTGTGATGATAAACGGGATATTTAGTATTTGCCATGTTTATCACTTGTTATAAATTTTTAGTTCCCAATATTCTGGCATTGATACAAACGGTTAAAAATTAAATGGAATATATGTTGGGACATTAACACATAGCTTGAGGCTTGTGTTATTAGATACCAAATATTTAATAAATAGCACATATATAACAATAAATACATACATTATATGAATATAAATCCCCATGACTGATGATTAGCACAAATAGTTGTACTTAACTATTTGTGCTAATCACACAAATCCCTCTACTCCTCCTAGCAGGACTCAAACTGGCGACCACTGACACAGCAAGTAAAACTATAAACTGAGCCAAATATGTTGGGACATTTTTTTTACAATAGCGCCATCTAGTTCCGTGGTAAGCTACGAGGCTTGTATTACGGATACCAGATAGTTGATATACTACACATATAAATTATAAATACATACATAATATAAATATTAACACTCATGACTGGAGAACAAACATTCGTGCTCAACAAATGAATGCCCCCAGCGGGACTCGAACCCGCGACCGCTGGCGCAGAAAGTAGGGTGCCACACTGCCATCTGAATCAAACGAGTCGTCAATTCGCAAGTTTGTTACCACTTCCACCATGGTACTGATAAAAACATACAAAACGCACTCGAAAGAGGGTAGCTGCCAATAAAAAGTTTAACATCTACCCGCAAACTCATCAGTATATCCAATAATAACTAACTATGGCTATTGTAAGTGCCGCAATATCAGGAAAATCAAAACTCATATCAACTGATAAACACGATTAATAACCAGTTTCCATGAAAATTTAAAGACTTATATCTAACATGTGATGTTAATATCAGCTTGCGGTATAAACGTTTAAATCTCGAATGTACGCTTTAACCCCTTTTATTATTAAAATTTATCACATTACTATTCTTCTTTTGTTCAGAGTCGATGGACATTTCATGTTCAATGCATGTTCAGATGTCATGGAAACTATACTACTAACGCGTATAGGCCTAAGTTATCGGTATAAATATTATATTTAGTTATGTATGTATATAATGTGTTAAAATTATAACTTTTTAACAAAAATAATGTAACCTACTAAGAAATATATTAAAAATGAGATTATATAATTCTCAACTGAAATATCCTACTGGCATTTAACTGTTAATCTTTTTAGTAAACATATTTAATTATTTATTCCATATTCAAATATATGATTTGTAAATATGTTCCAAATCAGCTGTTTCGAAAGTCCGCCATCTTGTCGACAGTTGTGCCAACCTTAAAACTATTCAGTGGTCAACAAAGCTCAAACACAACCGCAAACAATCATACATACTGTCCGAAAGTAAATAAAATACTGCATTTATTAATGTAAAGTAGGTCACCAGGCCCATTTATTGTCAATTCGCGTTACCTACAATTTAATATGCTCAATATTTTGACTAGAAATCATGTTACTTTCTAACAAAACGTAAAAATGTACACAATATATAGCACTATTCATTTACATGATTAATAATTATAATTGTACATAGTGTCGATGAAAATTGTGATATAATTCAAAATGGCCGACACGCGTCGACCTAAATATATGGCGTTATTTAACGCAATTTAAAAACCTAACTCGCAAATCTTTACAGTACTTACCCGTACTATGTACGATAAAAGCATATTTTAGAAGTTTTGGTACGAAATGAATATTATAATTTTATTTATATAAACACATATGCATAGAATCTCTTCATACTTTACTTTTTAATGATGACTGATTAGCTTATATATAAGATTTATGTTACTCTAAAAAGTTTATTAGTGATTCAATCACATCTACAACTAGCTGCTAAAATTTCTATAATTATAAAAAAAAAACGTTTTGAAATTTAAAATATTTACAGAATCATCCGGACTGAGGCACCTTGAAAACAAGATGTCCGCTTAAATTATGAACGAATGAATGAAATCATATTACTATAGAATTAAATATTTAATCCGTTCATTCGTTCATAATATAAGAAACAAACAATAATAATTTAGCTACCGACATTTATTAGGCTGTATGCATCGTTTGAAAATGACAAGTTGCCAACATCAAAAATTAAAACAAAAACAACTTAAGCTTAACTATTTCTATTGTTATTTTGAATAAATATAATATTAATCTGAATTACATCTACTAAAATATATTATATATTGTAATATTCTAAACTAAACATTATTTTCTTGATGTCAACAATTTATCACTTCACGCGACTTCATTCTGAATTAATATATCCTATACATAAAAGAATCTATTGTTTAATATTAATAATACATCATACAATAAAGTTATTTTAAAACTTAATTAAATTTAAAATTTCCTTCATTACATGACGCAAAAATTTTATTTACAATAATGGAGTTACATTTATATTTTAAAAGGACTTATCGCATACACATTTAGATATATAAAAACTATTGTATTGATAGTGAAACCTTCTATATGGACAGTCATAAATAGTAGTACTTTAGTTATACGATTTTTGGAAGAAGAGTTTTAATAATCGATTAAATCGAATAGAAAATCGATATTAAATCGACTAAAAAACTGACTATTGAAAGCTAATTAAGTAAAAATTGTATTAAACACAAATGAATATTGTAAATAATAATTTTCAAGAATCGAAATACTTAAAACCCTTCTCACAGTAACTGGACTATATAAAATATTTTTATTTGTCATCGGGAACTTCTCAAGCGAGTTCCGTCGACTTTGGCCGCATTTTTTCTGTGCTTTTTAATTTTAGTTTTACGTTTGGGAGTTTCTATTATATCCGTTGGGACGCCATCATCTTCGGATTTATCTCTATTCTCAGTTTTCTTGTCCAATTCCGCCATTGCTTCTTGAATAGCATTTTCCAAAAGCGTATTTAATTTTCTACTCCTGTGCAAAGTAAATTTTAATGAAAAAATCAATATTAGGATTTAAAAAATGCTTAATATATCAAGCTATTACTAATTTATTCTTTAAGACGGAAAGACGAAATATTTGAATATAACACATAAGTTTGTATCTACTAATTCTACTGTTTTTATAACACTTATTATTGAGACCAAACTAATAAAACAGTGTAAGAGTTATCATATTAAAAGTTAGTTATAATGTCAACACCTCATAAGTACGCATTATTAATTTCACTTTGGGTTGGGTTAATTTCACAGAATTAAATAATAATTTATATATAGACAACGTTTTTCATGTAGGTGAATCAACCGTAAACTAATAAAAAATTAAAAACAATAATACATACAAAAACTACAGTTACAAATATAAACGACCAAGTAATTTGATATTCAGATAAAGACATGTTAAATTGGCTATCCTCATATGACTAAGTTAATAGAACGCGAACTTTGCATCATATTTTCTTATTTATTACATTAATTGATAAAATTATCAGCTTATTAATACTTATTTATTACCTTTTTAATTTTTAAGTTTTTATTTATAATATGATACGTAACGTATTCCAAACAAAAATTTTATAATAAAATCTTAGTAGTCAAACACATCATAGAAAGAGCCGTTCGAAGATTATTTGTTTTTAGGAAAAAGTTCAAAAAAATCTTGTTTAGTTTTTAAACTTAATTAATTCTACAAAAATTTGCCATATTTTAAATTACTCCCGCCAAATCCTATACATAAATCAATAAAAACAAAGAAATACCAACATATTTCTTTTTACGGAATTTTATAATGCAGATATTATAATACTCATAATAAATATATGAAATACATAGTATAACAAAATCATCTCCAAACGGCTCTCATTGATAACTCACTTCCTATGCCTCATTCGAGCCGCGTGGTGTGCTTCGAGTCCTTCACAGAGTGTCAACAGTCTAGAATGTTCCACTTCACTTGGTATTCTATCTCCGAACCATCTTACACTCCATTTATTCTCCGAAACTTTATTCTCCAACTTCCCCGGCCATGAGGAATAACCCTTCACTGGACCCCATACGAGGTCACCGATTGAGAATTTCCGAATCGATTTGTTGTCCGATTTATCATCAGATTCGTCTTCACTCTTCGAATCTAGCAACGCAATGATCGTTAACTTGCCGTCGTTTTAAAACTATCCAACACCGTTCCGACACCTTTATGTTATAATTATGGGACGATTTTTAATGATTACTTTGTTTATTTACAAATTAGTAATCAAAAACTATGAAAAAAAACTATAATCATTAAAAATCATCCTATAAATGAAAGGATACGTTAAGATTTCTTATGTAACCAAGGATGATACAATACAATAATAAATAATAATATATACCAAAAACGTCAGAACAAAAAATATATTGCCATAACAACCATAGTACAAAAAAATCTTAACTATACCTATGTTCTTTGTATAACATACATTTTTTTTAAATAGCATAAGCTACAGCAACATTTTTAATTTAAGCCGTGTTGCTTCAAGTGATTAGGAACAGTAATTCACAAAAACAATGTTTTCACAAATCATCTGTTTAGCAAACTTAGACAAGAGAACTGGTCGTGGAGATAATATTATGTATACTTATAAATAAATGTTAATGTATACCTTTATATAACATAAAATTCCAATAGATATCATGAAGAGATTTCTTACAATTCTTATATGATAGCAATTTCTGTCACTTATTTTTTTTAATAAAATTCTGGATTTTTATATGTTTTGGGAACTTAAGAAAAAGGCAAATAATAGTTATTGAATTTTATCATAAATCATAAGGATGCTTTATATATTTATATATGTATGATATGTTCTAAAATCCAGTGTATTACAATTGGATATATTGTAAATTAATCAAATAATTGATTAAAAACTTCAACTAAATTTCTCTCATGACACTATAATATCATATTACGTCCACGACCAATAAAAGGTTACATTAATATGAGAATGTGCTTTACTTACAATGAACATATAGAATGATGCCTTTACAATGATGCGTTAGTAATGGATCCCAATGTGTGAGCCAATTTTGTTACATCGTAACGGTGCAATGGAAAGCGACAGGAAAGTTTTATGGGAAATAATCGTATTATATTTTCCAATACACCCTGTATAGAGCTGTATCTTGTATTAACCCAACCAAAAGAAAACCAATGAAATATCGCATTTTTATGAGGAAGCTGAAATATATAATACACATAGTTAACCGTATCTCGTGGACGTCGAATTTTGCCGCAAAACGAATTCATACAACCAATACAAGACACAACATAAATAGATAAATTTTGAATTTTGTTAGCTGTGACTGAAGCGTGAAATGGTTCTGTACATATTAGTAGAAATAGGGAAATGTTTATTAAAGAAAACAAAACAAATCAGTCAGTCCGTCTGTTCATAAAGTATAAACACGCATAAAACGTTAAAAGAAGTATCTTTTATATCAAAATCACAGACATATGAAAAAACAATTTCAAGGTTATTTACCAAAATTTGAATAGTGAAATATTTATGGGTAAAGTGTATAAATATCAGTTAAGCCGATGAATAGCGTTCCCATTTATTTGCATTGAAGCATATCAAAGCATTGTTAGTCGACTTACCGTCTCCGGAATTGAGTCGGTCATATTTCTGAACTTCAGTACTTCCTGAAGACGAAAACCGTCGGACTTGCTTATCTTGTGTCATGCCTAAATTGTCATAATCCTTTGGCAAACCGTGCACCATGTTGTAATTAGTTCTCATTATTTTATCGTTTCTGTATGTGGAACCGTCTCCAAAATCGTTCTTTCTTTTGTAGGTCTGTGGTCTATCGTATATGTTAGAGGTCATTGGTAATACGTGTTGGTTGTTCGACGGCATACTTTGGTTGTATTGAATTTCACTGGACTCGACTGAATTGTGAGCACGATTTAGACGCATCAGTTGTATATTTGACATCATGTCTGAAAAGTAAAGATATACAAGGTTAAAAAATAAAATAATGTTATCTTCAAGTTATAGTTTCATAATGTTATACTTTAGAATATACACACAGGCATATTTATAATGTAAATTAGGTTCAAAATATAAAAATAATATGAAAGCTTTACCTAAACAGTGAAGAAATTTTAATTTTGTGCAAAATATGTTAATAATTCGAAACTAGTTTATCTAATCTTAACGATTTTTTAAAAATGATTTGTCACAATTTAAAAGGTAGGATAATTTTTATACTTATTTCTTTAATGGGAAAATTAACAAATGTCATATTTTGCGAGGGATTCCGGTGAGAGAAACTGAAAAACGGATAGTCTAAGCTACAATTACCTCCCCAAAGCAAAGACTATTATAAACCGGTACACGTGCTAATCTCAGGAACTACTGGTCCGAATTGAAAAATTCTTTTTGTGTTGGATAGTCCGTTTATCGAGGGAGGCTATAAGCTATATTACATCACACTACGACCAATAGGAGCGGAGTATCAATGTAAAATGTTGCAAAAACGGGAAGGGCGGGCGTTATTTCAGCGAGGTACCATACTGCGCGACTCAGAAAGAATTTGGTTTCCGGTCTCAAAAACGCGTACGAAGCTGTATGAAATAAATTTAAGAGATTATGTTTTAAAAAATCATGAAATAAGTATATGGACACGACAACATATCAAGATCTGCTTATAGTCAACAATTTTTACGCAAGAACAAAATAAAATTATCTCGAGTTTCCTAAACAATTCCTCGAGTTTTCTGTTTAGGTAGAAAATTATGTATGCAAAAGCTAAAAAATGTATGTTTCTTTGTAACATTTACCATGTTCTGTCCTAATGCGGGTTGTATCGATAATGATAATGAGTCTTCCGAATAACATATTTGCATAATATGCATTTCATTATTGTGCAACTGGTATTATTTTATATTAAAATTAAAAATAGTTGCGATTTAAATACGTATGTTATGGTACTATACATGGATGGAGGTTGGATTGATGGATGGATGCTTAATATTCTTTTACGACAGAATCGTTCAGTAATTTTGAATCTGTATGAAATTTGGCACGGAAAAATGTACGGTTTCCGTGGGGTTTCTTTTTGTTTTCCCCACGAAAAACATCAATAGAAATACTCAATAATTTAGCCCGAACCGGAAGTCGAACCCAGGATTAGCGAATCACTAGACATCCTAGACATTATATAATAATTAGAGTATATCAAATATACATTTAACTTACTTTGCGAGTCAGAATCCGAGCTTATATCCCTTGTGGGCCATGCGCGTTCTGACTCCGCCATGTCTTGTTCACTACTCGATACACACTGCACCATAGCCTGTAATTATAGTTTGTTATATTTTTAATACTGAAAATATTATTTAATTATTTACATTATTACATCAAGATATTTAGTTCTTTTAACATTTATATTGAAGCTATACATGCAACCACAAATGTATTACGAAATAATTAATTTTCACATTCTATGTAAATCGTGTTTTTTCTAAAGTATAAAGATCAAAAGCATAAACGTTAGAAAAACAATATAATTTACTAAACGTTAAAAACCCTATCTGAGGGTAAAGGGACAAAAAGTATAAATAAATTAGGTATGTAATTAAAAATATATTCATAACCTTAGAAAGTTTGATCTTATAGAACTTAAATAATTCAAATAAAGAACTATTTTTACTTTAATTCACATTATTTTACTTGAAAAGTGTCAAAAATAAGGCGAAGGACTCACCGAAGAGTGCAAATCCGCCGGTTCCGGCGACTTCGTTGTCGTATCAGCATAATTTGAATGAGTCGCATATATTCTTGGACTAGAATCCAATGCACCCAGTGGACTATGAGTGGTCGTGTCTGGGGGCGACCCACCGATCGTATTCGGGGACTTATTCCCACGTTGTCCTAACGTCTGTGTTGAGACTGAATGTCTTACTCCATCTCCTAACTCTTGGATCAAACGTCCATAACCTTCGTCTTTATCGTCAAACGATTTGTCATCTTGACTAGTTTCTCCTGCTGTCAATCTTTTTGGTATTTTCTGGTTTAAAAGCACGTTTGGGTCTATGCTTATGCGGGAGTTGCCACTTTGTAGAGATACTTGAGTGTTGTGAGAGTTAGACACTAGAGTCGTTTGTTGTTGGACTATTGTCGTGTTTTGTACGAAAGTGGAATTAGTTCGATTGGTTGTTGCGGATATGGGTACATGTTTGGGGGACAGAGGAACCATCAAAGTTTGACCCATTTGGTTAGTCTGTATGAACTCTTGGGTTTGAACGTTTCCCGATCTCACTTGTGGACTATTAAAAGTAACGTTTGTTGGGCTTAAGTTAGCTAGTAGTGGACTCAACTGCCCGTTAAAGTTTGGACTATTGACCATGACTTGACTATTTGGAGATAAAAACTGTGCGCCGGGGCTATGTTGCGATTGTATTATTTTGCCTTGCTGATTTTGCGCTCTTATTACTACTCCGCTGTTAGTTCCGGCAGTAAATAATCCTGGATTTTGTACTGGGGTTAAAACATTCTGGCCATTGACCGTTTGCAATTGGAGTTGCATTGGCATTCCCGTGGAATTATCTTGTATTAAGGCTGTTCCATCAGCGGTCATGACCATGCCGCCTAGATTTGGTAAAATAAATTGTTGAAAAGCTGGAAAGTTGGACATGACATTGCTAGCATTATTTATGAGATTGACTGGTTGTAACAAGTTAATTTGTTGTGATGGTGATGTATTTGTGATGATTTGTTGTGATCCAAAGTTATTAGCGTTGCCTTGCCCATTCATTACTATATGGGCGGGAGTGCCTGACTTTCCAGGCACTATAGTTAACGCCTGTAACATCGGCGTCGGCGAAATATTATTAGTAGGCGACAATTGAAAGCCTCGAGGCGAGAATTGTGGACTAGAATTATGTTGTGGTGATGTGTGATGTACCATCAAGTTATTAGGGTTCGATTGAGGCGCTGTTATTTGTAGAACATTTGTTATATTTGCCGTTTGATTCTTCTTCTTCTTACTCCTCTTTTTGAGGCTTTCTGGAGACAGCATTGCGACGCCTTGGACGAAACTTTGTCCATTCTTAACCTCGATCTGTCTTTGATTTTCATTGGACTGTCCCGAAACTATTCCACCAGTGACAATTTGTGGTAAGACTGTATTTTGCTGTACTACTTGCCCGTCGACAGCCATCATTGGCGGTTGAATTACAAACGGAGTTTGCAATGTGTTTACGACTACCGTCTGTTGGTTTACCATTGGCTGGACCCCTCCTACCGCCGGAACGACTTGAGCTACGGATGTATTGGTCACATTTGATCCCATCGAGGACATTGCAGTAGTATTTTTCGGGGGCGGCGGCGGCATTTGATTGTTAGACACAATTATTTGTCCTGTCGATGAAATTAGTATTTGCCCTGACGTGTTAGAGCATGACCTCCTTTGAGAAATTGATGTAGGTTGCGAATTACTTGTTTCTGGTTTGGGCAAACTGCTTATGACATTTTGCACCATTTCTAAAGGCGACTTTGCTATCATATTCTGAGCGGTTGTACCTGCAATGTGTAATGGATAACTGGTGGGTAAATTGACAGAATTCAAAAACGGATCGGGCTGATTATTCGGGATAGCGTATGTTGTTGCTAAATTAACGCTAGGTGGCGGTGGTGGCCTAATGAAATTTGCTTGAGATGCGTTGATAGATGTAGTCGCTGTGTTAGCTTTCCCTGCGAGAACAGACGTAACTGTATCTCGAGTTACTGAAAATCCACTGGCCATAGTGGTAACGAATGTTTGTATGTAACACGTTTGTATCAAAGAATGGGCCGGACCTCCACCCAAATGCGGCGGAGGGCAATATCCAGGCATAGTATTCTCCACTCTCTTCTTTGACTCCAATCTAAAATCTTGATTTCTTAATCTCGGCTTCACTCCTACCATTGATATGTTATCCACTTCCATGAGATTTTTATTAACGTTATGATTTGATATGAAATGCATCACTTGGTTGCCAGAAATCTGGTTAGGTGGTCCAGGCGAATTGTAAGGATATGTGTGATTACTACCCGGCGTCGGGGTGTTACTGTTGAAATTCTCTCGCGATCCCGAATTCGAATACGCTGGACTAGGAACCGGGAAATTGCAGTTTTGTAGCGAATTACTGCTATGAGGTGTATCTGTGCTTCGAGAGCTATTTGATAAGGTTGGCGAAGGTTCTGGAGGCTGTAATGTTTCATTTGGTGAGACATTACTTGTACTAACGACGCCAGCTTGAATCGGCCCGCAATTATCACTCATCATTCTCTCCATAAACGTTGAAGACGTAACGGGGTTGTCGTCAAATGCATGTTTAGGACTAGACGTTGTTGCCACCCCGCTATCCAATTCAATTCCGTACACATTACCATGTTTCAAAAATTTATTACGCAATTGGTTTTCTGATGTTTCAGAGCAGTTACCTTTGTAAGGAACGTTGCACCCCTTACAACATGGTGGAAGTGCATTTTCAGTGGATTTTTCGGGTATTAAACTACTATCTGGAGTATTGTTGGGTGAAGGCGACGAATTTGGTACAACATTCCTAAAAACGTTCATTTGCTCACCGGATTTTGTTATGGGCCTACTCTTTTCACCTTGACTCTGAGTATTGTACGAATTGTTTGTATTCTCAAATTGATTGACTTCATACGGAGCGTTAACTTGTCTCGAAATAGTATTATTTAACAAAACAGTTTGCTGCGCTAAGTACCCATTGGGGTCGTCCATAAACGACGGTACATTTCTTACTAAATCTTCCTGTTTTCCTTTCGGCTCTTGTAATTGCCGTATGCCATTATTGCCAAATAATATTGTTTTGTTATCAGAGGCAGCAGATTTTTTCTTAGGAGTTTTATTGTTGCATTTAGTTCTCTTCTTGTTTAGATCAACGCTTGGCCATTGTTGACCCATCATGTTATAATGTTGAGGCAAAGGCGGCACTCGAGAGCACATGCCTTGGTTCGCAATTTGCTCATTATTCGAAAAAGTACTGCCTGAAGGCATGTCTTCTGAAGTATTTATATTTGTATCATCATAATCAACATTTTCAATTTTTTGCAATTTTGGACTGGGACTAGTGAGTAACGGATTAGAATCATTTCTTTTAACTTGCCATGGAGGAGTCTTGGCAGAATTAGTTTTAACAACAGTTCCATTTTGTATGACTAGTTGACCTTGAGGAATGTACTGGTTTTGCATTGGTTTATTTTGATTTAGGTTATCTGCCATTTGTGTTTTGTAACCTTTCATAACTTCTATCTGCTTTTGATTTCTTTGAATAAATATTTGCTGCTGTTCATTTATCTTTTGCATCACTTCTGGCGTAAGTGGTTGGTTTAAGCCACAGAATATTTGTGATTCTTCTTCTTTAGCCACTTGTTTCATTATTTGCATATCTTTCTCTTCTTCCTTGTGTTCAGCTTCCATCATATTTTGTTGTGCCGCACTTATGGCATTTTTCATATTACCAGATTGTTTATTGAATCCTGTATTAACTCCAATGACTTGTCCATTGGTCCCAAGCACTGGTAACCCCACATTCAAAGAATTGTTTATACTCGATATTTGTTGGTTATGTTTTTGTCCGGAATCAATGTTCTCTGGGTTTTGAGTGATCCAGCCACTGCTAACTGTGAGATAATGTGAACTTCTTTGAACTAGAGTTTCTTGTTTAACATCATCTTGAATATTCAGCATATTTTGTTGGGAATATGGCAAACAAGACTGCATATTTCCAGCCCGCTGATTCATCGATCCGGGCGATGATGTCCGTTTTTGGTCATTTTCAGACTGCAAAAAAGAAATGTTTTTATACATAATGTAAGGAACAAAATATAATTTGTAAGCACATAATATATCACGACAATACATAAAAACAGTTAAATGTCATTAAAGTATAATAACAGAAGAATCAAATTATGAATATTCGCTTCGTCTAGTCGATATGGGTAATAAAAGTGTCTACGTTTGGCGAGGGCTCAACTCTTATCGGCGCTATGAATATATAACACGTACCTTGAGCTCATTGAGGGGTCTTTCCCTTTGAACCATCATTTGTGAAACGCTCACAGTTGGAATGAAACCCGGTCGTTTCTTCATTTTTTTCTTTGTGGCCTCTGTGCCAGCTACTGAAAACAATATTAAAATACGTTAAGTAACTGGGTATTATACGATACAATCATATAAAATAACTAGTCACTTGCTCCGCGCGGGTTCGCTCGGGTCCCTGGGTACATTATAACGGTTATCATAAATTTCTCAGAGATATTTACAATCACTTAAAAGTACCCTATATGATGACACGGATAACCCATCCCCATCAAAATCTGTCCAGTGGGTTTTCACTCAAGACAGACAAACAAGTATTCTAAAGTTATATACCTATTCGGCCTCTATGTTTATAAGAACGACTATTTATGTTTGGACATGTGTTGGGACATTATTACATACAGCGCCATCTAGTTCCATGGTGAGCTGCGAAGGAAGCTTGTGTTACGGATACTTGATAGTTGATATACTACATACATAAGTTTAAATACATACATATTATAAATATAAACAACCATGACTGGAGTACAAACATCCGAGTTTAACAAATGAATACCCCAGCGGGACTCGAACCCGCGACTGGCGCAAGAAGGTAGGGTCACTGCAAACTGCGCCAAACGTGTCGTCAAATTATTTCAATATTATGTATTTCCTAGAAAATATTTGATATAGATATTCGACTAAGAACATTATTATAATGTAAAGATAACAAATCAGAAATCCATAGAATAAATCTTATTATAATCTATTTATAAATTTCTTTGTTCTTACAACTGTAAACCATACAATAAACAATTGAATTACTTTCTTTGATTTGGATCTTTTCATTCTTTTGAACGTAAGGTCGACGAGCGAGCGACCGTGTGACTTAACCGCTCTCCAGACGTCCTCAGATACAAGACTGTCTGAAGCGTTGTCCTTCTAATTAAATGACACACTACAGTAAGCAGTGTTAATATTCATTTTGCGATAACATCTTGGCATTGTTTGAACAAACGGCGGCCTAATATAATGTTGTTGTTTAGTTTAACATTCCAAATTAACAGTACTTACTCATTTTTAAGTTATTATTGGATATTGATTTAATCAACAAAAAAGTCTCCCCTGTCTAATTACCGATAGGTTATCAATCGCAATATTTCTGTTTTTTTTTTAAATGTATATAGTACCCATTAATTAAATCCTATACGATAATTAATAGTAAATACTATAATGAAAATAGTAAATTGATATTCATAATTAATACTAAAGTAAACATTTTACCCAGCGATATTGACTAATTAAGAGCTTTATAAGACCTGAGGGCGTGTAATACCGCAGCCGCAGTGGAAATTCGCTATTATGACGTAACAATACTCCCCTTTCAATCAATGGCTAATCGACAAAAAGCCTTTGAATCTATCTAAACGATTGTTTACCGAATAAAAGTCTTTAAGAAATACCTTTGTTAGTCCTTACTTTTACTTAGGTATTGTTGTTTAATTAACTAACTTCCTTGTTCGATTCATGTTTATACGTAGTTTATTCAAATACAACATTGATTTCCTTCAAAATAAATAAATAAATAGATATTATAATTTATTCAATATTTAAGAAAAAGTAATTATTAATCAATGATAAGCCTTTATAATTTAAAAGGATTATAATATAGCCATTAATATTGTGAGAGTACTTTACCTAATCCCAGCTTTTCGTCTCAACGAGAGAAGGCTCAGTGGTGTTCTAAATAATCTAATACTGATGTAATTAGAAATAAATCGTATAGCCTTTCTTAAATTAATTTAAGGATATTAATGAAGACAAACGCCCCCACGAGTAAGAAAAGTTAAAAGAGGCGTAATTTGATAGCGCTAAATAATAAACGCGGGATATAATGGCGTTATCTATTTGCGCATTATCTGGCAGATTTGCAATTAAAATACGAGTTGTGTGCGGAGGGGTGGGGGGTGGAAAGGCGCCAGGGGTGGGTGGCGCGAGTCAGATCAATAGTCGGCGGGGTGCGTCCCACGCTACCCTGCAACGCCGATTGTTTCAAATTACACCCGCCTTTGTTCCGCTGATCGAGTCGCCGACGTTTTTGTTTGCCTAAACGGCCTACTTCCTTTACGGTAATTACGCAATCCTGCGGCTCGTGTAAGTTCCCGATTTGTCCACTCTGAACGTTAATCTCCTTTAGAGGTATCGGATTTTACTCTGGCTTAGGAGCGATTTAACGATACTTTGCGTAACGTGCTTTAACATATTTTTATGGGCCGTAACCTAAGTTTTTACGACGCACGTTTTTTAGGCTCGAGTCTCTTACGTCGTATATCTTAATGTACTAGCAATGTCTTATGATCCGTATGAAATCATTCCAAATAGTAGGTATTACATATTTATAAATATTATACAATATTTGTAATAAATATTATTAACTTATAAGTAACTAATATAATAAATATGTACAAGCGATCGATGCTTGGAAAATTATCTACGTCGAATATCAAAGCATTATGTAAAAAGGGTATGATGGAGGAGTGAATTTATATATTCAAAGCCATTGACATAATATCGTATACCTAACATAAAAGAAATGAGGAAACTCAAAGAAAACGTCTTAATAGGGTACTTGAAGCAATATTCTTGTGTATAAAAAGGCAATAAAAACTTGCGCACTGGAGATGAATAAATAGTAAACTTACAAGTTTTATAAACACGTAACGGTCTATTTATGTCGCAGGATGGGGAGGCTTTCTCTTTTAACAAGTTTATTGCGGGTAATAATTAGTGGGTGTTTCTAATTAGTAGGAAAGTTGTATTGACAGTTTGAGGGTATCATTCTGAGATAAATGTTAAGACATTACTGTCTGTACAAGATAATTTATGTGAAATTAAAAAAAATGAAATTGACAACCAAGTAATATTTAACAGTTTCAAAAGCCTAAACTCTAAACATTAACCTGGGAATAATTACATCCTAGAATCTCGCTCCATTGTATTTAGCAACTAAACGTTTTTCACAGCTGTATATAAGACGTGCCGGTTTTCTTAAGATTTCCAACTTTTGAATGGTTTCTTGAGTTGGCTATTACGGCTTTTCAAACAGCACGCCGTTTCATTAGAGCGAGGTAATGTACAGGTCGCTTTACCAAGTCGTTGACATCTAGTCATTGAGACTGTTTTTATAAGTCGAAGAGTGTCAAACTGAAATACTGTGATATAAAATGTTTTTCCGTCTGAATTATTTATGGGTTTTTTATCTTTATTGAACACTTTATATGCCGATGTGCTCGAAGCGATGTCTGACGAATATTTTAATGAAAAAAGACAATTTATGTTAATATATTACTGGCTTTATTTGAAATTTATAATTAATATGATAAGCTGTCTCGTTCAGCTCTAAGCGTCGCATAATCAATTAAATACGAACGTAAAAGTCGAGTTTATATAACGAAATTGAGTTGAGCAAAGTTTCAACCAGTTCTGTGAAAAGACAATAAGACTTAGCAGTATTAGATTTCTAATCAATAAACTTTTGTATAAAGTTAACAGTAACTTTATTACTAAAGGTCAAGTAACCTCGTTAAGCTTTGACGCTTGAGAAGGTGACAATGTAGAGAAATTATCATAAGTGAGTAAAAACATGGGTGATGGTGTGGCAAGTCTAGGGGGGTGAGTGCATTGCAGGCTACTCCCGGACGGACGGCTGACGAAGTAGTTGCCCACCTATTGCCACTACGCCCCCCTCCGCCACTTAACAACAAAGAGATCTACCCTCTTTGTTACAAGGAACAACTCTTCCCGACTACCACTTTTCAGTAGCTTCACTTTCAAAATAGACAATTTAACTAACTTCAAGTGCTTGGCACGCTTAAATATTTTTCTATCGTATAAAATTCGTTTCCTTTGTCACTTAATATAATATCATCTGTTGGAAAATTTACATTTTGCCTGCAAATTTAGATAATTTTGTTATATTGTTTATTAAACAAGAATGAACATCATAAAACTTTAGTACGTTGATACTTTAAAATATAGAAAGCATAAACAGTTATTCGACAACAGTAAATTTATTAAGACTAGAATCGACTATGTTTATAGTTGCATGACTAAAATCATGATTCACTCAACAAACACATAATGTAGTATTGTTATATTCTTTACAGTTATAAATAAAACAATACGTTATAACTACACTTAATATGTACATTCTTCACTTCTAATGTACCCACTTTCATAATATAGAAGGTTCGTTTAACGAAGTTAATCTTTAGATAACAAAAGGATCAGTCAATCTACAAATCAATAGTAAAGGGAACTACAATGCGTTATCAAAGACCGGCACGGGGCCGTAGTTAATCCCATTGGGTTCACACTCGTGTAATTGGATGAGAGAGGGAACGCCCGGAGATTGCACCGGAACACTAAGCGGATAATAATGTTCGCAAACTAAAGCCAACACCGTACTACGATGAAAAACATTGTTCCACACTGTTACGTAACGTACACTCAGCTTAATAAGATTGAAGACCTTTCTGTTGTTAGATGATATCGGCTTGCGCCATAACGTAATAGGTTTGGGCTACTTTAAAAAATTGAATGCTATAATTTTAAATTGTATGCCGCGGAAATATAATGAAGAGATATTATGGTAGACGTTTTAATTTTGTAAAGTACGAGGAACCTACTTTCGAAATAACAAGTAATGTACATAAATAATTTTATGTTTTGCAAATGCGAGTCTTCTCTATTAAGTACTCATCAGTGGAGTGCTATGGTGAATTAAATAAAAGCTTGGTTACAATGAAGTTGAAAACAGAAGTTCGAAAAAGTATATTATTAATTTTTATCCTGTAAACGTTTCACCATTTTGACTTTCGTCTTGATTTGGGTCAAAAAATCCGAAATATATTATTTTGTTACATAAAAATATTCAATCAGCTTATAATAAAACCCCCACTCATACATAACAATGTGTAAACATTTTACATACAATGAGCATAAGGTTGTATCCGCTCTACTGAAAACGCTTTCACCAATGAAGTCAGCTCGAGTAGTCGAGTGTAACATAAAGGCTTTTAATTCAACGTTAATTGCTAAGGGAGGCGGAATACGAGGACAGGGCCGTTAAGCGATTATGAAGCGAACCTAATGTGGAAACTTTCGCAGAAACCTATTTTGCAGTATCAATGTTATATTATAATCAGATTTAATGAGTTTAGTCTCGCACTTATTTTAAGTTTATTTGGAAGTCATGGTCTGTTATTCATAACTACTAGTTGTAAAGTATTTAATATGATTCTTCATTAATTAATATTTATTATCTATAAATATATCAGTTTCGAGACAATACTGTTTCATATAACACACTTAATATTCGCAAAATATTATCAATTTTTTAAAGCATTTATAACTTTTTATTAATAAACTATGTTAGAAAAGTAATAGAAGATTGTTTTTCTTAATATTAGACTCAAATTAATCCAGATTTGCATAAAACAAAGTACCTCTTGTACATTTACTCTTATATTATACGTGTAGCGTCCTACACGTCTAAGTAAATTATATTATTTTATCCACAACCATAAAACGTATGATAATAAATATTAATTGTCTTATCAAAGTATTCCTTGTGTAATAAAATGATTTTCATTACATGTAAAGGCATTAAAGCATATTTGTAAAAACTAGTTTTTATTAATTTCCAAAACCTGGTACAAAAGAATCGCAGAAAAATACATAGCCTGTTTAACTTAGACAACGATACGATTGCCTTAAAGTGCGTGTAATGTAGATACTACATACCTTTCTTTTGATCGATTGTCTGTGGCGGCGGCGTGACCGGCGACTGGACGCGAGATTGTAGAGATGCCAGTAGTTTCCGTTTATGATTACAGAGTTTGGTCAACTCCGCGCCGGCTGCCACTTGGTATGGCTTGCTCACCACCTATATATACAATGAAAAATGCTATAATTAGTTACTTACGAACGAATATAGAACATAATTGGAAAATCATTATTCACTTGTAGTGTTATTATTACTATAACTATTTCGTTATACCGCTTATTTCTAAGATATTATTTGGTTTTACAGTGTACATATTAAGCAGATATAATATGAAAATGTAATTTCACAATACTAATTTACGATTTCCAATCCGTCAATTACTAAAATTACTTTAGTAATACGTAGGTACTTTGGGCATAGTGTTTCTAGATTAATTTTATACAAATTGCTTTGAGGTTAATGGACTTATATAATTTATACTCTATGATTAATTTAATTTTATACTTAAGTTAATTTCCTTGATCATACGACGGTAAACTTAATGATTGATTCAATATAAATAAGCTGTGAAGCATTAAAGGAATTAACTCAAGCAGTAAATATAAAATGTAAGTAGGTTCAAGTAGAATAAAGCAAAAAAAATACAAGTTTTTACTCAATGGAACAATTATGTTTAATCTCCTTCAAGTTCAAACACAAACCTATTTTTTTTCCTTATTTTTAAGTGATCTTAAAGTAAGTATACAAGAGTCACTATTTATTTATTATTTCACTACAGATACAAAATATAATATTAAGTTAACTAACGTTATCTGAAAATGTACTCGCATATTCAATCGATTACATAGTTTCATATCATAGTTTCAGTCCATTTTCGTATACAATATATACTAATATTATAAAGAGGAAAGGTTTGTATATAAGTATGTTTGTAACGAATTGGCTCAAAAAGTGCTGGACCGATTTTGAAAATTCTAAAACTAAGTATTTGAATGCTACATTATCACTGATTAATATAGGATATTTTAATTGTAAGAAAAAAATAAGGATCCCTACTAAAACTACAATAACAGGAGAGGAGGATGAGCGCACGCCGCACGTAATATATGAAAAAGATAGGTAGGTATATTAAAGCTGGAGTAATTTTGCAGAACTTTCAACCCAGCGAGTGATCGAATGAAGTTTAGTAGCGATTAAAAAAATGAACGCGGGTGAATCCGCGCGTATTGCTAGTTATTTATAAAGAACCCACAAAAGTATTTATTATACATAAGGAAAACATCGTGAGGAAACCTGCAAGTCTGAGAAAACCTAACAAGTTTTCGAAAGGCATGTGAAGTCCGCCAACACGCACTAGGCCAGCGCGGTGGACTATGGCCTGATCCCCCTCGTACTGAGGGAGGCCCGTGCCCAGCAGTGGGACGTTAAAAAGGGCTGATGATGATGATGATACACATACCAACATATTATGTATAGCTATTTTAACATAATAATACCATATTAAAAAATAACTTTCATATCGGTTCAAATGCAACCAATATACGCAGGATACACAGATGTGCTGTTGGAAGTGTGATTGCGTTCGTCATCCATTACGGATGGGCGCCTCATGTGCATGGCTGCACACACAAATTGCCACGCCATTCTACTCATTCAACTAACGATAAGATAGAAATGGCATCACTGATATTATATGGTGTTTTAAACAAATTTAATATTTGGTAGTAATAATAAAAACTTGTATATTATAAAAAGGAAACGATGTAAGTTAATAACTAGCAGTTATTTAGTAAGCTTTTGCATTATATTATGTATATTATGCCATGGCAGTTACTTCGAAAAAGTAGGCTCCACACTTTCCGATGACATATTATCTCAAAAGTAAGACGACGAATATGAAGAAAACTCTTAAATATATATCAAATATAATCTTAAAAAAAAACAGATTTAATGATATTAGGTTTTTAAAGTTACTATTTTCAAAGTTTACGTCTTAATAATAATGAACCAAGTTGTTGACATATCACTTCTACTGTATATCGTTTCAAGGATAAAACTGCTTTGTACACAGTGTGCAGACAAAACTGCCGTAAACGCTGGTTGCACTTTGCGATTGCGAGGCTCACTTTAACGCTATTGTGGTTTGCACACCGCGTCTTTACACCTCCACTCCTTCAAATTACTTACTTATCCCAACAATGTTATTATGGGACCGTAAATACCCTATTTGAGAATGCCATGTTTACTTTTTTTATTTGTAAGTATTGGGCCTTTGGTCTTAATCCTGCGGTTGGGAGCTTTGTATAACGACAAGTACTTAGACTGCATAATTAAGTTAAGTTTGCTTTAAATATAAATACCAAAAATAAACAAACAAATAAATGCCGACCGCAAAATTATTGCATGTGAAATAATGAATTGCTACGTCGTGATTATTATCGATAAAATGCATATAAAGATTAATAAGCCTTAACGGGCTTATGCTGAATACATTTCTGTATGTAACGTTTCGTTTTAATACGAAGAAATTATAAAAAATTACCGCTTGTTAACTATGCTACTAATGACATAGTTTTACTTTAACTGTAAGATGTTAGCAAAAACTGCAATTATTAGAGCAAGAAAAAAATAAAGATTGATGTATTCAAGGGTAATTTTTACATTGCAAAAAGTGGACTACCTTTGCAAATACGCTTAGCTAGTTAAAGGGTTGAAGACTTCTTAGAATATATGACACACGCTTAAAAAATTATGCAGTACTTATAAGGGTTCATAGTTGCCACGAAACCTTATGAAATGACAGGGTTCGTTGACCGCAATGCGATAATTCAAAGAGGAGGAAACGCCTCTTTTTATTTGCAAAAGTTGAGAAAGTACAAGAATTAAAAATACTGCAGTGAGATTCAGTCGCATTATGAAAATTAAAGTGCAATCAAATACCATTCTTATTGAATACTACACAAAGTTTATAAATATTTGGCATTTCGTTAAAACTACAAACCACTTATTCTTTTAAAATTAACTGACAGGAAGCTGATGCAAAGGTTTATTGGACCTCACTTTCTTGCATTTAATGAGCGGCAGTTTTATTTTGTCGGTTTTTAAAATGAAATTCTGAAAACATTGTAACAAGATCTGATAATAAGCCATGAAATCAATAAAATATATTACATTATTCCTTTTTTGTTGCGTTAACGTATAAATAGAGATGGACAGGAAACAATAAAAAAAATGAGTAATCATTTAATAATAAGTAAAAAAGTATGTGTAGTAATATAATTATTAACTAGGTGCCTAATTCGTTTGTTTGTTGGATTGCAAGTAGGTACACATCGGTACCATTCTTTCTTTTACACTACCTTTTTTTAATATTCAATATCTAACCCTAACATAAATACATCTATTACTAAAACACTAGTAGCTTATATGTCTTATATATAAAAAATAATATTCTTTAACATGTTTAAATTATTATGTCTTAACGGCAACCTCATGATATTAATAAACAAAATGTAGGGCAGTTTTCGATGTTTACATATTCATAATACTCGTATGCGCATGATGATCATAATCAACGACTATATTATCTAACCCAATGTGGAAAGGTGTTCGGCTGTCGCTTTGTAGTAAATAAGGGTTCAAGTAAGATTGGTTAAAAAATGTCATTTTAATTATATTTTTTCACATAATTATAGTTCTCTTTTTTTATTTTACTTTTAATGAAGGTAAGTATGCATATTAATGAAGGTACTATATTATGTACTACATTAATATTTTACTATACTAATAGCAAACACATAGTTAAAAAATAAATCCTTACGTTTTAACATATTTGTGTAAATAAATGAATAATACTATGCATGTACTTTCATAATACGTCTTGGCCTTGTAATACTTGGAAGCAATGACATGCGTCGTACTAACGTTGTAAAAACTGTAAAGTTGCGCGTAATCTACGATTATAACACAATATCATTAATTTTAACCATGTATTCTGACAATATATACATACCCATTAGTTTATTCTACTTAGCTTAAATATATATAAAAATATAAAAATCTTATAGAACACTTTATTTCCAATTAATGAATGAACCTGAACATTTCAAATGATTTATGTTTACTTTTTTATGATTTATATAAAGATTTGTATACTTTTCTAAAAATATGTCTGTATTATTGATTTTATTAAAATCAATAAGACATACCGTCTAAACGACAAATACATGTTACGCAACGACTGTTATATAGAAACAATCAGCTTGATGGACGTAGGACGCCACGCCCCGCTTTGAGCATGACACTCTAATGACCATCCACTAATTAATAGGTACATTTCGTCCCTGAATTATTCATTGTTTTGCATATCGGGCTGTTTGGTCTATAAATTGGTTTCAACGTCCAATTTGCGTCAATGTTTCTTCATATATTTGCATTGAATTGCGGAACGTTTCACGTTAAATATACAAACACTTAATTAAGAATGTTACTTAGCCGCTATACCCATAAATATGTAGGGATATTAAGCCATTACCGCGGTTAGCTACGAGGATTGTGTTTCGGTTACTAGGTAGTTGATACACTACACATACATAATTTTAAATATATACTTATCATAAATATATACAACTAGCGAATCTGCTAGTTATGCATATAAACCTTCCTCTTGAATCACTCTATCTATTGAAAAAAACCGCATCAAAATCCGTTGCGTAGTTTTAAAGATTTAAGCATGCATAGGGATATAGGGACAGAGAAAGCGACTTTGTTTTATACTATGTAGTGATACCCCTGACTGGAGTACAAACATTCGTACCTAATAAATAAATGCCCAGCGGGACTCGAACCCGCGTCCGCCGGCACAACAAATAGGGCTATACAAAATATTGTTTAGAGAAAAAAAAAGTTTGTAGTGACCCTACTTGCTGCGCAAGCGGTCGCGGGTTCGAGTCCCGCTGGGGGCATACATATGTTGAGCACGAATGTTTGTACTCCAGTCATGGGTGTTTATATTTAAGTATAATATGTATGAATTTAAACTAATATATGTGTAGTATATCAACCATCTAGTATCCATATCACAAGGCTCGTACCTTACCGTGGAACTAGATAGTGCTGTGTGTAAATGTCCCAACATATTTATATTTATATTTATTTATTTTCAACCCGTGCAATAGATAAAGGTACATAGCCGTAACGAAGGTTATAAATATCAATAAAGCGTTTAAACTGTAACAAATAGCAATTAACTAAATAATTGCTGTATATTGTGATATACCTATAAATATACATTGTAACTAACAATGTTAATCTTTTTTTTCACTCAACAGCTAGTAATTAAATAATTCTAGACTTCGTTTAGCGAGGCCGAACAGCCCGTAATTAAACCAAAGCAAAACAATTTTACGTGGTTACTACGAACATTTTTAGAGGCGTACGACGTACTTTTGTACCGCGTACCATGCTATACAAATACGTACACGTATTGCATAAACTTAACTTCTTATTTTTGTGAAACGTATAAAAACTAAAATTATTACATTTATTAATATAAAGTCATCGGCTTACTATTGTATTTTTTGTGAGATTTTGAATGTCGGCTTGTTTTTATTGTATGTTTTTATTCCTTAACGCTGAAAAATATGGACAGTTTTGAATGAGATTAAGTAAACAGATAGGCTGTGATCTGAAGCAACACAGACTATTCTAAGGCCCTTTGACACCTTAGGAAAGCAAGGGCAATTCGTTAGTAAACATAAAAAGATTACAAGTACCTACCTAGCATGTAAAAATTTAAAAATATATAAGTATTTATTGAAAGCATATAATATATAATCGAATTTTCTCTTTCATGATCGATAAAAACCTTTCAAATTGCTGATTTCGTATCGACATAACGTGTGACGAATGTTGTGCAATTTTTCCGGCTCGTCGTCAAGCGCTCTCCACTAATTAATGGTGACATTTATTGGTGCCAAACTAGTCTGTAGCTGTGCAATGTACATGCAGCCGCACTCATTACGAGACGAGGTAGACAACTCCCAAAGTTCGTTAAACGAGTCATAGTCATTCAAGGTAATGAAACGGACATGTCAGTGTCTTCTTCTTATATTGACACTGTAATTATCTGGATGATAACGAGCCTATTTATTTTTAAGCATTTTTTATTTTTGTTATTTCAATTAACTTAAATAATTCAATTAATGTAAATATACCACAATAATAATACAAGACTGACCCTTGAATTTAAGTTCCACAAATTATTATTCAAATGTTATTATTAGCTTGTTGAATACAATTTAAACGAAAGCTAAATATTATGTTTCAGCAACATAATATTACTAGCTGACACCCGTGACTTCGTCCGCGTTGCTTGAAATATTAACAGTTTTCCGCATGCGCGCTACGCCGCTTGCCCCACTACTCCGCGAGAAGGAAACATACATCACTGAACACGCAGTGCATATACAAATCGTTGTTTCTTGAAACTTTAATAACTTTTTATTAAATGAAGATATCGCAATCATTTTTTTTTGATAAGGGCCAAGTGTCTAAGAAATAAAACTTAGAAATTTTCATTGAAATCTATCCAGTAGTTTTTCCGTGATGCGCGCACAACTGCAGACCTCTATCATTTTATTTATATAAATAGATAGATTATGACACATGTATGAAGTTATTTCTAATGCATATATAAAAATCTCGTGTCACGGTTTTTGTGGTCGCACTCCTTTGAAACGGCTAGACCGATTTTAATGGTTTTTTTATATAAGATTGGTTTGAGAATAGATCGTAAATTGTCTCTTAATAATCTTTTAAATATAGTTAAACGCACATATATTCATTCTAACTTTCGTATATTTAATAACAAAAGGTGCTAATACGTGATTTAAAAGTTAGCACGTAACTGCAATAATTATCTTGTTGTCGACGATAAGTGGCCACATTGGTCCGACTTTACCCTCCGGGTAATCTTTATTCGGGTCGAGTCCGTAAACATATGCAGCCACTAAACATTGAGTATCGAAAAACATAAAAAAGCTAGCGTTTTTAAAGAACAAAACATGATAAAAGATTTTTGCACTACAGTTTCATATTGATTTAAGTTAATTAATCAGAGATTATCAATACACGTAATAGTTACTTAGTGAGTACGAGTATGTATTGAGTAAATAAAAAACATATAATTTCCACACCGATAGCATCCTAGTGAATCAATGGAAATTTACTGTAGTTCTTTAAAAACACCATTGAATTTACTATCTGTAGGAGCTGTTCACATGCGATATGGCTCATTGTATATGGGCCCATTCTATTCGGCCATCGGTAGGAGATCTTACAATGGTCAATAAACAAAGGTGTAGTGTAAGCCGCCTGGGCCCTATCGGTACATCGGATTGGCGAAGCATGTCGCACCAACTGTCTCTGAACACATTTTATTGTGGCATGTGGCGTGTTAACTTGTGTAACAAACGCCTGGTAAATTGTATGTAGAAACACCTTTAATGTGATTGTATTTTGGTCATATTGAAATTAACTGGTCCTTTATGTAAAACGTGTGTGTAAATATCAGTTATATACTACGAAACATTCTAATATTTCAAAACACGCATAAGTTTGACTAATATTAAAAATGAGAAAGTTTCTTTGTTACCTCTAAGCGACTCTGTTAATCGTGATGAAACTTGGCATGAATGTAGCCTATGGCATTGAGAGCGACGAAGGCTACGTTTTATAGAGCGGTTCTTATAAATCAAATAATGAAATCTTATTGAATGATTTACATGATTTGTTTATATATTTATTTAAATAGGATTACCAACAGTATATAAAAGTAACATTGTTTATCTTTACATTGTCAATAATCACGATATTAAAACGTATCTTTATTATTAGAAACATTCAAATGATAAATTATCTAGGTGACATGAAACGAATGCACGCATATGTACATTCTGTACAAAAATTCAGTAATATTAAATTATTTCTATCTAAGACCATAAATCTTCAAAGCGAATGGACATAAATAAAATATAAGTTATTGAAATATATCTCCCCCGTTATTATTTTAAGTTAGAATCATATCTGATCGTAACGTTAAGTATTATGTATGTCTTACAGATTCCAATTTAGTTCTTATTGTGTATACATAAGGGTGATAATAAACTAAACATCTCTTTGACTTTGTGGTCCAATGTATTCTACTTGGTTGGCACTTTCACCTCACTCTATGAGAAAGTTGCCATCGGTTTAGAAATCCATTCACCGTCTTAAATACTCGTTTTGAGCTACTTGTATACCAATTTAATTTGAGAAATTTCTCTAATTTAATATGCAGCATGAAAATTAAAGTTCCTAAGTTATTATTAAAACTTTATAATCTATTTGTATACCTTATATTGTAACGATATTGTGCGCAAAGCATTTAGAAAGTAGACTGCTCCATTTGAATTGAAGTTAGATGAAACGTGGTTCGAGCTAAATCACGACGAACAATCAAAACTATTGACCTCGATCGATCTGTTAAATGTCACTAGGAAATGTAGTTGCTACGCGGAAACATCAGACCTTCACGTCGAGGGCAAAGAAGAAATGCCACGGCAACAATGCAGTTCTTTTGTTGATAGCAATCATTATAAAAGTAAAGAGAGATCACGACCTTAAGGAGCATTAGAAAAATACAAGTACAATTTCCACTGTAAGTGTAAAGAGTCGGATAAGGCATAGATTTCTTCGTCGTTAACAATAAAGTAATGGTCCATAAACGTCCAAGTATTTAAACGTGTGGCTGAGATGATATCGCCGACAGCGCTGGATCAACGACAACCTCACGACTCTTTACCACGACCATACATTTTGAGTATTAACTTTCACGATTCACTGAAATCAATATATATTTAATATGGTCGGTCAAACATGGAACAGGCACCACCGAGGACGTGATCTGTAGTAACATATTTAAATAAAGTAACATCTGCTTAAAAAAAATAAATTATTTCCTTCAATTATCTTCTCAAAACTAACTCATGATATATCGAAGCATCTAATAATATTTAACTTGTGAAAGATTGGCATTTAGACGCAGCGTCGTATTGATAGTAGCCAATAAATTAAACATATAAATAATTCATTATAACAAAAATATTATTCGATCTTGTTATAGTAGCTTTAAATAATTGGTACTAACAAAATATGCAAGAAGAACAATTTTCAAATAAAAAAGTCTCGATATTTGCAGATCATACGCTTCAAGTCTTGATTTTAATCTCAACGACGTTCAAGTACTAAGTTGCGCTTCGGAATTCTATCCATCAACGACAAGATGTAAAAGAGATACCGGTGAATCGATTCGATGTTGCTGAATCTGAAATCGAGATCTCGACGAGTGCATTTCAAGACGAATGCTCGGAACAAAGAGGAATCGATGAGAGCGGGCGAGGGGGTGTTAAGGGCACCGACTTCCCCCTTCGGGCCGCGGTGCAATTTGTACATTTCAAGTGCACACAAAGGCAAGGCGAGGAGGTCGCAGCTTTGACAGAATTAACTTGTCCGTAGCAAGCGACTATGTAAGCATCACCTTTATTGAATCGCACGGACGAACGAGACGGAATTTTAGTTACATGCAAATTTGTATTGCATGCAGCGTAGCTGTTACCTCGTCAGAAACTTGCTTGCTGTCGATAAAGTTAAACTCAAATATAAACTTCTGTTTGGTACACAAATGTTGTTATATAAATTGATATTTATGAGCGTATTTACGATAAATTTCTAACATTATGTTTATTATTGGCGCACGTGTATGTACATTATATTTTAGTATTAAGTACTAATTTAAGTAATATTCCGCTTTTTACATTCGATTTTTGCAACATCTATCTAAATCAATCATCAATGTAGATTTGAAAGGTCTCCATTCCTAAAGTCCAAGCACAGGCCGATCCATTCACATAAATTACATCAATTGTACATTAGCAAATAAATATTTAAAAAATAAAATGTCACAGTAAAACATGCAAAGTACTGCATCTAGTACATACTATGTTATAAGCAAATAGGCTTTGTACGTTAAAATCTAAAAAAAGTAGGGTGCCAAACGTGTTTTTTGAAGATTATCAAAGCAAACAAAACGCGTGCGCTTTGCAAAGTGAGACCACTGTAAACAAAGTGGGGCAAGCTATAACGACTCACTTGTTAGGCAATGGGTGTGCTCTGAATAACTACACAGAATGATGACGGCGAAGCCCTGTCGTCGAGATCCCTCGCAGACAGATATATAATACTGTTCTTTTATGAACGCGTCGTCAATAACATGTATATTTAGCTGTCATTTGTAACGGTTATGAACGGGGATATTGAACTATTAATGTAGAGTTAAGCCATTAAAATATTCATTAGTACATACAATACAAAAGCTACTTTATTATATTAGTATTCAACAATCCAAAGAAACGTCGCACTAATTATGTGTTCCTTCAAAAAAACTTATATCAATAATATCCATACACAAATTACTGAACTTGATAATTATAACTAATCAAATAAGTAAGAAAACATAAAGGAAAAATTTATAGTTAGGTAACTATACATGACGTAAGTACTATATCTATGCAAAAATAAAATAGTTTTTTACATAGTAATAAAAAAATACTTAAATATGAAATGTTAATTTTTTACTGTTTTGACTTTACCTACTCATGCAGTGTTCTACAATAATTTTAAAGCAAAAACTAACCGCGCAGAAGTGAAGGTTAAATTATAAAACCTTACCTATCCTTTTTTCTTTTTATGAATTATTATATTATGTAAAAATATTACTATTGTTCATGATACATAAAACACAGCAGTTGCAAATTCAAAATAAATATTTGTATCGACTGGGAGTCGAACCAGTAATGCTCTGGACACAAGAAAGTCATCATAACTTAGCGTAGTAATAACAAGTAAATGGAAACAACATAAATCACGTCTCGACAATCAAATACAATCATTTATAACAATGCCATAAACATACTATAGATTTCATAATAAAACAATAGATTTAATTTCAATCTATTCAGTAAACCGCTTTACTCGATCATCTCCGAGTTTCAACACGAAAAACAATACCGAATGTTTGTCGTAAACGAACCAAAACGTGTTTACTTTCACATTGTGCTGCATTGTTCACATTACTCATATCCACAACGATACGAACAAAACTCGTTTCGATACGATCTCACTGAAATATCTCGAAAAACATATACAGGCATTAATTACTAGCTTTTGTCCATGTGCTTGTAAATTGTAATGCCTCCTATAAAATATACGGACAGATCGATAAACAATTTTTTATCGATATTTTGTAAGCACAGTAGGTATATGAAATGAATGAAATCGTAAAATATTTTTATCAAACGTACAAATTGGAGCTTATCCATTATACCTTCATCTTAAAAGGAAAAGAATTAGAACTAGCGCACCGACAAGAGGAAAATGTAGCAAAATGTCGTCTTTTCAGTAGAAAAACTTTGACATCGCATTTTATCTGACAAATTATCTTTAATTAGATATTGTATAGCGTGTTGATGATTGGAATTTGATCTTCAACTGAATTGTGCAAAATCATGCTGCTTCTTATATTTTATCTATAGTTTTTATTAAAACATTTAACACTGTTAAACTCGAGAACTATGAAATGAATCTATAAAACTCGTTTTCATTGAGCAACTTATAATGACTTTACGTCATCAAGCATTAATCATAACGTCGATAGATTTAAAAACATGAAAAATAAATTTGGTATCAATGACAGCATTACCATAATGATGGCTTTTTTGGTTAAACGCTTATAAATGACACTATTGGACTAAGAAATATTATCACTGTATCTACAAAAAGCGATATTATCTGTAACCTGCTTCTGCCAAATCATTCCCATAGCGGAAAAAGTGGACTGACGCAACGAGCTAAGTATGTAGCATAAGGCAACGTATTCGCGAGTTTGTCTTTACGTCCACTTTTTCTACCTCTTTCAATTGGATGTTGAACAAACTGTCTTACTGATAGGGATCATTACATATAGATTCCTTTCTTACTACGTAAGTAGTTCTCTGTAAAAAATCATTATAATAATGCTTAAGATCTTTTTACGCAGCATCTAGTAAAAATAAAAATATAAACACATACGATCCATATAAAGTCTCGTGAAGTTTATTGTGAATAGCCGACTAAATGCAATATTGTATTTTATTATACGTCTTGAAAAACATTCAAAACGTTGCCGACAACTTAAAGCAGGTGAAGTAAATAAAACTTACCTTGGGGTCGAAACTAAAGGCAGTCTCCGGTCTCAACGGGCACGGCAGACCGCACTTACAAGTGCCCGTCGTTTGCAAGTACTCCCGGAGCTGCGTGAGGTTACTCAACGCCGTTCCACTGGGGCTAGAAGAAAACACGTCGGTTTCAATTTGTTGCTTTGTCTTCAAGATATCCTATATTATTTATTAAATTTTGTTTTTTATTATTAGATATTGTTTATTTATTACATTTCTTATCATATAACGAGCAAATGCTAAACTAATTGATAAAAATAATAGAAATATTATTTTGACGTTTTTATGTATTACGTCTGATTAGACTATTTCGTTTTATCGTACAGGTCAATTTATGGATATTTCTAAATAAAGCAAGACACTGAGAAATAGAAACAATAACAAGCACTTTTAAAAAAAGAACAATAAATGTAAGCGTTTAAAAATAAATACATACATTAAAGTAGCTTTTACTAAATAATCAAACGACTAACCTAAAAAAGTAATACGCCAACTTTATATAATTTGATACGAGTATCTTTATAACAGCAATGGAAAAACTATCCTGCATATAATATGTTTATTTTTTAATAATACAAAGCAGCTCAAGTAACAAGTTAGTTTTTGTGAAATTCTCGTTATGATAGGGTAGGCTCATTCAGATGTTGACTTTGGACAAGTGAAAAAAATGTTGCCTGGAATGTAGTAGTAATAGCCTATCTTAAAAATAGGCAATCGTTTAAATAGGTACTTCAAAGTTTTATACTTTAGATAAAATTCAAACTAAAAATATGTTCGTTGTCATCCTTTATCTTTAAACGTGTTTTAAGTGAGTCGATCAAATAAGAGAATCAAGATTACGTGATTACAAATTCCGACACAGTAGTCTTTTTTGCAGTCTTAGTGAAAATCGTGTAGCATTACATACTCAAGTCACGATAAATATTTCTAAGGAATTTCATCGGGCAAAAGTAAGGGATACTTTCACGTTGAAAAATATTTTTCTGGATGTCTGCATATTTAAGGAATTACATTTTCAATTGACAATATACTTTTTCACCGTTTATTTAATAAGCATAATTAGCGCTTATTAATGCTTTAGTATTTGCTATGTCTACGCAACAAGCTTAAATCTTAACCCTGAGTTCGAGTCCTGAGTTGGCCAAGATTAGAAATTGGCAAATTAGGTGACTGTCAAAAAGCATCCCTGAACGGTGTATAAGATAATTGATTGCCGTTGATCCTTTGCCTGTTCTCTCAACGGTTGAGTGGCATTACCGATTGCTGTCCTACGGCATATGAAAAAGAACGTAGACGCACTTGAGCTTACACACACATTTGTACTATATAAAACTAAAATGCGCATATGGCTCAGTAAGATTTGAACGATGACCAAAATTCTATCTTATATGGTAAGTATGATAGGAGAACGTTTGTTGAATACATTAAACATTTAAAAACAACAGTAGTACAATACACGATCTCAAAATATATTATGTAAATACAAATGTAGGTATAATGCGAGTCTCTTTATCATTATAATTATGTAACAAAAACTTGTCATTGCGGTTACAAGGATAATAAAGTGTAAATTATAAAGTTATTATTATAAAGGATACCATTTATAAAAAGAAAGATAATAACTGACATTAAGCCAAGCGAGTTTCTCGTTACTGATTTTAAAAACGACGACTTATTTTATCATAATGGAACTTGACATTTTTATCCGATACGATATTATAACGTTTATTTTTAAAAGTTGCACAACTTTTTGCAACTCACTGTGACGTATCATCATCATCTCTGGTTTATAAATTCGCCTTATTGAGGACGCGATTCGAATGCTTTACAGCAATCATTGTCAGCGGAGAGACCGAGTCTCTATTCGCTCTGTGCGCGACTTCAGCGCCATGGTACGTTTGAACTACAGGGGGCTATTGTAATATATTTTACTAAGTATTGAATGGCTGTCAGTAATAATAATATCGAATGATAAATAAAAAAATGCTTTTTTAATTAAAGGGAATATTTATAATAAATATTTGTTAATGTAAAGTGTTCTTGTGCATTAAAAAATAAAATGTAAGTATAGTTAATACCGAAAAAGTAGCATAGAAGTTAGCACACATAAAGGTAGGTTAACTGAAATCAGACTGAAATCAAATAAAAAGAAAATAGAAAAAGTTTTTTTTAAAATTAAAATTATAAGAAAACTTGAATAAACATTCAATTATTTTTTTTTAATAGCAAATTTAGATTAAACGAAATTACCAAAATATTTTATGTTTCAAAATTCTACAAATTAAAAGTGCTGATTGTTTTTGAGTACAAAAAAAATAGATTATGTTTGCTAACTAAAATTAACATATTACAATTCAATAATAAAGCTGGGAAAAATTGTTAATCGATTAAATTTATCATTTTTATTTTTAGATTTTAATATTTAAAATTTATGATCATTGGTATGGATAATCTTTTTGTTTAATATTATAAGTGGCAAAGAGTAAATGAATCTTAAATAATTAATGAAAAGTTTATAATAAAAAAATTCAATCTTATTTTTTAATATATAATTATGCTAAATTTAAAAATGTTTAAAAAAAATTTTTTTTTAATTAATAATAATATTTCCTAGCATTTTCTAAACTTACTATTTTTTTAAGTTTTACTCCTTTCAAGATTTTTATTATTACGGATAGTAAGGTTATGATTCTACTTACTTTTGTCTCCTAACAGCGGCTATCCATTTTTTCCTCTGATTTATTTTCCAACTTGCTGTTGGAAATTTATAAAAATGACAAGCACTTTTTCTACCTGTATTCTTACAACTTACAACACAACAACTTTTGTGACTCATTTTATGTTATTTTATTTAAATAAATTTTAAATAACAATTCACTTGTATATTTAGCTAACTCGAAACATAAAAACAGCCCCCCGTAGTATCGGATATAGCCACGGGTAGCGCTGACGGTAAATCAGTTTCTCCCCACCACCGGCTTCGCACAGAGCGAATAGTTTTATTTAAAATGTCAATGTAGTAATGGCCTAATAGTTTTCGCCCGCGACTTGCTTCGCTTATATCGTTAATAAACGATAGCGAAAGGTATAGTATACCTATAGTAACAAAGATTTTTTAAGCTGTTTTATGGTGTCATGTATTATGCGCATATAAAATATAAATACAAACTTTTATCTCAAACATTATAAAAATAACAAAAGTTGCTTTTAAAAACCCAAATGTTTTTAAAAAAAACAGACTCATAACAAATTAGCATATCACATAATATGGAATATTAAAGGTATAGTTTCTAATTAATATAGTGTAAGCAGAGGGGTGAGAAGCAGTGACTCGTATAAGCGATTGGAAGCGTATTTGCTGAAAGGGAACGATGCAAAGCTTCTAGTCAACCGTGTTGAGTCCTGTGATCAACTGACTGCTGCCCAGTCACTCAATAGCAGTTAATTGGTTTTTGAACCCCATTTGCCTTCATCTCCCACATTTTTGACTGTATTAAGCAAGTAATTAATATTCGTGTATGTTAATTTTAGTACATAAGCTGCGAATTATTTTTTTTAATTAAAAGATGTAAATATAAAGTGTTAATTAGTTTTTTTTTATTCTTTTCTCATAAAATGTACCGTTTCCTTGAAAGAAAATTTTTAACTGGCTTGTTTTGTGTTAAATACATGGTTATTTTTTGAGTCGAGTCAAATAAATTATTTATAAAACCCTGGTAATAAAAATGTCCTGTTGGTGTGTGCGCAAGAAATTATAATTCAAAAGCAATTAGGTCAAATTCGAACTTCTGTTTTATTAAAATGCTAATGACATATACTGATAGAGTCAGTATGTAAATACGTTATACGATAATGATGCTGCCTCACTTCGCACAGATGGTACTAAGTATATTAAATCTTGCAATCGCCTCAAATCCTTTAAGAAGATATACAATAACTTGTCTGAGCCAGCATGTAGACCGTACTTTTATAAGCGGCAACGCCACACATGATAATTCATAGATTGTTCACGGTCTGCAACACGGTAAAGGTGAGCCGCGACCACAAAAAGATTTGTTTGCTTTTTTTGATTCTGTTTACTTTTTAGTACGGCTTTGACCACTATATGCGTGTTCGCGGTCGGACGGCCTACTCGGTGAAATTTACTTTTTGCATCGCATGAAATGTTTGGGGGAACGTGTACATAGACAGCTGCCGATAATAATTACTTAACACGCGAACCCTTTTACACCTTGCACGCGCTATATCGCTTGGTTTCCGCCAAACATTCAATTTTATGTTTTTAACACAAAATAATATATGATTAATGTAATACGTATTATTTTTTACTAAGTTGGCATCACTTTAATTGATATACATTACCGTAACCAATTTATCAGTATTATACAGTACCTGCATTTAGTTCCCTACTTTACAAATGTAATGTCGATATCATTATGGAATACGATTAATACATCATATTAAAGAGCTCATGTCAAAAATACACAAAGTCTTTACAAATATAAAAGAAAAAGAAATAAGGAGTTTATTGCTAAGTATTAATGGATTTAACAAGTAAAGAACTTACCCACTCGTGCCTAAACACATTATAGAAACGTATGACTTTAGCGCTTGGTAAAAAGAAAAATATTTCATTAAATTAACTTATTTTTATAATAGGCAAGTAACATAATATTAATAAGCTTAATTTTTTACAAAGCTATTATAAGCTTTTCCTGTTTGGTATAATTTCTTGGACACAACCGAGGAATAATGAACTATTGTAATCGATGATTCAAACTGATGTTTCTAAGAAAATGTAGCCGGCAGAAACAAGAAATGCTTAAGCAATTACGAACATCTGTCGACTAATGTCCTTGATGTTTAGAATGATACCTAGACTATTTTGAACAGTTTAATATGAAACATTTTTTTAAAATGATGTAGATAAGTACTATGTTAGCGACTCGTCCCGCCTTCGTTTGCGTGGTTTTTGCATTGTTCTTATAAAAAATATATTTTTGCAGAGATAAGATATTTCCTATAATACTTTTTCATCATGCTTCAAGGTCATCAATACTTTGATAGCAAAGAATGACCATAAATCATCAAAATAGGTTAAACTATTAATATCGTGAACGTACCGCCGTGTATAAGTGTACACTATAATTTCCGTGTTAATAACAATAGCATTTCTCTAGCGACGTCATTTCTCTAGGTAACTCCCATGAAGAACAACTATTAAATATTATTAGTAATACTACACTATATGCATATATTAAAATAAAACTAATAATAAAACTACCAACTTAAGTTACACTGTGTAAGAATAAATATTTTTTACTTGAGCTCGTTATGGCTAATACATTGACGCCAGACATCCTTGTCTACCTTATTTATCTATTCTCATTAATTTTCCCCTTGACCTTACATAATTACTCATTATGTTCAATAAAAAATAGAATATTAAACTACTTTATGTTGTAATCTTGATATCAAAAATGTTAATTTTTCGTTATTAGTAGATAACGTTCGGAGATACTGTGTACTTTTACTAAGTATATTAAATTGATCCAAATAATTCCTTATAAAAATAATTTTGTTATTAAATGATGATGATAGGAGTGGCTACATCTTTATATTATACTAGAATTTATTATTATATAATATACGTAATATGTATCATGTATACATATACCTATACATATTATATTTTTATACAGAAGGTGTAAAATATTACAGATCAGATGAAATTACGCATAAATCATTTCAATTTTATCATCTAACAAGGACATAAATATATATAATATATAAATTTAATATTTTTACTTAGTTTTCTTCACGTATATATTTTTTTTTAATTTTTGGGCATTAAAATGTAACTGGCTCTGCAATAAATAATAAGAATCAACTAGATCTAAAGGCTGTAATTACTATATGAAATTAGTTATACTGGGGTTATATATAATGATTTCAACCATCATTAATTAATGTAATGACCTATTTTATTAGAAACCCTCATTTGTCTGCCCCCTATGTGTGGTAAAAATGTAGTAACCTAATGTGTAAATAACTTTATTATAAAGTTACAATAAATACGTATAAAAAATGTATTTTTAATATAAATATATGTACTTGTAAACACAAAAAATATTGAACGTATTTAAATGTACATTAGTAGGTCTTATAATAAAAAAACATGGCTCTCAAGCATTGAGGATAATCCGAGACATCAAAGTCTATAAAAGAAAATTAGCGCAAAACAACAATTTGTTTAGCATTCTGTTATTCATTTTAGATAGGTATAGTTTCTCTAACTTAAGTCTAATAAAGTTTGTTCTTTATTGATCCGTTGGTTTTATTCCTTGCATAGTTTGAATAAATTACATCAATTCCGCAGAAAATTACTGGTTCAACACATATTTACTAACATTAACATGAGATTAAGTTGTAAGCTGTTATTACTTCTAATAATAGCAAAGGAGTGACCACCTGTTAGAGGCCACATGTAACCTCATAAATTGTGAATAATGTTGCAACGCTTGTCTAAAAGATTTAAAACTTTGCTTTTGCGTAATCAGAAAAGAATGTGCGAAATACATTAATATTCGAATAAATTGATTGAAATATAGTTTGCAAAGTAAATTTTAAATTTATTTAGTGTGGTACATTATAATTACTACTTATCACATGAAATAATAAAACAAATTTGTTTTATACGATAATTAGATCACATTTTACAAAAAAAAATATCTATGTTATAGACAAAAGTTACACTCTACGTAAATAATCACAAATAGTCAATTTGGTGTCTAGTCTTTGAAACGGTATATTATGTTAATTGAAAGTAAAGGCTAAAAATTAGAAGATATACTTAAATAAATGCTTTAGAAAAACTTAAGATAAAAAATGTTTTTTAAATGGTTTATTGGCTAAAGTCTTCCCAGCCTATTGCATTTTGACAATGCCGAGTTTTTTTTATAAAATCTATCAGAAAATAAAAGTATCTTTGTTAAAGATGACATTTGGAACCCGTAATTTATCCGATATCTTCATTAATCGTTCTGCGATTACGCCCCCTCGAACAGCTATGACTATAACTTAAAACTTTTGTTACATAATTCAACCCTTCAAGTGTCACTTTAAATTTTCTTCTGGTATAATTAAAAAATAACATCCAAATTGATTATTTCAGCGGTAAACCCTAAAGGCAGCTGTAATCTATTGGTAACGAGCTTGCTTGGGAAATTGGGTAAAACAGGTTAAAATGCTGAGTTTTGCACCTCTAATTTATTATGGGCAAATCGTTTTAAAAAAAACCCAAAATTATTATCTACAGTCATATTATGATGATCGAAAACATCGTGACAAAACCTGCATATCTGTATGGACGTAACAAGATTACGAAATAATATGTGAAGTTCGCCAACTCGCACTAAACCATTGTGGTGGACTATGCCCTGATCCCCCTTGTATTGATGGGAGACCAGTGAAAAACAGCGGAACGTTACAAAGGACTGAATATAGAGTTCAAAAGATTATCTTAATGCTAATCTTAATCAGGAGTAAAAAATAAGGTGTTTTTCTTTTTAAGAATTTAAAGAATTGTTTGTTCCAATTAGGGTTTTTGCTCTTTGCCTAATTTAAAGAATCTTTTTAGTGTTAATTACAACACAAATTCGTGCTTAGAGGCATTATGCATACTTAACTTTAATTTTAATAAGCACCGGCAAACTGGTTCATGTAAATATCTTCTTTAGAAAAAAGTACAATAGTTTATTTTACGAACTTAGTTGTTTAAGAACATAGATACAAAAAAACTGCTATATCTCAAGATCTAGTTAACTAGAAACAGGTTTCGAAAGCTTAATATGTATTTATTCACAAATGCTATTAGTCAAGTTTTGAATATATTGTTGAAGTAAGATGCCTCTCAATCGGTTTGATAGATCTAAATATAAAATAAACTCTTACGTCACAATGATAAATATTGGTACTTAGGGTCATTAAAAATATTGGGATTATGTAAATAGTAATAGAAACACGAGTACGTAGTTTATTCATTAAAAGCTTGTACCCAATGTGCGTTTTAGTAAATAAGTCTATCATCTCTCTTTTTATTTTGATTGAACCCACAATTATAACGTACAAAAACACTTGATTTCGAAGGCAGCGTTTTTTACCATTCTTGTTGCCGCAAAAAAGTTAAGTAGGGAGCTACTAGTAGGTACTGTTAATACTAACTTTTCCTCAACAACATCAATTATCTTTACTAGGTTTTTTTTTATATTAGCTTCTATACAAATTAAACAATTATAGTTCAACATATGCTTAAAGCAAATAGAAATCGACGTGGTTGTCATATAATAGACCTATGAAATATAGAACTAGCTGGGTGATTGATCTCATTTCCTTTGTGTTCCACGGGCGAGGCATAGTATAATGGCTGAAATACTTTGGCAGTAAGCCAATACCAACTGCAGTAAATTGAAGAATCAAAATCCCGTTCAATCCTACATGGATTTTTGATTTAGATATAATATCATTAATATCTTAAGTAGGTATAAAACATTGCATCTTAAACAAAGGCATAAGTAAAACAAAATATTCAAAACACAACTGACACTGATTAAACCGTTTGAAAGCTTTTAACAGCGAGCTCACAATATTATCATTATTAGTAGGGCTATGACATATTTGCTGATTGATATTCGCGGCGGATCTTTAGACGTGGGTAAAGCTCTTTGATGGGCTAACGTCCTTTATCGAACGACCCCGACCCATATCAAGCTCCCCTCGCATGAATAAATAAAAGCTCAATTTGTAGCTCGCGCTTAAACGACGCATCGATATAACGTCACCGCTCTTAAATGAACCCCTCGATTGGACCAGCCCAATACACTTGAAAAATAAAGTCGAGGATTCTTCACTTTTCAAAAGGTCGACGACATTTGGTGTTTGGGCAAATCATGTAAAACAGTGAAAAGTTGCCTACTCTCTTGTTTAGTTTATTCAATTTTGTCACTTTAAATAATAATAAGTACTTATGTCAGAACTTTGTTTAACAGTTAATAAAATTTCGTTGTCCGCCGTCCGTTGGTCTGTCAAGACCAGTTATCTCAGGAACGCGTGGCCGTGAAATTGTAAAATAAAATTGAAATAATATTAATTATTAATTGAAAGTAATATCAGATACTCAGGACTGTATTACCTTGAAGCTGTTTAAAGAATATCAAAAGAGAAAAGAAATTTAAACAAAAAGAAAATAAAGCAATGTCTTATAGTACAATGAAATAATTCGAAAACTGTTCATTTGGTACATCACAAAAAATGTTTTGCGTTTATAATATACCTAAGTATAATTAAAAATAATGAAATAAATTTGTATTAATAAAACTAATGGTTTAATAATATAAGGTTGATTAAAAATGCATTAAATCAAAAATCAAGTAATCGTAGATAACGTAAAGAATTACCGGCGATCAATAACAAATTTAACTCTAAGAAAACCCGATCGAAATGATTACTTATCTTACGATAAAACGCCGATAATTTTTTTAGGCCGTGAAACCCATAAACTAGCTTCTGGGCGGTCCATTTTTTGCCTCCCATAATGAACTCGTAAATCTGACCTGATGTCATAAATTTCCTCATAAAGTTACATCTCAAATATTAATATTAAACTATTTGACGTATTACATTCAATATAACAAATACCTATTATAGATGATGATTACTAAAGTGCTTAAATTTCGATATAGTGCCTATATTGTCATTACTTGGTACGTATATTTTCTTAAAATTCTTAGTACGTTAATCCTAATTTTAACATAAATTTAATTAAACAATACTAAGACGTATTATTGCTTTAGTTTCTTTTATAGCTGACTAATACTAGCTGACTAGAGTCAATTTAATCTTCGGGCGCCATGGTTCGTAAAATGACATTATATAGCTCAGTATTTTAAGAGTTTTGACAGATTGGATACCTATAAATTTAAAACGTTTAAAACGCTTAAGACTTTTACCTAGAACATTAATCAAACAAAAACACCCCACTCAGTTAAAAATCAATAGCGCTACCCACCCTTTCTTTCCACCTTTACCCAATTTAACAATTCATACAAACAACGTACTTTTAAAATTATTTAATTTAATGATTAAATTCTTCGTTTTATTTATGTTAAATCTACAATTAAGGTAACAAGTATTATTTATTAACAAGTATTATTCATCAAAAAATTCACACACACTAAAAAACAGAAATAACAAAGATGAGAACAAAATGTTCGACAAAGCATATGTACCTAATTGATAAATCAAACAAAAATTCGTCAACACGTAGCTTTCTAGACGTGGGCGGGATGACTTCACCCACACGCATAAAAATTTCATTGGTCCCATAATGCCTTAAAAAGTTACGTACAACACTAATATTAGTTATAAAAAAAACGTGTAGTCTTCGCTTTAAAATTTTTTATTACAATCCCTTCTGTCATTAAACGACAGTTAACTGAGTAGTATTTTATGTCCATCGAAATAGCTTCGAGTGGTGAAACTTAATCTAGTGATATCCCATTTTCTTGTCGATCTTCATAAAAGCGCTTAATCTATAGAAAATACTTTAATTACTTTAAGAAAATTCAGTCATTATCCTATTAAAGAGCTCATGTCAATGAAAGTGTCCCGACGAAGAAACTCAGAGAAGGAGGTAAAGCTACGTCATGAGGCGCGACGAGAGCTACTCAGTTATATGAGTGCTAAACATGTGTGCCAGGAAAACAGGTAGAGGTCGACAATCGAACTCGTGTCTATCCACTGTCGAGAAGAATCTGAATCTGAAAATACGAAATAGTCTACCGCTGTCAATCCAAGATAGATTATGCTGCATATACACAAGAAGGCCCGACCTCAAGTAAAGTTAGGAAAGGGGCAGAAAGAAGAAAAAGAATCAATATCCAATATTGTATCCACAAAAAAGTCGCCATTGTTGTGTAATTAAAAAATTATTTGTGTTATTCAAATATTGGATGCGCAAATAAAAAATGCAAATAAAAATACACTACATAACCATTAAAGTGCTAATGAACAGGCACGATCAATAATCATATACATTTAAATGAAATCTGCGATTACGATCAACGGCTATCAAGAAGCCCTAAGCCTAACTAAAGTAAATGGCTAGTCGCGTGAGTCGTTAGTACTCTGATGTACCTACATTTTATTGTTTGAGGTGTAATGAGTCACTACGGGAAACCCTTTCGTGACTCAATACGCAATCGTAATATAATAATTAGGTACTTTATTGATATATGTTGTATTATAGCTTTCGCGGTAAACACGCAACACTTAAATTAACTTTCACGATTATATAATGAATTGTGTTAAAATTTGCAACGTTTCTTATAATTTATATTTTACTAGCCTTTTTTAAGTCGCGCGGTATGGTATCACGCAGACCCCGTCCTTCCTGTTTTTGCAAAATTTTTCATTGATGCTCCGCTCCTATTGGTCGTAGCGTGATGTAATATAGCATATAGTCTTCCTCGATAAACGGACTATCCAACACAAAAATAATTTTTCAAATCGAACCAGTAGTTTGTGAGATAAGCGCGTTCAACCAAACTAACAAATAAACTCCTCAGCTTTATAATATTACCTAGTATGGAAGTATAGATAAAACCGTCTTTACCATTTTAAAAATGTAGGTACTTTGATTAAATTTAAGTGAATCATAAGCTGTTAAACATATACGTGTGAGTTATTATACCTATCAGATTTATTGTTTACTAGTGACTAACCCTCGCTCCGTTCGGGTTCGCCCCTAAGTACCGAATATAAAAAAAGATTTGTGTAGATTTCTCAGAAAGATATTTTCTAGCATTAAATATATATCCTATATATGTTGACCCGGATAACTATCTATTATAAAATCAAATTTCATCAAAATCTGTCGTGTGGTTTTCTCGTGATGCTGTCAAAGACAGGTAGACATTCTAAAACTATAGATTTTGCATCTTTATCGATAATGATGCCTACTTCAATAAAATTTTCCAAAAAATATTCTATATTTCTGCTTGATTTAATGTTATAATTAATTGTTAAACATAAACACGTACGTAGTGTTCGAAGGTTAATGAAAAATCAATAAAAAATACATATTGTATTGCTTTTAAATAAATAAATACCAATTCGGAATAACAAAACCAATAACATCGAATCAGACTTGTGGATCGACATAACAGTAGAATTATTTACAGTTCATGTATCTGTGCCTTACGCTCTACATGACACTTGTTTCGATCAATCGTTGCTTTATTTTTAACTCCGGATGCAAAAACAGGGGAGTTATATTATAAGTTTAAAGTGAATCAGTGTTTGTCTGTGGCATCGCAACATCCAAATGGATGAACCAATTTTAATTTAGTTTTCTTTCTATGAAAGGTGAGATGATCGCGTGTTCTTAACATCTTAGGTCAAAATCAAGAAAAACCATTCTGCCGTTTTCAGGCTATGGGTTCAAATAACATAAACCACGGATCAACGGATCCAATTCATCTAATCGAAACTTCGTATCCTATTACTTTACTGCCATTGCAATGATTAACTTGCCCCGATGCTGAGTATTTATCTGGAACCAGCAAGTTCTTTTTTAATTTTTTACTAAAATAGGTACTGCAGAGATATCTTGTTTTAGATTATTAAAATGGTAATTAAATGGTCATTGTGTTAAGGGGTTTTTAATTATTTTCTCCCGAACTGCTTTGAAAGGCAACTAGATTCCTATTGGTAACTACCTAGTAATCAGATATCGCTAGTCATAATTACTAATTCATATTTAGTAGGACAAATTAAACATGTAAACGTGCGAGTTAACACTTTTTCAAATAAGCTTATGTTAAGCAATCACTGTGTACACTGTGCAGGTTTAGCCTCATTACGTTACACCACTAATTGTAGACGTAACTCGAATCCATCAGCGTACTTACGTTTGTTTATCTTACTTTACATGGCAGATATATCTCGTTTGTACTACTTTTTAAAGACGTTTTTATTAGCTTCACGTGTAAACAAATCTTAGAAGTAGATTTAACCCCTAGAGCGTCGGCCTCCGTTTTACGAAAAGGCTCGAAGCGTCGGCGTAATTTCAAGGACGTTTGATAGATAGGATAGACCTTCGGAAAAACGATGAATTCGTTGATATGTATATATTAAAATGGTATAAATTATACCTTCCCGGCTTCGTTATGAGTTTATCTAACTATTTATATAATTTAATAAGCAAATAAAACTGACCTTATCTCGCAGTGATGTAATATATATTTTTTTATTTTTAAATTATTTTTAAATTAGGATGCATATGCGGAGCCGTCGACGCCTCGAGCCTTTTCTCTTATGATCTTACGGTGTATCGTGAAACGCTCGAGGGGTTAAATGTACCTACTTCTAATTGAAACTCTGCCCTTACGTGGACTTCTGTTGATGTTACATTAGTTCGATAATATTCAGCCGTTCAGATAATTGAGCCAAGAGAAAGAGAGAGAGAGAGAGATCAAATTATTCATGGCTTCTTTTTACGGATGTTTTAAAGAATGATTAAAAATAAACAACAAATAAAAAATATACAAATAGTAAATATGTACCTACCTAATAATACATAAAATCATCAATACCTTAATACTAACGATTTATAATTAACTAGTGTTTACAACCGTCCGAGTATTTTTATCCAAGTAACAACATTATTCATTATTTCGCAACAAAGAATTCAAATACGGAAACGGAATATTAATTCAAGCTTCACGGACGTACAAGTTAGAAAGAGTAAGATAACATGTAAGCAACTAATGGAACTATCACCAAAACATGCCATGTTTGTAGAGGGGACAATAGAAACAGCATTTCACACGACTATGTGTCAACATTGAATGGTGTCCCTTACAGGTTTGTCTGCGTAAAAGTTCACATCGTCAATAAACAATTGATGTGGCACCACAAATAAGGTATTCAATATGAAGGGGAATATAATCCTATATCATTTGCTGTATTTACCGATTATCGAGTTACTTAACGCGACCTTACCCTACTACTTTTGTGGGGATTGAATAATGGATAGATAAATAATAAATTTCAAGAAATATATCAAAATATTTAGGATTATATTTATTAAAGATGCCGATTTGGAAGATAAATTCAATATTTCCAAAGAAACGAATAATTAACTAGCAACTTTAAGTACCTACCTAACATATTACATAACATTGAGAACTTAATAGCAAAATCTATACCTACGTAAACACAAGAAGCACAGGTAATTGATTTTGCGCCGTATAATATTTATTAATTTTATATTAGATATCAAAAGATCATGAATCTCACAATTCTATTATTATTTCAAATGATACGTTAGGAAATTATTTTATTCGCCGTTCCGACACTCAATTACGTGAAATATCAAATTACTGGTAATAACCGCACAAACACGGTTAATACGTACCTACCTAATAAACACGTCAGTTATCGTAGAAAAGGGTGAATGGCCTGCAAGAGGCACACGAGCAAGCTACCTGCATTCACCGATTTGCTAATTATACCCTACGATAGAGCTATACAAAATACAGAAACAAATTTTATTTATTTTACTCAACTCAACTTATTTTAATCTGTTACAAAATCTTGTTCTGCAAAACACTTTAAGGCATAATTAAAAAATTCACTTACATTTAATTACAGGGAGGTACCTATCAAGATTGCAGTATGTAATTTGAAATACCCATTTAAGAAAAAATACGTGTTTTATATTAACAAATAATTATATAATGTACCAGCAACTCACCCTAGCTTCGTTCATGTTCATAATCGAGTATGTTTTTAACTGTTAGTAGGTAGGTACCTAAATGTAGATTTTTTAAAAATGAGACCTAGGTATTTTGCTGCCGCAATAAAAAGTATACTATAATATATTGACTCGTATAAATAGTATTATTCATATAAAATTTCATCATTATCCATCCATCGGTTTTGACAGGACGAGTTCATAGACAGACAGACAAACTTTTTCTAAAAACTAGAGATTCCGCTTCTGTAAAGGTACTTAATGTCTGTACTTATAAATATTTATAGTATAGATTCGAATCAATTTTTATAACATACGTAATTTATAATTTGTCAATATACCTACCTATGTTTAAAAGATACTTTTTAACCATCTAAAACAGTTATCTTTTATAATAATGCACAATGCCTGTTGGAGTAGAGTAATTATATTCAAGGCCAGAGAGGCGACATGTGTAAACAACATAGCTCAGAAATTAAAATAGGGTAAACATACCGGTTTACCGACCACTACCCCTTTTCGACCACTTCGCATGTTATTTTAAATAATAGACAGTGTTACAGACCGATCTTTTCTAATTTCGTGCCATTCGATCCGGGCTAACTTCACAGTTTATATTTTAACGGCATGACCTCGAAGTTTTCAAATTGAGCACTCAGTCGCTCTTTCAAAATTTGGTGTATGAACGCGTGTAAAATTTAGCGAAAAAAATAGTAGGTGGATTGATTTTCAAAGGTAAGTTTTTAAGTGTTACTCTTACTTTATTGGTCATTGCTTTGGTTTGTGTGTATTAGGCATGTTTAATTTCAATATTCAAGTGCCTAAACTCATCAAACTTTTTATAATTTATGATATTTTTGGTGGTCGGACAATACGTTAACGATTAATTACAAAATCTACTTTCCGACCGGGTGGTCGCAAAACCGGTTAATTCGCGTCGTTTTTCTTTGCCTTTATTGCGGAAACCTTAAATTCACCAACATACATTGCACTATATTTGTGAAGAGCTAGAGTTTTGTGAATTTACAACTAGATTACGACCGCCTGTATACCTTATATTTTCAAAGATATGGCCTTCCAAAATAGCGAATATTTAACGGTCGATGACCAGTAAAAACAAAACCTGTCCCCGACCGTTTCAAAACTGCCTTATAATCTTACTAATATTATAAAAGTGAAAGTTAAGATGTATGTTTGAATGTTTGTTACTCAAGCACAAAATTCGGTACAGAGATAGAGTATACTCTGGAATAGCACATGCTAATTTTTATCCCGGAAAAATATATAGTTCCCTTGGGATATATCTGTTTTTATTTTGTAAAGGCGAACTCATTCAAGCTTGTAAATAAGCTTATATGTTTTAATGATAATGGATACATTTTGGTTGATGTGCTTGGTGTTAGAATTGTGCTTGTTTTTTTATCAGATGGCACCTATCAGTAAAGAAAAAAAAATAAGAGCCTTGCCGCTTCAACCCCTAAACTTTCCTTTGAGTTTAAAAGTCCTAACAAGCGTAGGGCGAAAATTTCACATTTCGCACAGCTCTATTAAGATTCCATAGTATTTCTTATATATCTCTTATCGACATCTCAATATCACCATTTAGTGACATTCAATTATCACAAGTCTTAGGTTGGCAACAATACTATGAAAAAAGAGATATAGCGAAAGAGGACAAAGAAAACTAAATTAAGAAAAGAAAACTCGAAAGAGCTAAAGAGAAAAGAACAACTATTTCACCACCACCAACCATCAAAGAAGAGAATTAAAAAAAAAGTAGAAGAAACTCCAGCCCGTGTTAAATGTGGTTCTTGTGATCTTGACCTTAATACCGTTACTTAATTTTATTTTTAAGTCGTAAAAGAGAGTAAAAATATACAGCTTTTGTGAATTTATTAATTGTATTATTATCATACTATTATAAACCTTACAGGCTATTACACAAGAGTCGTTTTTCTACCGTAAAATAGGTGGCCGATAACCAGTGCACTAGTGGACGATAACTGAGTGAAAAGGCCGATAACCGGTATATTTGCTATTTTTACGAATATATATTTTTATTAAATTATGTATCACTGATACATCTGTAGGCGCTAGGTTAAATGAAACTAGACTATTGTAGGATGAAATGATATTTTTTTGAAAAATCTTGGAGTACAACATTATGATAAAAATCAACTCCGAAGTCAACAAGTCGCTTAAACGGTATGTTTACCCTACATTATGCGAAACCTATATCTAGAACACACAAAATCTTGTATGGCGGGTTTTGCTCCTCGGAGCACCTGCTTCTTGAAGTCCGGCGCCGTAAGACGCAACCCTTGGACATATTTAATTTTCATTTTGTTAAATGTAAGCACTTTTTGTTAGATTCGCTTAATAGCCTTGACTCATTCTCTTAGCAACGTCTGTGGGAACGATTTCAGAGTACACGTTTCGTTTTATTCTGTACGTCTGTAGCCCATGTGAGTACGCATCCGGCACTCACATTGTAGCTTGACATCACATCGACTGTTTATTTATCAGCTTTTGTTATGAGTTACAAGATTAATGAGGACTCCACACGCAGAAAATTTCAAACATATCTTTAGAATAGAGTATTAAACTCTTTTTACTGACTTAATAGTATCGTTTGTTCAGTTTTGAAGTTAATTTAGATTTTATCACAGTGACATTATCAATTATCAATCAGGTAGGGTAGGGCGGGGCTAGTTGAGCATAGGGGCAAGTTGGGCAATCGAAATATCTCGCAAACTATTCACCGTACGCATAGGCATCTTATGGCGGAAAGAAGGAGTTGCGGGAGGGGTAATCACCACGCGATCACTAGTGACGGCTGGACGAACGAGTGAAGCACCCGTGCGTTTTGTTTATTTTGTGACCAAAAAGTAAAAACGTCGTTTATCGCAAGTTTTCGTCTGTAGTAGTCAATTGTTATCTGTTTTCAATCAGGTAAGTGTTAATCTTTCAGAGAATTATTGTACTTTTGATATGTTGAGAGGTTCTGGGTATAATTCTTACGATTTTTTTATAATCTCACTTTTGTTTTAAAATTCCGGGTTGGGGTTAGTTGAGCTATAGTTGCTCAACTTACCCCACGACTCAAACAACTAAAGTTATGAATGTTTTATTTTTTGTTAGGATGCGGACTTAGAAGAGGAAGACTACAAGATGTTCTTACACTACTGAAGATTTAAAAAAGGCTGAAAAGGTCAACGATGAAGGAAAAAGTGTTACTCCAAAAGACGTCCGTCGCCTTGCCTACTAATGTGCTATTAAATTTGGCATAAAAATTCCACCCAGCTGGACTGCAAATAAAATGGCCGGAAAAGAATGGCTTACGATGTTTTTAAAACGAAATCCGGAGATATCCATACGGAAACCAGAACCCGAACCTGGTCCAAACAACAAAGAAAACGAAACGATCGACCTAATACAAGTATTTTCTCCGGAAATTGTACGACTATACCCAAAGGCTGGCCCTAGAAAAGCAGCTGAAATTAACAGAAGAAAGAGGAAAGCTGCAATCCTAACAGACACTCCCAAAAAGAACGCTTTAGAAGAACAGCAAAATAAAACCACAAAAAAAGTTAAGAAGCCAAAGAAGAACATAGATAAGAAAAGGAAGAAGGGTGTCTGTAAAAAAATACTCCAGTCAAGTGAGGAAAGTGATAATGATGATTATTCTTGTCTGATTTGTTGCGAAGGCTATGCTGAAAGTTTACCAGGAGAAAATTGGATCCAGTGTCAAGCTTGTAGGGAATGGGCACATACAAAATGTGTTCCAGGTACTGGTCTTACTTTTGTTTGTGTCAATTGCAACAGTGACAACGACGATTAAGTTGCTAAGATCTTATTAATATATATTTTTAAGATAATTTAGTCTGATTTTAAAGAGAAAGACTGAATCTAATACTGAAGTTAGTCCTAAGATAAGTCAATGTTTTGTTGATTCTAGTTTTAGTTAATTATTCAAAGAAAATTACTTTAAGTTTTCTTGTTCTGTCACTAAAAGGCTATAAATAAAGAGCTGATTGTCAAACACATATTTTACTTCATCTCTAGTCAACATTGAACCCATGGTTTGGTTAGACATTCTTAGTGCTCAACTTGCCCCATACCCTTGCTCAACTTACCTCACCTATGGGGTACATTGAGCATACTTGACTTTCTGCATTTAAACAGCTGTAGCTCTTAAATTCGACTTGTTACAAACAATTACTAGGGACACTTTTGCTAAGGGATAAATTACTAATCCATCAAGCCGCATAACAACTCATTGAGACTTATTATTGAGGAGCTATATCCGCTCAAGTAAAAAATTGCTCAACTAGCCCCGCCCTACCCTACATCTACTGCGAACTTAAACGCTACCACAAACTTATTCACATGTCAATTTTTTTCACAAACATTTATAAAAAAATATATATTAAGTCGTGTTTACGATATTTTTTAATGTAAATTTTGTCATTTGTGTAACTAACTTTACTACGCAAAGCGAGTTTTCATGGTCTAAAAATAAAACGTTTGATGAACAACAACTATAAAACACATACGGCTTATAAAGAGCTAGGTTATTATTAAATTCCTTTGAATAAGTAAGCCTTTGTGCTATACAAAGCTTGACGCATCCAATAGAAAGATTAATAACCATGCAATATTTCTTATCTCTTATACAACTATACACTTCGTTTTCACGCACAAATTGTACGAGTAAATTACGAACACAATGTGAATTTAGAACTATTATAAGTGATTCAAACAGTTGCGCGTTATCAAAATAAACTTCCAACAAAATAAATAATGTAAATTAGATGAAATAAAGTATCGAAATATGATTTTAAGACGAAAACAAAACATAAACCAATAAAGATTAAAGTTTTAAGTCTGTAACAAATGTCGTGGAACTTGTTTGGCAACCAAAGCGACTTTTTCATATTGTAATTCAATTTTATAGTCACCATTAAAACAATATTAATAAAAATAAAACAAGCGACACTGCTCAGTAAATCCTATTATGCGGGCGTCGCAAATACAAGTAGACATGAATATTAAATAGGTACAACATACATATATGAAATCAGACTAAGATACTACTAAAGTATTTAAAAATCTATCCTAATAACTTTTATAACAAAAGTATATAATAAGAGTACATATTACATAATATGTACCCTACTACCCTACTTTATGAATTTACCCTACTTTATGTCTGTACGTACTAGTACATAGGTAGAATGATTTTGTGTTAGGTATGGTCTAATTAGATCTCAATATACCTATTATCCCACCATCTGAACCATGATTAGGTGTTTTTCATGTCAAAATCAAAAGTTTTTACTAATTGCATACGGTATACATAAAGAAAGAAAAACAGTTTTTTACATTTCTGTCTGTCTGACTAACTGTTTGTTTCGACTAATCTCGGAGGGCGAGACCAATTTTCACAGGTATTTCACTTTCAAAAAAATAGTAGTCCGCTCAAAAAAATAAAGCGCATTTAGAGCGCACACGAGCAAAGCGAGGGCAATTTACTGGTATCTTATAAATTAGCCTTAGGCTTGTCTTTCAAAATTAATCAAGACCTTAGGTATCAGCCAATTTTACTTAACGTTGATACTTTTGTTATTTTTATTTTAGGAAAAGGATTTTTATCTTTTTAAAGTCACACTTTCATTTAAACCATGTATACAAACCTGTTCATAGATTCTTTGTATTGTAATGTAATAGGTACAAAACAACCATTAGTATTAGATTAGATCGAACGATATATACACTGACTGAATATTAAATGAGAATTATTTAACATATTTATTGGCATAGCAATGCATACATATATGTTTTCTTATAATAAAATTATTTTGTGCCATATTTTGATTCATTGTCTTCTAACAGCTCGATTGTTTCATTATTTTATTGGGTCTAGATACTAGATTTAAATATTTATGAACAAAATTTTAATACATTACTCCTTAATAAGCTATAATATACTGTAACATAGGTAGTTAAAAAAATGCAATTTCCTTCAACTTTTGATGCCTCAACTCAATAACACTCTCTTTAATCTATCTAAATACCATACACAGCTGCTGTATGGAAATAATAATACACAATCAATTATATGCTGCGAGCTTTAACGAGCAATAAAATTATCGTAGTGTTAAAACTCGTCATATTTCCAATTAACCGAGCGAAGAATAGCCGGAACGTAATACTTGTATCGTTTATTTGTTAAGCCAAGTCTCAGTCTCCACCCAGCGTGGGTAGTGCCTCATTAAATAGGGCAATAAAAAATGTTCGACTCGCTTACGTAACTTGTATTATTTCCGTGTCTGAACATCTACATGGGTCAATGCGCGTATAATATCGTCTAATCTGTTGTTTTAGACGAACCGCGAGATCTTAAATAAGGTTATAAATTATTGTAATCGTAATTACACTATAAACTCTTTTACGACAAGATGGAGGCAGATGATTTCAGCTGTAAGATTTGTGTCAGACAATTTAAAGCTGTGATAACACTTGTAAAATTTGCGAAATTTTGTGATTGAATGATTGCTTCCTCTTCATTCTAGATTAATTGATTATTTATGATAGCTGGTTTACATAAAATCTACTTTAAAACAATGTATCATCCTAGTGGAGCAACAGGAAAATGGTAAGTCACAATTTCTTTTACTCTTTTACGACCTACTGTGATTTGAATGCTGAATAATTCTACGACAATAATTATTGCTAAACACAAAGTAGGTAAATATAAAATACCAAAAAACCAAGACTTATATCAATAAATTATTAAAAACTATTCAACATTTCGGTAATTTTTAAAAAGAATAAATTAAAGAATGATGGAATCATTTTACAAACACATCAAAAAATTAAAACTAGGTATAACTAATGTATAAGACCTTGAAAGTACTCTGTATATTAATATCCGCTTACAATTGCGCAGTTAACCTTGAGCGTTTTTTATAATAAATACAAAATATTAAGGCTTTATTTAGTTAAAACTTGCTCAGAGATAGTTCTGAATCACACCAACCCCAAAAATGTGAACTTTACGAAGTCCTATTATCAAATTATACATAATATAATAATATACCTTGTACTTATATAATACAAAATGAAGCATCTATCAATACTAAAGATTTAATCATCGTATTGAAAAAGTGTATGTCAATCTATTTGTGCGTGCTAATTATTTGAACGGGAGAACCGTTTTTATAAGAACAACAAATAGGGATTAGATCGACTAGATGAAACGCTACTTTTTCTCCAGTAAAATCAAAGGAATGTTGCGCGTTAATCAAGGGTATTTCTATAGCTTCATATATGGTATAAGACTACCTTAGTGTATGTTGTTGGGATGGGTTATAGATGTTTTCTTCTAATTATTGAATTATATTTACGTCTTTCGTTTTACCAAATTAGGAATGATTTTTTGCATCTTTAATATAAGCATTAGTCTCATTTTTTTCAGGTATCCACCATGCCACTTCCGGTTTATTATGAGATGCCAGAACCTATCGAAACTCATATAGGTACTATAGGATCTATGAAGGATTGCGAACCACGGCGAAACTTGAACTATTATACAAAAGTATATCAACTAATAATAAAGAGAAAATAAAAAGTATCCCACTACAAGGGCCGTTGTGCAATGTTTTTTGATAAGCAAAATGGGACCAACCTTATGGTAGTTATGGCTTCGGCAGACGAAGAAGACGCTCCCGTTGAGTTTTAGTATCCGTACACTAGTACTGGCTTTTCTGACTTTTCTGTCTGAGTGAGTATATAATTTCGCAAAGTTAAAAAGAAGTCATAGTGACCAGTTGGCTAAATTCGGCACAAAGGAGTTACAAACGATTTAAACAAGACACGGATCTACAGTCTACGGATTATGTTAAGGTCACAAAATAAGAAAATATGCTTTTTAGCACATAAAAAACCTACATTAAATAAACAAAGCTGAAACGCTTTAATTAAATAGTAATATTTAACGGCGCAAAAGATAATAACAGATAACAATTATCCAAACAGTTGACCGAATTCCAAATCCTTCCGTGACTTTATACATAATTATGGTTCATGTAAATTGTTAATAATCGTTAATATTGTAACCTTCGCGATCTCTCGATATCGGCTCTCGGCTCTCAACCTATATAACAAGTATAAGTAACTGAGATGAGGGCATGAGATATCTTAGAGACCAGTGACAGTAGCTAAATGTTTTGAAATTAATATTAATTTAATCAATGAACATCAACGATTATTATCTTTGATAGTGCTTTAACGAGATGAATAACTCTATCTCTATCTCTCTAATAACTATAAAGATCACTTACACTCTAATTCTTAAGTTACTTCAAAGTATATAAATAATTATGTTTTCAAACAATTACTCAAGCATACCAAGCATAAGCATAAGCATCTTAAGTATTAAATAATCTCATCCTAAAAGGAACAAAATATTCAACACAAAGTATGCTAAAGTTTATTGGGCTTTGTTTTATTTTCATGATATTGTATTACACAATAGCCATTCATCAGGAGCTGGGACCGTAAATCGCAAATTAGGAACATTGTAAAGTTTTACTGACTTCTAACGACCTCAGGTAAAGCTCATATTTCTTAAAGAAGTACAATAGATGAAAAAGGTAAGATTACTTTCGGAGACTTCTTTAAGCATGATTTATTACGTTTCAATTTATCTCGGGCTTACCTACTTTTCGTTGCGAATTTACCGTACAAGTACCTACTAGTAGTGTCTAGTATGAATTAAAATCTATGCTAAACATTCAAAATGTATGATTTTATTTGAGTTAATTCAATTTAATTTATTTAAGTTAATCATAAGTTAATCAACTTTTCAAATGTATACATATTATATTAATTAGGTTTATACACTAGAGCGTCACCCTCATTCAGCTTGCATTCTTCCGTTCATTTTTAAAAATAAGTGCTTAGTGCATATTTCTCAGAAATGTAATATTTTTTCCGCAGTCAAAAGTATCCTATATATGTTAACCCGGATATTTGATAATCAGCTATCATCATATTAGATTTAACCAAAATCTAACAAGTGGTTTTCATCATGCGTTCACAGCGAACAGATCGACAGATAGACAGGATAATTATTTAGAATCGGCTTCTGTATCTATAATAATGATTAAGTTATAATTTTATTTCGTATACATACATACATAATATACATGTATAGATTAAAGTTAAAAGATTTTAGACCACAGAAAATTACAAACACAAAACTATTCTCATGTAGAAAGAGCCAACAATTGCCTAGGACGTGCAAAAACAATGAAATTTGAAAATGTTCACACGGCGGGTGGCGAGTAGCGACAAACGCGATGAAATTACGAATGCGAACCATTGTGACGTTTGTAAAGAAAGTCGGAACGAATTGTAAAATCGGATCAGAGCCTCGAGTGACGCCCATCGAATACGTCGAAACAATCGATATCCCGTGTGGTTATTGAATGCCGACCATCCCGATTGTGTCGTCACAAAGGAGGCAAACATTCCATAGGGCTTAATAAATCCTACATTTAAAAGAAGCGACCTTTGTTTATTATTCTCAGACCATAAATCAATTGTGCAATGGGAGTCGAGAAGAGAAAAGATAATTTAACAGCACGCCTGACCGTCAAACAGCTGTTGGACTGACCATATGATCTATCATATCTACAGACCAACAAAAGATAAAGTTTACTTTAGTACATATTGTAACACAAATAAATCTTTAAATATTCTACTTGCTATTTTCTTGCAAAAAAAGTCTGCAAACTTAACATAATCCTTTAGTACGCGCTTATATTTACTTACGAGCCATTAAATCTCGCCCAAGATGCGTGAGTAACAGTATTGTTCAGCAAAGCATTATGCTGCCAATGACAGATAAGAGCTGTGTAATGAGAACAGCGACCTACAATGGAGTCTAACAGCGCTCATGCGCAACGTCGTCGCCACTAATTTAAATAAAACGATAATACGACTAACAATGTCTACTACTAAATGCGATCCACACATACTATCATTTAACCAATGAAGATGGAAGCAATCAAGCACCGATTTGATTTCCCAAACAACTCGACAAAATAAACCTACGCGAAAATGGTGGGAGGATAATCTGTTCAAATTAGAGAGTTCCTGTTGCTGGGAAATTATCGGTTAAGTGTTTGTGGGAATGCAGTTTCTACTCGTATATGATGAAACAAAGTTATAAAATCGAATGGGCAAATAAAGTCGCCAACATAGCAAAAGACCGTACATATTGAGCAAAAAACTGAACTTGGTGATAATCACTCACAATTTATAAGAGAGAACGATAAAAAAAGTAATTATTTACTTCTTTTAAAACAATTTTCACCAAACATTATTCAATATTGCTTCGATTTTTTCAAATAAGGAGTAAAGGATGATAATAATCAAAAATAAATCGTATACATTATAACATACGTCCATATATTAACACGCAATTAACCTAAATCGTCTATTTTTAGATCATTAAATGGGATCATAAAAATTATAAAGCTATAAAAATTAACTTTATACAATCAATATTATGTACGATTAGAGCACTACCTCTCGTCACTTACACCAGTGCCTGCGCGAGCACAGCTGCCCGACTGGTTTGTCCACTTGTGCCGGATTGATTTAACGTAAACGCACGCTCAACCTCTTTCCTCTCTATACAGTCGTGGTACTTCATTATCGATTTATAATCTTCAATATCATCAATTAAATTTATTAGTCTTAGAAACAAGAAGTTTCTAAATACATGGAACTGACTTGTGTTTTAGGTAATTAGCATTTTTATCAAATGTACATCGATTGGACTTGGGTTCTCCAAATGAGTCATACATTTTTTATGGACAAAACTAATATAAAATAAAAATACCATTAGATAAGGTATAATAAAATCGACAATGAATAATTAACTATGCAGATATTTCAGTTATGTGTGTTAGAAGAGCCCTGGGCTTTTGATTGAGCAAAGATTACGTTTTTACGAGTAATTAATACAATTTTCGAGTTTTATTTAATATAAAACTACTGTATAGAGACGAGTTGGTCGTACGTTTAAATATGAGGAATAAAATTTTAAATACGCCACATCATGTATTATGCGAGTGATAAATCAAAAGAATAAGGGGTTATGTTAAACATTGAATAAATTTGAATGGAGATTTCTATTTATGTGAAAATCACGTTGTTGATACAATCTGATAAAAGTTTAAACATATGTATATTACACATAATCAATTTATCCATTTCAATTTGTTGGCTCTTATATCCAAAACAGCATAGCAAAAGTTTCCTTGGCTGTCTATACATATAAAAAAATATATAATCGAGTCCATTGACAATTAAGAGTCATTATTATTAATAAAGAAGCCGAATATAGTTTTTACAATTTTTATCTGTTAGGTTGCTACCATCACGATAAAATCACACGACAGGTTTTGATAGATTTCAGTATTCTAGTTATCAGAAAAATACCTAAAATCTGAGAAATTGATACTAACCCTTAAAACATTCATAGGGATAGTATACAAGCGGGATGAGGTTGAATCACTACCTAGTGCTTGTACGTTAGAGACAGTATTGACAAATAAACTATTCATATATGGAGATATAAACTATTCATACTAAACCCACAAAATTCAAAAATATTCACGAAAAAGAAATACAACATCTGGCACAATTTAAATAAGACAGTGTTGAAGTGTGATTTTTAAATAAGCAAGTAGTTATATAGAATCAACACATACTGTGTGTTTCCCACTTTATTTTTTCTACTATGAATATCCGTCAGAGTTAAAAATAATTTTTACTTCATAGGTTTTGTAACTTTTTCAAATTTATTAGTGTTACTTTTTTTAATAAATTTCAATTGTGTATTATTGTAAACTTTTTTTTTTTAATTTAAATAGAATATTGTTTGTTGTTCAATTATTTGTTATTCAAACTTATAATTATTTTCATTCATGAAAAACAAAAGCTATCAGAGGAATAGGGGTGTGTTAACACATATTACACAAAGAGTTCTTTAAAGCATAATATTTAGTTAGTGATTACATTTTAAATTTTAATGTAACATGATAGGTATATAAGATGTTATCAAGATAAGATAATAAATAATAATACATCATGCAATAAAATAAATTTCCTTTTTGAAAGATTCTTGAATATTAAGTTTTTTAAAGTCTATGAATAAACAAATAATCCTAATATAAGTCAATTAGAGTGAAACATTTGTTCTTGGTTTATTTATTTTTTCAATATGATAATTTCATAGGTAATTGATATTAAAAGCCCCTGCTTATATTAATTATATTAAAAACAAATAAAACTAAAGCTCTAAATAGTTTTCTTATAAGACATTACAGATTCCATAAAATAATAATTGTACTAATATTTTTACCTACTATTTTTAATGTTAAATAAAAAACAAATTACTCATATTTTTTTGTGTAAATAATTAGATAATATTATTATACATACCTAATATAGAGTACAGAGGACCCGTTAACTATTCTTCTCCAGCCGAGTGGCACAGTTATAGTTTGTGGAAATTCACTTTGCACTCTTAAGTCCGAAGTGTCCTGCGGCAAAACTGAGGACGGCAGGACTGCCAACACGACGCCATCAGCTGTCCTAACAAGCTGAGGCGCTTCACCCTCACTAACTATTGACCTACTCACACCAATCTGCTGATTTAGTATATTTATACTTTGATTCACAATTGACTGATGAGATACACTCTGTTCTAACAATTGGTAGTTCACAAATTTCCCCACCGAAACCGAATCATTGGTTCCATCATCACTTTGCACTGCACTATCAAACTGGCTCTGATTGTGCACTGGTAACATGGGCATGTTATCCGGAGGGCATCTCGCTTGATACCCCAACTCTGACTGCAACGGTAACCTAACATAGGAATCTATGTTACTCCACTCAGGGTTTTCAGAGTCCCTCTTTGCCACTTGCCTATCGCTCTTGTTGTCTTCACTCCTCAAGCCGTCTTTCGCGAAGGGCTGTTGGAAGTACTCCTCTCGATTGTCGGTTTCGGAGTCGAAAGGCTTGTAGTAAACAGTAGGGGTGCTCCGTTCGTTCTCGATCTGCCTGTAGAGTTGGTTGTTGAGTTGCACGCTGTCGTAGAGGGTGTCAAGCTGATGGGAGTGCGGCGGGTCGGGGCCCGCGGCGGCCGGCTCTAGCTGGCGTGCCTCCGCCACGTACACCAGCACGCGCGGCGCGCCGGCCACGCCCGCTCGCGGCGCGGCCACACTCGCCGGCTTCGACATCTCGTACACACATCACACGCCACATAAGCCTGCTCACCTGAACGCTGCAGGCTCTGCCGATCTAGCAGACGAAACGCGATCCCACCTCGCATCGCTTTCCGCTCGATCATCGCTCGATGCTCTCGCTGTACAGAACCCTTGCACCATCCTCGGTTCGCTTTTTATGTATCGATGTCATCAATCCTTTTCAGTTAATTGTTTTATGGCGGGCACAACAAATAGGGCCTAATAGTTTTATGGCGGAGCCTTTTTCGGCCCCATTGTATAGCAGAACAGGTCATAAAATGTTTAAAAATCACTTTGCACTACTGTTTTTAATATCTTCGTATAGAATCCATATTGACACTTCAGAATGTAAAAAGGTCACAGAATGAAAAATATTTTCTTCATCTTCAAAGTGAGACAAGTAGGTGAAAGTTTGCGATATTTCTTTTGTCTAAAGATTTTACGACTGTAGCTTAAATTATTGTTTTTCATGAACACTACAAACACAAAAAAATATCTCGCATTCGCAATGCGATGCCATCAAAGTGAAACACTATGAAGAACAACGAATGAAATCACCCTGACTATGATATACGACTAACAGATAAAGGTAGTTAAAACTATTTCTTTTGAGTGTTCCTCTATAAGCTTTACGATCAGTTGGGTTATAATAAAGTTATGGCTAACTCGTACAAATAAAACGACCAATAAAATTCTCTAAATATTGTTGCTGTCGTGTATGTGATTGGTTAAATTTACTGTTTCAAGTTTAAGTACTGGCTGTAGTGAAACTACCCAGGAGAGCAAAAGAGATAAAAAACAAAAAAGTGTATCGCGTTGTTTGACGGCAACAATGCGAACTAAAATGCATAATGCACTGCTTTATCGACTTATTTAAGCATAGGCTACAAATGTGCAACATTTTGGTTGCTGTACTGATTTTTTAACCGACTTCATTAAAAATAAAAAATGAATTACAAAAATTCAAATTATGTTTACATATTGTAATAACTGAAATATATGACAATTATCCTTTACCAAATTAATAATTTTATTACGACCGCGTTTTTTATTACTTTAATGTTTGAAATGAAGTTTTAACTCTTATTTAATTAACTTTTTCATTAGTTAGTTTTGTAACATTGTTAAAAATCTATAAAAAAATATATTTATCATATTTTTTTGACATTGAAAGATAATCAATCATATTATATTCCTGAGCTTATACTATTCATAACTGGTAACATTCGTATTTTAAATCACTCAAAAGTCAATGTCAAAACAAATGTAATGGACAAATTTAGACTAGGCTGTATGGACTATAGTCCTTTGCCTTTCCATATTGGGGATAAATTTTTAAAAACAACAACAACAACAAATGTAATGTCAAACTCAAATGTCAATTTCGATTTTCGAATAAATAGGCAAGCATTGAACACGATATTTTTAATTTAAGAGATGTTGAGGTTATAAAAGTATTGTAACTATATTAACACTAAGGCAACATAAACATTAATGTTAAAATTTGAATACCCTAAAACTACAAATATGAAGCGAAAAATTTCAAAGCTGGATGAAGACGAAGAGAGGTAATTCTTAAAACACAATATTGGTTCTTCAAAACATGGATTGTGGCTGTCTTAGTATATGAATAAAATAATATTTTTTACAGGTTATCGTCGTTGTTATTTAATAAATCAAAGAAATTCTCTGAAAATATATCGTCTTCATTAAAAAAAGAATCAGATCAAGATTTAAAGCCAGCTTGGATTGATGAAGATGACGATAAATTTACCTCAGAAATTATACCACAAGTAAAGAGCAAAGAACTGTATGTACATAAGCTGAAACAAAAATATGAAACATTGATGGGAACACCTGGATGGGCTAAAGTATCAAGTAAACCAGAAGATGATAATAAAATATTAAGAACAGTAGGTCATTTGCAAAAACTAAAATTGCCAGGCCTTAAAAAGAGTATTTTAGAACTAAAAACATTTCCCAAAGTGAATGCTGAGACTGGAAATGAAGGGCCTATTATTAGTTCTGTAATATTTCACCCTAAAATGAGTGTAGCTCTTGTAGCTGGTCAATCAGGTATTGTTTCACTTTTTTCTATTGGTGGTGATGTCAACGACAAACTTCATAGCTTTAAGTTAAAGAAGTGGAAAGTGTCAACTGCTCAATTCACCCCTGATGGATCCGAAGCATATATTGCTTCAAAATTTAACCATAGTTATTGTGTTTATAACCTTAGTAAAGCTGAACCTAAATTAATTCAACTACCAAAAGTTGTCAAGAGACCTATAATCTTCAAATTGTCCTTTGATGGCAAATTTTTAGCTGCCAGTGATGGTTTTGATGAAGTTTTTATAATTTGTGCAAAATCAAAAGAACTGCTAAGATCACTGAAACACAATACAAATGTTGTGTCTGTTACATTTAGTCATAATTCTGAGCAGTTGTATTGTTATGGAGCTGAAGGAGAAATTACTATATGGGAGCTTTCAATGTACAGATCAGTTAAGAAATTCTATGATAATGGCTGTGTGACTGCATCATGTATAGCTACAAGTAAATGTGGACAGCTTTTAGCTACCGGCAGTGGAGAGGGTATTGTCAATATATATGAAACACAGAATCTAACTACTACACAACCTTTTCCATTAAAATCAATATCAAATTTAACAACAAAAATTACTAATCTGTGCTTTAATTCAACTTCAGAAATATTATCACTTTCATCTGCATTGTATCCTAATGCAGTGAAACTTGTTCATATACCATCATACCATGTGTTTAGTAACTTTCCGCAGCAAAACTTGTATCAAGTAGAAACTGTAAGCTTTTCACCAAACAGTGGTTATATGGCCCTTGGCAACAACAAAGGTTGTGCCTATTTATACAGATTGAAACATTACAAAAATTATTAAATTACGTTACTTTTAAGTATTTTACAATAAAAGGATTCATAACATATTTCGTTTTATTGTATTGGTCATAAAGCACCAAATATTCCATGATCATCTATTAAATGGTTTTTACCAGTTTTTACCAATTGATTAAAAAGCAACACATTTTATGAAATAGTTTTAAATTTACTTTAAATAGGTTTGAGTTGAATTTGGATTTTAAATATTGAATAAAAGAAATAATTGAAGATATTTTGTATTAGTGTACTTGTTGGTTTTATACATCAACGCCATCTATACGTAAATTAATGCGGTAAGGACAAAAAAGACCGATAGATGGCGCGAAACCGAAGAATTACTTTACAACTTTGACAATAGATGTCGCTAAAATTTAAGCTTAATATAATTATTTAGTTTTACTTTGTATTGTATTTATTTTATATATTTTATTAATGGAAGCCGCGATTTCAACAAAGCGAAAAGCAACACTAAGAATTAGTAATATTAATTAATATACATAATTTTAACAAAAGACATAAATCACACATTAAATATATTATTATTATGGGTACTATTAAGCAGATATACGTATCTCGAATTACTCTAAAAAAATATATGAGGTAAACATGACGGATCCTGTGACAATGAGTAGTAGTATAGCATTAGCACTGAAGGGTATTTATGTGTATCATCATCATCATCACTACATAGTATAAAACAAAGTCGCTTTCTCTGTCCCTATGTCCCTATGTTGAATCTTTAAAACTACGCAACGGATTTTGATGCGGTTTTTTTTAATAGATAGAGTGATTCAAGAGGAAGGTTTATATGCATAACAAGCGGATCCCGCGGCTTTGCTTATGCTAAATCCAGGGAAGAGCCCGAGCGAAGCGAGGGCGAGTAACAGTATAAATTAGAGATGGGCCGAGTACTCGGTTAATACTCGGTACTCGGCGTACTCGGCGGTTATTTTAATACTCGTACTCGGCCGAATAACTCGGTTTTAATGCCGAGTATACTCGGTTTAAGTACACTCGGTTTATCTCGAATACCTCGAGTGTTTAACAGCTAGCAACTCTAATTTGCGGCCATTTGTTCATAGGCAGCGATATATCATCGTATTTAAAAAAAAAATTAGCTTTAATTTTATATAAAAAACATGCGTATACTTCATGAACGTATAAATACACCAAAATATTACCTGTTTACACCTGGCTGCTAAGTAGTTGCGGCCGATTGTGCAACGGCACCCATCGATTTTTGGATTCTTTACATACATGCTATAATGTGGATGATATTTTATTTAAAAAATAAGTGATCGAATTTTTTTTTCGAAAATTAATTAAAATAAATTTAATAAAAAATACTTGCGGCCACTTATTGACTGGCAGCCTGTTATCAATGTATTCTCCTGATCATGAATGTATGTAAAAATATGAATTCGATTAACTACGCTATGAACGTAGAGATTTTGCAGCCGGGTCTCGTACTATTGCAGGTACACATAAAAACACTCTTGCTAATCGTGGAATTTGATTGAACCGAGTTACTCGGCCGAGTACTCGGTCAGAAAAAAATTGAACCGAGTAAAACTCGGTACTCGTTACTCGGCAAAAGTGCTACTCGGCGCATCTCTAGTATAAATGAAACTATCTTTTCGGATTTTGTCGCGGATTTATTATGATTTTTGGTTCCCGACGCGACGTTTCGAATGCTTTACAGCAATCATGGTCATAACAGTAATAAGTATTATTCGTATAACAGTAATAACTTAATAAGTAATTCTACAAATCATTTACTTACCTTAAGTCGCTCGTTTTATAAAAGGAAATGTATGCTGAAATCTGATTAAATTGTTAAAACTTAATTTAGAACAAATTTAACTTTTAAATAGAAAATTATGAGAACAGTAAAATCTTAGGAGCTTCCGCAACTACATGCTATGAATACATAATTATCGCAATTCGCAGATCACATACTACGAAATTTCAAAGTAGTACCTATCCTTATAATAATGTAATATTAGAAAAAATGACCAAATGGGGGTAAGTCATTATCCTCCTAGGGGTAAGTAAACTAGTTACTAGTAGTAACTTACTAGGTTCTATAAGAAATCCATGTTTTCTTACGATGTTTTTCTTAGACGTAAGGCAATCCTAATGTAGAAATGATTCGCACATTAAACTATCATAAGTGCGAGACCCGTATTTGAACTTGCTTCACTCCGTTTCCTAAGCGAGCATGTTACCACTGCACTGCATACGTACTATAGTCTATACGTATGCTGTATATTTACTAACAAGACAAATATTACAATATTAAAAGGTAAATTAAGCTGTTTTATTGTAATATAGGTAATATTTGCATGCTCTTCTTGCTGCTTGATAACTATTGGTATTGGTATAATTCGAAAAATGTGTCTAACTACTTTAAATATTCATAATAATTATTGAAGATTAGGAGCAACAACAGCATATACTAGTACCTAACTATTAATAACATTGTTACCAGATAAATATTTATTAATAATGAAATAAAAAAATATGCAGTACAATATACTTATTTAGTATATTATTGCTATCTTTGGTGATTACGTATTGGTCTTAAAGAAACGTTAACAAGATGGACTCGTCAACAAAATTAACGTCTAGGAAGTAAGTTCACGGCTGCCGGTTTTTAAGAGTCTTATAACTTATTTAAATTGCATTAAATGTAATCGCAATTTTAACTATTTCCTGTTTTCCTGTTTATCCAAAATAGACCAGTTTGTCTATAAGTTTTAGTTCTACATTTAATTTATTCATATAAGGATTTATTTAATTATATAATTAATCTACATTTAAATTAAAATGTCTGTTTATCTTGATCAAATAACTTTTTTAATTTTTACTAAATCTGTACTAATATTATAAAGCAGAAGAGTTTATTTGTTAGTTTGTTTGTTTGGTTGAACGCGCTAATCTCAGAAACTACTAGACAGTCCGTTTATTGAGGAAGGCTATAGGCTATTTTAGATTACGCTACAACCAATAGGAGCATCAATGAAAAATGTTGCGAAAAGGAAAGAAAAATATTTATTTTGATTTTCAGCTTTTTCAGCGAACGGAGTCGCGGGAAAGGCTAGTACATAATATGGGTGCAAATAGGTATGTGTAAGAAAAATTAAAAACAATTATTAACATTTTTGCCTGTGGGTTCGTTCCGGGTAATCCCCGGCTGAGTCGATGTTGACAGGACTTTCACGGACACATATATATAAAGCTGGAACTGGAATTGATTATAAAATCCGTTTTCTCGTGATGCGGTCACAGACAGATAAGAGCGTTAAATATTATACTTACTTGAAATACTTTTTCAAGAAGATTTTGCAAGTATTATAAATAGTACAATTCGACTTATGTAAAGTTTCATTATATATGTATAGATTTAAGATTACGCAAAAGGGAGAGAGAGAGAGAGAGAGAGAGAGAGAGAGATAATTTATTTTAAAGGTGGCGTATTTTTTAACAACCGCTAATATTTTTAGAATATGTTTCCATGCTTATTCCGCTCTTTATCACAACTGTATGATTATAATCTAATTCAAATAAAATTTCACCATCGGAAATAATGTTTCGTTTTAATATGGTAAAATACTAGCATACTACAATATATTAGAGAAAAATATTTTTTAACGTGAAAATAAAACGACTGTTATCACATCTGAAATTTACGAGGCTTACTCACAGTAAGTTTCAATATTCATTCATAGAAACTTGTACAATTTCGCCAAGTATTACACATAGGTATTTGCTCGATGTGTCATTTTTTCATTAAAGACAAAAATGTGTACCTTTGGTCAGCCTTCAATATGGTCAGTTATAATTATTAAAACAATTAAACGTATTTATAATACGACGTAAACGACGGGTTTTCCGAAGGCGTTTCGCGTGACATTGTAATGGAAAATTCCTTTAGACGGTCAGTAAACATACGAAATAAAAGTATCATGTATGCCATCTTCCGGTCCATAACGACTTCAATATTTATTTGAAATAAATAACTGGTAATATTTTATTTATAATAATTCGCGACTTAATTAACTTTATAAACTTTTAATTCCTTAGGCTACATTATAATATAGCCCATGTTTCTCTCTGAAATGTAGCTTTTTACAGGTATAAGAATTTTAAAATTGGTCCATTACTTAGTTTATCTGTTACAAAGGAAATTACGAGTTTTTCCTCTTTATAATAATTATTTTTTTTACTAAAGCGCATAGAATTGATCCACATCTTTTTATTAATCTCATATAACTTTTCAAGACAGATAAAATGACAAAACTTAGTTTTTATAAGGAAATAAATGAATAACTAAAACAATGATTTATATTAATTGTGTATTATGTAAAAATATGATAAAAATATCTATTAGAAATTATAATTATAGAAGATATCTTCAATAGGATTTTCGGTATAAACTACCTTTTACAATACTTGCTCAGGGAGTTAATAATATAGCTGTCGAATTTAGGGCTAAGCCTGCAGAAATAGAAAACACTCAATCACCAGGCCTCAACCAAGGTCCCGATAGGGAAACTCATCTGTTTCTCGAAAGAAACAATCACGTTCAACGATGTGGTAAGTGTGGATTTAAACGTTATTTATTCTACAATTGGTTTGACTAAAACAAAATCTAGTTATAGTTTCTTGCAAGTGCTATGTGTCCCATATATCCCGCTCTACCCATAGTAAAATACAGTCATGAAAAAAAAGCATTATTGTCAATATTAAATGATTCGACGACACGTTTGGCTCAGTGGGTAGTGACCCTGCTTTCTGCGCCAGCGGTCGCGGGTTCGAGTCCCGCTGGGGGCATTCATTTCTTCAGCACGAATGTTTGTACTCCAGTCATGGGGTGTCTATATTTATAATATGTATGTATTTAAACTTATATATGAAGTATATCAACTATATGGTATCCGTAACACAAGCTTCCTTCGTAGCTTACCACGGAACTAGATGGCGCTGTGTGTAATAATGTCCCAACATATTTATATTATATTTAAACTTAGGTTAGACTCGCAAATTTAACAATGCCCATTGATAAAGAGTCATTCATAGGAAAATTACTAAAGTCTTTGATGGAAATCTGAATACGATACACGGATACAAATAAATAAAATCACGCCTTATTAAGGCGTAATTTTTTATACAAATATTGGCTGGCGTAAATAGACACACGAATCTGATTTTGACCGGATCGACTAGTTGGTTTTTGTGACTCTTCAAATTTTCCATTTCTATCATCAATTTATACATATTATAATATTATTCATTTTTTTACTATGTGAGCAACGTCACGGAACGTGTGCTGTAGTGTTTACTATAACGATTAACGAAATGACAACTAACTAAAATTATTACAACTACTTGTAAAAAATGATAAGATAAGCATCAATTAACTTAAAACTTCTTTTTTGTAGAAAAAACTCGACTCTTAACTAAAGGATGGATGGCTTTATATTAATTTCTAAGTATTAAATGACTAGGTAATGTCAAAAACATAGTTTTGTATTTTCTGCTTCACCGCAAGATCGAGTACAGACAAAGATGTAACCTACAATTATAATTATTAGTCTAGTGTAGTATTATAAGCAAAATTTTACTAATGAGAATTTTGCTATTTTCGAACTGGTTTTATTACGGAAACAAGTTCGGGATTGAAGTAGCTTATTGTTTATATTGACTGTTAAGTCTGATCTTTGCCTTCACGCACGGAATGATTGCCGGATGTTAATCTCATTTCCGGGTTTCGGATGTTAATCACATCGGGCTGTATATTTTACATAGAACACATTTTACTGAAACACTTGTAAAGTCAAAAATAATTGGGAAAACCTAAAAATAGGGCGCATTTTAGGTTAATTTACGTGATTCTTGTTTATCGTTTATTCTGTAGTTTCCAATATTATGGAAAATTGGTCTTGTTATAATTGTATGTACGCAATCAAAGCACGCTTAATTAACCTTACTTATAGTAGACTAGCAATACGCACGGCTTCGCCCGCGTAAATTTTTTTAATCGCTACTAAACTTCATTCGATCACTCGCTGGGTTGAAAATTCTCCAAAATTACTCCAGCTTTAATATACTCCTGAGCCGCGCGGCTACCTATTTCATATAGGTATTATGTGCGGCGTGCACTCCTCCTCCTCTCCTCTTATTGTAGTTTTAGTAGGGATCCTTATTTTGTTCTTGCAATTAAAATAGCCTATATTAAACAGTGATAATGTAGCTTTCAAATGGTCGAAGAATTTTTAAAATCGGTCCAGTACTTTTTGAGCCAATTCGTTACAAACATACTTACATACAGATCTTTCCTCTTTATAATATAAGTAAAGAAATGCGTTAATTATATATATTTGTTGGTATATTAGCAGCGGTTACTACACGCAATCAAATCAACGCGATTCTTTGCATAATGAATTCTATTTTCGCAGTCATCAACTTGTTTAAGGGTTTAAGGGTTCCGTAGTCAACTACGCAACCGAAACGAACGCAACAATTTATTGCACTCAGGAGACTGTTGTTACTTTATTATTGTGATTACTTTCTGTCGGGATGATGTTAATACGAATTGTCATAATAATAGTGGAGTAAAATTGTGCAATTACATTGCGAGGTAATAAAATCTAATATTGACTGGCGTGTAATCTAAAGAATAATAAATATAAAGTGGGCGTGGCACGACAATGATTTATTTAAAAACGTTTCATTTCCCAATTCGATCCTCGGAAATATATATTAAAAAAATATAAACTACAATTTGTTTTAACGATAATTTCGATTGGCATAATTATTTTTGAATTGATATGATTTCCTATGTTAATGTTACAATTCTGGGACGAATCTTATTATTAATAATTATTAATATACTTGCAAGGTATCATATAGTAAGTATATAGTAACAAGTGAACAAATCTTTAATTATCTTTAATAATTTATGCTATATATAATAGCTAAAAAGAAAACAAGAAATTTTCCACTAGATAAGTAGTTACGATTAAGTCATTGACTGTTCAATGTTATGTTGAAAAATTGTCAGTAAGAATAAATACTACAATTTTTTCTGTATCAGTTTATTTATTACATATTGTATCGAATGTCATAATTACACTACTTTTTAAGGTCGGTAAGGACGATTTTTTGCCCCAACTTATTTCGTAAGGTCAGATTTTTCTGATTAAATATGATTCGTGTAGGTTAAAATTTATTATTAAAGGTCGTGTGTAGTGAAGCGCGAAATATTTATCACTCAATTCCTACGAGTGCGATTTGCAAACCAATATGAGAACGTAGGCATGCCAAACGCAAAGGATATTGGAGTTTTTAAGAAATAATATAGTGCACTCTCAGACCAAATAAAAATGTACACTTACAAAATATAAAATATTATGATACTTATAATAATATCTTGCTTCAAAAGTAATGATATTGATTGACAATAGATAAATATTTTTTTTGATGGATATTCGTCGAGAGTCTAGACTAATAAACAAATTCAGTACATTCACATACTTACTCGTCTCTCAGACGCAACCCGATTCGACCCAATAAAGTACATCTTTTTAAGTGTAAGTTAGTTATAGGTACATACTTATAATAAAATTCTAAGTACTACATTGATAATTTTTTGGAAAATCTTATCTAAATAGACAATATTATCGATACAGAGGCCGAATCTATAGTTTATATAGTTTTTATAATTGTCGTTTGTCTGTAGATAGCTGGATATATGGTTCAACTATATAGGTTGCTTTTTACTTCAGAAACATAGTTCATTTCTAAAAATATCTACAATAACTAACCTGAGCGGATCGAAGGTCGCTAATAATTAATAAAATAAATAGAAAAATGACGAGTAATGATGATTTTTCTAAAATACGTCATGAAACGTCAATTTGCAGCCTTGGAGTTGTTTAAAGATGTACAATTCTTCCGACTGCGGTTGACGTAAAATCGAGTAATATTTATGTGGACATTCCCAATTTCAACGAAGTTAATGACTCACAATAACTTATTGTGCTTGCCTTCAAAATAATGACCGTTGACTTATGTATGAGAAGTAAACTGATCAATGAAGTTTTAAGAAACGTTTCAAGAACTTCTTCGCTTAACTAAATTATTTTTATAATCATACCATGATAAGTATGTGTTGCACACTTATTTGGGCTTACCTCCATACTTATAATTCAATTATTACTATTGACTAGAGAGTAAATATTTTATGCTTGAACACGATGGGCCTAGTAGTAGCTACTTACTACTACTAGTACTACTAGTAGTACTTGGGTATATTGGAATAATGTGGAGATGTGGATTTCTGTGGAAGAATCTTAATAACTGGTTTAAAATAACACTATTTAACATTATTGTTTAATTTCAATTTTCATTGTATTTCAAATGATTTTTTTAAATTTGTTTGATATATTTTAACAGAACCACATACAAATCTTCAGTTTATTTCAAAATGTTTATCGATAAGAGACCGACACAATGATGTTAATTGTTAGGTACCTATACCATTATGGTGGGTTCACGGGAAGGTCATGAACTGATTTTTAAATTACAACATAAATTATTATTAGGTATTATTGGTTATTTAAAGACTCAGAGGTAATTTAAGACACAGTAATAGTGGTAATAGTACAAATAAAATTGTAAGTATGTTGGTGAATAAAAATATTGTTTCATCAAAAAGTATTCTTTCGAGTAGGTAGTTTTTATGTAGTTTTATACGATTCTTTTAAACACGTTATTTTTTATATCAATGAAGTTTTCCACATTGATAAAAATATGTTTAGGGGAAGAAGGGGGAATGGCGTTCACTTAAGGAAAACATGCTGTATTTTCTTAATTATTTATTATATATCAAAATTAAGGTATATAACAAAGTCTTTAACTATCGAGTAATTAAGATTTTAACAACAAGAGCATTTATCTTTGACCTACTAGTAGTAATAAAAAAATATTAAAAAAACATTTTTGAGCGGCATTGCCCCTGACTATGGGTAATGCCGCTCAGTGTATGGGGTAATGACGCTCAAACATAAAATACATTTTAATTAAAGAAATATTAATGAGATGAACCTACTACAATGAAAGTAAAGTCTACAATAACAAATTAGCATCAGTTATCGCCATTTGTCCGTAAGATAAGCGTTTTTCAATTTAACAAATATAGTGAAGTCTTCGATGTCAAATCAACGTCAATTATTATAATATAATATAAAATTATTATTATTATAAGGAGGTAAGACAACTTAGAAATAGTAATATTTTATTTTTGGCACACACACATAAATGACAGATGTATTCATCTGGCAAATCCCATCGTGAACATATAGCATGAGCCCATACTCCGCAGATGGTGCACCGATACCATAACTCGTAATGTTTTCCAAATTCTTTGCAAATAGTACATTTGTTATAACTTTCGTCATCCACATTTATATCGTCATCACTGTCATCGTCGCAAAGATGATCTTTTCCGGTCTTATTGAGTTTCGCGACTTTTTCTTTTTATTATCCTCTAAAATAATTTTCATAGGTGTCGCAGTTAATATTAGCTTTCTTTGACGTGGTTTATAAAATGGTTCAATTGTTGGTGCCGTCGCTATAGCAGCAAAGCATATCGGAGTTCTTCGTTATTGAACTAGCTTTTGGTTACAAGTACGTGCCAAAACAGATGCAGAGGATTAATCCTCATTTGATGGACTTGCCAAAGGAGATGTATGTCCTGAAATTATGGCCGAACCATCAGTCTGCGCATATTCGAAATTCTGGACATTTGGGCCTTGGTTTTGAGGAGTTTTAGCAGATTGAAGGTTAGAAGGAAGGAATTTCTTCGGTCCAAGCCGCTTTAGCGGTGGTCCTTTGACGATTTCTTGGCATATCTACAACAAAAAAAATAAGTCACTAAGGGGTAATTACGCTCAGATGAGCGGTATTACCCCAAATGCTCGTTTTTTAATTGAATTGAAATTAAAAAAAATCATACACAATCGTTGAAAATTGATTGCATTATTACAAAATAGAATAGTTTTATTGTCAGAAGAAAAAATAATAGTTAAATAAGCATTAAAATTTAGGACTTACCGTCAAGAAACTCCTAACCAAAAGTTAGATCAGTTCGGGCGGAAACAAAGAAAAGCACTTCACGGTCACATGACGCGAGCTGACTGTATGTTTGTATCGCTGTCTGTAAGAGACCCCCTCCCCTCACAATTCACGCGATGTGGTGTGTTGCTACGTATCATGTTTACAGAGTTACAGAGGTGAGCGCCATTACCCAGTGAGCGTTATTCCCCCGTCTTCCCCTATATGTAGGTATTTATGAATGAGTAATTAAATAAGAGGATCAAATTTTCTTATAGTATTTTTCTGATCAACAACTAGCATCAAATGAGAATATACGATATGATTTCGAGAATACCAATACATATCCTTATAAAATCTATAGTTTAACTTAAATCTTATAAAAAATCGTTTAAAAAAGAAAAAATAACTATTTTTTTACTTTTTTTACTAAATGAAGGTTTTTAGTTTTTCCAAATGATGAAGTTAAGAGCGTTCATTAACAAGTTCAATATCTACTGCTTCTACTCTCATACTCAGGTGGGCCAGCTATTCGATGGCTTTACGAGGCACGGGCTGGGATGCATCACCGCCAACTCCGGGCTGTTACTGAAGTACCTAAGCAGCTCTAACTAAGTATTTCTATCAGAAAAAAATTAAAATAACTGGGGCCCAATTTGCTATTTGAAGCTACATCTAGAATCTGATGCCGTACATTAAGGCAGGTAGTGCCAATAAATCGACATATCAAAAAATATATGAGGATACGTCTATATCAATGACTGAATGAATGAAAAAGATATTTAATTCCAACGCTATTTCTGACAGAAGAGTACTCCCCGTAGTTTGCGATTTAATATAGAACGTTTCACATTTTTGTGTGAAGCCGCAGACAGCAGGCTCTATAAAGACTACGTTGTTAATCTACATTGTAAAATAAAAGTTCCATAGTCACAGGTTGACCTTGTTCGAGACTGAAATTAAGTATCTAATAATCTAAAATTGTTTTAAAACTTTTTTGTTTATTTGTTACTAGCTGCGCCCCGCGGTTTCACCCACGTAGTTGCCGTTCCCGTGGGATTACAGATCATCATTTCATTAATAGTTTTGGCGTGAGAGCGCGACAGGGTTACTTTCGCATTTATAATATTAGTAAGGATTAAGGATAACTTAAGAGAACCACTAAACAAAAGAGGTACGAGCAAAATATTGAGGCAAAATATAAAATGGTAGGAAAAGTAAACTAATATGTCTAATGTGTTTATAACTAAAAAGCAATAACTTATTTTAAAAATATTATATTGTCATTTTTTTGGTAATAATGTGAAACGCCTTTTTTGGGACTACATAATATAGATTTAAATCATTATTATGAAAATATATATAATAATTATTATATTACTCAAAAGTACATACATCCGATCGAGAGTCCTCTCCTAATATGAAATCTGCAAATTAATGAATGTAGTTTACGAATGTAATAAAAATTTAAACAATACAAATTAAAAAAAAATGGATTCTATATAATTAATTATGTTTAAAAAAGATTGGAGATGCCGGGGATCGAACCCGGGGCCTTTCACATGCAAAGCGAACGCTCTACCACTGAGCTACATCCCCTGTCGATACACATGTTAAATTTATGTATGAATTAAGCAATATCGTATCTATTTTTATCTTTTTTGTACATGCTAACTATAACATTATTTAACTATTATAGTAACTTAGCGTCGCTTCGCTCAGCAATTTCCTAATACCTCAGATAACAATAATACAATTTTTGTACATGTGTATACAGTATATGTAAATGAATTCTTAAAATAGAATTTTAAATTTTAAAACAATATAATGTCCTAACTATCCTAACTATCCTAACTAATATTACTAACTATTACTAACTAATTACTAATTACTAACTATTACTAACTAATACTAACTAATATTATAAATGCGAAAGTAACTCTGTCTGTCTGTCTGTCTGTTACGCTTTCACGCCTAAACCGCTGAACCGAATTCGATGAAATTTGGTACACAGATAGTCATAGTCCTGAGAAAGGACATAGACTACTTCTAAAGGCGAAAAAAGGGATGTAAGGGGTTAAAATAGGGGATGAAAGTTCCCAGCCAACGTGTGTTCACCTTGTCGTGGTGGGAGGACTCAGTAGCGACCGGCAAGCCGGGCGCGAAGCCAAGAAACGCTCAGGAAGGGCCCACTTCGGTGCGCGATGTGTCTTGCGAGTTGTTCCTGGTACTTCTCTGGATAGCAGGGTGGACTGTGGAGCAACCCTCTTGGGTGTGGGGTCTACTCCGGGACGTCGGGGCATCGTAGTAGAATGCGACGCCCCATTAAGACGTGATGGGTGCTTGGGTTTCAGTGGGTAGTAGTGGCTTGTCTCACATAACCACCTGTTTCCTACAGGTGGTATGCATCAATGCATTTCCCAAAGAAAAAAAGAGAATGAAAGTTAGAAGCTTAAAACTTATTTTTTAGGTTTTTGGTCAGATATATTCTGCTTTTTATTGAATGTCTATTACTTATTAGACATTCAAGTTTTGTAAAAATGTTATCCTAAAGGATTGAAGAAGGAAGGAAACGAGGGTGAGTCGCTAGTTATTAATATTTCAGGTTTTTACAATAATATAAATAATGTTACACTCTACTTATTCTCTGTTAGAGACCTAAATAAAATTGCAAACCGCTTGTAACTTATTTTTGCGTGTTAATATTGCGAAGTAGTGGTCATTACAACAACATGGCAGGAAGAGATTTTTCCTGTATTGAAGGTACAAACCAAACCAGATATTTAAATATAGCTAGTTGAAATTTAAATGAACGATATTGTTGATATATACTGAAGGTCGCAGAATCAAATGCCGCCAAATATTTGCGCAGAGTTGCTCCACATTGTTGGAAATTGATTAATTTGAAGTCCCATCTAATCATTTCCAAAAATATAGCTCCAGGTTTTATTTTTTTGATTGTAAGTATTAAAAATTAAAATCTATCTATACAAATCCAAAAAATTTTGATTGTATATAAAGTATTCCAATTATCATCGTTATATTACAGTACTTATACTTATATGCATATTTATTAAAGAAGTCGTGGCACTATAGCTTGTTTTTGTAATACTTAATTTACATTATAATTAATTATACATTGCCTTTTTGTAGAAAGGTAATCATTAAATATTTCTCTTCTTCTCACTATAAATGAAACTATCTATTCGGATTTTGTCGCAGATTTATTTTGATTTATGGTTCCCGACGTTTCGACTGCTTTACAGCAATCATGGTCACGGGAGAGACTCTCTGATCCGAAAAGAAAATTTCATTTATAATGTCAAATATTCGCGTAAACCTAAGAAAGACTTAAATTAAAAGACTTTCTGAAAGTCATTTTTAGGTTTATTGAATCTATTTAAATCATTTATATAGATTTAATTGACAGAGCGTTATAAATTATACAATAAAAAATAGGAACTAAATAAATAAATTATATATTATGTTAATTTGTGGTGTCAGCGTTAACTTATTGATTTTATAATTAACTATTCGTCCACTTCTCGAAATCCGATCATAATTTTTCCGATCGAATTGTTTACTGAATAAAGAACTGATGGAAAACAGATGACAAAAAGGTACTAAATCATTATTTATTTAAGTTTTAATGATTAGTATACATTTCGAAGAAATTTAATATTTTCTCACCTTTTTATACCTACTACAATACAATAAGTATAGGTATAATTTAAAACATGTATATCTTCTTCTTGAGTTAACTATGTCACTCATATCCGTTGTGTTATATAGTTTTTACTAGCGACTCGCCCTTGCTTCGCTCGGGCTCTTCCCTAGATTTATTATGCATATTCCTTCCTCTTAAATCACTCTATCTATTAAAAAAGACCGCATCAAAATCCGTTGCGTAGTTTTGAAGATTTAAGCATACATAGGGATATAGGGACAGAGAAAGCGACTTTGTTTTATACTATGTAATGAAATGATGATTATTAATATAAATTTACACAATTTATAAATTAAACTATTTCTTTCAGTTTTTGTTGTAGATTTTGATATAATCCGCGAATATAGGTATTTTAGATCTAAGCGAACAAACGGTGGTAAGCGGCGACTTTGTTTTATATTATATAGATGCTAATTAGTCTGACAACTTGTTTTACTAACTAAACATGGCTCTAATTTATGTAGTTTTATACGGTTCAAAGATATCAAGTTTCTTTAGATCTTTTGTTGTCATTTAGACCACGAAAAGAAAGAACACTTAATTAATATGACACATAACTGTCACTATTAATGTCATAATCTTTACATTGTGGATATTTCCGTAAAAAATACTTAAATATTAAAAAAACTAGTTTAAAAATTTATTTTATTTCGTTAATGCGAATATACTTCCCTCTGGGCGTTACGTCCACAAAGCAATAGAAACTTTTATCATAACATGTGTTGACAACGCAAAAGGCGAAAACTTCCGTTTAGTAGAGAAGCTTGGGCACGCCCGGACTACTAATAACCCTGGTTGTAGCAATTCATAGTTACAATAGCAATAAAGAGGGTTGGGATAAGATTATTCCTATACACATTTTTGCCTTTGAAAAGGTACACAATATTATTATAATCTATACTTAATATTATAAAGCTGAAGAGTTTGTTTGTTTGGTTGAACGCACTAATATATGGAACTACTGGTCCGAAATGAAACATTTTTTTTGTGTTGGATAGTCCGTTTATCGAGGAAGGCTTATAGGCTATATTACATCACGCTACGACCAATAGGAGCGGAGCATCAATGAAAACGTTGCAAAAAATATTTCTTTTAAGTTTCAGCCTTTAGAACGCGAGCGGAGCCCCGGGAAAGGCTAGTATAATATATTCTGATCGTTTTATTATTTTTTTATTTAGAATCGTTTCATAAAGGTATTTATCTTGTTATTTTGAAGATAAAGTAAACCTTACATAAATAGATAATAATAATAGTTATACATACAAGTTTTCAAAATCTTATGCACAAGAAATTAATAGCAAGTCATTCTTTATTTAATTTACGCGAATATTTCACATTTTCGCGGGTTTATTTAGATTTTTAGTTTCTGTCGTTACGAATGCTTAACATCAACCATTATCTACATGGTTACGTGAGAGAATATCTGTCTAGATTGAGGCAATATCAAATAGTATTAAAAATTGCAATAATTAGTCTATTTCAAAAAGAACTTTTACGTTATTTATGTTTTAAAAATTAATTAGTGTTTCAAAGTACGGATTAAGCTATAGGTAGGGGAGACCGAGGTGAGTTGAAACAATTTTGACATTTTGTTTCATACACTAAAAACTATAGACAGAAATCGTATGATATTAGTACCAATCGATAGGTCATTCTTTACATTTGCAAATGACTATCATAAAGAAATTGTAATCATTAAATATTGTGGTGAAAAATCGATATAACTGTAACAAGTCAACTTGTTTCAACTCCCTCCCTCCCTCATACCGAGGTAAGATGAAACAGGGGTCGAGGAGAGTTGAAACATTTGATTTTTAAAATGTATTAAAGGACATAAAATAAAAATGATGATAATAATTAAAAGTATTTATTAAAATAAAATTTTTCAAGTACGAAACAAACATTTTTCATACTATTTTGTAATAATATATCAGTTAAGTAGGTAACTACAGGCTAAATACAATTATTCAACTCTTAAATTAGTTAAAAGTACCGTAAACTTTTAGTCGTAGCACTAATTTAAATAACAATCTCATAAACAAAATTTCTCTTCTTTTTCTTCTTAAGTGTCGAGCTGGTTTCCTCTTTGTTTCTTGATAAGCTGTCTTCTGCCCTCGTCAGGCAATGATGCGGTCTAGTTTCTGTATAGTTGTGATGCCAGACACCTCAACGTTCCAAATATCCCTCCCCTGCAACTTGTGTTTGTCAACTACTGCGGTATAATTTTGAAAAAAAATGAATATCTCTTCTATTAAAACCTGTAGCTAGAGCAATAGTTGTAGGTTGAGATAGCCTCAGACAAAGAATAGGATATTTCATAAAAGATCGAAGCCAAACCTCACCAGTTATTTCATGCTCAGTCTAAGAAGATGGATTTCTTTTATTATATTTTACAGCCAACCTATAGGCGAAAGGTTTCTTAGTTCTCAATTCAAAGTTAGCAACAGCACAGTTTAAAAGATATTCATAGAGTACTTTTTCCTATGAAGCAGTAAAACTGTCTTTTCCGGATATCCAACCGTTGGAGCAGTCACCGTTTCGTTCGCTTCATAAGTAGTTTTTATTTTTAATATATCTGTAGGTGTGGTTAAGGTTGTAACTCGAAGCCGCGTCTCGGTGACTTTTCTGTCGCAAAGTTTCTTCTTCTGCTGCGAGATCATATATTTCGCGACATATCCCTGTTAGTCTCTCTTTTATAATCAGTAGGCATGCTGAAACAAATTAAATCTACAAAAATAGAACACTTCTTTGTGCCTCTTGTTTATTGACTGCTGTCTGATAGAAAACAGAAAACGAGGAGAGTTGAAACAGTCTGTTTCAAATCTCCTCAGTAAGAAAAAACCTCCCCATTCTTATTAAATCGACAATCAAGAAGCAAATGCACAGAAATCAATTGAAACAAATATATATAATAAATCTCTAGTTAATGACCTTTCGAAACATATATAACTAAAACCAAAATACAAAATCATTATAAAAATATAGACATCGTAAAAAAACGTTAAAAACTTACTTTTGTCGATTTTTGACACATGGCACTCAGAACTCCATAACCGCGCGACTTACGCCACCGACGAGATCTTACACGTCAGCGGGGAGGGAAGCGGTTGAAAAACGACATTGCCCTCACTCACTAACGTTTTTAAGTTTCAAGAAATCTGCACTGTTTCAAATCACCTTTGTTTCAAATACCCTCGGTCTCCCTACCTATTGATAGATTCATACAATAAAATAAATATAGTACGCTTTCTTTAAGTTTAGAGCTTAAAATTATTTGTGTAGGACAAATAGGATAATAAAACAACATTCTAATATTATATCGGACATTTAATTATTTTGTTTATTTTAGCAAGCACATAAAAGAACTATATGACTACAATTTACATGCGGTTACAATAATAGCTCAGGAGTTGGGACGTAAATCTTATAATATTATGAAAATGGAAATATAATACTTTCTTATGTTTACGAGAATATTTGATATTATAAATGAAACTATCTTTTCGGATTTTGTCGTGGTCTTATTTGGATTTTTGGTTCCCGACGTTTCGAATGCTTTCAGGGGGTTATATACTTGTTACAGAGTTGTGGGTAGGCACTGTCCGAAAAGATAGTTTCATTTAAAAAGGAAATAGTGGAAGACGGAAAAGTCTGGATATATATACAATAATAACATAAGAACTTAGTCATTATATGTACATTATTAACATTATAACTAGACATTTTAAAATTAAATAAAAACTTGTTTACAAAATAAAATTTAAAGCTTTATAAATGGCATAGCTATACTTATATAATACGACAAAAAATAATTTATACCTAAATATGTTTGAAAACAAACATGTCTTATTTACAATTGTTCATTTTATAATTAAAATATATTACAATTACATTAAGACTATATGTGCTAAGTTAACATATCACTTCTAGAAATTTTAACCGTATATTTGCTTAAACCAAAATGTTATGTGGAATAATGATAATTGTTTACAAAACTAACAAAACAAATTTGCTTTAATTCAAATTAATTATGAATTTGCGTTAAATATTTGTTCAAGTATTTTGTTCTATAAAATACATTCAAGTTTAATATTCTTAAGTTACATAAAAAACTTTATCATAATAACTAGATGATTTTTTTATAAACTTATAGTAACTGGTTCGAAAACTTACACTATGTGATTTATATATATTCGAAATATATTTCAGAAGGATTTATTTTATATCAAACGTATGTGTGTGAAGAAGTAAGTAGGTACATTGAATCAGAAACATTCTGAAACAGGTCATACTGAGGTAAACCACCTAATGCAACACAGCTTCCTAAATGATTTCTCTATTTCTATGCAAATAACTACGTCAATTCGTCTAGTTACTGTGTGAAAAAACCGAAACGAATTAAAAAATATATTCGTGCTTTTAATATTAATAATAATATTCTGATATTTTCAAATTTGATAATACTTTAATATTGCTGAAATCGCAATAAATTGAATTTCTATGATGAGAACCTACTCTTACATTGGCACAAATAAAGTTAGGTCATTGAATATGCATGTCCTAACTTGATTTTCCAATATCGAACCCGTACCCATTGGGCCATTAGATAAGTTTCGAAAATTCGTTCAGAAAATACAAGTAGTGTCATTAGGACATCCCTACTAATATTATAAATGTGAATGTAAGTTTGTTTGTTACGCTTTCACGCGAAAACTACTCAACCGACCATCATGAAACTTTGTACATATATTCTTGGATGTATTAGAAGTAACATAGGATACTTTTTATTAAAAAAAAATATTTTTTACGAAAAATAAAAAAATTGTTTGTATTAACAATGGGTTCTGAAATACCTAGAGTAATTTTGAAGAAACTTTTAGGCATCCTACAGATCAACCCAATGAGGTTTATTAGCAATTAAAAAAATGAACACGGGCGAAGCCGCGGGTAAAGCTAGTTTATGATAAAAATGTATTTAAAATTACTTCATACGTTGCGAATGCAAATCAAAATTTTGTTTGCATTCTTAAAATGGTACAACACAATATACCTACCTACCCAAGTATTAACTTTAATATTCATTATTATTCCACATACCAATACCTATCATTATAAAGATCGTTTATTCTGGTATTTGTTTAGAATTTAATTATGATACGATTGTTAGGTAACGTTACGTTTATGTAAAACTAGTGACTAGCCCTCGCTTCTTTCGGGCTCGTCCCTTTAGCGCACATTTAGCGCGAGTATAGCCGTTATACATATAAACCTTCCTCAACAACAACAACTCTATCTATTAAAAAAACCGCGTCAAAAGTTGCGTAGTTTTAAAGATCTAAGCATAACAGACAGCGGGAAGCGACGTTGTTTTATTACTAGTAAAGCTACTAGTAGATATAGACTAGTAGAGCTACTAGTATGTAGTGATGACACACAAAACACAATATATAAAAAGATTAACTCGAATAACAAAGATTTGTGGCAAATTAATAAATTATATACCTAACTGTTATATTTTCTATTATCTAATAACAAATCTGGAATAACAATAATATTTATTATTTACTATTTTTATTAAGAGTATTCTAAGCTCTAATAGATCATTTTCATAACGTTTATTTAATTAAATACAAAGTAACGTTTTTATATTTATCAGAAGAGGACTAATAATGTACAAGGCAATTAAGCTATTATTTACAAGTTATTATGTAACTATTGCATAAGGCAGCAAAAAATTAATGTAGCATAAACATGACTTGTAAGATTATATTGTGAATTAAGAATTCTTTATATACTTCTATTATAAAAAGGAAAAAAATATGTTTTGTTTGTTTCTTTGGATAAACTGAAAATCCGTTGAACCGATTCTGATGCAACTTAGTATATGGATAGTTTAAAACCTTGGGATCATCCATAAGGGGGTTAAAACTTAAAAGGGAACGCAGAACCCGAGCGAAGCAAGAATAAATCGCTAGATTTTATTATAAGTAGGCAGAGATAAAACAGTTCAATAAGGACCTTTCTGCTCAGTTTGTGAACCGATTTTCTTTTTTTTTTGTTAATAAGCTATTGACATTAGGGTAATGTAAAAGCTAGTTTTAATATGCATTAATTCCTTTTAAAACTTAATTATTTAATAATAATTCATATTAGAATAATTGCACGAGTGGTATAACGATCATGGCATCATGTTAACAAGAAGAACGCACCTAACTTTTTTTCTACTATGCTTACCTTAATTTACCGACTACTTTGAAAATCGAAAAGACAAATTCATTAACAATCAATCACAGGCTATATTTAACTCAATGCAATCAATACTCTGTACTCTGTAGTACCAGTATGCAACAATAACTTGGATTTTTTGCAGGATAAAAAGTAAACGATGTTATTAAAATATTACCTACTAGGTATACCAGGCATTTTATAATTGACCATCAAGCTTCATAACATAAAATAAAAAAAAAACGTGTAAGGTAATAAATTCCAAACTTAGTAATACTTAAAAGTAATACATCAGACGTCGTTAATTTTTTTAAGTTTTCTTGAATCTTCCGACTCTCTTAATTCTTTCTTTCAGAAGCATCTTTTCCTGACAATAACAAACACAACAGAAAAAAAAATTGCGAAATCGGTCCGTGATGACATTACCAAAGCAAATAGGGAATCATTTTTATGTAGGTATATAAAACATAAACATATTATTATTTATATTCTAAATGGTTCTAGAGGTATGCCAAAAGAATGTACGGTGTATACGGTTAAAAAGAATGATAATTTCACTATATTAAAAGTACACATTAATCTACGTATGTGTATGTATGCATGTACATACATATGAATATATATAAGGCAGAGTCACGACTCACAGACCGACTCATCAACCCCAGCCTTTAAATGTTTATTATAATCTGGATGCGATTTTCTCTTTCTTATTACACATTTTAACCTTCATTCGGTTTTTATTTTAATAGATATAAATTTGAAAAGTAAAATTTTCCTACGTATATACGAATAATACGTTTATAGTAGAGTGCTTTGTACGCGTAAAATACAAATTTTTACTTATTTATACGTATTTTATGATTTTTATCATAATATGAAGTGTTTAATGATTTCAAACAGACAGACAATATTATCAATAACAGCTGTCAAAAGAGGTGTCAATATACTAATAACCTTAACGTAGTATTAATATTTTTATGAGAAGCGTTAATTTTTCATAAATTACGAACCATTTTCACGATTCTTTTTTAGATGAAAAAAACTGCAATGCCTCAAAGGTGTCACATTTTTAAGATGATGGTAGAGTCAGCGTTAATTCTACTCGGAAATTAATTAAAAATACAGCTAATTAGTATCTCAACACTACAATTATGGTTTTGACTACAAAATATTATACATCAGTTATAAGTTATAACTCACAGAAAAGAACTTTAAAATTTCGTTGAAAATTTACTTAATATTGTTTTAAAATTTAATACATAAATACAAAAATTATAGTATAAAACATTAATATAGTTCCAGTTTCATGAATCAACATCAACAAACACACTCACGAAAATCCAAATCCATTTTCAAACAGGAGTGTAACGGAAGACTAAGCATTTCTTGTAGTAAAGTGTATACAACATACAATTATTATATTTTTTCTAAAACCCTCGAGTGCTTCTGCATAAAGACCGGCGTCAATGTCCCGTTCATTGCGCTCAATATATTTCCATTGTATCACCAGTTAATCATTTCACGTACCTGAAACAGAGTTAAGCATTAATACTCGTATTTAGGGTCACCGTTACCTCTTTATGTAGGACAGACAACCGCTAGGTTATTAAAAAGATTAAACAACGAATCTGACTCTCATGAAAGAAAGTTCGCTGTTAATGCCATTGGTATTAGGGAAATCCTGCGCAATACATTTAAAATTAAAGTATGTATATGTATATAATATGCTATATAGCCTTATAGTAATTTCTTAGCATGAAACCTAAAAGCAAGGATTATGGAGGATGTAGGATTATAAAGGTAGGTATTGATACCCTAAATCGCCAGTAATCCTTACCCCCTAATATAGAGAATCATAGGAGTTGAGACATGACAAAACTAAGGTAACTAACAAACAAAATATAATATTATATAGACATATATAAAGCTAAATAACAAATTTATATGTAAGTATATCTCTAATGTTTCTTTTGTTTGGTAGCGAATATTAACCGTTTAAATTGCAAATATTTCGGCTTCGAAACGGCGTATTGTCTTTATTTATTACTAGCTGACCCGTGCCCACTTCATTGGGCATAATTTTAATAATCCTTTTTAGTACATAGTGTTTTTAAGTAGAAACGCTTTCATTCGACCGTTTTTTCTCCGATTCACTTTGCAAAACGGACGTAAAAGCTTTTTTATTTTTCGGTGTTTTATATAGCTTATGACACTCAGCAATAATGTGGCTTTCTATTGGTGAAAGAATTTTTAAAATCGGTTCAGTAGATCCCGAGATTACCCCTTACAATTTAACAAATAAACAAACTTTACTTCTTTATAATATTAGTATAGATATATATTTTTAAAGATTCGTAAACAGCGTATTTCGATTTGATATAAGATCTTAAATGGTTTTATTTTAGAAAACGAGTTAAGAATCTAAATATACACAAAATTTCATCAGGAATCTCGACTCTAGTAAATAACAACATTATATTATTTACTTTTATTTCCTCCACATTCTGAGATTATTTCGTAAATCTGTTTGGTAACTTGACTTATTTAGTAGGAACGGTTTGTGGTGATTTACATTTAAGATAATCTGCCGAAGCGTATATATTACTTCTACTTGTATTGTACAGTGTACTACTTTATATTTAAAAACTTCTTTTTATTTATATTTGAGGATGTTCGTTTAATACTAGATTTTAATACATTTTTGGATATTTTTTTTCTTTTTTTCAGAAGGGTTAATTACTATAAAGCATTTAATAGATTTTAAGCAAGTAATGATTATGTTCTTAGAAGTAGTATTCGAACATATTTTGTATTATATACCTATATTTTTTTTTTTTTGAAAGAATAGAATCTATGACGATCTTCATTTACTCGTAGGCAACGTCGATCAAACCGGCCCTAACTCTCAAGGACAGACCTTCCGGACCAGTCAATACGTAACGTTAGAAAGTGTTAACGACGTTTCTATAATACTCGGCCTCTACGATTGCACGCATCGGTTTTAAATAAAACAGTATAGAGTATTATAGTAATAGGTCTTTAAAACGTTTAATTTTTATTGAATATACAGATTATTTAACTGTGAAACTTAGCGTTTGACAGTTCTCAAAAACATTTGGCTCAGTTGGTAGTGACCCTACTCTCTGAGCCAGGGGTCGCGGGTTCGAGTCCCGCTGGGGCATTCATTTGTTGAACACGAATGCTTGTACTCCAGTCGTGGGTGTTAAGGTTTTGTAATATGTATGTATTTAAAATTTATATATATGCAATATATTGTTACATACTACGGTTCGGGATCGGAAATTAAAAGCGTTCTCGCACTAAAGATGTTTTATTTACACGCGCAGTCTGTACACAGCACTAGTTTAATTTAGTCTCTGAGCACTATAATCCACCACTTTTAATAATTCACTGTACTTTTCTTCACTTTTCCACTATTTCGTATCTCTTCGTAATCTTCACTTAACTCCGAACGTCAACTGATCTCTCGACACACTGCCGGCCTTTTTATATGCGTAAATTTAGAACATTCTAGTATCGAAAATTCAAAATGTTTCTAGTAACTTCCAAATTGTTCCTGAAAATGCGTTATCTCTTTCTGTCACATTAAAATTTGTAATAAACTGTTCTTGTTATCTAATTGTCAAAAGTTAGAAATTGACATTCGCTGTTGTAAGGCATGGTACAAGCGTGCTATTATGACGAGTTCGCACTATATTCCGCTACATTACCCCTTCCTAAGACATGCTCGTCTCGAGCATCGTTGTTGCCGTGATACTTGGGACGTTTTAATGTGCATATCGAAAACATCTGTAGATCAGCACGTAAAATGCTGGGGTTCGTGTTCAGAAATGCTAAGCCTTTCAAAAAACTCAGCACCATTAAAACTCTATTCGCAACTTTGGTAAGAAGCAAACTTGAGTATGGCACGGTGATATGGAACCCTAGCTATCAGGCACATAAGGATCGTATAGAAAGCATACAGAGGCGATTTACCCAATTCTACTCCATCGGAAAACATAAAAGATCACCTTATTGTACTCGTATCAAAACCTTCAAATTGCTCTCACTGTCAGATAGACGTAAAATTCACGACATGGTCTTTTTGCACAAGCTCGTAAACGGTACATCGAACAACTCAGAGTTGTTGGGCCAAGTCTCTTTAAAGGTTCCCATCCGAACACCGCGCTACCCCGTTCCACTCTTCACCCACCGATTCTGTAGAACCAATCTTGGTCGTCACTCTTTGATACCCAGATTAAGTAATTTATACAAATATTTTATTGATAAGGATAACTCAATTGATATATTTAAAGACAAACTGCCAAATTTCAAAAATAAAATACTAAAAACTCTTGGCTAGTCAGATTTTGTTTATAATTTAATGTACTGCTTCTTCCATCATTCTTTTTAAATTAATATAGTAAGTGTTTTTTATTGTTACCTATGTTTAATTAGTTTTTATTTGTTTTATGTACTATTAGTTACTTTAAGATTACGTAGTTTTTAATTTCACTTAGCGTCGACTTGAATAATTACTATGCATGCTGTAGCTACCTTTAAGTTGAATTATATGTTTATATAGCACCTAAGGCTACTATAATATCATGTTTGTAATATATATGATTCTGTTGGTGGCGCTTTAAATAAATAAATAAATAAATAAATAAATTAATAGCGCCATGTACAACCAAAGTGTTTCCATCTACTGCCTGTTTTACTTCTATCGGTGGAGTTATAGATCCAGCCAGCGTCCTAACTCTGGTCGAGATCAATTCTCCTCTGACTTGATCGCTGCTTGTTACACCAACATCTGACTGTAGTCGATCATTTTTCCTTGTAGGGCAGTCACTTCGAAGATGGCCCCGGTCACCGCACTCGTAGCACTTTGGGTTGAAAAGACGTCTCCGGTTGGATAATCCTCCCGTGGTAGCTTGCTGCACCCTCCTCGGTCTTGAATCATGACGCACAGCTTCAATCTCTAGAGCATGAGCGACTGCTTCCCTGAGACTTATATGGTGCCTTAGGCGTACAGCGGCACGTACCTCTGAGTCGCGAATCCCGTCCACAAAAGCCTGCAGAAGAATGGTTTCTATGGTGGATGGCGAGGATTGATACGCCTTCCGTACGAGCCTCTCAATCTCTACGGACCACTGCTGCAGGGTTTCATTGGCTCGTTGTGTACGGTCTTTAATTTGAGCCCTGTACACGTGCTCCAGGTGACTATCACCATACCGAGACTCTAAAGCGCTAAGTAGCTCACTGTATGTGATCTTTCTGACGGGGTCGCTAGCATAAAGAGCTTCCAATATATTCAGAGCCTCCTCTCTAAGTGCGACGGTAAGGGCAGATCGGGCTTCATCATCTGTCCATCCACTTGTCTCCTTGATCGTCTCAAACTGGATCTTGAATGCGGCCCAGGAAGATTTGCCGTCAAAGTAAGGGACTTTAAAGATCTTTGCTGATGACGAGCAAATGTCGGCACCACGCGGTAATTTCTGAGTTTCCAAGTAATCCATCCTCTTCTCCATCTTAGAGAGTTTTGAGTCGTGCTCGTCTAAAGCTTCACCGTGTGTGACGAGTGTCGTCTTTAGTTCCTCAACTTCTCTTTCAACGGCTTCCACCCTTTCCGTATGCCGTTGAAGAGCGGGTATGACATTCTTGTGAATGCCCTCTTGAAGTGCGCGCAGCTGTTCCTCCTGGTGGCGTGCACGTTCTTCTTCGCGGCGAGCCTGCTCTTCCTCGCGGCGAGCCTGCTCTTCTTGGAGTGTGCGCAGCTGTTCCTCCTGGCGGCGAGCCTGCTCTTCTTGGAGTGTGCGCATCTGTTCCTCTTGGCGGCGAGCCTGCTCCTCTTGGAGTGCGCGCAGCTACTCCTCCTGGCGGCGTGCACGTTCTTCCTCGCGGCGAGCCTGCTCTTCCTCGCGGCGAGCCTGCTCTTCTTGGAGTGTGCGCAGCTGTTCCTCTTGGCGGCGAGCCTGCTCCTCTTGGAGTGCGCGCAGCTGTTCCTCCTGGCGGCATGCACGTTCTTCCTCGCGGCGAGCCTGCTCTTCCTCGCGGCGAGCCTGCTCCTGCATCATGAACGCCATTTGTTGCAGAAGGGCGTTCATGTCTGGCGCGGTGCTCTGTGGAGCCGCGGACTCATCCCTTGATGTGCTAGGGCCAGAATATTCCCTTTGCTGTTCTGCCATTGCGCGTGTAGTGACTCCTTGCTTCTCGTGCCTCGGTACTAACGGCATTTCCGATCCCACTTCTGACACCAATTGTTACATACTACGGTTCGGGATCGGAAATTAAAAGCGTTCTCGCACTAAAGATGTTTTATTTACACGCGCAGTCTGTACACAGCACTAGTTTAATTTAGTCTCTGAGCACTATAATCCACCACTTTTAATAATTCACTGTACTTTTCTTCACTTTTCCACTATTTCGTATCTCTTCGTAATCTTCACTTAACTCCGAACGTCAACTGATCTCTCGACACACTGCCGGCCTTTTTATATGCGTAAATTTAGAACATTCTAGTATCGAAAATTCAAAATGTTTCTAGTAACTTCCAAATTGTTCCTGAAAATGCGTTATCTCTTTCTGTCACATTAAAATTTGTAATAAACTGTTCTTGTTATCTAATTGTCAAAAGTTAGAAATTGACATTCGCTGTTGTAAGGCATGGTACAAGCGTGCTATTATGACGAGTTCGCACTATATTCCGCGACAATATTATCTACTATCTTGTATCCGTAACACAAGCCTCGTAGCTTACCTGGGAACTAGATGGCGCTGTTGTACTAATGTCCCAACATATTTATTTATTTTGGTTATGTTTATATGAAAAATGTTTATGATATTGTCAGTTTTATCGAATTTAAGTTGTTTCGAAATTTTATCGAAATCAAAGTTTCAATAAATCGAATAGATTTTAAAGTAATTTAAAAGTCGGTTTTTTATTTCAATAAATATTATTTTCCTAGAAAGTATAGCTATGAAAGCATTATTATAAGTCAATTCAATTCATTTTTCTTCGTAACGATTTCAAAGTCAGATCATGTCTCACGAAGTATGTATAAAATTGTTGTAAAAAGTTATCATATCACTAGACACTATATTCAGCCCTTTTTAACATCCCACTGCTGGGCACGGGCCTCCCTTCAATACAAGGGGGTTCAGACCATAGTCCACCACGCTTGCCTAGTAAACTTCACATGACTTTCGAAAACTTACTAGGTTCTATCAGACACGCCGATTTCCTCACGATGTTTGCCTAGGCCTTCACACGTAGCAATCATGTTAGAAATGATTCGAACATGAAAATATTAGAACGGATTTGAACCTGCATCACTTGGCAAAAAATATCAAGACTCAGTCTGATCCAACGTCAACTAATTACTCCGCACACCTTACTCATTCATCTTCCTTCGTGCTGTTGCATACTGACCCTCAAGAAGTTGATAGTACTCTTATGAGCCTAGACTCGGGCAGTGCTCCTGGCTGGGATGGGATACCCACTAAATTTTTGAAGCATACTAGAGATTTTCTAGTACCACTAATTAGCAACCTAACCAATCTATGCTTTGATTCTGGTATCTTTCCCTCAGCATTTAAACGATCCTTAGTTACCCCTGTATACAAAAGTGGAGACAGCTCCGAAGTGTGTAATTATAGACCTATCTCCGTACTGACTTCCATCTCAAAAGTCATAGAGAAATTACTAAATAAGAGACTAGTGAGCTACCTAAACAAATACAACATCTTATCTACCTCTCAATATGGTTTTAGGAAAGGCTTGTCAACTCAAGACGCTATATTAACTTTGACTTCCACGATAGTGCAAGACGTAGATAAGGGAAACAAATGTCTCACAGTTTTTATAGACCTGAAAAAAGCCTTCGACACTGTATCTGTCCCTATTCTTATACGTAGGTTAGAGAAAATTGGCATTCGTGGCACTGCTCTTTCTCTCTTTAAAAGTTACCTTCAGGATAGAACACAAATAGTAAAAATAGATAAACATCTAAGTAATGAGGAAATCGTGAGTTACGGGGTACCGCAAGGTAGTGTCCTTGGCCCGACCCTCTTCCTTATATATATAAACGAATTATGTAATCTTCCTGACGCTGGGGGAAGGATAATTTCCTACGCGGACGACACCGCCATCGTCTTTACCGGTAAGACGTGGGATGCTGTGCAAAGGACTGCAGAGAAAGGTCTAGTCAGAGTCCTAAACTGGCAAAATAGTAATTTTTTAACTCTCAATATTCTAAAAACCAACCTCATTTGTTTCACTCCATACCTAAGCTCCCAACCAGGGCAGAACTTTAGCATCAAAATACATAGTTGTGCTGATCAAGACTGGCTCTCATGTGACTGCCCTCCTATACAAAAAGTCAGCTGCACCAAGTACCTTGGCATTATGATTGATCAAAGATTAAGTTGGTCCTATCACATAGAACTAGTTATGGATAGAGTAAGAAAGCTAACCTGGATCTTTAAATCACTCAGACATATCATGACTAAAGAACTTCTTAACAATATTTACATCGCCCTCGTACAATCTGTAATCACCTACTGTATCTCGATCTGGGGTGGTGCTACAAAAACTAATTTCATTAATTTGGAAAGAGTACAGAGGTCCCTTTTAAAGGTAATGTATTTCAAACCCTATAAGTTCCCTACAGTCACCCTCTATAATATAAGTAATCTATTATCAGTTAGAAAGTTATATATACTCAACCTAATTTTACAATGCCATAAGTCACTCCCTTATGATCAACATCTTCAAAATAAAAGGAGAAATTATGTAGTTGCTCCATATCATCTTGTCCACACGGTCTTCGCCAAACGGCAATACGCCGCTCAGTCTGCCTTTGTGTATAACAAAATTAACCGTATACTTAAAATTTATCCTATGAAATTGCATACTTGTAAAAAAGCACTTATACAATGGCTGAGTACCCTTAATTACGAGGAGGTAGAGGACCTCTTAACTAGAATAAGATAACGACCCCACTAACCGCAAACCGTAACCTGCATTGATATACCTATATGTGGACACGTAGATCCGATCCCAAGGAGTTCATGCTTCCGTAGGGCATACAGGCACATAGGCTCACATTCACTCTCATACGCACGCACGCACGCACACATACACACACACACACAAACACACACATACACATACACACACACACACACACACACACACACACACACATACACACACACACACACACTATATGTAGGTAAATCTGTACTTGCATTCTTAACTAACATGTTGTATTCTTATCGATAAGCTTCTCTTGTTCAAATTTGTTTAAAATTTTGTTTAACTTCTTGTTTAAAATTAAATGCAACTGTTATTAGAACTAGCTTACTAATAACAAATTATAAAATAATATTGTAATAAAAAAGACCTAATCTTAGATAATGCAAATGGGAAGAAGCGGGCCATTCCCAACACAAGTATCTTCGGATTACTTACTGGGAAGACCCGAATATAATTAATTGTAAAACACGAATAAGAAATAAAAAACTATTTTATTTTTTTATTTTATTTTTATTTATCACTCAGTTATTCAAACGAGCGCTTTACCACTAGACTACCCCTGCTAGATATCCCTGCTAGATACTAGCTGTATTATCATATTATGACTAAATAATGCTGTAGCTTCTTTATAAATGCATTACTCGAGTTAGTAATTGGAGCGTGCGAGCAATGGATTCATTACCAATGATTCAAGACACATTCACATTACATTTTAATGATGTTGAAACTATTTTTTATTATAATATATACTTCTATTTTTTTAATTATATCTAAAGATATCTAGAATATATTACCAGCTATCTACATTACTAAGGAAAAAAATATTTATTAAAGGGAATTCAAAATTTTTGCGTAAAACATAAAATATGAGTGCGAAGCACAATATTTTGTAATCACAAACTATAAGTTTGTGATTAAATTGTCTACTTTCTAGTTTTGTTTTATAATTATTATTGATTTCTTTCTATAAATGCGAACCCCTCTGACTATGAAATGAGCTTATAAATGAAACTTCTTAATGAAAATAATAAAAATGAAAATCTTTTCGGATTTTGTCGCAAATTTATTTGGATTTTTTTATATCAAATATTTGCGTAAACCTAAGAAAGTATTTATGAAACAAAATTTTGTTATCGACAATATTAAATTCAACAAACCTTACAACCTAATGAAACTTTGCTTATTGTAGGTAAACTGAGCCAGACGGCAGTGAATATTTTAAGGAGTTTTGGTCAGGTTTACTCAATTCGTAGATTTAAGTTTTAATTAACAATTTGATGTCATATATACTTACTAAATATATTTTTGAATAGTCCCCAATATAATTTTTAGTACAATTTACTTTATTTTTTTAATTTAATTTATTTTTAATTTAATTTATTTTTATTAATTTAATTTATTTTTTGGTTAATAGTAAAAAAGTTTTGTAGACATGAAATTGACCTGAAAAGTTTGTTATTTTTCTTTTCAGTTAAAATTTTATTATATTTTAAGATACTACATATTTCGAAGTCGTGGTAGGAAAACGCAATTACTATTAGACAATGATAATCTATAGCAAATCAAAAAATAAAGGTACAAGCCACACATAACATTCTCCATCCATCTTCTTCTATGGATAAGAATTTACGTTACCTAATTAAACGTAAAAATTTAATTTTAGAAATAAATTTTGTTAATTATAAAACAAATGAAATAATTTTGCACTTAAGTTCACATAACATAAGTAACTCTTTCACGCAAGTCGCGACTTGGGCTTGATTTTAATAGATTAGAATACAAACGACTTTTGTCTCAAGGTAGTCTAAGAATTTTTAATAAAATCCTTCAATAGGTAATAGTTTCGATTAGCTCTAGAAAATTGTATAAATCAGCCTACCGAAGAGCAATCGAAAGGAAGTTAAACAATATCCTTTTCAACATTGGATTAGAATTTCAACTGTTCTAGAAGGTCTTGTGTTTGATTTTCATTAACTTAATTATGTAAGATGTTAATTGAACTAAGTTAGGTTTATTGTATGAATTCTGACACTGTGAATTTAATCTATACTTAATATTATAAAGAGGAAAATTTGTATGTAAGTATGTTTGTAACGAATTGGCTCAAAAAGTACTGGACTGATTTTAAAAATACTTTCACCATTTGAATGCTACATTATCACTGATTATTATAGACTATTTTAATTGCTAGAAAAAAATAAGGATCCCTATTCCCTACTAAAACTACAATAATGTTACCCAAGGTGAAAAAAAATTCCTATAAAATATCTTTCATCGCATGCGCTGCGAAAACTATTGATGATAGAACAAAAAAATGTTCCACAATATTAAAGTACATATCAATATCGATTTTGACGGAAATTTCTGAGTAAATTAGGCTACTTTTACTTTATTATAAAACTTAATTTAGTTTAACTTACGCCCAGCGAAGCCGGCTAGGTTTGCTAGTGGACTAATAAAAGTGAACTTATTATTACTAGATACTATTAATATTATAAGAAGAGTAATAGTTATTTAGGTGTTATGAGATGGTACAATATCTTATCCAAATGCGTCGTTTCAGAGTGAAAAAGTAACAAACATACACAAACTTAGCATTTACAATAATAATGTGATTTGATAACGCTAAATTAAATAAAAAATATTATGGGTTCTAATTCATGCTTTTTTTCAACACAACAATCATTACGCAAGAGAGCTTTCAAACAACAACAACAACGCAAAAATAAATAATGCGTTGATATTACACACTTTACTTTTTATTAGGTAAATTCTATATAATTATCCAGTTAAGGATACAGTGAAAACAGTGAAGTTAACCTTCTATAAGATATATAACTTATATTTTATGATACTAGTCCCGGTTACACAATGTATAGGCTTGGAATATTTTAATCCGCCCACTGAAGGAAAATTACACTCGATATTTCCCAAATTTGAATAATATTAATATTCCTCTCGCGTCGCTTATGATCGTATGGCATTCAAAAATTCGATTAACCTCAGTTATTTTCCCAACAAAATTTTAGCCATGTAATTAGAGTGTGCCAAGTAGCAACGTTGATATACCATGATGAGTTTAATATAAGTAAAAATGCATAAAGCAGCCCCTCTAGACGAGTGGCATAAACGCTAGTAGAATAGAATAATCAATGTATGGGATTGACATAAGCTTACGACTAGTGATTAGATTCAACGTATCGAATTTGTAATTGGTAGCCAAATGTAACGAAATGTCAGATTAGTAGATAATTCCCCATACAGAAGTGTCACTTTTGACAAGCGACTTCTGCTATTAGCGTACGGCAAGGCGTTAGCGTTTATCGAAATAGAATAGACACGGAGCGTTTGCCACTTGTCTAGAGGGGCAGATATTAAATGCCAATAATGCTATATCTTATCTTTATATAGTCGTATCTTCTCATCTTGATTGCTGCCTTAGTTCATAAGAAAACTAAATACGATTACATTATTACTCGTAACTAATTATTGTTATTATGTATTGAAAAGATTACAACGCCGGTGTTATAAGCTTACGTTTTGTCACGCAACTCGTGGAAATAGAATAATATTATTTTAAAGTCATAATTGTACCTAATAATAGCCTTTTATAAACCTTACACGCTACCATAATAAGGTTACTTAAAGTTTACTTCAGGAGAAAACAATTTGTCTTGAATTACGTAAGTGTAATTGCGATTTTTTTGTTTTTAAAAACGTTACTTTAGGTATTGAATTTTATTTACTAATATCAAATTGATTTTGGTTTTGTTTTTAATTTTAAAAAAGGTAATTAAAACTTTCGTATTATAATAGCTAATTTTTATAGTCTTGGGACTCACCTTTTCTATTTTCTTCTAATCCTGACATGAATCAAATAATAACAATAATAAAAGTAAATAGTGTTAATACGAGATAAACAGCTAACTCAGTTTACATAGACATCACTATCATACGTTGTTAATATTAGTTCTGATTTGCAAACAAAGTAATATTACCTATTTGTATCATTTAATACGATCCTATAACTACTTCTAGGATATATTTACCCTGAATATGAGCTTGTACCTAACTATAGATGTTACTGGGTATTTCATTCAGAATTTTGATTGTGTTCGCCCCTAGATTTGTTTAAACGATCAGTATCTTAGAAATAATTGTTTCTTATCTTCTTTCTACTTCTACACTTTCAAAAATCAAATATATTATGTTGGGACATTATTACAAAAGCGCCATCTAGTTCCGTGGTAAGCTACGAGGCTTGTGTTATGGTTACCATATAGTTGATATGTTACACATATATACATTTTAAATACATGTAACATATTATAATTTTGGTTTTCTATTATCGTGTATTTACACCTATTTTGGTTTTATTAAAATATTTCATTTTAATGAAGTAAACAATTTATGACAGAGGTAGCCTAGTGGTAACGAGCTCGCGAGGGAAAGTCTGATATATTTGAGCGAAACATTTCATCATGATTACTACTTAGCTTACGGTAGATGGAAATCTTGTGAGGAAACCTGCATGTTTGAGAGAACTACTTAAGCAAGTTTTTAAAAGACATAAAGTCCGCTAACCAGCACTAAGCTAGCGTAGTGCACGATCAGACCGATCGCCCTCGTATTTAAGAGGGCATCTATGCGACGTTAAGAAAGGCTGCATTGGTACAACTAACTAATTTAGTGAAAATAATCTTTGGGATAAAAAGTTTTTTGCTATAATTTTGTGTTTTTTTTTTCAGAAAAGGAATGGAAAGGGAAAAATTCCGCGTCTCAAAATTAATTACGTTTTAAATGACTTTTACATTATTTAGAAGCCTTAAGCATCTATCAATTGAGCATTGAAAGTTGTTGAAAGTTATATGTTATACCTAGTAGAATCTTAAACTTAATTGTTATTAAGAGAATTGTAATTGATATTATCATCGTCATATATATTTTCCTGGGTCTGTATTTGTCAAAAATTTGTAAAACCTAAACAAGTATTTTAGATCAAATCAAATAATGCGAATCCACTCTTTTTCGTAAATATCCGTATAAATGTATTAAGGGAACGAATGGTAATGACATTTAACTCTTTTGCTAACAAGTCCCTGAATCAAAATGGAAAATAATCAACCCTTTTTACAGAGTTCTTTATAAAAACAAACGAAATAAAATTAAAGTTACAGTAACGGAAATAAAAAAGTTATTTTAATTATTCTGAAGCATGTTTTCCTCAACTTATTCACGTTTTTTAAGCTTACAAAATTAATTATTCATTTAAACGTGACATCAAAATACGATATTTAATTGCAAAATATGTCACGGCAAGTGGCTTTTGGTTCGATTTTATTGTTTGTCGACATACATGGAGGAGTACTGACCATTTTTATTTACTCAAATATTTAAGACTTCAATACCCAATGGTTCAAAATTACGCGTGCATGTTTTTACTTTATATTTAGTAGTAATTTTAATTGTAGGTAATCTAGTTTTGAGGAACTTTAATTTTTATCGTAACGTAAATTCATTCATTGTTTATTACTCAATCCATAATTAGAACAAATCAATAATCAATATGAAATATTATAACTGATAATTATGTCAGATACAATGAAGGAGGTTCAGTGCTATTATTTTATTTAAATGAAATAAACCTGCGTTTTAGGTCATTGTAAGGTTAAAAAGTCCTAACATATTTATTTATTATTTATTTTTTCAAACATTTGATAAGTGCTTCCAGATTCTTTGAAGATAATATAATATTTTTTACCGACTCACCCTCGCTTAGCTCGGGTCGTCTCTAGGTACCCCCTTAATATACGTTTTTACAAACTTTGAATATTTTTTAGTTTTTCCATTATATTTTTTTAAAACATTCCGTGGGCCTTAAGGAACATACAAAAAAAAATAGCCAAATTGGTCGAGCCGTTCTCGAGTTTTGCGCTTAGCAACGTTCATTTTTTTATTTATATAGACAATATTTACCGTGCGTTATAGTTGTGGTCAAAGCAATGCAAAGATTTCGATCGAAACTACTCGTATGTTTTACGATTTCACGTTAATACGGCTGGACGGGTTTCGATCAGTATTCATTTATGGTAGCGTATTGCCTCTGTCAATTCGAACTATATTATGACTTGCACTATCATATAAGCTACTGTACTACTGTATCTAAGCGAAGCGAGCCTCATCGATATTAAATATAATAAAAATATTAATATAATTCAATCTAATAATATTAAATATCTTTTAATGTTATTTAATATTTGTATGTATGGATTGGATATTTTTATCCGACTTCATGAAATAATAATATGCATTTTTTGGGTGGTTGAGTTACAAAATAAGAAGGTAAGAAAAGTTTTCAAATATTTGTTTCTCTATTTATATATTAATCAGAAGCACGTGGAAAGCGAACAATCGCAGTCGTATAATATAACCTAACTATTGCTTTAACACATTCTAAGCTCGCCAACTACTTTCGAGCAAATGCTGTTCTTACAAAATCAGGTTGAAATGCGAACCAAGTTTTACTTAAAAATCGTTGCTAAATTTAAACATGATGGTGTTGAAACTACAGCTACGAAACTGTCTTGACTTGATATAGAGGAAAGTGATTGCTTTCTTTGTGGCACCGAGATGTTATATAACGTTATTTATCATCTTATATTATAGACTAGCATTTCCCGCAGCTTCGCACGCGTTCTAAAGACCAGAAAGCATTTTTTTGAGTCGCGCGGTATTGTACCTCGCAGAATAACGCCCGTCCTTCCCGTTTTTGCAACATTTTTCATTGATGCTCCGCTCCTATTGGTCACAGCGAGTTGTAATATAGCCTATAACCTTCCTCGATAAACGGACTATCTGACACAAAAACAATTTTTCAATTCGGACTGGTAGTTTCTTAGATTAGCGCGTTCAACCAAACAATCAAACTCTTCAGCTTTATAATATTAGTATAGATAAATTCTTTGAACAAATCATAGATAACAGCCTCGGTGGTGTAATGGCTACCACATACGGTCGCACACCGGGGTCCTGGGTTCAAGTCCCGGGTCGGGCCAAGTTTAGTTATTGAGTCTTTGTTTCGTAAGCCTCAGTAAAAGCCGGGAGTTGGGAAGTTGGCGGTGTTTCGGCCCCGTGCCTCGTAGAGCACGTAAAGCCGTCGGTCGTGCGCCTTAACTCTCACTGGTCGTGTCGAGCAGTCGTCCCACCGGAATATGAGATAAGGAACAGAGAGTGCACTTGTGTCTGCGCACTATAATATCTTCCGCGCAGATGGCTAGTCTCAATGAGATTGGCCGCCGTCGCTGTAATCGACCGGACATCATATTATAGATGAATATGTCTCAACATTAACTCTTTCTCGAAACATTATCTAGTTCCATGGTAAGGGCGGTGGCTTGTGTTATAGATACCATATATGTAGTTGATACACTATACAATGCACATATATACTCGTAACTTTAGAAACAAATATTATCAATGTGAAGATGAAAGAAGTACAAACTTTCATTCTCATCACACGAATAAAATGGGCACCCATTGGGACTCGAACTCGCAACGGCTGGCACAGCAAGCAGGGATACTACAAATTGAGCTAAGCGTATTATATAATATTGCAAGACGAATTACGTAGATTTTAGATTTTTTATGTATTATATTAATATTTTTTTATTGATTCATTTACTTCAGTGGATTTTATCTTTTGTCTACATTTTTCTTTTTTTTTTCGTCTAAGTGTTGTAAAATTTGTGAACAAAGATTTAAAATAAAAATGATAATTTATTTTCATTTTTTAAATATCGTTTATATTCTATTCGAAATTGGAATGCGGAGATCGAGAAACCTTTATATGTATAACAAAAATACATTAAAACATGTTCGTTATTAGACATAATATACATTTTAACCTTTCCTAAATTGAAGCATAATAAAATGGATTTAATACTGTCTTAACGAATTATTTTTTTCGAATTTAAATTATTTTCGGATACTTTTAGAAATACAAGTTCGTATCTAATAACTAAGCAGGAAATAATTACATTGACGTTAACTTTTGCCTATTATGAAAAGTTCTACGGTTATCTTTCATAAGATGGCGAAAAATACTTTCCTGAAAGTTGCAGCTTAAAAATAAACGGTTATTAGTTTTGGTAATCATAAGCAATGAGCTTCATTTAATACAACAGAAATTAATAAATATTTGCATGATTTAGAAGCTCTCTTGCTAATTTTATTTGGGAAGAATTAAAAAAAAAGATAACTTTCTTCATAATTGGCTCGTTTTTATTATGTAAGAGCAAACAGTTATAGTTATAGTCTTTTTTCTTGAATGAAACTTTGAAGGTCAATGACTTTTGAACAATAACAGATGACCTAACCGTTAGTTGCTATGGTAACCACCCATAGTTATTACGTTATAGTTTTTGGCTTTTATTTAAATAAATAAATAAATAAATATTAGTATTATTTATGAATGCGAAATTAATCTCGAATGAATTTATATTAGAAAATAATTTTCAAAACCAGTTTTGTAGCATTTATATTGTGTAGTATAATGAATGTATGGATTTTTGAAGGTTATTTTTTATATTATAATAATTTATTTGTTTTTTTTTTCAGAAAGCTTTCCGAGTTTCGTTTAATATGCATATCATGGTATTGTATGAAATGAAAAGATATTCTCAGTCGCTCTCTTCTGGAGTCCACCATATTGGATTTAGAATTACATCACTAAACATGCATTGTCATCCAATTTAATAACTAAAAAGTTTCGAAACTTTTTACTTAACCGGTCGAGGATAACTGCTTTAAAATTTTATTGTATGTTTTAAAAACTTGTTATTATTTTTGTTTCTAATTTATAAAAAATAAATGAATTATTTTATATTATTACTAAATTGCTTCATTTTTTGACATATATTTTTTGACTGGACAAAAATTACACAGCTTTGTAACTTAAGTAATATTTTGAAATTCAAATCAAAAACTCCAAGTACTATTTTTTATATAGGCACTTATAATTGTTTCAAATAAATTATTTTATACATTTTCTTTTAAAATACTTCTATAATTAGTCTAAACTCATACCTCGATAAAGCGAAAAACATAATTTCTTGTTAGCTATATGGTTGTGTCAAAGGTTGCTATGTGAATCCTACGATTCTTTGAATAACTTATAATTACATGTATTATTTATGTAGATATTCCACAGTTGGCCGCAAAACGTGGTTGCCATGGTCTCTAAAATGTCTTCAATAACATTCTATTACGTAATATGTAAAATGTATGTTATTTACTTTTTTTATAATCTAGTTAAGACTAAGTGCTTTAGGGGCTTAAAAACAATTAAACATAGATGAGTTATGACATTTCGAATGCTTTGCAGCAATCATGGAAAGACTAAAGTTGTAGATGTCTCAAATAATACAGTGTAAGATCTGACCTTAGTACCTATCGATTTGACCTGCATGTATTTTAGCCATTTTTTTAGTTCTTTCTAAGTAATTTAGACGTACAAAAATAAAGATCACTATTTCTTTTACCATTTTAATAGTTAGTTTGGTAGAATTATTTTTTTAACTAAACATCAAAATTTTATAATTTTAATTTAAAACATTTTTAGGTATAAAAACTTTATTTATTTAAAAACACTCGCGTAAATCTAACTTCTAAGAAAGTCTAATTAGTTTAGTCTTTAATGTTGAACATAAAATTTTTAAAAAAACAGAAAATTTATTGAAATTAAATGTGAATTACACATGAAGTAATAATATTTTATTGTAATTCCAAACAAAATACTGTGTTTGTACTCACCGACATATGTAACTACTAAGCCGGATTCGGACTATGAAGACTAACGAAAGTCCACTACAAACAACACGAATTAAATATGGATTGAGCTATTATGAGCAATAATTTGGCGAAACTTGATTAATCATTAAACAGTTATTTGATATAACCAAAACTGATTTAATAATGCTTTCAACTTTCTTTTCGGTTTTTTTACTTGCTATTATGATATGACGATTATTCGTCTGTCTATACCATATTATGTGTTTACTGAGTACTTTATTGATGCAACCTATAAATTAATAAGTGTTCATACATATAATAATAATGTACTCGTACGTCTACTTACATGAGTCAAGGTGTGCTATTAACTTTTAGTGTAATAAATCTGTCACTCATATTTTGAGTAAACATAACAATAATGATAGTATAATAAGTATGAAATTGACAAGTAGTTAATATTGGCAAGGTCATTTAGTACTCCAATGCCCTTAATAAGACTAGGAAGTTGTGAACGATATTAACGTATAAATAAGCTTATTTCCAAAGTCAGTTACTTTTGTACTAAATACTTAACTTCGGTTTTTTATATACATACTATAATTAATTTTTATAAGTGCTTAATACCTATATTTTATTATTATTAATATTTTACTCTTTCATATATAGAAAAGGCTGAGCGAATATGGATGAAACATATAGCCTGGAGTTAGGAGTAGCTATGACATAGGCTGGTATTACATAAATATATATAACATACTTAAATAATAATAGCTTTGAGACCGCTAAGTTTTTGCATTTTTGTAGTTTTCATTGCTTTAAAAACAATTTTTGTCTTAGGTACTATCTATTCATATTTTTAATGATCGTCCTTCGATCCTTCGTTATTAGATTTAATAACTGACTTTGTATATCAATTCATCAATAATCAATATCCTATAAATTATCTGTTATTCATATTTGCGTTTCAAATGTTTTACTATACAATATACATATTATTAAAATTAATTAAACTTTAGAATTTATTATATTAATTTCCATATAAACATATGCCACGTTGTACCTGTTATAGTTATTAGAGATTTTAGATTCTATTTATTAGAAATTTTGTATGTCTGTCTTTCTGTGGCCATCAGAAGAAAACTACTAGGTAGATTTCGATTAAATTAAATCCGGGTAGCTAGTAACATTAAAATTATCTATATTTTAATATTGAACATACTTTACTGTTGAAACATATCTTAGCTCGGTCAACACTATACTAAACAGCATAACGTCCTACTTACCTACCTGGCGACGAACTACTTACACTTACATACTTTACTTGGGAACTAAAGTGTTCTTGCACTTGCATAATACTAACATTTATAAAAGTTACAATCAATTTACTTTAAAATATTAACATGCATTCAGACATTTTTAAATTTTAACGTCCCTGTTGGGCATGGGCCTTCCTCTAATACCCTTAAAGTATAGCATACGGCCAATTATACTTGGTATGATATTTGATAACCCAACTTACATGATTTAGAGTTTAGACAATATTTCAACGCATTTCCCAATAGACTATTAACATAATATTAGCTCTGACTTTTGAGAAATCAATCACCAATATATTGTGTAATTTAAAATAAATATATAATTTGGTGGTACTTACAACTTTGTCTAGTACCAAAATCATCTGATCCAGGTGTATAATGAAACACATTATAATAGATGTCAGGAGCGTATTGAGAATCCAAAAAGCTTGCGACTGGACGTCGAAGAGTTTGAACACGAGGAACTGTTGCTACACTTGCTATTTTTCCTCGATAGGACATTTTTCCGCGCACTTTTGTCCAAAAATCTATCAAACACTTGTCGTATCGTCGAATGTTTTCTATCAAACGGATTAGGGAACATTTTCGTGCGCACTGTACGGTTGGTAGAGTGAGTGTGGTACGAACGGCCAATAGTGGGGCGGTTGCAAAATTATAAGGTCAAGTTCAGATGTGGCCGAATGGCTTGCTTAATACAATTTATGCATTTACCAAAGCTAGTTTTGAGTCGTTTATATTTACTCTTAATTGCATGTTGAGTAGGTGTGTTCTTTATTTGTGCAGAATTTCTTAATAGCTATAAAGTATTTACGAATTACTTTTTGTCTGTATAATTTTGAATTAATTAAAATATATTTTATTCAAGTAGGTTATTATAATCATTAAGTTATTTAGGTACATCGTTTATTTCGTTTTTTTATAAAATATCGATTATAATTGTAAACAACATATATTTGTAACTCTTAAAGTTTTAATAACTTATCGTGATAATTTGTATCTTTTATTACAGATTTAATAATTCGGATCCGGTAGAATCTCTTAGATCAAAAATCTAGATTTTTAATTTCCGTCGTTTCAAATGCTATAAACTATAAAGGAAACATGGTCGTGGGAGCCTGTCTCTTATAATATAGTGTCATAGAGCTATTTAAGTGTGACCCTGATAATTTTATTTAAAATGTCAAATATTCGTAATCAAAGTTAATCTAAGGAAGTAGAATTTTAATAGACATAAACTAGCGATTCACCCTCGCTCTGTAAATTTGGTTAATATTTCGATTTTTTTGTGATGTTTAATATTACAACTAAGTCAAAGTTTTCGGTTCAGCCTGTACCTACACAATATATGCTATATTCAATATAGTTTAATGTAGGTCTTTAATTTTATTTATCCGTATATATGTAGTGATAGTTAAATCATCAATCGTCATACTAGTCGTACTAGCAACATGTTCTAAATTATATCGATGTTGTAGTAATAGTTTTTATAAGTACTTTATTTTTTCATAACTATTTTAAATTCGAGCAAGTCTGCACCTCGTATAGAGTAAACCGGCTTAACCGTAAAAAGTTTTTATATGCTCACTTGTTTACAACTACTTGTAAATTTTTCCACTGTAATGTTTTTAAAGATTTGTTATTTAAGATTTTTCCATATAATTTTTTAACGCAGGGTAAAAATGCTTATATTTTTTAATATAAAATCTCTTATTTTTAAAACTATTTTATCAGGTCATTAGATAAAGTATATAATGCTAATTTTATGCAGTGTCAATTTAATATTTAAAAAAATATACGATTATTTCATTATAAAATATAAATTTATGTTCAGCATTTAGAAAAGAACTGGTTGAACTATGAATAATAATATTCTTTGTCCAACCCTCCTCCCAGTTTAGCTGGGGTCTGGTCACCTCGTACGGTTGCGCCAAAGAACTAACTAACTACTCTGGCTTATCCGTGCACTGAGGTTCTCTCTTTGGATATTTGGTTCTCTTTTTGAATATTTGACCACCAGGTGGCGCGTGGTCGTCCTTTTCCTCGCGAGCGGTCAGTGATATTTAGAACTTTTCGTATCGAGTAGTCGTCGATTCGTTAGAGAAAATGGCCATTCTGCTTTCTTTTAGCTTTTCAGTTATAGGTGCTATCTTAGTAGATATTTAATATACCTAATTATTTCGAATCGATGAGCTTGCAAAATCTGCTGTGTCGAATTTTCGTCCCACAGGAGTCTTACATAATTAAGAATGCACTTGTGTTTTCGAGTATAAATTATACTTATTTGTAGAGTGTAGCCTCAGTAAGATCTGCTGCTGTAGCCGAAATTGGTCAGGAGGACACAGTAATTATAATTTATTTGTATATTTCGTATAGAAAATATTCGAAAGTATGTATAAGTTTTTTCCATAATATTTTTCCATTTTAATTCATTCTGATAAAACGTGCGTCATATTTATGTTTTAATTTATTTTTCAATAGGACTTCTTTAAGTAATGGGCTCGAAACTTGTCTTTGTAGGTATTTTGTTCGGTTTCCAGTTATAGTCTATATTTACTCAGGTGTTTTATAGAGTATTCCAAGTTTAAATAATAAGATAATATCAAATATGATCAGATTATAATATCACGTTATATCGTCACATATTTCAGAAAACATAAAAAAAAATCTTCACACATCACACACCATGTACTCTTAGGCTAGGCCTGTTCTGCTGGTATACCATATCGTTAATATACCATCTACACAATTTATATACCTTAAACAAATATATGTTCTAAATATAAACATCTATGGACTGTGATACAAATGAATGCTAGCGGGACTCGAACCTGCGACCGCTGGCACTGCAAGTAGTGGTATTATAAGCTGGTCGTCAAAATGCCATCAAAATTTGGATTACCAATCCTAATTTTGCTCAGTTCTCGCTTAGAATTCTTTAGTCGAATTATAACTTTAGCTAAGACGTTGGACTTTGTAAGTAGCTTCAGTTGTAAATATAGTTGCGTAATTATTTTTATAGTTATCATAATTAAGTAAAATAATCATTTTTCATGTGTTATATTCTGTTTTATGACTCGCGACGGCAACACAGACGGTACGTGCGTTAATAATTCTCCTTCTGGCGCATTCGGACAAAAAGAATAGGTTTTTGTTACATAGAATTATTTATTATGTTGGAATACCACTCAGAATAAAAGACTCACTTATCACTTTTTGTTTATTAACACACATAAATGATTATACTTTTACAAATAATACACAATAATCGAAATATCACACCGAGGCATAGCTCATGCTATCACCGTGGTCGTTAACGTACTGCCTTCTGATTGACACCTCTCCTATATTTATAGTAATCAAAAGTGACAGCTGTCAATGTTTCTATTAGCTGTGTTGCGTCGATGTTAACTTTTATTATTGCTCTGTAAATTCAAATAATATTATTAAAGAAATGTAAAAAAACTGTAAAGACTATGCTTACACATATTAATAAAATTAATAAATAATTATTAATTCATAAATTATTTCTTTCTTATTAGTACAGATTATATTAAACATTGATATTTAAATTTAAAAAATGTACAGATTATAAAGGGTATGCTAACAGACGGCCGTCCTGTGAACGGAATGTCCCCATTCCGGCTCGGCCATCCGAAAAGAAAGCAAAAAAAAATGAAACATAATAATGTAAGATAAATCAAACATAATAAAACAGAATAACATAATATAACTCAACAAGAGAAGTAATATAAACAATAAGAATTATATAACAATTCCTGCTTTCTCATTAGTAGATTTAAATCATGATATAGAATTTTGATTTTGATGTACTGTGCACTCTCAGATGATTGACGTAGCTGGAATTTTACTGGGACACCTGTAAAACTCAAATAATAATTAGAAGCTGATTTAGTATAACATTTAAAGTATGTAGTAGTTTCAAATAACCAGAGTACAATTTTAATGTAAACGACACACAAATATAGTTATAGAACAAAACAATAAGTAATAGTTTAAACCATACCGTAATATTCAGTGATACATATAGTGATATATTAAAAAGATGTCGTTGCAATGTATGACAGCATAATTCACTTGTCAGTATTTAACAATTTATTCGACGGAATGTCTCACTTCTTATAACTTAAACGATTATCACCCCATATAGACATAGGAAAGTTTACTTAGTTATTTCTAGTGATCGCCGCATACAGCGGCATATTTCACTTATTGATTTTAATAATCATTATCGGTTAAGCAGCACACCTCATTGAGAGCTCACAGAGAGCATGTCTCACTTATAATTAGTGATCACTGCATTCAGCAGAATGTCTCACTTAAATCTTTCGTGATCACTGCATATAGCAGAATGTCTCACTTAAATCTTTCGTGATCACTGCATTCAGCAGAATGTCTCACTTAAATCTTTCGTGATCACTGCATTCAGCAGAATGTCTCACTTAAATCTTTCGTGATCACTGCATTCAGCAGAATGTCTCACTTATTGTCATGGACTGTATGGGGGTTCTTCAATGAAACACTAATTTCACTTGTATTCGCTTGTTTTCTTTATTGTTGCTTCTTCAGTAGCTGTCGTCGCTGCCTCGCCGTCGGGTGTCGTCGCTGCTGTCTCGCTCTCGCGTGCCGTCGTGCACGCTCGGCCATCATCGTTCTTCATCCACAACACTTATAATTAGTGATCACTGCATTCAGCAGAATGTTTCACTTAAATCTTTCGTGATCACTGCATATAGCAGAATGTCTCACTTAAATCTTTCGTGATCACTGCATATAGCAGAATGTCTCACTTAAATCTTTCGTGATCACTGCATATAGCAGCATGTCTTACTTAAATCTTTCGTGATCACTGCATATAGCAGCATGTCTCACTTAAATCTTTCGGGATCACTGCATTCAGCAGAATGTCTCACTTAAATCTTTCGTGATCACTGCATTCAGCAGAATGTCTCACTTAAATCTTTCGTGATCACTGCATATAGCAGAATGTCTCACTTAAATCTTTCGTGATCACTGCATATAGCAGAATGTCTCACTTAAATCTTTCGTGATAACTGCATTTAGCAGAATGTCTCACTTAAATCTTTCGTGATCACTGCATATAGCAGAATGTCTCACTTATAATTAGTGATCACTGCATTCAGCAGAATGTCTCACTTCATATGACCTAGAGTTTAAACAACTGATCACCCCATTTATGGGCAAATTTCACACAATTATTCCTAGTAATCACCGCATACAGCGGCATATTTCACTTATAATTACATATATATATGATAGACATATAAAGCATCGTATCTGTGTAGTTAAGTATAATATACCATTTACACATAATTATTCCCATCTGCGTTATTCCATACGCATGGCAGCATCATCAGGGCATCGGTTGGTTATGATACCACTAGTCGATAGGGAGGACCTTTTTTTTCCGCTAACATAACATGACCCTTTACGATATTATAAAGGGTTTAAAGTCCCTTTTTTTTTGATTTCGTTAAAATATATATAAATTCAGGGAACCCTTAGTTTTTGATATCAATATCGTCTCTCGTTTTTGATCTATCTTTCTATTATCACTTTTGAATGATAAAGTAAATGATATCTTTTGAACGCATTCGCGTAGTAAACTTTTGTATTTAGGTTTTGTAACCCCGTCAGTACTAATAATTTTATTTCAACAACAATGATTTGTAATCAGAACGATCATTGAGAGCAAATATTTTTTTTTTTTATCCATGTTATTGTTGATTACATGTTCATTCTTTCAAAGCAGTCTGACTTTTCTCAGTGTTCGTAACAACAATCTGTCCTGTTGTTGTTTTGGAATTTTCTGAACAATCTTGAGTGATGTTTAGGATAGGTGCCTCTTCCAGACTCACGATCTTACGATCGAAAACTATTTTGGATGTACTACTTAGTAATCTCCGTTAGTGTTATTAAAACTCCACTGCACTTTGTTTGGGTGATTGTCTCAAACCTTTTCGTCCAAACTTTGATTGGATTACTGGGATGCCGCTTGTGATTCCAATATACGAGAAGTTCAGTTATATCTCTCTATTTATCTATTTGTTCAGGGGGTTGCGACAGCGTTCACAACATGTTTGGTTTCAATTTCTTTTACATATGTATTTTTAAGTATTGACAACGTAAGACTAATTCCTCTTTCTAAGTATCCTCTCTTCTAATTGTATATCTTTCAAAATGTTTAAGTTGTCTTGCTTTAAGATTCCGAAGAGTTTTAATGAATATAAATACGCTAAGTCCATCAATTATTCTCAAAATATACATATTTCCACTTTCATCTATAAGAAATTGTTCTACATGGTCCATTGTAAAGTGAGAAACGGAACTGTGTTAGCTTTATGTTTGGATGCAAAAATATTTTCCATTGTAGACGATTTGTTGTATGTGCAACTGAAGCATGCGGATACATAGTATTCTTGTACAAATATACTCATTTTAGGACAGAAAACTTTACCTAAAGTTATATCAATCCTATCGCGATGTCCTGATTCACTGTGGCTATAGTAAAGAAAACCCATTTCAATCTATTCATATATTTATTCTTTTATCCTTTATGATATTTATTTATTATAATAAGATAACTGTAAGTATTTGCACCGCTTGTAACTATTCGGTATTTGTAACTCATTATACGTGTATCTTCGGAATGATCACAGTTTGTGACTTGAAGGCATTCGTTCGGCAGCCCAAAGCATACACATGTAATGCAATGCAGACTGCGCATCAACAACAAAATATGTACGAAACTTCCTTACTGAAAGAACTTCCTTGGTTGTCTTTTTGCTGTAGTATGCAACAGGTTTTAATAGGGTTTTCTCATCGGGTCTCTGCATGAAAATATCACCCACACATAGTTTTACTTGCGTAACATTGCGCTTCTGCAATGTACTTCGGATAATGCAGCGCTGCGATGAATGTCATCCCAATTTCGAAGATGGATTTGAAGACTAATAAGTCTTCATAAGATTCGTAAATAGTTTTGCTATGCTAGCAATCCAGAGATAAATCTCCAAGAAAATGTACTAACTATACAAACTACCTCAATTGGTAAAACTAATTCATAGGCGTAGCAATTTAGGATACAGCATTCGCCTTCTTACTACCCAGTCGTAATACTTCCTTCATATACCAAGTGGTCGGGCTGTTTCTTTATCAGTGGCAGAAGCAGGAGATAGAAGGCTACCCATCTATCGAATTGCCAAATCATACCTATCTTTTCCGAGGAGTTCATTTATTATATACACAGCTGGTGCATAACAAACATCAGCGTAAATTCATAGTGCTCTTCTGGCGTCACAAGTGCTGTTAAGTGCTCTTCTGACTTGCATATTTGATAATAACCGGATTAGGATCTAGACTGGTAATATAAACCTCACCACTGAGATAAACTAGCTAACAATCGTCTTTTAATGTTCTCTTGTTCAACCCCTGATAATCAGAACATAATCGGCGTTCACCTTTGTTCTTTTGAACTGGGACTATTGGGAAGCATATTTTATTATTTCATTTTTATAATTGGTATAGCTATTCATATATCTCTCGCTGTAGTCTATAAGGTTTGTAAACTACTGCCACTTCGTGCAATCCAATATGTATCTCAGTTATATTGATTTTTCTCGTTTCATTCAGACTTAATGCCACACATTTTCTTAATTCGTTAAGTAAGTCCAACACCTATTGTTCTTGATATTTCGTTAGACTTTCTTCAATATGTAACTTTTCCGTTTATACTCGTAGGCTTGTCAGGATTCTTATCGAGATTCATTAGTCTCATCGTCAATTCAGTTGAAAGCCTTTTTAAAATATAATATTCTTGTACATAACATATGATCACAAGCTAAAAGTTTTCCTTTCTTTAACGAAAAGTACGCCAAGTAGTAATTAGTGTGTTTTCTCTCTTTAAATTATGTATTTTCCAGTAAATAAACATATCTAGTGTAGTTTTCATCGCTATCTTTACCGGTATGTGTCTCACGGCGATGAAGTGTGCATTATATTTATTCTATCCATTTCTGCCTCATCGGAGGACAAAATTAAACTAATATTTGTATATCTATTTTCGTTCGTGATGTTTCTTATCTAAATAGCAAATTTATTTAAAAATGCATTCGGTAATACTAAACGGCCTCAATTTTAAACCTATATAAAATCCAGAGAAATATTGAGCTCGATTCTCGACCATTCCTAAGCGACGTAAACTCCCAGAGGCAAACCCTTTGATAAGTGCATTCATCCGTCTGTTCTACTGTGAGAGTCAATTGCTCAGAATAACCAATTTTTTTTTAATAGTGCACTGACTACCAGTATAATATTGTGTATGTATCTTATAAACCTCATCTTGGGTCGTGATACGCAGAACCTTGTTAACTGCATTATTGTCACTTTTTTTTAACGTTTAAGAGTGTCAGTCATTTCAGTGCGTTTGCAATATAATGAGCCAAGTGCCTTAATCTAATGCTCTTTTTTTTTTTTTGCCTCACTTGAAATTTTAGTGTAAATTCCTTGTTGTAATATTTCCTTTCCGCTTACGTTACACGAGTTGACTAGACTGGATTTCTCACAAAAGTAGTCTCCAAGTGTATCCTCACTACGGCTCCCTATTGCCAAAATTTCAATCTGTCAACTAATTAAGATCTTTACTAAAGTAAATTTAGTAATATTTTTTTTTCTCTGCCACGCTTTCTGTAGGCATTCAAATGAGGATAAACCTTCATATCAACTTCGTGCCAATCCAGACATCTTGAGCAGGACATAGAAAACCGCCACTCTATTTAAACGTAACGGCCGTCTCCTTAACCTTTTGATCTATTTAATGTATCGAGTTTCATGGCTATGGTTGAAACTACTCGTAGGTATCATTTACTTGAACCACCAATCGTGTTCTGTGTATGACTACTGGGTGTATCGATGAATCTATCCATCAAGTTATACGGTCCTAGATTCGAACTTGTGAATTTGGACGATAGCGCTACCTGAATGCGTCTAACTGGATTTCGTTTCGATTTTCACTTTTCTCTTTTTTTTGGCAATGGTACTGCACGTTGAGCTCAATCTCGTTAACTGAATCTCAACACTTAACTGGAAACGGGTAACTCTTTATGCCTTGGCATTCTCTCTGAGTTTTCGATGTGATGAATGGCTTCTATCTTCGCATTATTATGAGCTACTTCACTTCTTCTTTGTATAATATTTCTTAACCATCTCCGATGAACGGACGCGTGATTCCCAACGTATTATGTATGTAACATATGCTACGTGGGCTTGTAGTTTTTTTCCTTACTTTCTTTCTCTTGTGTTTATCATGCGTCACTTACGGCGTATAGCCGCTTTGCTAAGAGCCCAAAGTTTTACTGGTAGATATTGTCATTTATCAGTATATGGGTATTAATTATTTGAATTTCTTTGAATTTCAATGACTTTGAAACTATCTTTTCGGATTTTGTCGCGGATTTATTATGATTTTTGGTTCCCGACGTTTCGAACGCTTTACAGCAATCATGGTCACGGGAGAGACTAGGGTATTAGACGTCTCAGGTGGTTACATACTTGTTACAGACAGTGCCTACCCACAATTTTTACAAATATTCAAAATGATAGACTATAAAATTATACATTTCAATTCTAAACATTTAAGATTTTAAAATTTAAATTATATTATAAATATGGCAATATTATTAACTTATTTTTAACTACTATAATTATAATTATTATAATTTTCTAACATTTGTTAAAATAATATTAAGTAGTGTTGCTATTATTAAAATATGTATAATGTGTTATATTAAAATATAAATTATTAAAGCAATATTAAACTTTCATATATTATAATTTAAAGATTAATAGTTTAAAAACAACTTGTGTTTTGATTATTTTAAGTTAAATATTAAGCAACACCACTGCAAACTAAATCATTTTTTTTTTTTTTTTTTTTTTTTTTTTTAAAATTGAAAATATAATATTAAACAAATCTAACTACGCTCAATCCACATTCGATTGATTATAAAAGTTGATTATATAACATTATTATTCTTATCCGATTCCAATTTTCTTTGAATGTGATTTTTTTTTATAAGAAATAATTTATTAAGTTAAATTATCATAAAACAAATTTTACAACTATAAAGAAAAACATTAAGCACAATATCATAAAATATATTATAGTAGTAAATTCATTATAGTGCAATCTATTCAATATAAATACTATTACTTTGAAAAATCCAATTGATAATAATAATAACATTTAATTTAGTCATGAATGTCTAAAGAAAATTTATAATTATTTTACTTAGGATATAAGACACGTTTAAATCCTTCAAATAAATGAAAAAAAAACAACAGTAATGCTAATATTCTCAATTTATTTTGTTTAATATATTTATGATCATTAATATCATGATAATGATATTTTAAACCGATAATATAATTAAGAAAAAAAATATAAAATGAGGGTAGATTGACAAATGATGTTGAGTAAGGACAGTAACATTATGTAGATTAATAATTGTTATTTCAAAGTGAACATAAACTGATAAATATTTTTACTTTGTCCGACTTCGTTTTGTAAAATTATTTTAAAATAACAAAGAGTACATACCAATGTGAGCTGATCCACCACTTCTGATTTGTTGGAATACCACTCAGAATAAAAGACTCACTTATCACTTTTTGTTTATTAACACACATAAATGATTATACTTTTACAAATAATACACAATAATCGAAATATCACACCGAGGCATAGCTCATGCTATCACCGTGGTCGTTAACGTACTGCCTTCTGATTGACACCTCTCCTATATTTATAGTAATCAAAAGTGACAGCTGTCAATGTTTCTATTAGCTGTGTTGCGTCGATGTTAACTTTTATTATTGCTCTGTAAATTCAAATAATATTATTAAAGAAATGTAAAAAAACTGTAAAGACTATGCTTACACATATTAATAAAATTAATAAATAATTATTAATTCATAAATTATTTCTTTCTTATTAGTACAGATTATATTAAACATTGATATTTAAATTTAAAAAATGTACAGATTATAAAGGGTATGCTAACAATTACCAATATTCTCGAAAACGGCGTGGCCTTTTAAAAAGGCTTTTTAATCAATATTTGTAATACTTTTGTCTTAACGATATGATTTCGGCATTTTTACTATACATTTTGCTTTCACACATTTATTTTATGTAGCATGGAATAAGTTATCGAACAAAATCCAAATAATATTTATGTCTATTAATTAATATACCCCTAAACTAAAAAGATATCTAACTGTTACCTACCTTCTTACTTTAATGTTTTGAAAACTATGGATATTTTAATTACATATACAACTTATTTATTTATTAACATTATTATAGAAAAATTATAACTGCGTTGAATCTGCACATTAAACATATTAGGAAAATCTTATTCATATAATTATTATCGATAAAGAGGTCGAATCTATAGTTTTTAGGATTTATATCTGTTTGTATGTCTGTCTGTCTTCTTGTGACTGCATCACGAGAAAATTGGTCGACAGATTTTAACGTAATTTAGTATGATGATAGATTACCCGAGTCAACATAAATTAGTATACTTTATTGCAGGATTTACCTATTTAGCTTTGAGAAATCCACACTTAAAGTAGGTACCTAGAGACGAACTCGAAGCAATGTTGAATCTTTGAAGGCTCTTCTTTCTGTTTTAAAGTCGGTAAAATGCGTTACGTATTGTAGTTTATATTTTTATTTTTATTTTAGAGAACAAAAAATATAACAAATATATGATTTGCTTCTATGTTGGTTTTTCCAGTTTCATTTTAATTAACTTAATTAACATGAATTACAGTACCTAAGAAAAAGGTTTTAATTATTCACTTTGAAAATATCTTATGTATTATGTAGAGAACTTTTTTATGGTAGTAAACCGAAGAAGTGAATTATGTAAACATTACGTTATTAGTTAATGTATTAAAAACAAGGTATATTTAATAATTAGTAGAGATTTCTTAGAATTTATATATTTACATATTTAGTAATCATACAAAATTTCATCGAAATCTGTCCAGTAGTACACATGACTTGGTCACTGAGAGACAAACAGACTGACAAAAATCCCAAAACTATTGGCTTGGTGTCTGTATCTACTTATAATAATGACAATTTCAATAAGATTTTCTAAAAAATATTAATTTGACTAACTTAGTTATATTTATGTAAATAAAACATACTTATAATATAAATATATAGTAGTACATTATATAATAAGATACTAAATTTAATCAGCGGTAGGCAATGTATAAATTATTTTTATTTATTAATTAAATTTAACATAACATCTAAGGCTTTTTTTTCAAGAACATATTTCGAGTATGTTTGATATGCGCGCATTATATCACCTGAGTAAGAATGGCTTAGAAAATGTGGTTCATTTTTAACCGACTTCAAAAAAAATTCAAAAAAGGAGGAGGTTATATGTTCCGTTGTATGTATTTTTTTTTTTTTTATGTATTGTCTTTTAATTACCTCGCTTTGCTGTATAATTCATTTATTTGTAATTAAAGTCATTAAAATACCTTATATATACCGATTCAAATTAAAGTGATCAATAATTATAAGTGTCTATTAATGTTATTGGTGATATAAGTACACATACTAACCTTGTAACTAAAAAGTCCCTAATAAAAAAAGAAAAAAAAACATAATATTATCGTATAAACTCGAGATTACCAGTAAGTCTCCATAATTTGACCTGGTCGCTATATCTGTTAATTATATCAATCAATCTATCAATTAGATATTATATCTGTTAACTGATGTCTTATAAGCACTATCTATCTTCGATATTCTAGATACAAAATACTTATATAAGATTTCATGCTTAGATAGTGTGTTAGTAAACGTCATAAAATATTGTTATTGTTATTTTTTAAACTTTTAAGAAGGAAATGTGACTAGGATTAAATCATTATTATATCTCTTATCTATACTAATATTATAAAGAGAAAAGATTTGATTGCTCGCATTGAATAGGCTGCCAATCTACTGCACCGATTTGAAAACTTCTTTCGTTGTTGGGATGCTACACTATCTCTGAGTGATATAGGCTTTTATATTTAAAAAAAAATTAGGGATCCTTACTAAAACTCCTAAGTCCCAATAATGTAGCCCAAGGCAACTAAATCTAGGGACGTACCCGAGCGAGCGAGCGAATCGCTATTATTTTGGAAACACAATTTAAAGCAAATTACGCTTTAAGTTTATTTAATTACCTACTCGTACACGTTGTAATTTATTAAACCTACGTATAGAGTTCCGCTGGGATTCCCTCGAATAACAAACAATTTTTCCACTTAAACAAGAAAAATCTTTATGACGTTGTCTTTGAAATACAACTTTCTAAAGTATCCATATCCTTTTTTAAATAAAAATCATATGTCGTATATTTAAGCCACATATTACCTTCTGGTTAAGAGTTGACTCATGAGCTTGTAAAGCAAAATAAACTGACAACTAAAATCCAACCGAACATTCTTCGTGTTGATATATCGCACTAAAGCCTTCATCTACGACGCACCGATGGTTAGTCTACTGAGAAAGACCACAATTACCAGGTTATCACTGCCATCAAAGAATTACCAGGCACAACCAACCACCACGTCATACATCAGGGTTACTAAATAGTATATTTTCATGAGCGATCCAGTAGGCACCGTTAAAACATCGCTATCATCGTTGTAGACCTACAAAGATAGCGATGGTTTAATGTTATCTTCTGCTTTTAGAGAAGACCATTAGGTGCTGTGTCAAGGGTGTATTTCACACACCGCGGCTATTTCTATATTTCTAAGACCGTATATTTCTTGTAGAGCACTTTCGTACAACTTCTATGTTTTTCTACGCAGATGCCAGGCTGGCGATGAAGTATGAGAAAGAATATTTTTTTGACGGTTTTGGTGTGAAACGTATGATTTAATGTTATATGTATAAATAAAAATAATTAATTATGTTGAAAATATAGCGATTAATATGTAAAGTGTTTCACATACATTACATCTTAATTTTGGTTTTATTTACAAATTTTTTAAGAGCTACATTTCAATTAAATTTCAAACCGATAATAAATACAGATTATTTGAATGTTATAACTTAAACAATGTGGCATTGATTGATAACATTGACGTTGAAATATGCACTTTTTTATATTTATTCGTACCTACTCAACATTTATGAAGGGCGTTAGTATTCATACATTCTATAATTATTTTAACCTTCATTGTGCCTTAAATAGGTAATTATGATTGATTATGATTGAATTTGAACCTTTCAGTTATAAATAAAAGAATGTAACAAGTATTAAAAAACAAAATATTACGTATGTAATATGTATGTAAAAGAAAGTGGCAAGCATTTATGTACAACTAGTTAGTTAAAATTTTACAACTATAAAAAGTTATATTACATACTCGTATAATCTTGTAATAATAACTTTTCATATTCCTTCATTAGATCTATTAAATCCTTATAGCATTGTGTAAAAGGGAAATTCTTGGTTTTTCTATGTTTATCTATATACAGATGAAGAATATAATTGTAACGTCTGTTTTGTATATTGAAATAACACTTTTTTATCAAATGTATTTGGTTTTTGTTTGTCTGTCTGTTTGTTCCGGTTAATATCCGAGTTAGACGCCGTGATTTCGACAGTACTTTAACTGATAGAAACTGATGTTATACCTAACGACTAACTGAGGTCATCGACCTTAATTTTGGAGAAAAAAAATCTGCTTTAAAAATTTTAAACGTTTCCAGGTACGAACTCGAAAGACGCCAGTAATCAGTAAAAGACATTAGTATAATATTCATCGTGTTTACGGAGAAACTTATTTCCATTTTAATTAATTTTTATAGTCACGGCTCCGCTAACTTCGTCATCAGGTGAACGTCATATAATTCCTACAACAGTTTCTTTACCTATTGACGCTATCAATCCGCAATTATGTATAATTACAAAGTTAAATTAATTACACTGCAATCATTAGATAATGCGGAATCGAGATACTTATAACATATTATTATCTTTATTGCTTCTTTACGCAGTGACATAGAACGGTGAAGTACTTGTTTGTAAACAAAACTGATTTGTTTTATCAGAAATTTATTGAAAAACTAGCGAATCACTGTCGCTTCGCTCGGGTTCCTAGGTTTAGACTTTAGCGCGAGTAGATGGGTTCCGCTAGTTAAAAAAAAATTAAAATATAACCTCCTCCTTTTTGAAAGTCTTTCTTTTCTCCTTTTTAAAGATTTCGTATTATAAATAATTTAGCAGATTCGTGGTAGAATATGTAAGCGGTAAGACAGAGGGAGGTTTTGTTGAGTTTTAGTGGGTAGTACTAGCTTCGTTTTAGCCAGTGAGTCCAGCATAACCACCTGGTGGTATACGTTAATTTATTAGTCGTATTTATTTAGTGAACGTGGACACCTTTGATGAGGTTTTCATAATAAATATTATATACCTTTGATGAGGTTTTCATAATAAATATTTGAGCCCGCTTACGCTTATCGCTACGCTTCTAGCGCACCGATGTATAATCAGAACACTCTAGATAAAGATTACACTACATACATAAATGTCATATTATTTTTACGTTTCCTTTTTGGAAATATAAAATCTCTCAAAGCATTTACGTAAACAAATAAACAAACAGTGAATTAATAGTTCAAACTTATATTTAGACATATAAATAAGTAGAGGTGGGTGGGCGAAACTGCTATCTGTTAATAACGTGTTATAACTGTAGCGGTGGGCGAAACGGCTATATATTGATAAAGAGTTATAAGAATTTTTAAAATGCCTATTATTTTTTACGCTATAATATATTTATACGTTATATAATTTCGCATAGTTTAGCGCACACGACTCGTGACAAAAATATTATACGGCTAGCACGAAGTGTCAAGCGCGGCAGTTGCCGTCCATAGTGATGACATTCTCTTTGTTGTGGTCATATTATATGTAATAAAAATGAATTAATAAAAAAGACAGTGGTAGCCCAGCGGTAACGCGGTCACTTGGATATCCGAGTGATGCGGGTTCGAATCCGGGTCTCGCACCTCTGATATTTTCATGTGCGAATCATTTATATCATGATTACCACTTGTATTACGGTGAAGGAAAACATCGTGAGGAAACCTGCATGTCTGAGAAAACCTAACAAGTTTTCGAAAGACATGTGAAGTCCGCCAACTCGCACTAGGCCAGCGCGGTGGACTATGGCCTGATCCCCCTCGTACTGAGGGAGGCCCGTGCACAGCAGTGGGACGTTAATAAGGGCTGATGATGATGATGATAATAAAAAATAGCTGTAGCGCTTGCCTCTGGAAATAAATAACAGGCGATTTGGTTATTATAAATAGCATGTTATTTATAAATAGCAGTTAGCAATAGTTATTTTTTCAGCTATCTAGAATAACGAGCTCCCCGAAAATAGCCTATAAAAAGCCGTTGCGCCCCACGTCTAAATTAATAAGCTATTCGATAGATATATTATATGTACCTACTACCTAGTGTAGACTCTACCTATAGTGTAAAGCTAACTCTACACATTTCTTGTTAAAATGACATAACTTTGCAGATAATTGATGCGATGTTTATGAGCTTAGAGGTTTATTTAATTTGAGTAATTTTCCGTGAATAAAATAATATTGTTTACATTAACATAAAAATATATAAAGTTTGTATGAACACGTTATAGCTTTAGTCAGTGTAAAGAAACTAATTTGCATAAGTACAGTAGTGTTGATTTAAAAAAACTGATGTAAAATTTAAAGCAAGTTAATATCTACCGCTTCCAATGTATTTCTGCACTGCAATAATTGGATACAAATAAAAATCGCCTTCGGCGCTGTTCGAGTACTATTTCTATAAATAATTTTAATTAAAAGGGTACACTGACTTCAAACTTCAGTTTATATACCTACTAAATATACATTACTAGTCATTGTTATACTTTTTATAATTTGCTGTCTGTTTCTGTGCCTGAATAAATAAAATAATTTTTTTTGTTGATGTAGTTGTTATAATAAAGATATGTAGTTACTATATTATTATTTTACATCTGAATTATATTTATTTGGCGAGGCCGGAAAATTTTTAAACTGATTTCATTCATAATATGTTGATAATGACTGTAATAACTTTTTATGTTACTTGTTTTGCTCGAATTTCGGTTTATAAATAATGTACTTACTAAGTATAGGATGGAAAATGTAAATAATGGTTTCGTAATTTTTCTTCCTGACTCTATAGTCTTGTAATAGATGTTCGTGACGTACTTTAGAATATTTATTATTATAATCAATATTTTTATTATTATACTTTCGTGTTATTAATAAGAATAGGTTAATGTTTTAATAAGCATTTTTATCAGACTACCTTTTCACTGGTTAACTGACGTGTCCCAGGCATTAAATCTCACTAGTTAAATATTAAGGTAAATGCAACTTAAAAAAAACACTCTTATATTATAGCAAGTAAATGGTTACTTTGGTCAAAAAAGCAGTCTTATAACGGAAATAACGGAAAACTCAGATTTCTTACTACTTTAATAGGTAATTAATTCAAGTAGTTGAACTCTGGGGCGGCGTCAGAATTATTTCAGAGAGGTGCTATGTACATCGCTTACTGATTCTTCATATTAAACTACTAACTAATCTTTAAATGATAACTAATTATATTTCTTTGAATGGAGATATATAGTATAATAATCATTTTGTTATATACAGTGAAACTTGGTTAAGTGGGACCTGGATAAGTGAGAAACCTCCATAACTGGAACTCATGCTAAGGTCCCAACACTTTGGCACTGAATTACCTCTGTTAGTGGGAGGAGCTAAGCCTCTATATCTGGAATTTGTTCTTTCGATTTACCATCATAGTTACCTCTATAACTGAGACAGGGAGTAAATTTTATATGCATAAACCTCTGTAACTGAGGTAACATTGCTTTGTTTGCTCGCACCTTTATAACTGAAATAACTTGTCAATAATCTCTATCAATGGAACCCTCTGTAAATGAGACAGATATTGATTTATACCTGGATATCTGAAACACTAGGTAAGTGGAATACCTTTATAAGTGAAACGACATTGCAGGTCCCTTGATGTCTCACTTAACCATGTTTTACTGTATTTGTATTATATATTTATATTATACTTTTATATTATATTAGCGGCACCCAAGGCTGAGGTCGCGCTAATTCTAGGGAGGAAACCTTTCTGGAGAACCATTCTAGGAATTGGTGAAAACAGCATGAAAATCGGTACAGTAGTTTTTGAGTTTATCGCGAACAGACAGACAGACGCGGCGGAGAATTTTGTTTTATAATATGTAGTGATAAGCATTAAGGGGTGCCAGTGGGCTGTGGGGCATTTTACTCCTCCCGGCGCCCATACTCACTAACTGATTATAATGTGTTTTATTTTATTAATTACTACAATACTGAGATTTCGAATAGAATTTAAAACTTGAACTTTCAATATACTCAGCTACAGCTCTTAAAAGGAACAATAAATACTTTATACTTTCATAGCAGCAATTTCTTTTTATCTTCTCACCTTTTAACCCTTCCTCGGACTTCTACAAATCTTGCAAAACCAACATTAGGCAAATCGAATCAGCCTTTCTCGAGTTTTTGTGAAACTAATAAACAATTTTAATTCAATTCATTTTTATAATATACATACATATAATATATCATCATCATCATCAGCCCTTAATAAGGTCCCACTGCTGGGCACGGGCCTCCATCAGTACGCGGGGGATCAGGCCATAGTCCACCGCGCAGGCCTAGTGCGTGTTGGCGGACTTCACATGTCTTTCGCAAACTTGATAGGTTTTCTTAGACATGCAGGTTTCCTCACGATGTTTTCCTTCACCGTAAGACAAGTGGTAATCATGTTGGAAATGAATTGCACATAATTATAGCTATGTATATATTTTGCCACCGTAATTGTTTTTTTTGGTTACCCACACACGGGCACGACCCAGACGTGCACCAGAAAGTTCACCGAACTATTAACTTTGATAACAATCTGAGAGTTAAATCATGAGAAGTGCCAAAGGCACTGAATTAATAACTTATAAATTTTCAGAAATATATATTTCACATATGTATACGTCATTGTTTTATCATTTTATTTGGCTTAAACACCGGCGCCACTTAGTAAATATGAATGATAATTATAATAATACCTTTGTGTTAAGGCATGATAAAGATGATAAATATATATATTTATTATTTGGCAACGATTTTTTGTGAAAATAGTATACCTATATACCTATATACAGTCTTATTATAGGTAACGTATATAGATAACGTAATGCTTTCCACTGCATTTTCTTTAGTCGTCGTATCATTACAAGTAAAACTGTCATTATTGATTGATTAGGAATTTAAACTATACCAGATTATATCAGCTTCGCAAAAGTGATAAAATTTAAATTTAGGGACTTTTCTCTTTAACATTAAATGATCTCTTAAAATATTGAATCAAATTTTCAAAGACGTTAGGATAAAAGTATAGAGTAGTGTTTTGGGTCAATCACGTGCATGCATAATAATAAGTATATCCTATAGCCTACTCAACTAACAGGCTATTAAATGCATTAGCACGCTCAAACAAAGCAAACAAACTCTGCCTCTCTTTAGTATTAATGTAGAAGATAATAGTTATGATTTTCATCTTAATATTATCTTTGAATTTACCTTTTCATAGTTAGTTCTTTTATTTAAGTCGGTTGTAGAAAATCATAGTTTAAAGGATACGGCTATACGAATACGGCTGGTTTACTCGAACTTTTCGAAATAAACGGGTATTTCAATTTTCTAAGTATTATAAAATTCAAATACGCTCAAAATTTCAGATGAAAATTTTATTTTCTATCATCGTCGTCACCTCGTATATTTTCAATTCCGGTAAGATGGATTTACTATATTTTATTCTTCAACTTATTTTTTTTTTATTACTTATTTATAAACGAAACTTGTTGACATTTTATCTACATTCTACTCTATCGAAACATCATTTTCCAATGATCGCACGATCAACCACGCCACGTCTTAAACCAGCTCCAGACGCAGCCAGCATCCTCAACTCTTATTGCTGACTAGTGACTCACTCTTACTTTGCTTGGGTTCGTTCCTGGTTCTAGTTCCAGTACGTTTTAAGGGTTAATAGAGAGTTCTGGAAAATTTGATGTTTTCCCGCTGTAAAAAGTATCCTATATGTTAAACTAGTTTTTTCTAGTAGTTTTCTCGTAATGCAAAAATTAATATAAAATAATGTAATGTAAAAGACAGACAGTAAAACAAATATTATTAAAATAAATCATAACTTCAACCTCTGTATAGATAATAATGAATTTTTAAATTTCAATCAATTTTCCACCTTTTGAATAATGAATATACAAACTCGGCTAAGTTAGAATAAGAGACGAATTATTTAAGTTAGATAACTATATTATGTAATTTCGATGTCGTGTTTTTTTATCAATGGAACGTCACATGTATTGTGATCGTAATCTTAATAAAAATGCGCATTTGGGTAAAGACATAAACAAATAGGAAAAACTGGCAAATAGGAATATGGAAAGCTAGCTAACTTTTTAAAACACTAGCGACTCACCCTCGCTTCGCTAGCTCCCTGTCAAATTTAACGTTGTAGCAAAAAAAAACTGTCACTTAATTAAAATAAATGAAATTTCTGAAATAAAAGTAGCCTAAGTTACTCATTATATACATTAGCTTTAGCTATCATATATATTATAATATTAGTGATGTATTATATTATATTAGTGAAGTCCCGTCAAAATCGGTCCAGCTGTTTCAGAGATCAGCCGGAACAAACAGATAGATAGACGGAAAAAAAATTGATTTGTGAATGTTAGTAACGTATATACTTTCATACAATGATATATAAACCTGTCATTGCTTTCATATGCATTTAGTGAAAAGCTGTTAATTATGTTTCATTTATATTTTTAGATTAATAAGCGTACAGAAGTCAAATTATACAAAAGAATAAACATGTTACATCGCAATAACATGTTTACTTGGTGCTTTAAATAAATACCGTTTGTTAGCATTTATACGTTGCGGTGAACCTGAGCTGTGCAAATTAGGTATCTGGGTTTAACCTTATTACTGTAGATGTGAATAAGAACATTCTAAACACGAGAAGTTTGTTCATTAAATAGCTGACACACTCGCAGGTCCTTTACTTGGTTAATGGCTTTGACCAGTATGATAGTTTTTATATTTGACGACGACTATTTTCAACTGCTAAAATATTCCATCGTGAAGTAATCAACAAAATAAATAGTTGTAATCTTGTTTTTATATCGTGTTTAGTTTTTACTACAAGATTAGCTTTAAATATTTAGTTGTGAACTGTATTTAATAAAATAATTTATGCTTACTAAATACTAAGCGCTACCATTATATTATTTTTCCGATAAAGTTGCGTCCGAAAATATGCATTTAGATTATCTGTACATATAATAAAATTCTAACCGAATCAAATGTGTATATTAAATATTTTTTGGAAAATCTAATTAAATTATCAAAAGCTATTGGTTTTCGAATTTTTGTCTGTCTGTCTGTGACCGCATTACGAGAAAACCACAGGATGGATTTGGGTGAAATTTGGTATGATGATAGCTGATAGAGGTACAAAGGATACTTTTTATTGCGGGAAAATATCTCATTTCTGAGAAATCTCAACTAACCGTTACAAACCGGCTATAAAAATCATTCGATACGTAAAATCTATTTTGTTTCCGGTCTTTAGAAGGCAGGTGGAGCCGCAGGAAACGCTAGTGAAAAATAAACGTAGAAAATGGCTGAATTGATTTCGCTTACGCCTTAACAAAGTTATCTAACTTATCTAGTAATTTTACTTACTAGATACTATAATAAGAAAATGAGATTATATTCTTTTTGTAATTATTATCCAGTTTTTTCTATATTTAGTACTAAATTAATTAATGATAAATCAATTAAATCAAGGTCTGTAGTTTGATACAGACGAAATCGAAACTGATACGATAAGATTCTAGAATTGTAAAGAAATGTATATATATACGTTTAATATATTTTGTCAATATTTTCAATCTTAATTTTTTTGCCCATTTAAATCTCATAATAAGTTCCGGTAACCAAAAGTTAACTATTGTAAACAACATTAATAGTAGGTAAATAGGGTAAACATACCGGTTTACCGACCACTACCCCTTTTCGACCACTTCGCATGTTATTTTAAATAATAGACAGTGTTATAGACCGATCTTTTCTAATTTCGCGTCATTCGATCCGGGCGAACTTCACAGTTTATATTTTAACGGCATGACCTCGAAGTTTTCAAATTGAGCACTCAGTCGCCCTTTCAAAATTTGGTGTATGAACGCGTGTAAAATTTAGCGAAAAAAATAGTAGGTGCATTGATTTTCAAAGGTAAGTTTTTAAGTGTTACTCTTACTTTATTGGTCATTGATTTGGTTTGTGGGAATTAGGCATGTTTAATTTCAATATTCAAGTGCCTAAACTCATCAAACTTTTTATAATTTATGATATTTTTGGTGGTCGGACAATACGTTAACGATTAATTACAAAATCTACTTTCCGACCGGGTGGTCGCAAAACCGGTTTATTCGCGTCGTTTTTCTTTGCCTTTATTGCGGAAACCTTAAATTCACCAACATACATTGCACTATATTTGTGAACAGCTCGAGTTTTGTGAATTTACAACTAGATTACGACCGCCTGTATACCCTATATTTTCAAAGATATGGCCTTCCAAAATAGCGAATATTTAACGGCCGATGACCAGTAAAAACAAAACCTGTCCCCGACCGTTTCAAAACTCCCTTATAATCTTACTAATATTATAAAAGTGAAAGTTAAGATGTATGTTTGAATGTTTGTTACTCAAGCACAAAATTTGGTACAGTGATAGAGTATACTCTGGAATAGCACATGCTAATTTTTATCCCGGAAAAATATATAGTTCCCTTGGGATATATCTGTTTTTATTTTGTAAAGGCGAACTTATTCAAGCTTGTTAATAAGCTTATATGTTTTAATGATAATGGATACATTTTGGTTGCTGTGCTTGGTGTTAGAATTGTGCTTGTTTTTTTATCAGATGGCACCTATCAGTAAAGAAAAAAAAATTAAGAGCCCCTAAACTTTCCTTTGAATTTAAAAGTCCTTCTAACAAGCGTACGAAAACGCTAGGGCGAAAATTTCACATTTAACACAGCTCTATTAAGATTCCATAGTTTTTCTTATATATCTCTTATCGACATCTCAATATCACCATTTAGTGACATTCAATTATCACAAGTCTTAGGTTGGCAACAATACTATGAAAAAAGAGATATAGCGAAAGAGGACAAAGAAAACTAAATTAAGAAAAGAAAGCTCGAAAGAGCTAAAGAGAAAAGAACAACTACTTCACCACCACCAACCATCAAAGAAGAGAATTAAAAAAAAAGTAGAAGAAACTCCAGCCCGTGTTAAATGTGGTTCTTGTGATCTTGACCTTAATACCGTTACTTAATTTTATTTTTAAGTCGTAAAAGAGAGTAAAAATATACAGCTTTTGTGAATTTATTAATTGTATTATTATCATACTATTATAAACCTTACAGGCTATTATACAAGAGTCGTTTTTCTACCGTAAAATAGGTGGCCGATAACCAGTGCACTGGTGGACGATAACTGAGTGAAAAGGCCGATAACCGGTATATTTGCTATTTTTACGAATATATATTTTTATTAAATTATGTATCACTGATACATCTATAGCCGCTAGGTTTAATGAAACTAGACTATTGTAGGATGCAATGATATTTTTTTGAAAAATCTTGGAGTACAACATTATGATAAAAATCAACTCCGAAGTCAACAAGTCGCTTAAACGGTCGATAACCGGTATGTTTACCCTAACAGGCCGGTCACATTTGTCGCAGAACCGATAACTACATATTATACAACAAAGACCTCCGCCGCGTCTGTTTGTTCGCGATAAGCTCAAAAATTATTGCACAGATTTTCATGCTGTTTACACCAACGGATAGAGTAGTTCTCGAGGAAGGTTTTAGTATATAACTAGTGGAACCCGCGGCTTCGCTATTACGTATCACTTAATAAATGAATATGTTTTTCCCTATTTTTATTATATATCGTACCTTCGGTAGTACAAGGGCACAATTGTCAAAATTGGCCAAAACGACTTTGTACCCCCTGCTTGAAAACTATATTAATTAAAAAAAACTAAACGTTTTTAATTCTTGCTAACATGATGCCAAGAACACCTATAATGTGTACTTTATTTTATAAAAAAGATAATAACTTTAGAGCAATAAAAAAGAAAAAAAAATAATTTTAATTACTTAGTTATTGTTGGAGTCGGTGCCAGCCAAGAAGGACAGTTTTATCCTGCCTTTGCAATGAACTTTCGAACGGATATTTTGATTATATTTACAAATTGATACATTAATTAAATTGTATTAAGATTATTTTGCTTTGGCTGGCACCGACTCCAACAATAACTAAGTAATTAAAATTATTTTTTTTCGTTTTAGTTTCGATTTGTAGCGTTTTGAAGTCGGTTTTCATTTTTGTTAAAAAATAATTTATTTTAAATTTTTTTGTGGAAATTATTATGTTTAAATAAAATATTGGAAGGCTAACTAAACTACTGCTCCAATAAGTCAGCGAAGTTTTGAAATGAACGACAATAGTCAATCGAGATTTGTCCACGTCTATTTTTCCACGTAACTCGTATACGTTAATAAGATTTACCTTCTATTATCAATCCACCTAATATCCTGAAGGAATACGACTATCAGTTCATAAGTACGTATAATATTAAAAGAATTTTCTTTCAACTCTTAACCGTTGAGGATATATACCTTACATCATCACAAATTCTTGAACAGCTTTAGAAAATATATGAAAAAGGTAATCAGTGCCGATAAAATTTAAGGGTTGCCCTCGATTTCTCTAGGATCCCATCATCAGATGCTGACTTGGTGACAATGAGAACATCTTGAATGTATACCCTACCGAACAAAAAATAAATTTTTGAAATCGGCTCACAATTCACGGAGAAATCGGTGAAAACACATAAAAAACAACTGTTGAGGAGTTTTACCTTCCATCATCAGCTCATCCACATGAGATGATGATTTTCATACGTAAAAGCTTTATCGGGTTTAGAAAATATATCAAAAACATAATAGGTGCCTGTAAATTTTGAGAGTTGCCTTCGATTTCCCTGGGATCCCATCATCAGATCCTGACTTGGTGACAATGGGACTACCTCTAAACTATACCCTATCAATCAAAAGAAAAATTTTTGAAATCGGCCCACAGACGGCGGAGTAATCGGTGAACATACATAAAAAAAAATACATACAACGGAACATATAACCTCCTCCTTTTTTGAAGTCGGTTAATAAAACAGAGTAAAACCATTTTGAATGCAAAAAAAAATCTTTTAATGGCTCTCCTGTAAAGTTGGGAACCCAACAATTGTGCCCTTGTACTACCGAAGGTGCGATATATTTGAAGAAATGTCCTGATATGACACTTCATCACTGTTTCCTCTATTTCCCTAACATATCTATATATATATATATATAATGAAAATGGTCTTCGTTTGAGGCTCAATCACGCCTAAACCACTGATCGTTATCGACATGAAACTACAACCATTCGATGCGAAATTTTTTCTAGATGGTTTATGGCTATCTATTTTTTGAATTCCAACATTCCTTCATTTTTTTATTGCTGTTTTACTTTTATGAACATTTATTCCGCTAATAAAAACAAAAGATAAGCATTTTCTCTTGATTCTTTTGTTTTCATGGATTTCAGAGTATATTAAACGGATTATGGTTTTTTACATTCAGCTAAGAATCTACTCACGGTAGTGGAGAACGGCTGGACCAATTGGGCTTTTTTTTATCTTTAGAATTGTCAGGAGAAAGTTTTGTATGTAAAAAAATTTTAAAAAATTCCGATAAAAAGTTAAAAATGTCGATGATAATCGAAGAATTCCCATCTATATAGGACCACTCACCACGAAATATCGGGAACCATAAGACTTAGAAACGTGAAACTTGGCAGGAATATTACTTTTGCTATGTAGAGGTCAGCTATGAATAGATTTTAAGAAATTCATCCCCCAAAGGGGATTGCGGGGGCGTTAACATTGAACGATTCCCGTTTTTAAACTATAGATCCTATAGACTTCAAATTTGGTAAGAATCTTCTGTAAGAGGTGTAGAAAGAGGCTATGAACGAATTTTACGATAGCTCACCCCGCAGGGGGTTGCGGGGGTGGGTATTAACAATTAATATTTTTAATTTTCCAGCTAAAGCTCCTACAAGCTCTAAATTTTGTAGGAATTTTCTATAAGTGATGTAAAAATAATTCATGAACAAATTTTTACGATATCCCACCCCAAAGAACATTGCGGGGGCGTTAGCAATGTAAATTTTCAATTTCCAAGCGATAGCTCCTATAGACTCCAAATTTAGTGAGAGTGTTCTATATGTAATATAAAAATGATCTTAGAGCGGATTTTACAATGAATCACCTCCAATAAGGTTCGCGAGGGTGGGTGTTAACAATAAAAAATTTCAATTTCGAAATATAGCTTCTAAAAATTCTAAATATGGTAGGAATCTTATATTATTCACATAAAGATCATCTCAAAATGGATTTCAATAAAGTCTACTTCCGATAGGAATTGCGGGGGTGGGTGTTAAAATATAAAATTTTAATTTCCAACCTGTAACTTCTACAGACTCCAAATTTGGTGGGGATCTTCGTGTATGTAGGGACATTCGTGTATTTCCTTACAACAATCATCTTTTTGGCAGCGGAGAAAAAGTCATTGAGAGGTTTCCAAAACTTAACTTTACATTTAGCTATCCAATCAACGGACTAAGAATTTTACATTCATTTTACTTTTGCAGACTACATAACCGACGAATTCTTTTATTGCGGGATCGCGGAAATGTAACACATTTTCCAAGCACTTGAGATGTGGAAAAGAAATTTAGTTACTTATTCCAATAGAATTCATAAAAAACATGAACAATTAATTTTCTATAAAAAATTGATGTCACAGAGAAAATTTTAGTTAACAGAAAATTCGTCGCACTTGAACCTAGACAGATTTCAACTTCACATAATATGAGACTTGCAATGACTTAAACTTAAACTTTCAATGCTCATTTCAAATTTTTTTCTTCATGTCAATTATTAATAATTTTTGGAAGAAAGGCACGGAAATGTTATAATGATTGCACATTGAAAGTTACAATGAATATTAGTGAGAACCTGGATGAAAGATACAGGCTAAATCGATGGAATTTGGAATTTGTGTAAGTCTAAACAATATCGATGCTTACAGTTCTATCCGCGGGGCCTATTTATGTTCATACGAAAATAAAAAAAAAGGAGAATAAAAATATGAAAAAAATAAATAAAAATGAAACATAAAATGTAATTTATTTCCTTTGTCAATTCGCCCAGCGAAGCGGGCGGGAAACGGCTAGTTTTTATATAAGTACTTGTAAACTTTCCATCACCTTCCCTTCAAATATGTAATTCTATCCTGCAGAAGCATTAATGTCGGCCCTGAGTAGGACTAAGGACATATATTTGCATAATATTGCTACATAAATATTTAACTTTTTTGCGTGAGTATAAAAATAAAATATTATGGAATATAAGAATTGTTTACATAATTAATAACATTTTATATATATTTTTTACAATTTCAGAACACTTCAGCTTGTTAAGCTCTATTGAATAATGTATAGGCTGTGCTAAAGTTTTCGGGGTCAAATGTCAATGACCGCCAACAATTCATTCAAAAAATATTGAAAGAGGCGAAGTAGTTATTGACTGTAATACTTTATGGAATTGTTTCAATATATTAGCGACCTTTCACATCAGCTGACAAAACTTTGACATAAAAATTGCCATCTGAGCCCTTCCTACATCCATTTAATGATGATTTTCATTACTTTATACATAAAAAAATTGTACTTTATGGATAAAAATAAACAAAACAAAATAAACTTTGTTTCTATATAAATAAACAATAATTATGATTCAGTAAGAAAACATCACAAAATATATTAAAACTAATACGGTAAAAGCAAAAATCCCGAGTGGTGAAGCCCCTTTTCAATAAAAGTAAATAGGTACAGTTGTGAAGGGAGTAAGATATCACTGTCAAGGTTTTTCGTTGTTTGTAAACTACTTTACAAAATAATGAGACCAGTGTCGGTAGGACTTTAAAAATAGAATTAAATTATACGAAGCTGATGCTTATTAGGTACATACGAGTACCAACATTATAAACATTTACTAAAATTTCTAGGAAAATTATGGTACAGTATAAACAAGATTTAAAATAATCGTAAACAAAATAGGTGATAATATCATTCACGTGCTTCCTGTTCAGACTACAACCAGTACATAATATATATGTACTACTAGTACTTAACTGCTATCGGATTTTATAATTATTAAATGAATTTGTTTGTGTGTCTATTTTTGTTACTTTATCACGCTGAAGCAGTGGACGCATTAAGATAAGATTTAGTACGTAGAAATACATGAATCTGGAATAACCATTATTTATTCGTTACAGAACTTGCCGGAAGAAAGAAATATATGTAATAGGTAGAATACATAAGTAAATAATACTTATTCTTAAATAGAATTGTACTAGCCATTACTTTTTAAGAATTTTATTTATTTATTTATTTTATTCAGGTTTACCAACAATTATATACACTAGTTATAAAAGCATATACAATAATTATGTGTTCTTGCTAACAGTGTAACAATTACTTAAAGGTAAACTCCACATGCAACTTAAATATAATATTAGTAAAATATTAGGAAGTCAGTAAGAAATATACTTAATTACTAAATAAGTTAGTTCGCACCTAATATATATGTATATCATTACTTCATTATGTCAGTCAATACTTATATAACGTCACTATACCTCATATATTTTATTTGTTTCTAGATAACATTCCACATCTTTAACTTAGAAGGAAGAGCATTGTTCTACAAAATAATATAAAGAGCGTCATTGTCATATTAAACAATAAACATCCTTTCTAAGTCTAGACTTCGTCACTTCTTCTCAGACCTTTCAAGCAAATAAATATAGTATACATACATTATATTCGATATTTTATCTTTACTTATTTTTAGTAAAATAGTAAACGGTTCAAATATACAATTGAAAATATATTCGGATTTTATCTTTACGAAATTAAAAAATATGACTGACTTCATTTTTAATTATTGAAAACTATTAAGCATATTTTGAACTCAATCCTGTACATTTGATTGGTGGGATAAGTCACCAAAACACTGTTTGCTTACATTTGACAACAATCGAATTAACAAACAAGTATAGCAAATCACGATTAACCAATCAGCGCGCTAGTTGCGATCCAACGCATGCCATATCACAATTTGACGGTTACATTTCGATAGATTATAATCTACCGATAATGCGTTAAATTTTTAGCAGTATGTTACGGTTCACAAACTTTCGACAGTTTACAGTCTCGTGAGATAGATTATAATCTTACTGTATTTACAATTAAAGGGTTTTAAGCCTTTAAGTTTAAGTGCCAATTTAATTATTTCGAGATATAAATATTACAAAGAATAATAATAAAATTGGTCTGACACCTAACTTCAACTACATGTTTATTGTGGATTATATTATAAAAGAACCTGTTTCTTTTTTCTCTTTTTGATATTATTATTTATAAAATTTATTATGTATTGGCATAAAAATATTGTTTTGCGATTTTTTAGCACTTGCATCCTTTAGATTTATAACGCTTCAATCTTACAGGGACATATATGTTGGTACAAGCCCACAAACCAAAGTCATGAGTTTATATTTGTTTATGTATAACTGGTGATCATGTGTTTGAATCGGATTTGCATAAAGTAAACTAACTTGTATTAGCGTGCTCTTCTGAGGAAATATAAACATCTATTACATAATTGGATAACCTCTTGAACTATTTCATGTCATTTCATTGACATTGGCGGAAATAATATACCAAACAGATATATATTTATGTGTACTATACAAGCGTTCTTCTGACAGTTATCATTTTAAATCGGATATATGTGAATATTTATTTAAAACTAGCGAGTCACCCACGCTTCGCTCGGGTTAGGGACGAACCCGGTTATGCGTCAGCAAAGCAACGGGTTCCGCTAGCTAAAATAAATAAAAGTTCTACCTCCTCCTTTTTGAAGTCAGGGTAAAAAGTAGCCTAAGTTACGCCTTATAACATTAGCTATTTGAGAGTGCAAGTCCTGTTAAAATCAATCCAGCCGTTTCAGAGATAAGCCGGAACCAACAGACAGACATGTTGCTAGTATCGTGTATACTTTCATATGCGTTTAGTGAAAAGATGTTAATTTGAAATTAAAAACAGACACTCCAATTATATTTATTTGTATAGATTCGCAATTTAATATATTATCTTCTATAATACTTATGCTTAAAACACATATTTAAAAGAAAGTACAAAATTATTTTTTTTAAATAAAATATGTCGCCCAAATGTTTTTGAATGTAAAAAAAATATACTTATAATAAAACTTCATTCCGTTCAATCGTTACAGCATGAAAAAGTTACAAGTTTTCGCATTAAATAGATTTTGTCAAGGATCATAATCACTAATGAAAATTTGAGAAAGCGTTTGACTGTTTCTTAATTGTTGCGATAATAATGTTAAAACTCGTCAAATAAAGAATTAAAAAATAAAATAAGTTGGACGACGCTTAATGTAGCGTGCTATAGTTGCCCATATAATACCTAATGCGACCTAAGAAGAGGGCATTTTGATTTTTCATACAATGAATATTTAACCTAAACGGCGGTTATAATAAGAACATTTTATAATTAAAGCTTCTAAAGCCCTTCATTCATCTTACTTAGGTATTAAGTTTTCCTTTTAAAGGTACTTGTACTAAGACTTTTTAACATTCCAAAATTACCATTTAGCTGACACTTGACTCTCACCAAAGTAAGCACTTAAAGTGTTTAATATTTTACAAACGTCAAACAAAATCCTTTTTTCTGGAAAAATTGTTAATGTTAGCTTGCATCATATTTCAAAGACCTATCCATCGACATCTATACTATGGGGAAGCGGAGTTACCCTAAAAGAATATTTTTTTCATATTGTACTTGCCACCACCTAGGACTTTGCCGGCGTGACTAATGTCATGTATATCCGAATAGATAAAATTGGCGTCATTTGAATGACGGATGACGCAATCCTAAAAACGGATGATAAGAATGGGGGTAAAGGTAAGGACCCTTTTCTGTGGTAGGTTATTATTAGTTTATCAATATTTAATACCACAAACAACATTCGAACCCATGATCTCCGTTGAAGATATTCAGGCCAGTGCGCTAGAGAGTAAAAGAAAGGTTGACTTTCATTGACGTCACTCGAATTTTATATGAGGACGTAGAGCTAAATAAAAATAATTTGACTAACACATACTTTTGGATCAACAATTATAAGAAAACAAACTTACTTCTAAAAGTTCGCACTTAAAATCGAGTCATATGTTTAATGAAGAAAGTTTAATTAAAAACTTGCATTCTTTAAGGAACTCGTACGAAACTAAGGAGTTAGTAGTTAAGAAGTTTAAACAAGAGTTATTTTCTTGTTCATACACGACTACTACTGCATATGATCTACATTAAATAACAATATAATCACACTACAACATCAAAGTCATGCGAGCGTTATATTTTTTATAATTATATTTTTAATTGTTTATACCTATTTGTTGTTTAAGCTTGTAAGGCATGTTTTTTTTCTGCTTATGTTGTTGTAAAATAAACTGACAGTTATATTAATATTTCAAAACGGAATGTGTGTTAATATGTTTATTTGGTCTTCTTTCATTGAATGAATCGACTTGATTATTATTTATCTGCGTAAAATTTTCCGTTTACGGCTTTATACTTTATATACTTTTAAACGCCACTGGGTCAAAAAATAAAATGGTGGACGGGTTTAAAGAAATTACATTTCTAGCTAAATTAATAATAATTGTAATATTATTTTAATACATAAAGTTCTATTATTGTTCTTATCATTTAATAGATGAAGTATCTTAGAATATGTAAACAAAAGAAAATAACATTATTTTATAAGGGTCATAGTTTACTCTACACAAGACATTGATAGTAAATAAAAGCACTATAAAAGCTGAAACTTAGTTTAGTTATGTAACTTAATTAATTTTTCCTATTAAAAAGAATTTTAAATTTAATATTTCTCGAGTACCTTAGGTGTAGTATACAAAGATTTTAAAGTAATTAAAGTAAAAAAACTTTAAGCAAACAATGCAGTAATATGAAATAATTACAATTTACAACGTACAACGTTTTAAAGAGCCATTTAATATCACTACATAGTTCCTATATAAAACAAAGTCATCCCGCTGTCTGTCTATCCCTATGTATTGTTAGATCTTTAAAACTACGCAACGGATTTTGATGCGTTTTTTAGTAGATAGTTTGAGTCAAGTTCTACTTCTTTATAGAGAACATATCGTGTATTTCTACTTACAATGACATTAAAATGTTAAAACAATACATTATTGGTAGTCAATTTAGATTAGACATACTTACAAAAATGCGATACATCTTGTGAATTTAGTAGGCTCTAGTATATAACTAATATCTAAATAAAAATAGGCTTTTAAATTTTTTCCTTTTTTTAGATCTAAAATAGTACTTATTATTTCAATTTTTTATGGGATTATAAGAAATTAAAACACAGTTTTAATTGAACATCTCTTCTCATTTATTTTATTGAATCATTACATCTTGTTTTCCACCACCTAATGACAATGGTATGATGTATTGACGTCAAAGAACCAGTTTCAAAATGCGACCCGATTTGACCTGTAACAAAAAATACAGAAAAGTTTAGTAAAATATACTTCATGTTCGTTTTTTAGATTTAAATTTTAATAAATTTATTCATAGTAACAGTGAAAAAAGTAGGTATAGAAACAATTAAATTGCAAATAAATTCCTTTAATTGTCGGTGGAAGGCAATATCGTCGTCTCAATGCTTATTTGTCCTAACGACCAATTTACAGATTTGTTATACAGAATTACTGACTTTTGATTTCTTGTATTAGTATAAAGCACATTTATTTAATGAAAACTGCCTACTGTAAAGTAAAAGAAGTATTGGTCGTTTGAACAAACAAGCACCAAAGCGACGTTATAGCTCTTAATGTATTGTTTAAAGTACGGTTCTTCAATTATCTATATCTAACCTAACTATGTTTGATTATCTTGACCTAGAACTGAATTGATTCATTTATGGAGACGCAAGTACATAATAATTCTACTGAAATCACATATCTACGTATTTTAACACTTATACAAAAATAATTAAACAAACATTATTAATTCATTAATATTCAATTTATCAAGGCAATAACTGATAATTTATGCATATCCTATATTAGTCTATTGACGACATTTAAATTAAATATTGATATTATCTCATTGGAATTTATCATAACACGTGATCGTGTACTGTAAATTTAAATGTTATTCATAAAAATTGCTAATATTATAATTTCTTTACCAACCTTTCTCAAAAATAGATCACAGCGATTGTTGCACATACACTTTACAACACTTAGTTCATCTTTTGCAGATGAATTTTTGGGAATTTTCTGTACTGCTTGTAGAAGACATCGAAGCATCACTGCTTATCCTTTTGGATAGATTGCTCTTCCTTCTGAAGCTAAGTCTAGTTTCTCCTTTAATGAACTTATCTAGAGCCTGTCTCAAGGCCGAATGTTTTCTTTCAAAAGGATTGGTGTACATTTTCACAAAGTTAAAGTTTTATTTAATAGTATTGATACACGTCCGTTACACACGAGTGCTAGCGTTGTTATGACGATGGCCGTGCCTTCGCCGCCTAATATAATCCCGTAGTGACGCGTGCGCAGGTCAATTGCTGTCTACCGACGTCAAAGTTTTTGCTACGCATTGGCGCTTTTAGTAACTTTGTTTGTAATTCACACGCCTTAGACCTGTTATTTTTAATTAATACGATAAATTGTGAGCATTTTTAAGGGTTAAAATATTTATGACGACATCTCGAACTTAGTTGTGAGGTCTTGTGAATTTAGAGAATAAAGCCACTTGATGTAAACAATTCTAATGAAGGCGGATTCAACTTAACGACGTTGATGAATGTTTTGATATATTAGTTTCTTTTATTGAACCCATCAATATGTTTGTTTCAGTTGAGACTATATTAAAGGTATACAGTACCATGGACGAATAAACTACTTATTCGTTCATGGTATGTACGTATATTATATTATTCATAATATGTAAAATGAAAACCGACTTCAAAACGTTACAAGTCGAAACTAAAAAGAAAAAAATAATTTTAATTACTACTTAGTTATTGTTGGAGTCGGTGCCAGCCAAGAAGGACAGTTTTATTCTGCTTTTGCAATGAACTTTCGAATAGATATTTTGATTATATTTACAAATTGATACATTAATTAAATTGTATTAAGATTATTTTGCTTTGGCTGGTTTTTTTTGAAGTTGGTTAAAAAGTGCTAAGGTACTAACTGTATTTTGTCCTAATTTGTATAAGTTATTTGTTGTGTCATAAAAAATATAAGATTACAATTATTTTAGTTGAGGTGCTTTAAGTGTACATTATAACATGAAAAAAATGGAAATGAATTATACAAATGCAAAAATTCCATGATAACATTATATTTGCCAAATACCTTTTTTTAAGTTATGCATACTGCCAGGTGGTTATTTGGGATTCACCGGCTTAAAGGCAAGATTACTCACTAAAACTCAACAAAACCGCCCGTTACAATTCTACTTCTCAATATTTCTTACGAATTCTACTACGAAGCTCCGACGGTATGCCTGCTGGACTTTGGTTCACAGAATACTGACGACGCGACGACACGTTTGGCGCAGTTTGTAGTGACACTACTTTCTTGCGCCAGCAGTCGCGGGTTCGAGTCCCGCTGGGGGCATTCATTTGTTAAACTCGGATGTTTGTACTCCAGTCATGGGTATTTTTAATATACATTTAATATACATATGTATTTAAACTTATATGTGTAGTATATCAACTATCTGGTATCCGTAACACAAGCTTCCTTCGTAGCTTACCACGGTGTAGATGGTGCTGTGTGTAATATGGCCCAACAAGTTTATATTTATATTTATTTATCATCAGCCCTTATTAACGCCCCACTGCTGGTCACGGGCCTCCCTCAGTACGAGGGGGATCAGGCCATAGTCCACCGCGCTGGCCTAATGCGAGTTGGCGGACTTCACGTGTCTTTCGAAGACTTGTTAGGTTTTCTCAGACATGCAGGTTTCCTCACGCTGTTTTCCTTCGCCGTAAGACAAGTGGTAATCATGATATAAATGATTCGCACATGAAAATATCAGAGGTGCGAGACCCGGATTTGAACCCGCCTCACTCGGTTATCCAAGCGACAGCGCTACCGCTGGGCTACCACTGTCTCTTATTATATTTATTTATACATTGGTATATTGCTTTGGTTGCTCCCACAGTTCACTTGGCTATCAGAGAAGACCTGGAACAAGCTGCATGGCACGCCGCCCACCGAAGTGGGCTGCATGTGCGTCTCTTGGCTTCGCGACTGGTATGATTGTCGAAAGCTACTGACAACCACAAGATGAACCCACGTTTTGGGAAATGTTTGTTAAATACCTAAATTAACTTAAAATCATTAGATCCCTACTAATATTATAAATATGAATGTAGGTTTGTTTGTTACGCTTTCACGCGAAAACTACCCAACCGATTATCATGAAACTTTGTACACATATTCTTGGAGGTATTAGAAGTAACATAGGATACTATTTATTAAAAAAAAATATTTTTTACGAAAAATTAAAAATGACTTCTGAAATAGCTAGAGTAATTTTGAAGAAACTTTCAGGCATCCTACAGATCAACCCAATGAGGTTGATTAGCAATAAAAAAAATGAACGCGGGCGAACCGCGGGTAAAGCTAGTACATTATAAATGAAACTATCTTTTCGGAATTTGTCGCGGATTTATTATGATTTTTGGTTCCCCACGTTTGCTTTACAGCAATCATGGTCACGGTCTCTCCCGTGTTGTTGCTTCTAAACTCAAGGATCAAACATATTTACGAACAAGAAAAACCTATTTAAAATAAGTTTAATATTAATAAAATATTAATTTCTTTAAAGTAGGCATAAAACATTTAAGGCGGGCAAAGTTAAACAAAGATGTAGGTATGTGAAAGTACGTGACGTGATTCGTTTGACGCATCTGCGCTTCTAACTGCGCAAGCTCCACCTAAACCTGTATTTAGAGCTTAAAAATAGCACAAAACTTTGAAAGCTTCTAAGAACTTTTAAAGGTTATTTCAAAGTCACGAGGCAATTTTTTGTGCTTTTTTTTTTCTTAAATGAAGAATATAACTCGTTCTAAGTGACGTCTAGCTTGTTGATAATAACAAGCTGTGTACGTAAATATTATGTATATTTTGAACTACCTAAGATGATTTTTTGTATAAAGAGGATATGCATATAATCAGTTAACTGATAACGGCGGAAGATGCTATCCCGTACAACAATATAAAGTTCGAACGGAAATGATAACAAATTAAAAGATATTTTTTTATTAAATAAAATAATATTGCATAATGTCTTTAAACTGTACGTATACGAGTAGATATCTTTTTTAATAATACTAAATTCCGGTGACTTTGTAATATTCTACTCTTGTTAACAACTTGACGAATGTTTATTTATACTTATGTATAGTTTTTTTAATGTATGATCAATCGAGCTCGTTTGACTGTGTACAAGGTCTGTCTACTAGTTCTGCCAGTACAATTATAAAAATAGTAACGGATATAAAAAATATCGGATATGTGATTCTAAATATGTAATTACTGTTCTTTATTTATCTTATCTCATTATATTAAATGAGCTAATTGTTGTATTTAGATAAGATAGCTTCTTAAATTTTAAATAAAACAAAACGATAAATAAATATGAAATTATCCTTACTAGTATTATAAATGCGAAAGTAACTCTGTCCGTTTCTCTGTCTGTCGTGCTTTCACGCCAAAATTACTAAACCGATTTAAATAAAATTTGGTACACAGATAGTCTTAAGTCTAGAACCTGAGAAAGGACATAGGCTACTTTTTTATGCGATAAAAGGGTTGTAAGTCAGATGTAGTAAATGTTGTAAAAAGTAAATACTCAGTCCACTCTGCTGCCAGAGAAGCTGCCTTTCTTTGCTTCTGAACTTCTTTGATTGCTGAATGCTACAGAGCCCCCCACCACGACAAGGTGATCGCACGTTGGGAGGATAAGAGTTAACCTATTAACGAATTTACTAATTACATGTTCTCTTAAACAGAAGGAAAACAGCCAGTTTCCCAACTTTAGTCTGACATTGAGAAATTCTTGAGAAACTTAATAAGCTTACGTAAATTCTGGAATCACCAAGGAAGATAATAATTATGTACAATTCGAGTTCTTACACCACACGTAACATTTTGGTATATTTTTCTACTGACATATTATGTACATCATTTAATATCTCAATTTAAATTAAAATACAAGTTTTATGCCAAAATTAACGAAAAATGTCAAACCTTGATTATTTTGAAATAGACAAAAAGTAATACTCGCTTAGATTTATGCGAACATTTAACATTATAAATGTTTTTTAATGTCAAATATTCGTTTTGATACGTATTTAAAAATGAAAAATATAAATTATTTTAATGTATATTGATGTTATTTTTAATTTTTTAAATTATTTCTTTTAATTGTCTGTCTGTTACAGCTATATACATATTATATTACAGGTATATATTATAATGCCTTAGAAACCTCTAAAAGCTTAGTTTTTCTCTTAAACATGATTGCTGTAAAGTATTCGAAACGTCGGGAACCAAAAATCTAAATAAATCCACGAAATAATCCGAAAAGATTATTTAATTATTTAACAATTATAATATTTATATTCAATATATCGCTACATTTCCCCAGTGTGGTATACGAGTAATATATTTTATATTTAATTTGTTAAGTGTGTTTTAGTTTAGCGGCAAGGTATTTTAAATCACCCTAAAGAAAGAGAGTGTGTATATGTTTTTCCAGAATATGTATGTTTAAATGTTTGGCATGCTCTGCGGCCTGATCGGCTCAATGGATTTTAATTCTTAAATTGAGAAGTGTCGTTAGATTCGTATTTACTGTATGAGTGACACTGGATACCAAAATAAAAAAAAAACAAAATGGCGAACTTTTGACGCCAAATTCAAATGTTTGGCACGCTCTGCAGCTTGAACGACTCAATAGGTTTTAGCTTCAAAAATGTTGTTAGATTCGTATAAATTGTGAAAGTGACACAGGGTATAAATTTTTAATCAGTACACAACATATTTTAGGATTTTTTCTATATATTTAGTTAATTTTTTCTATATAGTTACATTTTTTCTATACAGTAGCGTTTTTAGATTTTGTGTTGATTATTATTAAAACGTACTCGTATCTAGGAGGAACCCGGCGGAGCGAAGGTGAGTCTCTAGTCTTCTATCCTTTTTTTTGAGTGCACAATAAAATTATTGTCTCTATCTACCTATCTATATTTTTTAATGATCAGTCTATTTCAGAATTTATTCATTTATTTACATTTTTTTAAATTCATTTTAATTTTTTAATGTGTCTGCAGCTGCTTATTTAAATATCCATGTATAAATATTTGGTATGTTATACACTTTTAAGAAAATTGTATATTAATCGATGAATCTAATTAATCGTTAATATAAATGGCCCATAATTACATTTTAAACATTTATTTTACTGAAAATAATCATGCATTTAATTTAAAGGAATTAAAGTTAGAATGCCAAGGTCAATGTTTCTAAATATACATATTATGTCAAGTATACACATATGTCTACTTAACAAAATGTGTCGATTTTAGATTTATTAAATAACTTAATTTTCTAAATTATTCTATATTCTTTATTCTATTTTTCATCTTAAATGATATTCCGTAGCATCTGCCTATCTCAAGAATACCAATCGGCACATTTTGATAAAATTTAGTAATAGTACATAGTTAATAGGATTAACACTGAAAAATATTAGATCTGGCAGAAATCTACACTATTAGGTATAACGCCAACGTACCTCACGCAAGGATGGCATTTAACTGAACTTATGCGATGGAAGAAGTGAAATAGATCGATATTTGTATTATGTAAATTAAACGCCTTTTTTTACTTTTCAATTCTCTATGTAGCGATTGGCTGATATAACTACTGTCCCCAAAATATTTTTTTAATACTTATTAATTATTAAAGAGGTCAATGACCCCTAAATTATTTTTAAGCTAATCACAAACTTATGTAAGGTCAAAGAGCACATAATTTTAACAAATTATAATTTATTATCGATTTGAAAAATGTAAACAAATACAGTTTAGATATATTTAGTTCATGCAAGCAGTCACGTAGACATGATAGGCCCAAAGGGACGAGGGAGGGGAAGTAGTCACAAAGGGCTAAATGGTCACGGCTGAAGCCACCGGTAGTGATAACCTTAAAGCTTATCTCTGATTTCATATACACACGACCTTGTTCGAATTACGATGTGGGCCTATGTCTGATAATTTAAAATAGTGAGACACCCTAGCTTCACTTGGGTTCGAATCCTAGGTACGTTAGAATAGATTTCTCAGAGACGAGATATTTTCCCGGAGTAAAAAGTATCCTATATCTATTAGCTTTCACTATTTCATCAAAATCTGTCCAATAGTTTTCTCTATATATTCACAGACGTACAGATAGACAGATCAACGCACTAGAACAAAACAAAAAATCTAATCTAAAAACTATGGATTCTATTCTATAACTGTAGATATTAGTGACTGTTTACCGACTTTTTAATAAGATTTTCAAAAAAAAAATAATTAATGTACAGATTATGCTCTGTTGATATTTTATTATATACTAGCATTTCCCGCGGCTTCGCACGCTTTCTAAAGATCGGAAACCAAATGCTTTCTAAGTCGCGCGGTATGGCACCTCGCAGGACTAATTCCCGCACTTCCCGTTTTTGCAATATATTTCATTAATGCTCCGTTCCTATTAGCCGTAGCGTGATGTAATATAGCCTATAGCCTTCCTCAATAAGCGGACTATCTTACACAAAAAGAATTTTTCAATTCAGACCAGTAGTTACTGAGATTAATGCGTTCAAACAACCAACCAACTAACCAAAGAAACAAACAAACTCTTCAGCTTTATAATGTTAGTATAGATGCCTATTTGAATGAATATGCGATGCCCCTTTGACTCGACTACACGTGACCAAAAACGTGATGACATATAATGAACATTCCTATTAAAAGTTATTTAATGAATGAAAAAAATTGATAAAACGGTTATTAAAAATACTAACTCTTATCTTGTCACACTTTGTTTACAAGCACATTACTTTTGTAAACAATTGTTACTAAAGAGATATTATTATATTATATACAATTTCTTAACTTAGTTTATTTAGGTTATTACTCAGATTGAAAGTTTACGATATAGGAAGGAATGAAATCTCTGAAATGGGTGGACCGATTTCGATGGGACTTTCACTCCCAGATATTTGATGTTATAAGGAGTAACTTAGGCTACTTGTATTTTAGAAAGTTAATTTATTTTAATTACGGGTCAAATTTGGCTCCTTGGGACGACACCTGAGTCGCTAGTCTTATATTTAGAAAGACAACAAACTAGAATAGGCTTATTATTTAAATTAGGCAAAAGTTGGCGCTGAACAACAAAAGGCACTTAGTAAGTTAGTCACGAGTCTACAAATAATCCTAAAATGTGTTTAATCTGTAAATATATCCTGTTATATACTTATTATATAATGTTTTTATTTAACATTAAAATAAAAAATCCAAAAACTACTACCTAAATATTTATTGACGCCATTGTTTTTACATTATTAAGGTCAACTAAAAGCGCTCATCAAGAAATTTTGTTTACAAATACTTCAGCATGACATCACTAGAACGGCAATCAATCAAAGCTTTTTTACAATATTTTGGTATTGAATATGTATTATAACTTATTTTGACGGAACATTTAAAAGAATATGCTTGTACTATATTCTAATTTCCATGAGAATAATAATTAAAGTAACAACACAATTTGTAAAAAGTAGAACTTACATCATGCAATTAAAAAACTAAAATTTCCAGCATCGCACACCAAAATGACTTAAAAGCGCAAAGAAATGAGTGGAAATAGGAAAGCTGACATCAAAAATGGCGGTATTCCATACAAAAAAGAACCGAGTGGCCCATGGCCCTGGCCTATTTAATAAATCGGTTTTTCTATCTAAGCCGACAGCTCTCGAAACATTGGATTAATCGATAAAATGCATGTTCAATAAATCGTAAACGGAAAGTTTGACAAAAAAGTTTACAGGAAATAAAAGAGGTGAAAATTTGTTCTCCAAAGTGCATAGTTTCCGAGATATAGGCCAAAAACTCTGTGCATCTGGATCTGTCAGTATTTTGTAATTTTATGCTCAGTATGTGAGCCTACTTTTAGTGCAAGGTTGACCAAAAAAAAAACGGCTATTTTCACTGGCCTATAAACTAGTCACTGCCAATGTGATTAATCATAATCTATCAATTATTATTAAAATGTGCGTGAATAATGTGCGTGATGATGATGTTTTCAAATCAAAACAAAATATTTTATTCAGCATAAAAATTGTTACAATTTCTTACTGAACGTCATGAGTCTACTGCCATTTCGGAAAGAATAAATCTCTGATCTGAGAAGAACTGGCGAAAGAAACTCAGCGGGACTAAAATTATTTTTTTATATTAATTTCTTTCTTTTTCGTACTGACGTACTGTCTTCTAAAAAACGTTAATCGAATAATATCCTTTAGTACACAAAAGTTCCTTCACAATTTTTTAAAATTTGGCAATAGAAGCTTTTTGAACGTTTTTTTTGTGTTCAACGTCACGCTCAAATAAAAGTTTTTCATATTATATTATGTATAGCGGTTAAAAAAGTAAACGAAGGAGACGCCCCTTTAAAACATGTTTTGCTTTCTAACATATTAAAATATGTTTTAGGTCTTTAGCAAAGTCATGATACAAAATATCGAACAAAAAAAAAACTAAGAATGTAAAATCAAAAATTAAATGTAACACAGACTTCGATACGGATTTAAAATCAATATTTTATTGAATACGTAGGTAAATGTAATGTACAGTTGTACACAAATCTTGGTATATAAATTATCGTGAAGCTACTAAAGCTTTAGTCTTCTCAAAACAAGTTTGCCTGAAACTGATATTGTAACTTATGCTTTACTAGCGACTCGCCCTCGCTTCGCTCCGGCTCTTCCCTAGATTTAGCACAGGCAAAGCCGCGGGATCCGCTAGTTATGAATATAAGCCTTCCTCTTGAATCACTCTATCTATTAAAACAGAACCGCATCAAAATCCGTTGCGTAGTTTTAAAGATTTAGGCATACATAGGGATATAGGGACAGAGAAAGCGACTTTGTTTTATACTATGTAGTGATAACTTATGATTTCCTTTGAGTCGATTATTATTCTTAAGTATAACGGACGTTTCGTTTGAACTTGAATCTATGTTAATGGCCAAAGTGCTTATAAAAATCACATGTAGCAAACGTGAGTTTGAATTTACCACGAGTCTAATGATATGATTACTGTATATAGCTATTTTTTTATTTTTTATATGTCCTAGTTTTACTTATGTTTCGTTCATTTGAAGCTGAAACATGAAAATAGTATCTTGTCATGCAATTTTTATCGTAACCGTTCTGAAAATGTCTATTCATTGCTCCATCGCTGATATAAGAGGATCACAAAACAACACGACGAATTATAATTTATTTTATATAAAGAAGATGAACTCGGTGTACAAAACTGCTTAAAAGAAATTAGTATTCTGCAATAATTGATGTAGATAATAAAAAATGTTTCAGAATGAAAATTATTAAGTTATAAGTTATAAAATACTAGCTGTACCCGCGGCTTCGCCCGCGTTCATTTTTTAAATTGCTAATCAACCTCATTGGGTTGATCTGTAGGAAAAAAAATGTCTAAAAAATGAAAAAAAAAATTTAGGGGTGGACTACCCTTAACATTTAGGGGGATGAAAAATAGATGTTGGCCGATTCTCAGACCTACTCAATATGCTCACAAAATTTCATGAGAATCGGTCGAGCCGTTTCGGAGGAGTTCAAGTTCGAACCCCTTGACACGAGAATTTTATATATTAGATAATATTCTGGTATATATGTTTTTAGATTTGTAATTATTAACGATTGTAGAATATCAACTTGTCTAAGCTCTAAGTATAACCTGTGGTATAAGTTATAACCCGATTTACATATTTAAAACTGTTACGTTTCACTTTTGTTATTAATTGGAAATTTGAAAGCTAAATACTTTTTATGCTCATCCATAATATTAAAATAATCCACAAAAAGTAAAAGTATTTTGATAATATAATCAATCGGTTAAATGAATAGTCTTTCCATTCCATTCCATATCGATTTCCGGCTCTATCATCAGTGCAGTTCTATACTGTTAAATTATTGTGTATTATCTTTTAATACTTATCTGCTTACATTTTATGTTATTACAGTCTTTTTGAAGAAAATTAATCTTAAAGGTAACTTCTTGACGTATAAATATGAAAATTAGCTATTAGATATAGTCAGTAGGCGACCGCTAAGAACGGATTTTGCGGTAGCTAGAGTAGATATTAAGGAGATCTAATGGATTTCGCAAGTTTGTATGAAAGTCTTTCATTTTTTATGCTACAAGCTTTATAATATAACGCAAGGAGCACCTATGGAAGAACTCGAACGAAGTGAGGGTGAGTCGTTTATATATAAAAGCCTTGAAATTCGGAAGATTAATATATTATATTGAAGTATGAAGTGAATATTATATTGGAGTATAAAGAACCTTTATTAAAAATATATTTATGTTTCATCACAACATTGTTCATGTTGCGTAACTTTTTAATAAAAAAATATTACATGCTAATAATATGTTGTTGGATACAGAATACAGGATTTTAGGAACGTGTTATTCGTTAATATCTTACATTATTACGAGCATATTCAAAATTGATTATTAAACATTTTCCTTATACAAAATATAAAACGGTGTAATTAATTGGCAAAAGTAAAATATAGTATTATTAAAACAAAATCTAAATAGACGATAGGATAGTACGAAACAATGTTATTTAAAATAATAAGTTAACCCTATAGTTTATTACAGTGTTGTTATTTAAGAGTTAATTCCTTATAAAATTAATTATTTATATACAAATATTGTTATTGACAATTCTACTTCAAATCAAAGCTATGAACAAAATATGAATCTAAGTTTTACATCCCTGGTGGGGATCGAACCCACGACCTTTGGATTAGAAGTCCAACGCGCTATCCTCTGCGCCACAGGGACGATATACAAATCGATTCGAATTTATCAAGACACCAGTGAATAGTATATACGTTCATCTTTGTAAGTAAAGATAAAAAGAATTTTATTTGGCAAATCGAAATATTATATAATGTATTTAATTATAATAATTTTATCAAATAAATATGTTTTCCTTGTTAAGTTTTATAATGTATAGAAAGAATACATAGCTACGCTGTTTCTAATCCAAATTAATAAAAGTATGATTCTTCTTTAGCATATCTTTATCCATAACAATTAAATTATAATTACTTTGCCTTAATGTATAAATATAATTTGAAATCCAATGCACAATTTAGCTCATAATATTTGATAGACGAGACTTTGTAGTTTGATTTTCTTATTAAAAGCTCGCTTAAGTCGTTAGTTATTACTGTCAGGATGGAAGATATCAAAGAAGACAAGTGCACTCAACAATTTCAAACAAAACAGAAAGCGGACTACAATAATGTAGTGAGAAATGATAGAGCAAAGTTGTCACTAAAATACCTAAAGTCTACTTGCTGCTCATACTTATGCTCATACTAATATTATAAAGCTGAAGAGTTTGTTTGTTTGTTTGTTTGTTGTTTGACGTGCTGATCTCAGAACCTACTAGTTCGATTTGAAAAATTCTTTTTGTGTTGGGTAGTCCCTTTATCGAGGAAGGCTAAAGGCTATATTACATCACGCTACGACCAGTAGGAGCGGAGCATCAATGAAAATTGTTGGAAAAACGGGAAGGGCGGGCGTTAGTTCTGCGAGGTATCATATCGCACGACTCAGAAAGAAATTGGTTTCCGGTCTTTAGAACACGTGCGAAGCCGTGGGAAATGCTAGTCTATTATATATACAAAAATAGGTCTCTATAAATTGCGATCCCGATCCCTATATGTCGGTCGCGACGACTTTGATTTAGGTAGTATATTATTGTTAACTATGGTCCGAACTAGAAGACTGTAGACAAGCCAAAGAAGCGCTACCGTGTATCGACGCTAAATTGGCCAGCAGTTTAATAAATCTAGACAGACGTCAACTTAGACTAATAACGGCGGCCCTGACCGGTCATGGGCCATATAATAAACATCTATTTAATCTAGGAATTACTGACAGTCCCCTGTGCAGAGCCTGCATGGGAACCGAGGAAACGGCTGCACACGTACTCTTGAACTGTCCAGGTGTAGCGGCATACCGGGTACAACATCTTGGCACGCCAAGGGCACTTCCAGAGGTATTCAAGAAGCCGAAGAAGCTTCTGAAGTTCCTCGAAGAGCTGGGGTGGCAGATATAACTAAGGAATATTCCCACACACGCAAAATAGGCGCAAAGTCGTCGAGTTGCGGATAATAGCCCCCGTGTACCATACCATACCATACCATATTGTTAACTAGCGAATTAGATACGCAGGTCATCTCAAACTTAAGCTCTATCCAAAATTACTACGATATACTTTTTATTTCACTAATTTATATACAAAAAATATAATACAATCAATTTGGCTAAAAATAGAAGATTCCGTAGATTTGAGAACCTCCTCCTATTTGTCGGTCGGTTAAAAAGTAAGAACTATCTAAGTATACAATAAAACTTCTTTAAAATCACCGGAATTTCATATTCATAAGCATTGGTATAACTATTAAATAAAATATGTTATGTTACAAAAAGCAAAGAGATACATTCTCGGAAAGCTAGTTCAATCAAAGGTTTTCTCCTTTTACGAAGATAATTGCATTCATATCTGTCTGAGATAATATGACGTTTAATTCTTATTTCCTTACTTCTTATTACTTTCTGTAGGAAGTTTTGTTTATTTTTTATTAAACTAGTCTTTCCCACAGCTTCGCGCGCTTTCTTAAGACTGCAATCCAAATACCTCCCGTTTTTGCAACATTTTTAATTGATGATCCGCTCCTATTGGTCGTAGCGTGATGTTATATAGAATATAGCCTTCCTTGATAAACAGACTATCCAACACAAATAGAACTTTTCAATTCGGACCGGTCGTTCCTGAGATTAGCGCGTTCAAACAAACAAGCAAACAGTTTCAGCCCTTTTTATTTTCCCACTGTTGCCAACGAGCCTCTCTATTACGAAAGGGGTCAGGCCATAGTCCATACTATTAAAAAAAAATAGTGTTATTAAAAAATGTTGTGTTGGATAGCCCATTTACCGAGGTAGGCTCAAAGCATATATAATATGACAAGGTGTAAAAAATCGTGTAAAATCTAAGAATTAGATTTCCGGTCTTAAGAACGCAGGCGAAGCCACGGGTCATGCTAAATAATTAAATTTTGTAAGACTGTAATTTAATAGGCACTCTTGTGACAATACTAGGATTCCCATACCATTGAATAGATCGGCAGGTATTCATATATGTATATTAGAACTACATAATATACTACTACTACAGTACATATTGTAGATATCATTTTGAAATTAAGATGGCATTAAAATAATTTTTTTTCTGTCAGAATGTGGTTGAGTTATTTATCCTTCAGATTGTTAATAAATCACAATTTCATGTATTCCTATCTAAGAACCTAAGTAAAAAAGGTTCAAAAGAAAATATGATAGAAATGTGATAAAATATGTTAGAGTATTATAAGGATCAAAGAGAATTTGGTATTTAAGACGTTCTCGAGTCGATAATATCAACAAAGGCGAATAGCGTAAGCTTATAACGTAACATTTTATCAAGGCAAAATATGGCTTCCAAGTAAAAGGGGTAACTAAGAAAATCCAGTTACGCAGGGTTCTATTAAAAAAAACAGATATGTTCATTGATTGAACAAGTTTTTGTTCACAATTTAATGGCTTTAATTTTTATATTTCTAAATGTAAATAAGTATACTTATCCTATTCAATATTTAAATATTTATAGATACTATGGTATAACAAACATATCAAAATATATGTTTTTCTTATAATGTATGGGTATACCGTGTAGATATCCGTTTAGTAAAATGCAAAGGAAAAGTTTGATATTACAAGCTTTTATATATAAGAATTATAGTATATGCATAAATTATTTAACGGGTAAATAGTATGTTTCTTTCATATTAAACCGAATATCGTATAACCGATATTTTTTGAATAGAAGATATCTAAACAAACTTAAGGAAAATTACTTTCTTTAAAAAATAAATAAACCATACTGCACAAGTTTCATAGTCTGCCGATATACAATAAAAATAGCAGCGGCTAATACTAGCTTCCATAAAAATATTTGAAGTTTTTGCTGTGAAGCAGCTTAAACTAGTATAAATCTGAGACACCGTTAAATGCTAATTCATATGAGTGATCAACTTAATGTTTTTACTATGCCAATGATATAGAAAACGTAAAAAAACATTAGTCTTAGCAAAAAGTTCGTGCGTAATCAAAACCTACTTATTACCTTCTACAAGGTATGTTATGACTGATACCTTGTAGTAGTGATTTCATTCTACAAAAATAATAAAAACTTAAAGAATCAATAGATAGTCTTATTATTTTAAATATTATAATATGAATATTTGTACTTTAAAGAAGCTTTTGTTCGAAAAGAAGAAGTTTTGTCACATCTATCATACAAAAATTTATATACAAGTTTATTTTATTTTATTTAATTTTAGAAACCTGGTACAGCTATCTTGATTTAAACACCCTTTTAATTTATTGGATACATTAAATACTATCAAACGATCTTTATTTTAAAGACGAGATAAACATCTCGTGTTTGCAATAAAGATTTCCTCATAGTTTTGTTTTATATATATATATTTTGTTTCTTTAAGTTGTATTGTAATATTTTTATTTTTCTTTTGTTTTAATTAATGTAGATAATAAATTAATTTTATACACGTAACACAAAATCATTGTTGTTGTGTTGGAAAAGGCGGTATCTACCTAATATACCAAAAAAATTGTCAACGAATTAGTGCGACCACAAACACCGTGACACGAGATATTTATAAATCTATGTCGAATCGAGACAATATAGAAATAAGTAATAATAGTGACTACAATTTATGACTGTGTTTAGTCTATTTCTATTATATTAATATACTTGCGACTCACCCACGCTTCGTTCGGTTTTGTCCCTAGGTTTAGCGTCAGCGAAGCCACAAATTTAAAATAAATAAAATATCTATCTCCTCCTTTTTTGAAGTTGGTTTAAAAGTAGCCTAAGTTACGCCTTATAGAGCTACAATGGACCAACACTGGTCGACGTAGCAAGGGCCGACCTCGGCACCAATCCCAGTTATAAATAATACGCCTTATAACATTAGCTATCTGCGAGTGAAAGTCCGGCTGTTTCAGAGATTAACCGGAACAAACAGACAGACAGACAAATCATTTTAAAATTGTTTCTTTGTTGCTAGTATCGTATATACTTTCATATGCATTTAGTGAAAAGCTGTTACTTTGAAATTAAAAACAGACACTCCAATTTTATTTATATGTATAGATGTATAGATAAAAGGTCGTTGTACCTTTTGTTCATAATTTTACTTCCTCGTGCTTTATAGACATGACTGATGACCAATTATAATGGTTTGTGATTTAGTGTATTAATGAATTCGCATGGATGTTTCTAAGCTATAGTTGGACAGGGTAGATGGCGCGGTTGTCGAGATCCGGAATGCCTCTCGAGGCACTTTTTATTCCATTTTTTAGACAAGTTACGATCTATTAAAAATACTCAGATGCCGATTCTAATTCTTCGCTCTATAAATATTATAATACATGATTATTATTAACAAAGGAAAATGATTATATTGTTACACACGCACTCACGCCATATCACACATTCAGACACAAATACACAGTATATTTCTTCCCTTTTTTAACATATGACTGGTCCCGAATTTACGGGACTTTTGTTATAAGTGTAACAGCATAACACATTACTGATAAGATATGATTTTTAAATGATGATTAATATTGCTATAATAATTATTACTGAGCAAGATTAGCGAGATTAGCTTTCTTAAGCAATGGGCTACTCTCCGCTTTATTCTTCTCACTGTAAATACCATCTTCTTTTTCATACACTTGCCGGAGAATCCTTAAGATTTTTAACGTACACTACTAATATGTATATATTATATGTATTATATGTGTAAGTTCTTAGAATAAAAATAAACAACTAATTATTAATAATTGCTTTTAAATCTTTAAGTCTATAATAATCACGTTAAGCTCTTGACGTTCAAGCCGGATGTACGATTCAATAAGGTCAACATATTAAACTATGACGGTCATTCTCAAATAGTCTACTAATTAAAACCAAACTTTCGTTCGTATTTATACTCTAACGATATCTATGATAATTTTCTTAACAAACGTCATATAGCAAAGTGTTTAATTTTTACAAATAATAAATAAATATGTTGGGACATCATTACACACAGCGCTATCTAGTTCTGTGTTAAGCTACGAGGCTTGTGTTACGGATACCAGATAGTTAATATACTACATAATAACTTTAAATAAAAACGTAATATAAATTTAAACACCCATGACTGGAGTACAAACATTCATGCTTAACAAATGTATCCAGCGGGACTCAAACCCGCGACCTCTGACGCATCAAGTACAAACTCACTACAAACTGAACCAAACGTGTTTTCAATTTTTTATGACTAATGCTTGGAGAAGACATCATTTTTAAAGTCGTTGAAGAATATATAGAAATCTAAAAAAAAATAAGTACCTATTCCGATGACGAGCTAAAGTCATTTTAACTCATTTGTCTTTTGAATCTGATGTCCGTATTTGTAATGATTTAAGAATAAGATAAATAATATTGTATTTTTTTATAATATTGTAGCTCTGTAGCGTTTTATGAAACCCTTTTCTTCTCATCTACATTTATATCGAAGTAATCTGTTCAACTGGTGCAGAATTTAAGGAAAATTGAATGAATCCTTTATTTACTTACTTCTCATAAAGTGTGTATCACATACGCACTCCATTTGAACGAAGAAGGGCGAATAGTACTGTGCTCCAGCATAAAATTAAGATTTTCTTCTTTATAATTTCTTGTTTAATCAACGCACAGATTTGTCTCTAGATACATTTTAATATAAATTTCTCAAAGATATTTCTCGCAATAAAATTATCCTATACGTTGACTCGGACTCGGATAAAAAGTATAATCATATTAAATTTCATTAAAATCTATTCAGTTGTTTTGTCGTGACGCGGTCACAAAATTCCATAAACTATAGAGTCGATTTCTGTATTCAAAATAATGACTAGACTATTTATTCAAAAAATTAATACTTATACAGTTTTGACTCTGTTAGAATTTTATTTTATATACATATTGTATATCTAAGTAGCATTTCCCGCGGCTTCGCACGCGTTCTAAAGACTGGTAACCAATTTTTGTCTGAGTCACTTCTTTTTTCTTTCCCTTTTTAGTAACATTTTTCATTGATACTCCGCTCCTATTGGTCGTAGCGTGATATAATATAGCTTATAGCCTTCTTCGATAAACGGACTATCTAACACAAAAAGTATTCAAATCGAACCAGTAGTTCCTGAATCTCAGGGTTCAACCAAACGAACAAACAAACAAACTCTTCTGCTTTATAATATTAGTATAGATTTGTGTTAGTTATCAATGTTTATTAATTAAATTATCTTACCTTATCTAATAATTATGAAGTAGACAATATTTCAAGAGATATTGTAGAGTAGAAATTGACGTCTATTAGTATCGTGACTAAACATATCTGTAAACAAATATACAAATACCTAAAATTTTAAGGCAGTGAAGCTCCGTAGTCCGTAGTAACTTGCTTCATTTGAATCACAAGTGAAGCGGGTTAAATTTTTGAAGTGAAACTTCTTTAGAATCGTTGTGATTTCAAACTCGATGAAATGAAAAAATATGTCCATAGTTTCAGGCGCTCAGAGACGGGGAAGGGTTATATTATTTTAAATTCAAGTTTTACTTCTGACATGTGTACTTTGTACACACGCACTTTTTTTACTTCAATATTTCTTAATGCGTCATCGTAGTGGTTTGATCCAAAAGCGATCCTGCGACACCCCATTAAGATGGAGCGAGGTTTTGTTGGGCTTTAGTGGGTAGTACTGGCTTATTTTAAGCCGGTGAGTCACAGATAACGACCTGGTGGTTATACGTAAATTTATTGGTCGTACCTATTTATTTAGTGAACGTGTCCACTTTGATTAGGTTGTCTTAATAAATATTTCAGCCCTTTTACGCTTATCACTACCCTTCTAGCATACCGATGTATAATCGTAAGGCTCTAGATAAAGATTACACTACATACATAAATTATTTTTACGTTTCCTTTTTTGGAAATATAAAATCTCTTAAAGTGGTGGTATACTTTAATGCTTTCCCAACGTAAAAAAATGTGAAAGTACCAGTTTAGAAGTTGTTTACAAAAACAAAAGGCTTATAAATTTCGGAGATGCGCGATATCCCCGCAGGTATTGTACGAGTATTTAAATGTGACAGCTTCTAATACAAGTGACGTAAAGTATGACTTTATGATCTCACGAGTGAAGACATGTTTTACCGATTGATGAAGAGTTTGTTCACCTTTATATAATAAATATTAAATATGTATTAAAAAAGTTATTAGATCTAAAGTTTTTAACTTTTATATATTTTTTTTTGTATTATGTAATTCGAAGATTACACCTCATATAGACTTTAAGTATACCACACTGATTTTAAATTAATACTTATGCATGTAAATTTTTCAAACTTGTATTTTATGTATTTAAAGTAAAAATTAGATTTTTTATTCGAACCAGAAATTCGCAACATACGTGTGAATTACATGTGTAATTCACACGAGCGTGTATTATTATATACTTAGTAGGTACTACGAGACTATGGTCGTGCTTATGAGAAAACAAATAATATTATTTAAGTTTTATTTTTAAGCTGAAATAATAAGGAATAAACCGGAGCTAAAGTTTTCTGAAATAATCTAAGTTGCACAATAAATATTTCTTTGAAAATCTCATTAAAATAGTTATAAATTATTTATAAGTATATAATAAGTCGAGCTTTTAAAATTTTTGTGTTTGTATGTATGTATCCGTATCACAAGTGTATCACTGGAAGGATTGTGATAAAACTTATCATGATGATAGCTGATTATCCAGGTCTATTAGGGATAGGAAACTTTTTACGACAAAAAACATTTTATTTCTGAAAAATCTAACGCTTACAAGTTACAACGTACCGAGCGGAGCAAAACTCGGTAGTTAATGTATGTTTATTTATATAAGTATGTAATTAGCAATATAAACTTTTCTTTGTTTAACTATTAATTAATTTAAGATGTTTAAAAATATTTTTCGTCAAATATTTCACGAGAGAGCTAAGAGCTCAGTCAGAGTTAATACTCTGATGAATAGTAATTAGTAACCATAGAATTAGATGTCTTAAATATATGAGATTTCATTTCCAAAGAAAAACCCAAATTCAGCTGCCTTAATTTTATTGTTATTTAAAACCTTATTATCATTAAAATCTAAAAATAAGTATTAAATAGAAGCAATTAGTAAGCAATTAAAAATAAATCATTTTAGATCCTGTAACATAAACATTTAAAATTTCCTCAGTCATTAGCTAATTTAACTAAACCTATTATATTACCTAACCGTTGTTTTGACTAACTTTCCATTTATATATACAATAATGTACTACTACAGTTCCTAATTAGCACAAACAAAGAATGCATTATCACAACATATTATAAAACAAAGTTCTCCGCCGCGTCTGTCTGTCTGTCTGTTCGCGATAAACTCAAAATCTACTGCACTAATTTTCATGCTGTAGTAATAATATAATAATAAATATGTTGGGACATTATTACACACAGTGCCATCTAGTTCCGTGGTAAGCTACGAAGGAAGCTTGTGTTACGGATACCAGAAAGTTGATATACTACATATATAAGTTTAAATACATACATATTATAAATATAAACACCCATGACTGGAGGACAAATATTTGAGTTTAACAAATGAAAGCCCCCAGCGGGACTCGAACCCGCGACCGCTGGCGCAAGAAAGTAGGGTCACTACCAACTGCGCCAAACGTGCTGTCTCCAATAAATAGAGTGGTTCTTGAGAAAGGAATCTAGAGACGAGCCCGAGCGGAGCAAGGGCGAGAGAGATAGTATCTACATTAAACATACTAGGTACCTAGTAGACTTTTAAAATTCACAATTTATGTTTACTTTTTATATTCCAATTTCTAGCTGTAAATAACTTTATAGCCCTCTCAGGTAAATCCTTAGGGGATTTTCCCTTTAAGAATTACTTTAAAGGAATATTAATTACTAACAATTTATTTTTAATCAACATTAGAAGGCAAGTACAGTAAGCCAGAATAACTAATATATTAGTACTCAATCTTCACCGATTGTACACTGATTTCAATGAATAATGAAGTGAATTAATAATACATTATAAACATTATATTTTGCTTCTCTTAAGACTTCACTCTTAATCCTCACATCCTTAAATCCGGATATTAGTATTTAGTATTACATCTATAATATGCACATTAGCATTTCCTGCGGCTTTGCCCGAGTTCTAAAGACCGAAACCACATACTTAAATTTTACGTTAAATTGAAGAATTTTGTTTTGCGGTCCTAAGAAAGTATTATCGAATAATTTGGTTAAAGTAAAGATATCTAATAATAATATTATATGTGATGATATTTAATCTATAATACCTTCCTCGCTCAATAGACTATTTAATGTTAAAGAAATTTTCTAAGTCCAACCAGTAGTTATTGGATTGGATAGCGTATTTAAACAAACTAACAAACTCTTTAGCTTTATAATATTAGTACTTAGTAGAAGTAATATTATGTCTATATGAGAGCATTGATATGATAAGAGATAAATGAACCTACTGGCACTACTACCTGTAGAAGACTCGCAAAGATAAAAATTATCTTTACCTTAAAATCTATTTTATTGTTGGCGGAATATAAATGTAACATAAAAATCTTACATCAGTGCATTTCATTATTTTATTAACGAATGGATTGTTCCTGAAAACTCGTGGCGAAGTAAAGACATTTCCGAATAATTTAACTTTAGAGACGGGGATCTCAGTTATGAAAATAACATTTACGAGTATGAATAGTTCCCTAAATAAATCACAAAGGCAAGTTAAAAATCCATCGATTAAGATATTTATACCAAAGAAATAATGGCAAATGTCTATGTCTGATATATTTACCCGACTGCGGCAAAGTTTATAGGCGAGTTACGTTTTTGATCCGATTGCATTTAGCATGTGTATGTCTAAATATATGTATGTATAGGAGTGGTATTTCATAACTTGATACAGTGCAGTCCAATTTCATTAATTATTTTTATTGGGTAGGGTATACTTTGAAGTTGGTCCCATTTTAATTTAAAAAAAGTATGTATTTTAATGTGTAAGATATAGGGTGTGGCTGAAGTTTAAAAATACTATTTAATCACTTTACTTTACTATTACGATACCCACACAAGAATGTAAAAATAAAAACTAAAAAAAAATAATAACTGAAAAAAAATTACCAATCACTAATTTTTTTTTATTATTGTGTTTTTGACGTAGTTTTTTATTTTATTTTTCTTTTATTATAGTCTGATTAAAATTCTGTGAATTAATCATTAAGCCTGGACATAGTTATAATATTATAACATAGAGTTTACAGAAGAGTGTAAGTTAGTTAAAAAATTATAACAAAAAAAAACAAAGCACCTTCTATTAAATCCATTAACTACATAATACATATGTGTTAGATATTAAGATAATAATAGATAATGTTTATTATAATTATTTTACACCTACTTGTTTACTGAAAACGCTTGACGCTAGTAAAGATCAGCGAGGTCGTTTTTGACGTAAATCTCATTTTCTGTTATTTATAAAACATACATGTCGTTGATTTTTTACTTTAGCTCCATCTGGAATTGTCAGAAGCCTATTTATTAATACCGTAGATACTTAAAATATCAATATTATCTAAGAAATAAGTAATTACCTGTAATACTTATCAAAATTCTCTTTGATCGCATTCATCCATAAACAAGTTTTGACGGCTGCTGATTTTCATATAAAATAAATTGTTTTAACACAACTTTTTAATTTTCTAGCCGATTTTCAGGATTTAAAAAGTGACTCTATTACTAAGACTCCGCTGTCCGTCTGTCACCAGGCTGTGTCTCATGAACGTGATAGATAGGCAGTTGAAATTTTCACAGATGATGTATTTCTATTGCCGCTGTACCTGTAAATACTGAAAAAACTGAATAAAATCAATATTTAAGGGAGCTCCCATACAGTGATGGGACCAAAAAGACATGATTTTTTGCCGTTTTTATAGATAATGGTACGGAGCCCTTCGTGTGAGACCTTACCTTCGTGGTACGGAACCCGACTCGCACTTCGTCGGTTTTATATTTGTAGATTCTTTAAAAAGATGATGCCCATTCTTGGTGATTATTTCTTTCGTGCTTCACCAATGAAAAATAATAGGAATATTTTTAACATTTAGTACACAGACTTTGACAGACTTTGTAGGTGTATTAAAATTATCACGTGGTATAAAATCGCTTATACTTTATTCCATGCCATAGATTTTCATTGTATGATGTAAGATTTTAATATCCACTATCATCATAAGCCCTTTTTAACGTCCCACTGCTGGGCACGGGCCTCCCTCAGTACGAGGGGGATCAGGCCATAGTCCACCGCGCTGGCCTAGTGCGTGTTGGCGGACTTCACATGCCTTTCGAAAAACTTGTTAGGCTTTCTCAGACATGTAGGTTTCCTCACGATGTTTTCCTTCACCGTAAGACAAGTGGTAATCATGATATAAATGATTCGCACATGAAAATATCAGAGGTGCGAGACCCGGATTTGAACCCGCATCACTCGGTTATCCAAGCGACGCGTTACCGCTGGGCTACCACTGTCTCATTACAGTTTCATAGCTAAAGGCTCTAAGTACAAAATTAATATTATGTTTTTATATACTATGTAGGTATGGTATGGCTAAAAATGAAACCAGAATATCCTGTCCGCCTAATGCAGCCCCATCTTTGCTTCATTTGTACCACCATGAGTTCGTTCATTGGCTGGCATGAGTTTGGAAAGCCAAGAGTATGTATATATTATAGTCATATATAATGATTCATAGGAAATTTATAATTTTCCATGACTGAATTGTAATAATCCCGATCCCATTATCAGTGTTTCCGCCAAGGAGCCTAATATGAAGGAAAACGGGGAATAACAATGCATTTATTATCCATCTTATGTGTTTAGATATTATAGATATCGATATTTTTTGATAAGATACATTTCTTTTAATTAACTTGTTTATCGTATCATATTTTAAAAACATTTTTATTTGCTATGTTAAATTTAATTTTGATAGTTTTAAATATTATATTCTGGGAAAAAAGTCATTGCCGGCCCTAAGAAAATAATTTCACTATTAATTTAATAAAGTTCCATTTTAATTTCTAAATCAAGACACATAGTTTGAATAACCTGAATTGTTGTAATTCTTTTTTTAAAAATATTACACATTGCGGACATTTCGGTACAGAAACTTTAATTACTTTATAATTCACATTCTCAAGGCTTTATTAAAATGTAAGAGAAAATTTTATGAAAAGTGACTTAACGAATTTTAAAAACCTAGTCCTAAAACTAAAAGTATACACGGTACTATTGTTTTCTATACATTTGGCCGACATTATCCTAATCTGTGAGTAAACAAAAACTTTTCCTCATTATTCTTGATATGAGCTGCATGACTAAGTACACCCCACAAAAGGACTAAAATGGGGATATACCTTGTACTATCTTTTCAATACAAATACGTTTGACTTCGATTATTTTTATCACTATTGGTTTGGATTGCTAATAAAAGGTTGTTAGTAGAAAATATTACCTATTTATTGAAAAACAATTACTGAAAATGGACGTACAGTGTTTATTAGCTTTTTTTATTACTACCTTATCGTCGTTAAGTGCCGCAGGTAAGTTTATTGTTAAATAAATAAATATGTTATTTTAAACCCCAGTGGGCACGAGTCTTCATTTATAACAAGAAGGACCAGACCGTAGTCTAACACGTATCTTTCGAAAATTTCTTAGGTTCTCTGAGATATGGAGGTTTCCTCACAATATTTTCTAAGGTTTTTAAACTCACGAGTGATTTAGCTGACCAACTTATAAAACATGCTAGGAGAAATATATTTTTTTATTTAAATGTATGCTTTAATCTTTAAAACTACGCAACGGATTTTGATGCGGTTTTGTTTAATAGTTATAGTGATTGAAGAGAAAGGTTTATATGTATAATACCCGATATAACCCGAGCGAGGTGAGGGTGAGTTGCTAGTACTAAATATATTAACAATTGAATATTTTAATTACTTTATACTTTTTCGCCAAATTTTGTCGTGATCTGTGGGGTAAAGGTGCCAAGAATTATCAAAGATACGTAATCTAACAGACTTATTTGTTAGATATTCAAGATATTGGTTAGGTACTTAAACTAATTACTGCAAAGTTTATCTGAATGCAATAGAATCTAGGACAATGTATGATAAAGTCAGAAATGAACTTTTTATAGTATGATAAGTCTGTAATCGGTATAAATATATTATGTTATTACATTATCATTACTTGGAACCTCAGCAAACCGAGTACCCTCAGTTCGTTGCCTGAATAAAATTTAACTGTATAAGCAGATATCATTATATCCATCAAAATCTCGTCTGTCAGACAGGCAGACCAAATTCCAAAACCTATAGATTTGGACTCAGTAGTAATAGTTAGAAGCAATAGTAGATTATTTCAATAAGACTATTTCATATCCAAATGTTGTTTTATACATTTTAATTACATTTGTAATATTAATTTATAATATTTTGTAATTATAATCCGAACACAGATTTAAGAAAAAAATAGGATAGTTTTGATTGGAGTAATTCGGCAAAAACTGAAAGTGCTTTATCACTTTCAGTTTTTGCCGAATTACTTTGAATTTTTCGTGACAATGACAAACAAAATTATTGAATACTAGCAAATCACCCTGGCTTCGCTTAATTTTATGTGTCCTTTGGGTTGGGTTCTTCCTATTTTTTTGTACTTAAGTCAATATTCAATTAGTAACAAATACATTAATTATTATGAGTATTAGGTTATTTATGTATTTCCATTTCCAGACGTCTATTGTTAACGGTATAACTATCGCAATAAAAATAGGTATTTTTTTTAATAACTTGAACAATATTAAGCATAAATCTCTGGGCGATCCCATCGGCATGGATTTTTAAGCTAATACTAAGAACGCGATAAGTAAATCCGTTGAGAATCCATTTACTTAAAATCTCTGACACTAATTACCTGGCTGATATTGGGGATGCTAGGTTCAGTGCACTTGTATATAATAATAGTTGTACTAGCTTGTCCCCGTAACTACTCTCTTACAGCCCGTCCTTTACTTTTACTAGTATTCCCTATTTTTATCCTCGTAAAAGATTAGGGATAGGGTTAAGCTTAACTAAATTTAAGTTTGAATTAGAATAATGGTTTAAAAGGTTGAAATATTTCTCATTCATCATTTACTTGTACTTTTGATTTCTATTTGACTCCTTATTTTAGTAAGTACTAAGTATCGATGTAAACTAATAAAACTTATTTTAGCAGCATCAGAATGTGATGTAATCCCCATAACTCAATGGGGAGGCTCTCCATCTAATAGGCAGAAAGAATTAGCTAAACCTGTTAAATTAGTTATCGTACAACACACTGTGACTAAGGAGTGCTCGACTGACGCCGATTGTGAGAAAATCGCGAATATAATCAGATCAATTCAGATAAATGATTTGAATTTTGACGATATTGGACCATCGTAAGTATCTGTAAAGTAAATAGTATGATATTCATTTGGTTTTAAAATTTGTTTACTCAATAATAATGTTCTCCGACTGATTGCGGCCATGGCGGTCAAAAACATTGAGACGGGCCAACTGCGCAGGAGATATTATAGTGCACAAGTGTACGCACAGACACAAGTGCACTCTCTATTTCTATCACTCTCATACTCTGGTGGGACGACTATTCGACACGACCAGTGAAGCTAAGGCGCAGGACCGACGGCTTTACGTGCTCTTCGAGGCACGGGGGTGACACACCGCCAACTACCCAACTCAATAACTAAACTTGGCCCAACCCGGGTCTCGAACCCAGGGCCTCTCAACCGTACATGCTAGCCACTACACCACTGAGGCAGGTTAATATGTATACAGATTGTCGTTTGCATTACTATGAAGCATTTATTATTTTTCTGGCTTACCTTTTAGTTCTTTGACACTGACTATATTATTTCTCAGTCTGACTTTGAACATTCCTTTGTTATAAAGCTAAATCATATGAATCATAAATCATAATAAAAAATATTGACATTAAAATACAGCTTAGTTAAAATTCATAAAAAAGAAAATGCTTTGTCTGAAGTATAAATAAAGTGGAAACGTTGACTTTCCATTGTTCCACCGATGTTTCAATTTAACTTTGACTAATGCTTATTGATATTGACTGGCAGGAATTATTAAATGTATAAAATTATTAGTTCGACTCGTCGTCTGCGACTCTTGCTCAATGGGAGTTTTTTTAAACGTTGGGAATTGCACACATATCCCCATAGCATAGGTTACTTGGGACTCACGAGTGATGAGTTTTTTATCTCAGGTTTTCGTGCAACCGGTTGCCGGTTCGAGTTTCGCCAGGACCAATTTATTTGTCTGATGAGCACGAATACTTGTACTTCAATCATGGGTTTTTTATTTATAGCATATACTATTATGTACAGTAACTCTGTAAATCTGGATTTCATAACACAAGCCTCGTAGCTTACTATGGAACTAGATGGTGTTGTATAGTATTAATGTCCCAACATATTTATGTTTATTTAAAATAATTTCAGATTTCTTATTGGTGGTAATGGAAAAGTGTATGAAGGCGCCGGGTGGCACGTCGGAGCACATAGTTTGGGTTACAATGACAAGTCAATAAGCTTATCTTTTCTAGGTGACTTTAGAGGTAAATAAAATAAGATCATTATCTCTTTTTGTGATAAAAGATTTGTGTATTTTTAATATCCTTAAGTATATTGAATACAATATATTGATATTTATATCAAATATTATGTGATTCTTATAGAATATCAATGTTAATCTCATTAAAATTTGCTGGAACAAACTGATTGTCAGACCGATACATAGACAGAAAAAATATCTGTCAAATCTATTTTATTTATGTCTGGGTGTCTAGATATATTAATTATAGAAAATAAAACTAATTAAACCTATTTTCAGAGAAACTACCAAGCGAACAGGCACTAAAAGCTGCGCAAGATTTTCTAAGCTGCTCCGCCGATAATAACAATTTGGATTCAGAATACTATTTGGTCGGTCATATGCAACTGTCCCCCACACTCAGTCCTGGCGCTACGTTACAAAGTCACATCGAAACTTGGCCTCATTGGGTTAATGATACTAGTAATATTAAACATTGATATTATTGTAGTATTTATAACGTACTATTCTCATATTAGTTTTCTGTCGTATTAAGCCAGTGCTGATTCTAGTTATCGAAATTCGACCATAATAATTGAAAATTAAAAACAACGTACCTATACAATTATTTACCTGTCTATAATCTATATAATAACTTACTAAAAATATTTATTTTAATTTGAATACAAAATAAAACAATTGTATGTCATTGATTAATTTTATATACGAAATAAAATAATTATAAATTTCGTAGTTTGTGTTATTGAGATTTTAATTAATCTATTTAAACGTATTAATCTTGTCCACAAACATGAATAAGCATGACCACTGACTTTTAAAAGAGAGCGTAGAAGATGCACTACGTCATAGTGACTGCCGCATTTCATTCGATCGAATGAGACTAGCTCTCAATGAAATGTTATGAAAACCTTTATATATTTAAAGTTTCTTTTGAACTAGTGTTTCGACACTTAAATATTATATATTTTAACCCTTAAACTTTGCATATTAGTATAAGAAAATATACGAAAAGAATTATTCAATATAAAGAATTAAGTACAAATTTATTTGATATGTTTATAAAATGTAACATGTTATTATTATGTTATCTGAAGCGTTGCAATAATTTATTGTTATGATATGATAATATTAAAGTAGAGCTATATACCTCATTATGAATAATTTAAATGCTTTTTGCTATAAAGTTAAATAAGGAAACATTTATTACTTTTATTTGTGCTCTTGTAACTCGACCCATATAAAAATTCTGTATTTTTTTTATTTAAAATAATATTTTTCATACATATACAACCAATTAATTTTATTTTTCACCAAAAGAAAATGTAAGTCTTCTAAATAAATACCCCCATAATCATTTCCTCACTTTGTCCGAACTGCTTGACTACATTCATGAAGTAAACACAAAACTAGCTATGCATTTATAAGCATATTATAATTGAAAAGTGATAAGCAGAAAATTGGAATACGAGTGATTGTAAATGCATATTTTCATTATAAATTAGGTACTATATCCGACATATGTTACCCGGATGTATAAGCTATATTAATGCAAAATTTCATAAAAATCCGCAGTTCCAGTACTTTTTACGTGAAAGTAAACATCTATCCCTCCATCCATTCTCACAAACAGTCATTTTTATGAAGTACGGATTTCAATTCACAAAGAATATGTAAATGAATGATGAATACAGAAATAAGAAATATTTTACATATAATAGAAATAGTGTTGTTTGAGGAAACTTCTATTTAAATATAAAAGCAAAAAATATCAAACAATACAATATTTATTTCCTTTGATATCTCAGTTTACCAAAACTTCTTACATAATATGTTACAAAGTACCGAAACTTTATAACGCTAACCACAATTTCGACGAGGCATTTTTATTTTTTACAAGGTTTACTAGGTTTAGCGTCAGCGAAGCCACGGGTTCCGCTAGGTAAAATAAGTAAAATTTCTATATAACCTCGTCCTTTTTTGAAGTCGGTTAAAAATAGCTTAAATTACACCTTATAGCATTAGCTATCTGCAAGTGAAAGTCCCGTCAAAATCGGTCCAGCCGTTTTGGAAATAGACAGTCAAAAATTTTAAAAATTGATTTTTTGATACTAGTACCAAAATACTTTCATATTATGCATTTAGTGAAAAGCTGTTCATTTGAAATTTAAAGACACTTCAAATTTATTTATATGGAAGTATAGATTTACTCGCACCCATATTGTATTTTTAATATTTAATAATAATACCATAAAGTGTTTAGATAATAGTAGATATATCAAAAAAGTCCTTTTGTACATAAACGAATATAATTTTTTTTACCGTCCCGCTGCTGGGCACAGGCCTTTACTAAGTAAGTATTCAGCAATAGTAATAGTTTTGTCCAATATATTTATTTATATATATATATAGATAGTTATTTTTATTCTAATTATAATTACTTTACATTATAATATAGGTCTAACACGTAGATGATTCTTAAATTAACTTATCTATTTATTTCAGAGATTAAGACATAGTTGCTTGGATACCCTACACGGGGGTCTCTTGGTAAACTTTGTTCCTATCCAACCGACATATTTGATGACATTTTGCTTATACATTATTGTTGCTACCTCAAATATCATTATCATCACTAAAACTACCTTTTTGTTTGTGGTAATATTATTTCGTCTTTAAAAAGGCGTATACAACAACGTTAGCAAGCGTACAAATTCAGCTTATAAATACCATACTGATTATTAGAATTTTTATTTACATAGTTTATACATTCTTTATGTACATAGTATTAATAATTACGAATACCTTAATAATTAAGTCGTAATTTTTTATTACTTACTATAGCTATTTCTTCATATTAATGCTAAAAACATCTGTAATAAAATGCACATATTTTGTTACTGATAATAACACACAGTATCTTGGATGGTAAGAAAGTAATAAATTGTCACTTACTTTACTTATTAATTTTTTCGCAACCGACAAGCTAATCAATAGGTGATACGAATAGTTCTTTGTAACCCGCTTATTTTTAGGGTTTTTATATTTAAAGTGATAATAAAAAAAACAAAAACTAAGTTTATTTATTTACAAGATGGCGCATATCTTCTCTAGGTTATCCATTATTGTGAATAAGATCCATGATTACTTTTAAACTAATCAAACAAAAAATGACTTTGCAATGTCTCTCTTATTATTAGTTTCATCCAACACTTAGACGAACCTTGTGGGTCTAAGAAATCCTAACTAGTTTTATAAAGTTTTATGACGACGCAATAAGTTATAATATGAACACTGTCAGTCCTCATTTGACGGTCTATATCCTGATCCCTTTTGCGCCCTTGCTTCAGTGGGGCGTTAAAAGGGCTTAATATTAATTTTTGTGCCTCCCGTGAGATTATCCGATTACTTACCTTTAAAGAACTGTATTTTTAAACCACTTTGTATTAGGCACAGTCTTGTTATAAAATTTTTGAAACTTTCGATCGGATTTAAAAATATCTATATTGTATTGCATGGCTTATTTAGTGTTGGGTCACTCCATTTAATACAATATTGAACTTACACTTTAACTTTACTACTAAGAACTTCTCATATTTCAATGATACTATCAAAAGTGCTCTTGCCATCATTGACATTCCTGCTCTCATTGAGCCTTCTGGAATATGTCGAGATGATGGCAAGAGACCTGATGGTCTATCGCTGGATCCCTGGGAAAGGGGATGGGCGTTATTGTGGGACGCTACATGCGTTGACACATTGGCCCCGTCTCATGTCAGGGAGACGGCGTCTAAAGTGGGGGCCGCGGCGGAGAAGGCTGAGCTTCTCAAGTTGCGTTAATATGCCTCCCTTAGTAAAAAATATATTTGTATACCTTTTGCTGTAGAAACCCTTGGCCCATGTAGTCGACTTTGACTCCTAACTAAGCACTTTTTAAAAGGCATAACACCTCGTCTTATCGCCTCTACTGGTGACAGGAGGAGAGCTGACTCATTTTTCGCCAAAAGAATCGGCATTGCCATTAAGCGGGGGAATGCGGCCAGCATTCTTGCCACTATTCCACGCGACTTGTACAGTAATAATTAAGTGTATATTTGCTTTTTAAATATAGTTAAGTTTACTTGTAATTTCCTTTATTGTAAATAAATATTAAAAAAAGATATTTCAATGTAAAATAAAATAATTTTATGTCAAAATAATAACCGTCAGTAGGCAACTAGTCTAATATACTTGGTTGTTTTTACAAACAAGTTATTTATGATTTTCTTACGTTATTTTAATTCAATGAGATAAATGTCAGCTTCATGTACGAGTGTCGAGTACCTACTTCGGTTCAGAGGTGCAGATGTCTGTAGATAATAACCTATTGTATGCTAATAATATGTTCTAAAACATGTTCTTGGTGTCATTTAGTATGAAATTTTGCAAGTAGGTACAGGTTTCAAAAGTATTAATTTGTCCTCTATTTTGTTATCAAAAATATAATATACTAGCAATACGCGCGACTTCGCCCGCGTTCATTTTTTTAATCGCTACTAAACTTCATTCGATGATGCTGGGTTGAAAATTGTCCAAAATTACTCCGGCTTTAATATACTCCTAAGCCGCGCGGCTACTTATTTCATATATTTCATGTGCGTCGTGCACTCCTCCTCCTCCTCTCCTGTTGTTGTAGTTTTAGTAGAGATCCTTATTTTTTCTTGCAATTAAAATAGCCTATATTAATCAGTGATAATGTAGCATTCAAATGGTGAAAGAATTTAGTACTTTTTGAGCCAATTCGTTACAAACCTTCCTCTTTATAATATAAGTATAGATTAAAACCATATTTGAAGGAATGTACTGCACTAGAAGTAATTCAAAATGTATTTATTACTTGCCCATTAAAGTAATAGTTTAAAATGTTATCTAATAAATTACTTACAAGCTTTAGTAGTAAATATTTATGAAATTTCTACATAAGACCGAATTTTCTACTAATAGGTAGAGTTAAAGTGGTAGCCCAGCGGTAACGCGTAGCTTGTATAACCGAGTGATGCGGGTTCAAATCCGGGTCTCGCACCTCTGATATTTTCATGTGCGAATCATTTATATCATTTTATATCATGATTACCACTTGTCTTACGGTGAAGGAAAACATCGTGAGGAAACCTGCATGTCTGAGAAAACCTAACAAGTTTTCGAAAGGCATGTGAAGTCCGCCAACACGCACTAGGCCAGCGCGGTGGACTATGGCCTGATCCCCCTCGTACTGAGGGAGGCCCGTGCCCAGCAGTGGGACGTTAAAAAGGGCTGATGATGATGATGAGGTAGAGTTCTTTTAAAATACATTTTCCCCTTTAATAATTTTAATATGCAATATTCAGACAGGAAAAATTTATTCGTTGTCTCGTACTTCCTATCTACGTTCTTGTTCTACACACAATGATATTAATGAAATAAATACTATAACTCTCTAATATTCATTTTAGACGTTTACCTCAGTCGGGACTGGAATCGTAGGAAATTTTATTCGCAGTGCGTAATAAATGTAATTCCGATCACGAAATAGAATACTCGAAATTACAGTGCGGACAGGTCCTTATAGTATGTAGAGCCGGAAACTCCCAGTACAACCAATACCTAACGACTTACTCTCATTTTGCTTGTTGCAAGTTTAACCAGGGAAAGAACTAATCTGCCATGTGTTAGACTATACCAGGTCTTATTTTGTCTGTGTAAATACAAATTTCATTCAAATCTGCTCTACCATTTTTAACCGACTTCAAAAAAGGAGGAGGTTATATGTTCCACTGTATATATATTTTATATGTAGGTATCGTTTACAAGTAACAAACAAGTACACATATACTTAAACTTGCGCATTTATAATCGTGACCCATTTCGTTTAAGCTGTAGAGATTTAGAAAACCCTTTTTAAACAGTCCATTTCATATTTATTAATTTCCTTTTTCCGTTTTATACACGCTTGCCATGTAGGTAAGTACACATGCGGGGATGTTTCTTGCATAATTGACTGCTACATTCTATTATATATGGGCATATTACCAACGCACTTATGACTTAGCCAATATATTTTAATAATTGTTTAAAATGTTCGCATTCTAGGGAATAAATGAAAATCTTACCGTTACAGAAGTGTTTGTGTGATGTAAAAGGGCAAAAGGGTCTAAAATAAAAAAAAAACGATTCGATTGTTCTAAGCTCAAAAAATATGTTAAACTAGACAAAAAAACAGTAGTTTTATGTGCCTCGAGTGTTGTTACGTCTCTACATAATATTATATTCCTTCGTTAACTCGTTTTCATCATTTTTACTTTGCTTTTTCCGTAGCTTCTTTTGTTTTTATATATTTGATTAAAAAAAATAATATTTATCTTAATTGAACGGTCTTCATCCTGGCATTTTATTTAAGGTGCTCCTAAACCGGCAATATTTTTCTACAATATATTATGGCTGCAATACAGTGGCCAGCAACATTGCAAGCAATACCAGTGCAATATTGTAGTACTGTCCCGACTCGCGGCCGTATCGGCAATCATGTTTGGTATGGCCACGTATGGGCAATATTGCCCAGTCCTACTGTTGTTTCGGTCGCTCTCTATTGTTATGGCATAGTATGTCATTTTCTACGCGACTGTGTTGTTTGCTGTGAGTGACGCCGTGATTAATTGATATATTCTCTGATATTGTTGTTTTGTCAGTTGCCACGTTACCTTGACAATAATATAATTGCAATATGTTGCTCGGCTATAGTTGCAATTAGTCGGCAATATTGCAGCCAGTTAGTTTAAATGTCAGGAGCAAAGTTAAGTTGAGTTAGACATGACCTTTAAAGTAATTATCTCATTTTAGGGATTTACGTTGTTCTTAAAACTTATATTATGTAATAAGAATAACTTAATTGACTCTATACACTTTTTCTGTCTAATCTATCATAACACTACCTTTTTAATAATATTCAAAGAATATTTTGACACTGTTATTATTTTATTAAAAGTGCTTGTCCAATTAAGTCAACAAAAAGTTTTAATTAGTCAAGTTGAGAAAATGTAAAAAAAGACAATCTATATTGAACCCTTCATAAATAATTAATTGGACGTTATACGAAATTTAGACGTATTTTCTCGTAATTTTGTGATAAAGTGTTGATATTGTTACACGATCGGCTTCTGGGATCTGAAATTAAAGCTTTTAGTACACGCGAGTCACTAAGCACAATTCACATCCTCCAAACACGCATAATAAAGGCTTATATCAGTCATGTAGTTTCATTCATAATTTCGTACAAGTAATGGTCTAATAAATTAATTTTTTTTTATGGTAAAAAGGGGGCAAACGGGCAGGAGGCTCACCTGATGGGAAGTGATCACCTCTGCCCATGGACATCTGCAAGCCAGGCTTGCATATGCGTTGCCGGCCTTTCAGGAAAGGGAGGGATGGAGGAGGGAGGGAAGTGGGAGAGAGGGGGGAACGAAGGCGGAGGATGAAGGGAAGAGGGAGGGGGGAAGGAGAGTGGGCCTCCCGGACTCTCACTCACCGGACGAAACGCGACAGCATAGCTGCCACTTCACGCCGGTCTTCTGTGAGAGAGTGGTACTAATGAACTATACGGGGCGTGCCGGCCCATTCGGTTGCTACCCGAAGGTAACAAGCATGGCACTACCACTACCAAAATATGACCCTATAAAAATATGTTGTGACATTCTTACAACAGCACCATCCAGTTCCGTAGAAAGCTACGATGCTTGTGTAGGTAAGTTAGTTAATAATTATATCATATGTATAGATAATAAATTTTATCATATGTATAGATAAATAAACAAGTATTTTAACAAATATTCTGAAGCAAGGTTCACTAGATTAATGTAAAGACGTAACCATTAGCAATATAGGTACATGAACAAAACGCAAAATGCGTTCTTTCCGTCTTGATTGTTTTAGAGTTTAAAATTATTTATGTAAAATGAGGCGCTAAAACTACTACTCTACATACTGAAAAAATGATTTTATATTTAAAGGCGAGTAGTTAATAGTTAGTAAATTTTTCCTTATTTCAAGCACGTTTTCTTCTTATTACACTTTGTAAGCGGTTGCAAATTACCTTGTTAACTTCTTTTATTACTAAAGAAGCTACGGTGTAGAATATATAATTCAGCAAATTGACTAATCAAAGTAAATGTAGGTAACAAATTTTAAATAATATTAAAAATATATGGAATAAGTAATTTATACTATCCGTAATAACTATAAAGAAAAAAATATTGTTAGTTTGTCTTTAATTAATTTAGAAAGAATAATTAGATGGCGCTGTGTGTGATAAAGTCCCAACATATTTAGCATAAAGTAATTAATACAACATAAATTTTACCATGATTACCTCTTGTAGTTTTAAAAGAATTCAGAAAGTCTTCGAAAGACATATTGTAAAGTCCACCAACCCGTACTTGGCCTGTGTGGTGGACTATGTCCTCGTCTCCCTTGTATTGATGGGAAGTCTGTGTCAAACGATGTAAAGTGAAGAGAGAATTAGATAAGTGCAAGAAGAGGTAGAAATAGTACCCAGAGACAGAGTTATGCCAAAGTTTAGTTTCTATTAAGATTGCTTGTGATCCGCTATAAGTGAGTCTTGTGAACCATGTAATATAACACTTATTTTTTTACAAAAAATAAACTTCAATTTCCGACTCTAGAAATCATAGAACATAAAATATTCCTAGAAATTGGATTAGGTCTAGGTCTAGGGTCTAGATATTGAAACCGTAAAATGGAACACGAGTCACGTGTCGATTTATAAGAGTAATTGATATGACTGTATGGAAGTCAAGCGATGAATTGCACATTATTTTATATTGTCTTTACTGTAAGCTGTAAGCTATAAAATATACTTGACGTAACCATGTTAGACGTTGCTTCCATTTTCACGGTAACTCGTAAATACGCGCCGCTATTAAGTTTTTCATGAATATTATATAAAACAATAGTAATAAACATAACTATAGAAAAGTAATATTTGTACAATTTAACGTGGGTAAATGTAATTATTAAAATAACGTCAAAATAATTAGCAAACATATCAGGAAAACGAAAAAATAATCTTTTTTAAATCGGTTAAAATAAGTCTGTGAAAGTCAGATTATTTAGTTCAAAAATCTTCAAAAAATCTAATAAGTATTTGTCAGTATAAAGAGACGACTATAAGGAAGACTACAAACAGAAATATACATAATTGGTATCCGAAATTTGTCATTTGTTGAATACACTATGTCACTCATTAATATGGCTTGTAATATGAGGTCTATGAGATCCAGGGATCAAGTTCCGACTGAATAAAAAAAGAGTCTATTAAGACGCTTTTCCGGGCGATAACCTTGAACATTTGCCGCAAAAAATACTACGAATCGTCTTAAGATAAAAAAAAAAACCAATGTACATAAATTTACTTTCTTACGTGAACTCGTTACTAATATATAATTAACGACTTTTCCTCGCTTCACTCGGATGCTGTTATATATACCTACATCAAATACTTTTCGTAAATGTTAAGATACATTAGAAGATAATCGTACTTTAAGTATTTTAAAAAAACAAGTTCAGTCATTTTGTATACAATATAACCAACTATTTACGTACAACTTTTCCGTCTCTCTTTTTCAATTACGGAAAACCACGGAATACGAAGACTATGCCTGTAATATGTATAAGTAAACGTTTTTTTCGGAAAAAATCCATAAGAAATTCTTATTTCAAGACGTCCCAAAAGAAAATTAATTGCCAGGGTCAAATTCCCTTGAAGAGGACATCCACCCGGCGCTTTTGCGCCTTATTTTTTTACTCGATTATTTCGGGTTATTGCCCCATCGAAATATAAATATAAGGGTAAAGAACTAAGCTTGTATTTTATTTTATATTATACACTAATTATACACTACAAGCTAAAACTTCAGCTTTAGCTAACTTTATCAACCTTCAAACCATGATAGAAAAAATGTTCTTGACTCCATTCTCGACCGAAATTTTTTGATCTTAGGTAAGATTATTTATACAATAATTTAAGAGAAAAAATGATTAGAAAGTGTTAAAAACATAACAACTTTAATAATATAATAATAATTTATTAAGGACAATACCGTTTCTACAAGATGCAATTTACGAAGTACTGAAAATTTCAAATCGTTTTTAAAATACATGCGAAGAGCGAACCTAAGTTTATGAAGTAAATAGAACATAACTATTGATTTTATCAATATTCCTGCCCTCCTTTTACGTCGGTTGCGACTACATTCTGAGCCTCTGCTAACAACTACTTTTCCACACTGGAAACTTTTAATATTTAAGAATAAAAAGAATCTATATCACTCTACAATTATTTTAGCAGTTACTGTAATATCAACATATATTTACTGAAATAGGAGTGACCTGTGTGATTAAAATACGGATAACAAATATGGCATAAAATGGAAATAGAAAGAACTTATTTACGTTTTAACGTCATATAAACCAATATAATTTTTTATTCTATAGAAAAAGCAGAAATAGAATTATTTGCAATGTATTTTATTTAAAACATTACAACAAATTATGTTGGGATTCGAGTGAAACTTGACTGTTACGAATATTATTAATACACACATATATTTGTTACTTGATAATATTTAAATTACCAGATCGAGATTTGATCGAGAACGAACTGTGAAAGTCAATACAGTAAGGATCGGCCATAATTAGTGAAATGTTTTTTGTCATATAAGTAGCAACTATGATAGTGAAGTGAAAATTTGTATTCTATATTTGTATGATTTTTAATTAATAAGATGGCACTTTGACTGTCTATATTTAAAAACTCTAAGTCATGATTCATGAACTGAGTGTTTCAATTAAAAGTTTTGTTAACATCGAAGCACTTCAGTTTCTGTACAAGCAGCTAATAACTCTGTCGCTGTAACGAAAGAGCAACATGCTGATGCACATGCCATTTTTCGGCAGTTTTGTACATATACAATATTCTAAGATGGCATATAAAAAACCTATGTCAGTTGAATAAGAACATAAAATATGTATTGAAAAATGTTATTGAAATTGTCATTAATTTCGGTCAGTGTATAATTTTTAGGATTTTTGTGTGTCTATGACCGTACTAAAACCATTAGTTTTTGCCATACCGATAGGCTATATTTAACGGTTTTTATATATTTTTTATAATATAAAAGTAGCCTTATCCCTTATATAAGTACTTTATATCCTTTATATAATAAGTTATTCCTTTTATTAGCTATCTTCGAATGGATTTCCTGTCAAAATCGGTGCAGCCGTTTTAGAGATTAGCCATAATAAGCAGACAGACAGAGAGACAAATAGACAGTCAGGCGGATAAACAAACAAAACAATTTTTTCCATACCAATGGGATCCTTTTAACAACCGGATATTTTTTTAATTCAATGGCTTTTTCCAGTTACCTTACTTCGGGAGTTCTTCGATTCTTATTATATATATACTCGTACATATATGCTGCTACCTAAAACTCATTCTATAATTTAGCGTAAACAAGCATAAAACGAGCTCTCTCTAGTAAGTTGATGTTCATCCTATTTTCCATCATATTTTGTTGGGATGTATGAGATATAGAATTGTAACGTGGAATTCAACAAGTTTTCAAAAATTATAAATTCATTACTTACATATTCTCTATCTGCGCCAACGGTCGCGGTTCGAGTCCCGTTGGGGGCATTTATTATTATATTTATTTATTACCAGTAATGAGAGTTAATATTCTTAAATTAAGCAGATTTTCATCAAATGCAGAAGTTAAACTTAATCATAACGACAATTCGTGTTTGACTTACTTACTTACAAATCAAATAAAATATTCTTTATAATTGCACACAAATTCACATACTGCAAGACATCCAAAAAATGTTATAAAGAGAAAAATGTGTAATGGCTATAATTTTTATTGCTTGCGCCTACAAATATTTAATAACTTTAGACATCTTTTACGTAATTGATATTAATTATTTTTTAACAAAAATGAAAACCGACTTCAAACGTTACAAATCGAAGCTAAAAAGAAAAAAAGTAATAATTTTAATTACTTAGTTATTGTTGGAGTCAAGCGATATCGAAAATTATTCGATATTTTAACTTTAAATTTCATGGTTTTTTTTATTTTCTCGAAAACTGTAAACTTAAATTTTATATGGACCTCTCGAACCTATATATAATATTGTTTCAAATAATAAAATCGGTTATCTCCCAGAAATAAAAACATAGAACATAGAACCTTTTTGAAAATATTGAATGTTTATGAAACATAAATCTTTCTTTTGGAAGTTGGTTAAAGTAGGTTCATTACATTTGAACTGCTACATGGATATAATTTTAAATACAATTTTGATAACATTTGTAACTATTTATGTTTATTCTATAACTCTCTCTTACTTAATTCAATTTTGTTCGTATGATACGTTTAAATTTGTTTGTATGGAACCTTAATCTTTTTTCTAAATTAAAAATAGTCTGAGTTACCCCTTATAGCAGCAGGCATCTGAGTAAAAGTCCCGTTTAAATCTGTCTAGCCGTTTCAACTTTTAACCAACAATTAGAGTGAACGAATAGACAGACAAAAATGTTAAATATTATATTTTTCTTGTAAGTACTGAATATGCATTTACTAAAAACTAATTTTACTACTGAAAATGTTGTTCTTACAAATCAGACAGTACAATCTTATTAATCTGTAAAGATTTTGAGCTTGATTAGCATATACATAATATATTTTAACTTAATGTTAAATAGTGTGTAATTAAATGAGAGAAATAAATATGATATGATAAGAGATTTATATGTGCAACTTTTAAATTTGTTATCTTAAAACAAACATATTTCTTTACATCCGGAATATTTATATTAATGAGGGAATCAATATTCTAAGTGATTTAGTCAAAAGCCAAATATTATCATAAAAATAAGATTCTTTTTTGTATTTATAACACGTACGTGTATAAATAGGGAATTTCCCCATTTTCGTTAATTGATCTTCTTTTCTAATCTTTAAGAAGAAATATTATCTATCTTTAATTATTGCGGATGTAAATTTAGAAATATGTTTATGTTTCAATGAAATGTTTAAAATTTGCAGCCAAATATGTATTTTATAATTGAAAAAGTGTATAAATTAGTTATACTTGTTTATGAAATGGGCTTTTCAAAGATTCATTATGTTATTTATGAAACTAAAAGAAAAAATATTTACTAGAAAGAGACATTTATATAAAAATTGTAAATTATAGCGCAAATGTTATTATCAAAATTTTGGTTATTATGTACAATAACTATCGCACGGAACCTTGTTTATGTTGTAGCAGCTCTTGCTTCAGCGAAGCCATAATGTGTCAGCATGACAAAATTTTCTGTCGCTGGTTTTTCTTTATATAAGATAGAGATAGAATGAGGATTTGTGAATATTTGTTGTATATGTTCTTTTTAAATTGATAACCTTTTGCGAAGCGCTGACCAGTTTTATTCATATATAGCATACTTCAGACGTATGAGGTGTAAAATGATAGTTATAAGTTTTGTGTTTTTCTTATTAAATCAACTATTCTGTGCAAATGCCGGTATGTACTACTTATATATAGTTTCTTATATTTAATATTACTTATATCTAGTTTCTTACTGCTAATAATGCAAAATTTTACTGACTCTTATATTTACTTGTATGTAGAGCTTTAAATATTAAATATTCAAGCTGCAAGTATGTTTCAACTTTAAAACGTCCATTATATTTATTTTTTGATAACTAACAATCACTTTTCGATTTTTCGAATCGATTATATTATTCTTATATTATATTATTCGATTATACTTGTTTGTTTGTCAATTTTTATTCAACATATTTCATTGTGCTCAGAGTTTATACCATACAATATTCCCTTTAATAGAAGATTACTAATATTTATTAGACAAGGGGTTTGTATAATAAGACAGTTTTAATTTAAATATTTATTTCTTAATTTACGTAACACTGAAAAATGTGCTTTAAGATATATATTTTTTAGCGTGTCCTGGTGTTGTCACGAAAAAAGAATGGGACGGCCTGAATCCTTTACATGTAGAATACCTCCCTCGACCAGTAAGCCTTGTCATTATTCAACATACTGTCACAGCCCCGTGTACAACTGATGCAAGCTGTGTGGACATAGTGCAAAGTATTCAGAACGTTCATATGGAAAATTTTAATTTCTGGGATATTGGCATATCGTAGGTATTTTTTTATTATAAGTATTATAGAGTTAATTGACGATTATAATATAACTTTATATAATTTAAATTTAATATATACAATATACATCTATGCATATAAATAAAATTGAAGTGTCTGTTTTTTCATTTCAAAATTAACAGTTTTTAACCTAATGCATATGAAGGTATATAAGGTACTAAGATCAAAAAATCAATTTTTAATGTTTGTTTGTCTGTCTGTTTGTTTCAGCTAATCTCTGAAACGGCTGAACCGATTTTGACGGGACTTTCTCTTTCATACACAGATAGCTATTGTTATGAGGAGTAACTTAGGCTATTTTTATTTTAGAAATTTTATTTATTTTAACTAGCAGTGGTAGTGCCATGCTTGCTTAAAGTGGTAGTGCCATGCTTCGGGTAGCAACCGAATGGGCCGGCACGCCCCGTATAGTTCATTAGTACCACTCTCTCACAGAAGACAGGCGTGAAGTGGCAGCTATGCTGTCGCGTTTCCTCCGGTGAGTGAGAGTCCGGGAGGCCCACTCTCCTTCCCCCCTCCCTCCCACTTCCCTCCCTTTCCTGAAAGGCCGGCAACTCCGCCCATGGACATCTGCAAGCCTGGCTTGCAGATGTCCATGGGCGGAGGTGATCACTTTCCATCAGGTGAGCCTCCTGCCCGTTTGCCCCCTTTTTACCATAAAAAAAACTAGCAGACCCCGCAGCTTCAATCGCACTAAATCTAGGGACGAACTTGAGCGAAGCGAGGGTGAGTCGCTAGTAATATATAAATATTTTGGGACTTCATTTCCTCTACCCACAACACCACACTTCTTTTGAATCTTTATGATATTTTTCTTCAATATAATCTTTTGAATTGACAAATATTCAGTTAACATATTGTTATGTTATATATAAATATAAATAAATATGTATTACTTATTTTTTTAAATATAATTTCAGGTTTTTAGTTGGCGGTAATGGCAAAGTGTATGAAGGCAGCGGCTGGTTGCATGTAGGAGCTCATACTTTAGGATACAACAGGAAATCTATTGCGATATCATTTATAGGCAACTTTAATAGTAAGTAAATGATTAATTTTGTAATGTATATAATATTATACATAATATTTTTATAATAAGATCAAGGGTGTTTTTGTTTCAAACAATGATCACATCCACGTAGAAATATTATTTTTATAAAAAGAACTAGAGTCACAGCAAACGTGTAGTTTTATGTATACTATTTTATTATTAATAATACGTCCTAAATTTTGTTACTGATGTATTGAGGTAAAAATACAATGATACTCTTCAGCTTATAAATTATTTGTGTAAAAAATCAGGTCTATCTAATTCAATGGTACAGTTTTAAAATGGATCTAAATTACTTTTAAGATATACTAACGACTTACCCTTACTCTGCTCGTGTACGTTTTAACAGTTACGGTTTCTTAGAAATAACATATTTTCCCACAGTAAAAAGTATTCCCTAGCTGACCCGGATAACCAGCTGTTATGATATCAAATTGCATCAAAATCTATAGTAGTAGTTTTCTCATGATGCAATTCCATATAGGCGGACCTACGAGTAAATGTCTCCGCTTCCTTTTTATATTTATGTATTTTTTTTGTGTGGTACATAAATAAATAAATAAATTCTAAAAAAATATAGATTCGGTACCCGTAATGATAATAATTAATATTATTTCAATAAAAATATATAAATAGTAATTAATATTTGTAAAGGGAATCACTACATAGTATAAAGTAGTCGCTTCCCGCTGTCTGTCCCTAAGTACGCTTGGATCTTTAAAACTATGCAACGGATGTAGGAAGGTTTTAGTATATACTATGTCAAGTTTATATATTTAGTAGCGGAACCCGCGGTTTTGATCGCGCTAAATCTAGGGACGTACCCAAGCGAAGCGAGGACGGATCGCTAGTAGTATATATAGTAAAAATGAACCCTATAGATACCATTGCATAGATTGGGCTAACAAGTAAAAGCTATAAGTCAACACAGAAACGGTTTTCATGTTTTTGTCATTAATCTTGTGTCGTAACTTAGATAATATGACAAAAGTTAAAAGGGAAAATGGCCTTTCAAAAGGATATCACATTACATTATTTCCACATATAGTAGGAAAGTTTATAAAAAGGTGAATAAGATGAAATCAATTTGGTTTTGTTTGAGTTTAACATCGAATATAACTCAATACTTATATACTACATAAGTTTTATATAGGTTACAATGTTATAATTGTTTTTTTTTATTTACGTGTAAACATGTGTTATAATACATACAACATTGTTTTGCAGAAGACGAGCCTACACCAGAAGCTTTGGAAGCTGCTAAAGCTCTGATCAAATGTGGCGTAGAACAAGGACATTTATCTCCAAACTATAACCTAATCGGTCATAAGCAAGTTCTCGCCACAGAGAGTCCCGGAAGGAAACTTTACAACGAGATCAGAAGATGGCCCCAATTCTTAGATGATGTATCATCTATAAAGAATTAAAGTGAAATTTTTTTGCTCGACTATAATTAAATTACTTTTATTTCTCATCGAATTCTCATATAAATCTTGGAGTTTTCTGTACCGTTGTTAGAAAATTTCTTAAGAATAGAATATAAGATAAAAAAACATATACTTGTGTTTATAATATACTATACCAAATATAATATTTCTTTAGTGTTTCTTGAACAGAAAGTTCTCAATCGTGTCTCATGAAGTAATAAGCTTAAGAAATAAGCTTAAGTAGTAAACCTTACCTACGGTAAACATAACATGGTATTCTAAATGCTACCAAACATAATAAATAAATAAATATGTTAAAACATTATTACATACAGCACTATCTAGTTCCGTGGTAAGATATGGAGGAAGCTTGTGTTACGGATACCAGATAGTTGATATACTACATATATAAGTTTAAATACATACAAAATATTTAAATATAAACACCCATGACTGGATTCACATACAAACATCCGAGTTTAACATTGAATATCCCCAGCGGGACTCGAACCCGCGACCGCTAGCGCAAGAAAGTAGTGTCACTACAAACTGCACCAAATATAGCACAAACATTGAAAATAATTCTTGTTCATTATTATTATCTGGTTAGTATATAATATACAATATGACATGATTTAAATGGTAGGTAGTTACAATTGATGGGAGACGCGTGTCTCGCGACATATTTGCGGTTACAAAGCATTAGAGTTTACTTTGCGGCCTTTGTTCATGGTTTGATGAAATAGCACGAAAATTGTGTTGACTGTTTCAGAATATTTCAGGTGATATTGATTAGCTCTATCAACTCTATTGTATATAGATAACCATTGTTATAGTGCAGTTCATTGCTTTAATAATAATTACGCATTATTCAATAATTGAAACTAGCGACACTAAACAAATTTAAAATGGCATATTATGCATTTTAATATATGTACAATTGTAAATGTTAAATGCGATCGCATAATGTCATCATTGATAGCGTCCATTAAGCTGTCACATAAAATTAAAAAATATGTTTTAAGGGTGCAAACTTCAGACGCATAGAAAAGGTCACACTACTAACAATAGCGAGCGACCGAAAAAACAATAGGACTGGCCGGGCAATATTGCAGAATGTCCGGCAATAATTTCCATATCAAAAATGATTGCCGGACAGTATTGCAATATTACATAGTGTTGCTGGTATTGCTTGCCTTATGTTTGCCTTGCCTTTGGTTTACTATATTGCATTCCACATATTGCAGGAAAATATTGCCCGTTTAGAAGCACCTTAATCTATATAACTATTATGGCTAATATCTGAGTAGCTTTTGCCATATATCCTGATGTTCAGCAATTAATCATCGAAATAACGTGCTAACTGATCGTTAATCTGATTTTAACATATAGGCCGAATTTTCATAGTTTTATCGTTTAATAAAAGCTATTAACACGTACTTATAAATGTTAGGTTTTGTAACAACGTTTTAATTATTTTGAATTAGCAACTTGACCCACTAGTATACTTAATTTCGTATACATTCTTAGAAAAAAAATTGGTTTCCGGTCTTTAGAACGCGTGCAAAGCCGCGGAAAATGCTAGTATTGATATAAAAGGCGAGACAATATCTTATTTCTGAGAAATTTATACTTATCGATTAAACGTAGTACACTGGAACGAACCCGAGCGGAGAGACGGTGAGTTGTTAGTTTCTTTATAAAAACCAATTAATTAGTAATGAACACCATCTCTAAATCAAATATAATTAAAATGAATAGTTACCCAGATGGCTTCACTTAGCTTTCCTAGAAGCGCTACTCTTAGATCTATTGTTTCTACGCTTCGATCACTGTTTTCATTAGCTATCAATGTTTCTACGAGTAACTCTTACGCGTGGATAAATAGAATAGAATTTAATTTCTATTATTATTATTAATTACTGATGTTTTAGGATACATCTATAGTAATTAATTATACTTAAATTATATTGAAATGTTCTCAACTTTCTTTTCTGATGTTGAAACATAAACAAAGGCAGCAGTGTCAGGAATAGAGTACTATATATAATATTATTTCGTATTGCTCGACTAATACAGTTCATATTAGTATATACTAATTAGTATTGGTAGATACTCGTAACTCTAAAATCAAGAAAATTGCAGTGTTAAAGATGAAAAGTTAAATTTCCTTCATAACAAAAACTTATAATTTATATTGTATCAATAGAACTGGCTATTGAAATAAGTAATAATAAATATTTAATGTACTGATTCGGTTTATTTTGAATTTTATTTTATGTACATTTAAATATATTTTACGTTAACTAATATAATAAGAAGCGTTGTAGCAACTCAATATTGTGACAATTTACTTATTATTTTAAACTTTAATGTATTCCGCTTTTTTTAATGATGCTGGGTGCGGAAGTCCATTCAACACGAGAGGAATCAGGCATTAGCCCACCGCTATCCAAGTGCTGGATTGCGGACTTCACATATCTTTCGCAAATATGCTGGATTCTCTCAGACATGCAGGTTTCCTGACGATGTTTTCCTTCATCGTAAGATAAGTAGTATTTATGTTACAAATATATAAGTTTCGAGACCCCGATTTGAACCCGAATCATTCGGGCATTGAATGAACATGAACTTTAATGAATTGATATTAATTCATTAATATAATTAATTCCTTTTAATAAACTACGTCTATATTGTGATTAAAATCAAATTGAGGAGGAAAATTAGACGATTATAAATTAAATCCGTAAATATATATAAATATTTAAATAAATATAGTAAAGTTAAGATGGTGGGAACTAACGTATGTATATACAACTTAGAGTGGCTAAACATAATAAGCGTATTTACATTCCCTGACATAATTAGCATCTGCTAATGAGCATATCTTAATAGACAGATCTAAGGTCTAAGATAATTACTACGTACTCTCATAAAAACTTTTTCAAGGAAAAATATCTTTGTTTTTGAAGAACACTATAAATGGAACTGTGATTAAAAATATTAGATATAATTAAATATTCTCAAAGCTTAAGTCAATTTTTCTTATTAATTTCTTTTCATGAGTATCAAATTAGCGAGGACCTTCTAAATTACAAATTAAAACTCAGATAACGAATTAATTTAATCGTAACATATCGAGAATAATAGTTTTTCTATTTTTATAATTTTATTTTAAATATATTGTAGATTTTAATAAATAATTATAACGGTTGTTCATCTATCTGTAATTGTAGCCTAACTTCATAGTGTGATCGGTACCAAATCCACCATCCGAGTGCATGACGTGTCAAAGCTGAAACTATCCAGCAATAGTAGCAAACCTGAAACACCATAAGTAATACATCTTAGTAACGTTTGTATAGTATTATGTGATCTGTGGTAACGTTTAATGAAAAAAAGAATTAATACCTAAATCTGAATCTTAGAAACTGATTCAATATGCTCCCATGAATTAAAAACTTAAACTTATATATTTGCTAACGATTTACCCTCCTCTGATAGGGGCCTTCACTAGATAGGTACGTTTTTAGGGTTCATATAGATTTCTCAGAGAAAAGAAGTTTTTGCGCAATAAAAGGTATATGTCACTTTTTATACCATCTAATTACCATGAATGAATCAAACCATGAATCTGTTAAATTAAAAATTCATCCTTTGTGTTGATAATAATGACTATTTCGATAAGATTAGCCGATAAATATTTAAATTATTAATTTGTATCTCTTGATTTTATACCTATAATGTATCGGCTTATTCGCAGAAGTCTTTGAGGAAAACTTATATTTTTATAAAGAAACCACAAAAACATAAAAAAACGACTGCGTAAAAGCGAGTTAAGAAGGTGGGGGCAAGTTGAAGAAGAAACATAGTACTTTGAAGCTACCTGCAGTTCTCCGTATTAATTTTCAGTAAATCTAGGAGTACATGACCCTATGACACTGGCGTATGCAAGACAAATGTAAGACATAGCACTCCATCTGGCGCAGTCGGGTAAAAAGAGAACATTTTCATTATACGCCGTGCGTACAAACTCGAAATTTAATACAGTCTTAATCGATCGTTTATGTGAAATATATAACATCACAAATTCACAAATTCAATCCAGCCAAATTATCATAGTAAAATCTAGACTGTCTTAGTCCTTCTGTTAAAGTTATATGCAAGTTTGATTATTCCGCGTTAGTGCTAACAAAGGTGATAGAACGCTGAACAAAGCTATGTACCATATAATATGAGTATATTATACCATACTCTTGATTACACAAAGATGTAGATGTCATATTGTAGTGAGAGATATACTACCTAAATGTGCAATAAAGTTACAATTGTGGTGGAATATGGAGCTTTCACTAGTATCTACTAAATGGAAAGCTTAAAGCTGTTAAATACAATTCAACATGAGAGTACATTTATTATGTGTTTATTTTTCATTTATACGATATTTACGGTACATAGGTTTATTTATCGTCATGTTTTAAGAATCATTGTTAGGAAGCACCTGCGAATTCACAGGGTCTGTGCTCAGATAATAAAATAAAAAGACAGTATTTACACATTTATGAAGCTTTTTTATAATATACTTTCTTTCATCTTTATATTTTCATTTATATAAATTTTCTTTTATCTTTTAAATAGAAAATCATTACTTTGCTAAAAAATCTTTATACACTCGGTAATTTCTAAACAAATATCAAATAGATTTTAATGGGACCTTCCAAATATTTCAATAAGGACTTTTTCGAGAAAATTAGGATGTCGATGAACACTCGCTCATTATAAAAATAAATGCACGAGACTTGAATCCGCGACCGCTGAAGTAATAAAATTCAATTTTAATAATAAAAAAAAAAAACAAATTATTCCGTGATTTTTGGATCATACTCGAATGTAAAGCAACATACACAATACACATCTAATGTAAAATAGTCACGCCCACGCGCCTGTAATTTATAAGTATTAAAATTCTCTCAAAAAACCTTAATATTCGTAATTGTATAATTTCTTACAAACAAAATATGATAACTTATAAGTAAATATAAACTTACAAGTGTCATACAAGCAAGCAGAAAAGTAGAAGTTAAAGGCCATTGAGTTTGGTAATCTTGAGACATAAGTCTTGTGAAGGTTCTCTCAGTCAACCCTGCTCCTACCACAGCCAAGGGCGTCATTATCATTATCCCGAATAAATCCACAATTATCTGAAAAAGAAGACGTTTTATATTATAATGCATTATATTCTGTTGGCAGATTTAGCTAGAAATACGAGGAAGAAAGTATATTAATATATAAGTATATACATACATAGTACATACATACATACATACATATGAATAAATGAACTGAAAAATGAAGGCCCCGATGGCCCTTGTGTGAGAATTATGATGTCCTCCCAACCGATTATGGCCACGGCGGCCAATCTCATTGAGACTAGCCATCTGCGCGGGAGATATTATAGTGCACAAGTGTATGCGCAGACACAAGTGCACTCTCTATTCCTTATTACTCTCATATTCCGGTGGGACGACTGCTCGACACGACCAGTGAGAGCTAAGGCGCAGGACCGACGGCTTTACGTGCTCTCCGAGGCACGGGGGTGAAACACCGCCAACTTCCCAACTCCGGGCTGTTACTGAGGCTTACGAAACAAAGACTCAATAACTCAACTTGGCCCGACCCGGGACTCGAACCCAGGACCTCTCGATGTATGACCGTACATGCTAGCCACTACACCACCGAGACAGTCATGTGATTATACTAAGACTAGCGATACCGATAGACGTTGTCCTGTTTACATTGAACATTTTTATAAACTCCCCCGGTGAAATGTTTTAGTATGCGCCAAACAACGTTGCCTAGCAACGACTTATTTATAATTAAACATGTCATTTGTTTTCTAATCGTATAAATAACTAATGATTAGTTCAAAAATACATTTTGTAGTTGACCGAATTGAGAATCTAAACCATTTTCTAATGCACTCGAACACAAAATATTTCATCAAAATCGATTCAGCCGTTTAGGAGGAGTTCAATTACATACACATGATTTTGAAATATATAAAGGTAATATTTCAATACATTTTTATTTACAACTTGCTTTAATTCTCATTTTGTATCTAAATAACTTTCAACTTCCAAGTAAATCTATTGTAAACGCTTGGAAAAAAGTTATCGTACTTTTCGCCTAAATGTGTTTAAATACTAGCTTTCTTTAAAACGTTTATTTTTATAGACTTCTTTAATACATTTGATAAGTATATTTTATAGAGACTTAACATTATTTTTAAATTTGATACCTAATTTTCTTTAAAAGTTTTTTTGTTAACGAAATTATTTTAATTGATTGCTTACCTACTACATGAAAAAAAAATTTACTTCTCGTCTTAATGATTATATTATTCAGGTTTTCCACTTTAGCATTTTGCTCACTAAAAACCATTTACTAGCAAAAAAAAATGTTTTTCGTAATTCAACTTTGTTCTATCCAGTAGGTTGTAATGAAATTTAATAACGTTAAAATATTATTATTAAGTGCGTGTTTAGAAAGATATCTTACTTCTGGATGCTCGTTCACGAATATGATTTTACAAACAAATTTCATAAAGAAAAGGGCGGTGCTCCGATATTAAATAAATGATTTACGTTTTCAGTACTAAAATGTTGTTTTGATATTACTGCCTATGTGTACATATGTCGAATATATAATGTCTGTTAATGGTTAGTATTTGGAATACTCTACTCGTGCCCGATGTGGTTAAGCTAAAGTAAACATAAAATAATACTTTCACAAGACAAGTATGTCTACAAAGAAAAGAAAATATACGTACATTCTTAGAATTATGACTGAGTATCCACATGATGAATGCTTTTAAAATTCCAAATCGATGAACACGTCGCGTGACGTATTTCGTTCCACAAAGTTCACACCTAGATTTTCCTGATTCAGTGAGCCATCTTTCCAAACACTTTACATGAGTTCTGCCAATAGTACCTCGACACAAACATGCTGATATTAAATTACCCGCATCTGACGTAGCATCGTCGCTATGACAAATTCGGCACATATCTTCCAGTGAATGTCTACTTATTTCTTCTTCTTCACGGTCGGTGTTTTCACCTACTATTGTAACTTCTTTAATAAATTCGTTTTCATTTCTATTTTCTTCAGTATAATTATTCAACTGGACGCTAATACCTATAGATTTCTTTTTAATTTCTTTGTTCATATAAGAATTTCTGCGTCTAGGACTTCTGACTTTAACTCGATGAAGATATTTATCTCGATGTGGTGTTTTATCTCTTCGATAGTGATCCGTTTGTTTGTTTTCATTTTCAATTTCTTTAGACTCATTAATGGATTGTACATTTAAGGAATTAAGAACTGAGTATAAATTTATATTACTGGAACTGGCAGTGACTTCTTTATCGGAAGTTGAATTCTCTTGAGTTACGATTTCTAACATTGATAACTTTTTTGACGTACATGGGTGAATTTTGGCTTTGTATCTCAGGCTACTCATATTTTGTAATAAGTTGATTTCATCTTGGTTGCTAAAAATATTGTACAATTACAAATTATAATACGAATTGATAGTTTTCTAAGCAACGTTAAACTTACCTTATTTGTGTTTCATTATGTGATTTCCTAGTTTCTTGGTTAGAAATTTTATTTTGTACTGAAAAACGCCGTCGTCGTGCACTCGGCATTTTACAAGAATTTAGATTATTATTTTTTGGAGCCAAAATTTATTTATTTGGCTTATGGGCCAGTTTGACGTTTATAGCTTTGCTTTCAAAAAATCAATCATGGCTGCTTAAAAAGTTTGCATGCGAATTATAAATTTTCATTTGCAAGACAAGGATTTTAATTAGTAGAAGCATACTTATTATCATAATATAATTATTTATTAAAAATTACATATCTTACTAAGAAATATTAATAAAAAAACATTTAATTTTATACAGAACTATAAATCTTCTAGATAATATTGTAAATAAATAAGAAGATTTAAAATAAGGTAGCTGTAGGTATTCATGCTAAATTCGACTTGAAACGTCGTATTAAATAAAATGAAATACATAATTATATGCATGCATATAACAATATATGAATAAGTTTGATTCCATAATAATTTTTTAACCTAGGTTACTTAAACTATCTGTCACATCGGAAAAACATAACACGGCCTGAAAGCTTGTATTGATTATACATTTATTAGTCCTGGTACAAGGAGGATAAAATATAGAAAAGTTACTGTCCAAGATTAAGAGAATCTGAAATATTATAAATCATTTTATTTTTAAATGGCGTTCATTTTAACTCGGGGAGTAAAGAACTTATTAAAGCTTGGTAGAGATTCCTGTTACAAACAAGCGCAAACCACTACTGAAAATGTACTGAAAATCAGTTTTAAGATTTGAATAAACATTATTAAATATAGAACAAAAAATTGAATGACATCGCCTGAAGTGACAGTTAAGCTATGAATTTCTTACTTAAAGCATAGGGAGACTAGCGCTTTTGTAGGCAAATGATCAATTTTTAAATAATGTGTACCTAGGATTTAGAGAGTCTATTTAATTTAAAGCTGAAATACAAAAACACCCTTTTCTCTCTTTCGCACACTGACATCGCACCCCAAACAGCCAGTTAGAACGATAAGCTCAGCAGCGACGGTCCCTACCAGTGACTATAGCCAAGTTGACGTATCGTGTTCGTAACAGCAAAAGTTTAAATATAAAAATTAATTTGCTAATAACTGTGAAATATTTTATTTCTGTGCTTATGTATAAACAGTTTATGTGTAACTACTAATTGGACTTAAGTGTGGAACTTTTACGGTGAGTTTTAATTATTTAAATTAGGTTTTAAATGTTGTGAAAGTTATTTTCGTTTAAACTCATATAATTATATAATCTATATAATTATTATATTTTTGAAAATAAAATATATTTTTTCGTTAAAAATAATATAATGTTGAATTAAAAATTAAGATACAATAATGATTATACAAGAAGTAAAGCAATTATTTAATTAAAAACATTTTTTAAAGAAATATATTAATAATAATGGATAGGTACTATTAATTTTAAATGGAAAAATAGTCAATAACAGTGTTATTAGGTTAGGTTAGTTATTAGGTTAGGTTTATTTAATTATCATACATTTTCATACCTTTTTTTCCGGAAGTCCAGACAAAGCTTTTAGTTAATAGTTTCTAAATCAGATTTAATTGGTTTTTATATACACAATATTTATATTCATACACAATAATACCTGTTTTTCAAGATATTGATATTTAAACAATAGATTTTTCTTAACTTTAGAAATTAGAAAATATTTATAGTAAGGTGTTATAATATGTGCTCAATAAATTATTCGATAATATTCAAAACCAATTATACAAAAAGTTTTGATATCCATTTGAATAAATATATAATAATAAAAAAAAAATTGATAGCTAACGAATATCTTATTTATCTTTCTCATTGAAAGAGAAAATTAGAGCAACTCTATTCAACCTTTTTTTCTTCTAATAGTATTCTTTTAAATAACAGATACAGGTGTTATAAATATTTTGAAATATACAGTTGTTATTATTGAGATTCTAAAAAAGGAGGTCTGAGTTAGTCTTTATGTTTAGTTCTAACTAGCGACTCACCCTCGCTTCGCTCGGGTTCATCCCTAGGTTTAAAATTTCTAAATAAGAACCTCCTCCTTTTTTGAAGTAGGTTAAAAGTAGCCTAAATTACGTCTCATAACATTCAGCTATCTGCAAGTGAAAGTCCCGTCAAAATTGGTCCAGCCGTTTAAGAAATTATCCGGACCAAACAGACAGACAAACATTTTAAAAATTGTTTTTTGAAATTAAAAACAGACACTTCAATTTTATTTATATGTATAGATGTATATTATGTATAAGAAGATTAGTTTTAAATTTGTGTACATAGGTAGTACTTCCTTAAGTACTACCTATGTACATTGTACATATTACGTGCTAAAAGATGTCTAATCTTAGTATTATTTGAAATTCTCTACATGCGGGTAAATACTAAATAAACTTTTAACTTAACTTTACCCTTTTTAGGTTTTAAGGTTTACCTTTATTGGTAATTTAAGGGTAATTTCAAAAGATTTAATTTGTAATGGCATTTTAAAATATGATATATAAAATATACGAACTCTAGTCCTTTGTCAATAAATGCTTAAACCCGAATATATACAGGACATTGTTAATTTGCTAAAGGACCAGCTTTTCTGTCTTTGATATGTTTTGTTCATTAAATTTTGGGTAAAGCGTAAAATTTCAAAGTGAAGTTCCTTCCACCGCACTCGTGTCAAATTGAAAATTTGCATAATTACGGCTGGTAGGGTTTCATTAAGAGTGATTACTCTGGACAGGTGGCAAGTTGAGCTTGACTTTAGAGTTTGTAGTTACAACAGTGCTCTTTAATTCATCTGAGATTTCTTTATTTTTGTAATAACTTACTTATCAACTAACGTATCACGTTTTTTCATTTTGCCTAGGATACTAGGGGACTAGGGAAGCCTAGTGAAAATCAAAAACAAATAGTATATCCCACGTTAACTGTTAATTTTCCAGGACAAAAAATAACTTATATGATACTAGTGGAACCCGCGGCTTCGCTCGCGCTAAATCTAGGGACGATCCCGAGCGAAGTGAGGGTGAGTCGCTTGTTAAGATAAACATTTCCATCATACATTACATATGTATAACTCTAGCGGTTTTGGCAGCGCACGCCAGAATAGCTCGCAGATGGTAGATTTTTTACTACTTACTTGATACTTATCGTCATATTTTGGACAATTCACACAATATCTTTATAAATTGTAGCCTATGTGATATTCTGATGTATAAGCTATATTATTGTAAAGTTTCATTAAAATCCATTCAGTAGTTATTACGTGAAAGAGTAACAAACATCCATACATCCATACATCCATACTTACAAACTTTCGCGTTTATAATATTAGTATAGATTTCAAGTTGCTTTTCTTCATCCAAATCTGTTAAGCCGTTCTAAAAGACAAATATATATTCTAAGATCAGTCTAAAATAGTTTTTTAAATGCGTGTATTTTTTGCACTAGCGGCCCTTTTGTCAGAACCGTGTTACCGTTATTGATCGTCTTATATACACAACATTTATAGTAAAATAAGACCATAACAAAATAAATAGGTTAACGTTAAATTAAAATCACATATTTTACACTAGCATTTCTCGCGGCTTCGCACGCGTTCTAAAGACCGGAAACCAAATTCTTTCTGAGTCGCGCGGTATTGTACCTCGCAGAACTAACACCCGCCCTTTCCGTTTTTGTAAAAATTTTTCATTGATGCTCCGCTCCTATTGGTCGTAGCGTGATGTAATATCACTACATAGTATAAAACAAAGTCGCCTTTTCTGTCCCTATATCCCTATGTGCGCTTAAATCTTTAAAACTACGCAACGGATTTTGATGCGGTTTTTTTTAATAGATAGAGTGATTCAAGAGGAAGGTTTATATGCATAACTAGCAGATCCCGCGGCTTTACCTGTGCTAAATCTAGGGAAGAGCCCGAGCGAAGCGAGGGCGAGTCGCTAGTAGCATATATGATATAGCCTTCTTTAACAAATGGACTATCTGTCTGAGTGGTGTGTCTATGGTTCTGAGTTTAGCACGTTCAATCAAACAAACAAACAAACTCTTCAGCTTTATAATATTAGTATATATTAAGATTAATTTAATGACCTTAATCAGAATTGTTCATTGTAATAAGAGGAAGTGTTTCAATTGCACTTGATCTAAGCACACATACCAACTTACGAAAATTGAAAGTAGGATACCCTCTTGAAAAACAATAGAACACTGCCAAGAGTTCCTTATCCGAGTGTAACAGAACAAGAGTGTTTAAAGAACCCATTAAAGGCTAAACAGAGAGATTTTGTAAGATTGAAATATTTTTAAGTAAAATTGATGTTTAATATGTTGCTTATAATATTACGGATCAAAAACTTTCCAGGCCCATTTCGTTTGCTTACTTTTATCTACTGGTCATGTATTATCTCAAAAAGTATTGAAATTATCTTACAAAAATACAAAAATCGAAAAACTAATTTACTAAAAATATTACGAAAACTCCGTTACGTATATTCAATGTAGATGATACTCATAGTTCGGCTGAGTTTTCAATTTTTCTTTCACTACTTTGCCCATGTCTGGATAGTATTAATATTATAGTAAGTAATACTGCGAATAAGGACGATTCTACCGGGAATCGCTGAAATACGAGGTCTGACCTTAAAATGTATGGGACCCAATTGGTACCGTTTGCTCGATATTCGAGACACCCTTAGTGATATGATCGGAATACAAATAGTATATTAGAATATTATACAATATTTCATTCTATATTTGATAAGCGTAGCCTGCAGTTCCACAGTGTCTTATTTTTTAAATTGATTATCGCTCTCGTAAATCGTAGTTTTGTATAAGATAAGGGGAAATCTATAGAAATATAATAAAAATTTTGATCCAAAGGTCATTCGAACGCACACATTTTTTTATATATTTATTATAATATGTGATATGTATAAATATAAATAAATAAATATGTTAGGACATTCTTACAACAGCGCCATCCAGTTCCGTGGTAAGCTACGATGCTTGTGTTACGGATACTAGATAGTTGATATACTACATATATAAGTTTTTAATACATACATATTATAAATATAAGCACCCATGACTGAAGTACAAACATTCGTGTTTAACAAATGTATGCCCCCAGCGGGACTTGAACCCGCGACCCCTGGCGCAGAAAGTAGGATCACTACCAACTGAGCCAAACGAGTCGTCGTATGTATGTATTATATGTATAAAAAGATTAATATGGCATGACTTGTATAAGAGTAACATCTGGCACTTTGTTTTCTATGCTGAGTCAAGCAACAATAATACGTATTGCTATTGAACCGGAAATAGTAATTTTAAGTTAACATAGTTAACTGATTGATAATTTTTTATTAACAGTTTTTATATATACTTTAAAGTACATATAAATATTAAATTTAATTTTAAATTTTGGTAAATTTAATTTTTATTTGTTTCAGACAATCGAAACGACAAAAGTGGCTAGTGTATAGTGATTATTAATTATAAAGGATAATTCTTGCAACGTTAATGTATGTAGAGGCAATTTTTGTGGTATTTTTGTTATAAAACTTTTTTTAATAAGACAAAGGTAAAATATGTGAATTAGATTTTCTTAACTTTGGTGTAATCGTAAAATATAGTGAGGCTTATAAGGACACATGTGTAGGATGGATCTGACTTCTAATACAAGTCACTGGACACAAAACAATTATCTCGCGAACAACAAAAATTCGTCCGGAATGGAGGACGTTGAGGTAAGATATTAAATAAATAGTACAGTATATAATTATTATATATACTATTATTAATATTCTTTTATAATATGTTTTACTCACGGCTTTGCTTGAAATTTACACAAATATAAAAGCTAAGATAAATCTATCTTACATCCAATGTTTATTAGGCCAACATAATTTTTTTGCCTCGACTGGACCTGAACCCATGGTCCCCATCGTACTTAATGAGAATCAAATAAAAAGTGTATTCTGACACCTCAGCATTAGATTATATAAAGTATATTATTCATATGCATTTGAATATATAAAATATACGTATCGCGTGACGGAAATTTCATTGGCCTCTCTACTCCTTATCATAAGCTTAGTGAAGATTTTGATATTCTTTATGTATTTTCTTTTTATAAATAATAATTAAATCCTATAAGTTAATCTTCGCACACAATATGTTTTTGACATTTACGAAGCTAATTATAACGGTAAGGCAATGCAACCCATTTAATTTTATATTCTCTACTTTTCGCATGTACCATTCTATATACATATGTATAAATACTTTTATCTACAAAATGAAATTTTAATAATTGAACACTTTTTAGAGTAGTAGTTTTTACATTTAGGTAGGTATTTTAGTTGTTAGTCCTATAATTTTTTAGAAAAAATGATACTCATGCCCGCAGTGAAAAGTAACCTAACTTTCAATTTTTTTCAAAATCTAGGTACCTATTGGTTTTTCAGGATGCATTTTCAAACAGACAACAAGATAATAATTTTAAAGAGTATACATTGTCTTGACCGACTTCTGTATCAACAATATTTAATGTACTGATTCGGTATTCAATTTTATTGAGGTTATTGAATAAGGCTATATTACTTACTGTCGCTCCCTTTCAAGTGAAATCCAGTTTCTGAAAGACTGATCGAATTGATTAACACAAATTCATGTTATATATGCAGAGGTACTCTAATAGTCGATTTACTGCCAGTTTCTATAACCTATCTACCGATAGACCGGTAGATACTTTCATACGATTTTGACAGGTTGTAACTTTTAATGTGTCAAAATAGTATGAAAGTAACTACCGGTCTATCGGTAGATAGGTTATAGAAACTGGCAGTTAACCTATAACTCCATATCAGAAGTCAAAGAAAACTACAAATCACTATAAATCCACGCTCTACTTTCCCTGTATAGTTTGCCAACTCTAAATACGAGTACAAAACTTGTCGCAAATCGTCGTATAACCTACCGTAAGTCTTGCTAAACGATTAAGTTATATAAAAATATACTCTTGTTATGACTACAGTTACTTATGTTCAGACCTCTGACTTTGTAACGTCCCACGGCTGGGCGTGGGTCTTAGACGGCTTGGCTATACTTAGTACTATACTGGCTAGAGTTCACATTTCTTCGAAAATTGCTAGGTTATTTCAATAAAGCAGTTTTTCTTCACATTGAGACAATTGAAAATAACGCTGAAAAAGATTCGTTCATGAAAATGTCATTTGGAAGAATAGGGATTTGAATCTACTTCACTTGATTGCCTACAAAAAGCTTAAATAGCGAAATACAATTGGCATGATATTACCGATGATAAAAACTCTATTAGGATGAATAAATATGTCCGATTACTTTGCCTATGGGTATCCTAACCTAACCTAACAGTAGCAATCTGCGAGTGAAAGTCCCATCAGAATCAGTCCAGCCGTTTCAGAGTTAGGTTAGTTACTCAGGTTTAAATTGATTTTTTCATGTGAGTACCGTATATACTTTCACATGCATTTAGTGAAAAGCTGTTAATTTAAAATTAAAAACAGACACTTCAATTTTATTTATATATACTGATATAATAAAACGCAAAGAAAACATTAAATAATGTAGCCTCTTGAATAAGGTAACATGGATTTCTTTTATTTCTTTCTGTAAGAATCAATTGCAGAAAAAGGTTTTTGGGTTAACATTCATGGTCATTATACCTTCGCAAGAAAGGCAACAAAACCTAATTTTATAGTTTCTTAAACTAGGTTATAAATATTGATTTCCAACATGTACTCTACTTGTTAAAAAGGAAAATTAACTTTTAATACTGTAAAGATAAGAATGATTGTTTGAATTTACATTTCTTTCAATTAAGAAGATTACTGAGTAAAAAATATACTTGATTATACTTAATCATAATAATTAATGAACAGTTTGCTTTGTACTTTTGATAATCTTTTTAATACTGAACAGTTGGTATTAATTTAATCACAATTCACACTTATAGAAAAAGTAAGATACAGTAAGACTCTGAAGCCAGTAAATAAAATAAGCTCAGTTTGTAGTGACTCTACTTGCTGTGCCAGCGTTCGCGGGTTCGAGTCCCGATGGAATCCAAATGAATGCAGCACGAATGTTTGTACTCCAGTCATGGGTACTTATATTTATAATATGAACGTATTTAAAGTTACATATGTGTAGTGGTATTCATAAGTCCTCGCTTACCACGGAATTAGATGACGCTGTATGTAATATTGTCCTAATGTATTTAATTACATTTTTATGGCTACAAATAAGTAGGCCATTACCAAAAAAATCCGTATATATATGAAACTTCCATTAGAACATAGTATTAACAATAACTATTATTTAATCATTGGTTTTCTATTTGTGGTAAAAAAAATAATGTTTGCTTAATGGCTTTATTCACATAATAAGATATTAATAAGCTGAATTTGTATACTATATTTTTTTAAATCTTATTGATAAAGTTATTATCGATAAAAAGGTCGAAACTATAGCTTTTAGAAATTGTGTTTTTCTAGACGTACCCAAGGATAAACTCTAGCGAGCGACTCTAGGAGTGAGGATGACTCGCCAGTGACAATATATTATACATAGAAAGACAGATACACACTAAGATATTAATATATTCATACATATTTATAACATAAAGTTGTAAAACCACGACAAAGCAAAAGACCAATCACTGTTGGACGAAGGGCTTTCAAAGTTCCCGTCAAGCGGTCTTGTGGCATCCTCATCCTTAGAATTCCGTAGACCCTAAACGTTTGTTACATACCTTGATAAATCTAATCATTCGGATTCAGTACGTAGCTGCTTCTAGAACACTTTGATCCTATCGAAAATTCGATCTTCACATCATGTGTCACTGTCACTAGTTTTTAGATGTTTTTTTTAAATAAATATGTTGGGACATTATTAAACACAACACTATCTAGTTCCGTGGTAAGCTACAAAAGAAGCTTGTGTTACGGATACCAGATAGTTAATATAAATTAGGCCATGTGGTCATTTTAGACTTTATCGCCATTTTATATAATGTAAAAATAAATTATTTTCATCCACGCTCCACTTGTAGTCTCTATATTGCAGTAAATATAATCTTACCCTTAACATTAAAATTAAAATATTCACAAGATTGCTTTAGCTATTGCCTCCTCTTTATTTAAATATTCAGCTTAAATAATTAGATTATTTTAAATTAAATAATAGCTTAAGCAGAATAATGAGTTCATAACTTCGTTTTAGGATATTACGAAAACAATTGATCTACAAACTTCTGTAACCTTTTTCTGTTTTCTTTTGAGAATTAACGTCAGCCTACATCAAATAAACAAATACCAAACCCTCGTCTTTGAACGTTGCTTTAAAGATTATTCTATGAAACTAGAACACTAGAATTATTGAAAATAAGATAACTGGAAAAATATATGACCAGTGTCTGAATATTAGTTTATATTATAAAGTACTTAAGCACTTGTTTAGTCAAATAAATAGATTTTTACATAAAAACTTACATAATTTATACTCAAGTCTCACAAATTAAGTAATCAGTCAAGTCGAGTCATCGCCAATAAGAAGCAGTGAAAATCTAAAGAAATGCAAGAAAAAGACGTAAGATATTTACGAATTATGCTACAATTAATTTGTATACAACATCAGTTAGACCTCCTTAAAGAGAGAGCCTTTCATTTCTGCAGATTATGGCGTTCATTTTATTGTTGATGAGGCAGATAGATTACATATTATCTTGCTAATGAAAATGCATGCGGCCGTTATCATTCAGTGATCGTAATAGTAAATAATAATATATATTTGCTTATAATAAGTATAAGTAATATATTATACTAGCTTTTCCCGCGGCTTGGCTCGCGTTTTAAAGGCTGGAAACCAAATTCTTTCCGAGACGCGCTGTACTTCGCAGAGCAACCCCCTCAACGCACGCGGTGATCTTTATTTTGATATGAAGTTATGTTAAAGCTATCTCGTAAGATATTCATTAAAATGATGTCCAGAGCAATTTTGATCAAAATTAAACACTTGTGATGCGTAACTTATTTATTTAGATTTAATAGCATGTTTTAAATCACTTTCGCAAATAATGCATTATCTTAAAACAAATTCGATTACCATAAAAAAGGTTATGGCGAGTCAACATTAAAAGAAAAACTATGCTATTGAGGACTTTTAAAGAACTTTTAAAGGGGAACAATTCCTTCAATACATGATTTTTGCATAACCGTTTACGCAGCGCACATAACGGAAATTAAAAGGAATATTTTACTCCCGTTCTAGACTATATTATTAGCTTTATAATTTAGATTAAATCTATACTGATATTATAAAGTTGAAGAGTTTGTTTGTTTGTTTGTTTGTTTGTTTGTTGTTTGCTAATCTCAGGAAGTACTGGTCCAATTTGAAAAATTCTTTTTGTGTTGGATAGTCCGAGATAAGAAACGGGATAGAAATATTTTTAATTATTTTACATATTACCTTTTGAGAGCTTCCGTTGCGTGCGCTGCGTAAACATTTTAAGTTTGCAATAATCATGTATGACGGAATTGTTCGTTTTTAAAAGTTCATAAAAAAATCGCGATAGCATTTTTTTTCAAGGAATGTATTTGGGAATACTTTCTCTTTCCATCATATTCTTTTAAATGAAATACTTATAATTTCAATTTCTTTTCTTAATTGGAATTAATTTAAGCAATTTTTTAACCAAAATTACCTACATACTTGAAAGGGAATTTACTTGAATTTATCAAAGCAAATTTGCCTTTTTTAAAAACAATTTATTTCTTTTTAAATGAACTGTGTTACAGTTTCGAAATAAATTTATTTGTGCCCATGAAGTTTCATTTTGTTAACCTTTAATGTAAATGGCACCTCCATCTGGAGCCGCCCTTTATATTTATTTCACTTTTTTATTGGTTTTCAAGTCTTTGACCGACGTAACCAATGTTTTTAATGGTCTAAGAGCCGGTGGAAGATCGACCTTCACCGATCTGATAACCAGATGAGACATATTTTTTATCAAATATAATGTATAAACAAATATGCCTATAATTACTTGCCTATCTGAAAGTGCTTATGGCTATTTTTAATTAAATTAACTTTAATCGATTTTTTTTTCATCACTTTCATTCTTTTGATAACCAAATGAATTTTATGTCACTGTTAGTTTTTAACACACAGAATATGCCTCAGTAGGCTTCCTACTCATTTTTGTGTAAGCTACCTGGCAAGCCGATGTGAACAGGTAAGTCAATATAGGTGACTCCATCGTTCTGCTAACTTATCGAAAGTTATATCAAATTTTAGATCATTTTATTACAAAATCAGTCATATAGAATTGCCTGCAAAAAATCATACTTAAAGCACTGTTGCCTAGCTAAAAATAGCCATGACCACTTTCAGATAGGCAAGTAATTATAGGCATGTTTGTTTATAAATTATATTCGATAAAAAATATGCCTCATCTGGTTATCAGATCGGTGAAGGTCGATCTTCCACGGTCTCCTCTACTATAACGTAGCAATATATTTTCATTGTGCAGCGTTATTCATAGATTTCTTGAAGATATTTTTTGTAAAAATTATAAGATTAAAATAACATAATGAACTCGAATTTGATCACGTCAATAAAAAATAGCTATATTTTTGCTAAAAATCGCGAAAAACATGTTTTTGTGACCTTTGACCCCGAGTATTTTTTTTCCAGGTTTAGAATCGATGAGGACTTTTCACATTTCATTTAAAATAATGTTCTGAACAATTCTACCAATTTTCAGCCGAGTGTGAATTTTTCTAACTGGATTATCAGGACAAACATTTGCTTAAGTTAGTTTAAATTCCTTAGTCATTTTGAAATTCTGTATTTGCTACTTGTAAGCTTTCAGTAAAAGTAAATAAATGACTTAAAAATAAAAGTTTACCACAAGATACAAAATAATAAAAATAACTGAATTAGGGTCTTCATTACAATAATTTCTCCTAGTTACAATATTGGAGTCAGTGCCAGCCGGCGCAAGGCAAACGTGAGCATAAAACAAAAATAAGCAAAATTCAATCTAATCTGATACGACTACATTATGTCAATAACTTCAATTATTACATAAATATAAATATTGTTCTTCAATCTTTGATCTTTTATTGGTAAAGACAAACAGTTCGATGTATTTTCCTCTGTTTGCCAAGGGATTTTCTATTTTTGTTACTAATTTTAATATAAATATGTTGTTGGGACAATATTACACACAGCGCCATCCAGTTCCGTGGTAAGCTACGAAGCTTGTGGTACGGATACCAGATAGTTGATATACTACATACATAAGTTTAAATACATACATATTATAAATATAAACACCCATGACTGGAGTACAAACATCCGAGTTTAACAAATGAATGCCTCCAGCGGGACTCGAACCCGCGACCGCTGGCGCAAGAAAGTGCGCCAAACGAGTCGTCAAATTTTTGTAATTAATTACATATTTTTGGAAATTGTTTTTGTATATAGATATGTAAATTTTATTTATAGATATAGATAGACTTATATGTTTTTATTAATAATGGCTACGAATGACCCACGCTCCGCTCATGTTTTAGCGGTTGGTATAGATTACTCAGAAATAAAATATTTTTACGCAGTGAAAAGTATCCTTTATGTTAATTCGGATAATCAACTATCGTATTACGATTTTCCAAAAAATATTTTATGTACGTTTCGAAACAGTTATTTATTATTTTTATTATACATAGATAATTATTAATTATCGTTCACTGGGTGAACACTAGTACTAATTATTGGTTAAATATTGGCTTGGTCCAGTCTCATAATCTGTACCATGCTTGTTATCTTCGGGTAGCAGCCGAATGGGCCGGCACGCCCCGTATAGTTCATTAGTACCACTCTCTCACAGAAGACCGGCGTGAAGTGGCAGCTATGCTGTCGCGTTTCGTCCGGTAAGTGAGAGTCCGGGAGGCCCACTCTCCTTCCCCCCTCCCTCTTCCTTTCATCCTCCGCCTTCGTTCTCCTTTCCCTCCCACACCCCTCCCTCCTCCCTCCCTCCCTTTCCTGAAAGGCCGGCAATGCATCTGCAAGCCAGCTTGCAGATGTCCATGGGCGGAGGTGATCACTTCCCATCAGGTGAGCCTCCTGCCCGTTTGCCCCCTTTTTACCATAAAAAAAACTAATGTTATAAAGCTGAAGTTTATTTATTTGTTTGGTTGGTTGAATGGGCTAATCTCAGGAACTACTGGTCTGAATTGAAAAATTATTAGTCCGTTTGTCGAGGAAGGGAATAGGCTATATTAGATCACGCTACGACCAATAGGATCGAAGCATCAATGAAAAATGTTGCAAAAACGGGAGGTATTTGGTTTCCAGCGCACTAATGCACGTGAAGCCGCGGGAAAGGTTAGTATCTTTAAATATGATTTAGAAGCTGTTTAATAAAAAGCTTGTTTTTTGCAATAATATAATTTAGAAAATAGCAAATGTTTATGGTAGACAATTAGAACGTTTATTGATCCTACAGCTTACGAAATTCACCCTAATATTATACTCTAAGCGTATATTGTATTATATTCAACCCAGAACGTAGAAATATAATTATTTTGTGAATATTAATGTCCTGTGTTAGACGAATACAAACTAATTGTACAGTATATTATATTAGAATTATTATATTATAAATAATGTTACTTTTTAGCTAAAAAGGTAAATTGTCTACAAAATAATTCAAACTATTTCACACAAATTTCTTGAAAATTTGAGGTTCCCTACGAAAATTCTATGTATTGTATTATAATCATCATATTTTTTTAAATTGTTGTCTTGAGTATCTTTCTAAAATAATGAGATGGCTTGTTTTTTATAACATTTTTAACTTTTAATTCATAATCACGCAAATCCAAAATCTACGCGAATGCATTTAGACTTTTAAATAAAGCTATTTTTCGAAACTTTTTACCGGTTTTATTTTCATAACTAATTCTCAAAACTTCTCGAAAAATGTGTAATGAATTTCCGTAATTCTGTAATAATTTATTAAATGAATCAGTCATAAAAATTTTGCATAAAATTTTTGCATAAAATTTTTTAAGTCAGTAAACAACAACAATGATTTTTTTAAAATTTACTTTGAAAATTGTCCTTTTGAATGTACATAAATTAACTCAAACCCTTAGTATGTAGCATCAAATTATTCAATTTAGTATCTATACAATAACAGATTTAGGAATTTGTCCGGCTGTTACTTGCTTTCGAAAACAAACAGGTCTTATTAATTCGCCTTCTACGATCTAAGCCTTATGTGACGTAAAATTGGTACACACAACGTATGCTTCTATTTTTACTTATATAATAAAATTCTAGCTAAGTCGAAAAATTACATTAAATATTATTTTAAAAACTCTTATTGAAATACTTAGGGGTCGTCCATAAATCACGTGATGTTTGAATGGGGGGGGGGGGGTACGGAGTTCGGAAAAAATCACGAAATATAATATCTAATATCTAAAAAGTTGCTTAAAACATCACGTGATTTATGGACGACCCCTTATTTTTAATCAATACAGTAGCCGGATCTATATTTTTTTTTTTTTTTTTTTAATCTCCGTTTAAAGAGCTTAGTTACTATATGCAACTATGACGCTCTGTTACAATTACAATATGTATAACAATAGTATTATGTTTTACTTGAGTTTGTTACAATTTTTGCTAAGCTATAAATTAATCTCGCTATTTTAGAAGATGGATTTGATAGTACAATATTTATGCCTCCTGTAGATAAAATTATTGGATTATTTATACAGTAGCTTTGACGCTGAGGCTCATTCCGCACACACTCCATTAAAACATGGAAAACATCTTCTACAACTCCGCATTGCGAACAATTTGGTGTTGTGACTTTACCCATTAAAAAGCAAATTTGTTTAATGGAATGTGTCCAGAGCGAAGGCGCATGGCAAGAACAGTGTCTGGTCTATTCAAACAGGTCTTGTCAATCCAAGGACGAATTAATGGTTCAGCCTGAATAGTCTTGTACCAAATGCCTTTTTCCTTTGACCTTTTGTCAAAAAACTCTTTCCAAATATTGAGAACTTTTCTTCTTACTAAATAAAGGCATTCCGAATAATATGGTGCTACAATTAACGAATTTCCTTCGTATGTCGCTTCTTTAGCCAATTTGTCTACCATTTCATTTCCCAATATATTAACATGGGACGGAACCCATTGCAAAATAACTTTTTTATTATTTTTACTAAACTCATACATCAATTTCAAAATCTCATAAGCTACTGGTGTGCTTCTAATATTAGATGTACATCGAGCTATATGTTGAAGTGAACTCCTAGAATCAGAGAAAATTACAATTTTATCAGTATTAATAGTCTGGACGTAACATAACGCTTCCAAAATAGCCAATAGTTCAACATGCATAATCGAGATATGTCCATCAATTGTAATTTTAGTACAATCCAAAGTTTGAAAATCTAAAAACGCTGCACCCCTTAAGTCTTTTTGTTTTGATCCGTCTGTAAAAATTCTATAAAAACCATTAAAGTGGTCTTCAATATATTTTGTACATATATTTCTCAATTCATTGACGTTAAATAATCTTTTAGGACTAAATTCATTACTAATATTTATTTTAATTAGATCTGTTAAATTTATGTTACTAACCCAAGTATCCAATGAGAATAATTCAATTTCTTTGCTACGATGCATGTCAGTATCTTTAAAAGTATCATGAATTAACATTAGCAATGGTAAACGTTTTCTTTTCCACAAAGTAGAAATACTAGAACAACACTCTTGAAGAATTTTAATTAATTTATTATTTTCAAAGGAAAATAATTTAAGCCAAAATTTACCAGCTAAATAATATCTACGGAAACGAAGTGGTTGAATACTCAATTCGGCCTCCATTACATGAGTTGGTGTGCTCCTAATAAAACCACCTATTATTCGTAGAGCCTGATTTTGAATTTTATCCAATTTCTTTGAATGACTTTCACTGCAATCGTCAAAAAGCAAACTAGCGTAGTCCATACGACTACGGATAATAGATAAATAAATTCTTCTTAAATGTTTGGGATGAATCCCCCAACCGGGTCCAGCCAAAACTTTAAAAATATTTAAACATTTGGAAGTTTTTGCATAGATTTCATTAATATGTTTACCCCACCTAAGAGATCTATCCAGCCATAAACCTAAATATTTTACATGTTCCACAACTTCTAAAGCTTTTTCATTCACACAAACTTTAATAATCTTCCTATTCTTTCCCTTCTTAAAAAGGCAAATTTTACTTTTGGCAGAAGAGATATTCAATCCAAGTCGATCAATTGCTTTTGAAAATACATTAATGGCAATTTGTAGTTCATTTGTGGCGTCGTCTATACTATTACTTGTGGTATACAAAAGAAAATCATCAGCAAATTGTGAAATGTTAACATTATGAAAAAGTTTACAGATATCTATTGTTGCGACATTAAAGAGAAGTGGAGACAAGGGTTTTTAGGTCTTTATCTGTCTGTCTAAGACTGCTATACGAGAAAACCACTGGACAACTGGACATCATCATTATCATCATCAGCCCCTTTTTAAAGTCCCACTGCTGGGCACGGGCCTCCCTCAGTTTGAGGGGGATCAGGTCTAGTCCACCGCGCTGGCCCAGTGCGTATTTGCGAACTTCATATTATGTCTTTCAATATGAAAACTTGCTAGGTTTTTCTAAGACACGCAGGTTTCCTCACGATGTTTTCCTTCACCGTAAGACAAGTGGTAATTATGATAGAAAAATGATTCGCACATGAAAATATCAGAGATGCGAGACCCGGATTTGAACCCGCATCACTTATCCAAGCGAGCGCGTTACCGCTGGGCTACCACTGCCTCCTCGACATATGTTGTCAAATCATATAAAATCTTTAGCATTCATAATAGGAATTCGGCGTAGTTAGGGCTGTAGCGTAATAGTCTTCTTCTTCTTCTTCTTCTTCTTATATATATAATGAAAATGGTGTTCGTTTGAGGCTCAATCACGCCTAAACCACTGATCGTATCGACATGAAACTACCAGCATTCGATGCGAAATTTTTCTTAGATGGTTTATGGCTATTTATTTTTCGAATTCTAACGTTCCTTCATTTTTTTATTGCTGTTTTACTTTTATGAACATTTATCCCGCTAATAAAAACAAAAGACAAGCGTTTTCTCTTGATTCTTTTGTTTTCATGGATTTCAACGGAGTTTACTAAACGGATAATGTTCTTTTACATTCAGCTAAGGATCTACTTACAAACTTCCACGCATCCACCCACCAACTCCCACGCACCCCTGCACACCCACTCTCATTTTTTGATAAAAATAAAATGCCGTATCTATGATCGAGTATCACTTGAGAACGGCTGGACCGATTGGGTTAATTATTTTTTGTGTCTTCAGAATTGTCAGGAGAATGTTTATATGTAAGAAAATTTTAAAAAAGTCTGCTAAAACGTTAAAAATTTCGATGATAATCGAAGTATTCCAATTTCTATAGTTACTCATCACGAAATCTCGGGAACTATAGGACTTAGAAATGTGAAACTTGGTTGAAATATTTCTAATATTACTTTCGTTATGTAGAGGTCAACTAAAAACGGATTTTAAGAAATTCATCCCCCAAAGGGGATTGCGGGGGCGTTAACAATGAACAATTCCCGTTTTTAAACTATAGCTCCTATAAATTCCAAATTTGGTAGGAATATTCTGTAAGAGATGTAGAAATAGTCTATGAAAGAATTTTACGGTAGCTCACCCCACAGGGGGTTGCGGGGGTGGTTTAACAATGAAAATTTTTATTTTTTAAGCCGTAGCTCCTACAGACTCCAAATTTAGCTAGAGTCGTCTATATGTGATGCAGAAATGATTTAAGAGCGGATTTTACAACAACCCACCGCCGAAAAAGATTGCGGTAGTGGGTGTTAAAATGTGAAATTTCTATTTCCAAACTGTAACCTCTATAGACTTTAAATTTGGTAGTAATCTTTTATTAGTCATGCAGAAATCATCTCAAATAGGATTTTACGAAATTCTATTTCCAATAGGGATTGCGGGGGTGGGTGTGAGAATGTTAAATTTATGTTTCCAAACTGTAACTTCTACAGACTCCAAATGATTATTTTTTTACTGTTTAAATAGAAAAGGTTAAAGTTAATTGTTTTTTTTTTATTTAATTAATTTCATTTGTTTTTATATAACCTAATTAATTTTATGATAAAACGTCAGTTCATAAGCGGTTGAGAAATGAAATAAAAATGTCAGACAGAGAAAGTATTGAAAGTTTATGTTTGTGTGCTGACTATGTGTTTGGTTCTAAAAACTGGTCTCATGAGATAAAAGCTCAAACTTTAGGTAAGTAATGATTTGTAAAATATATTGATATATAATTAATTTGTAAATTACAAATTTTTATTAATAATTCGAAATTAATTATCAAAAGAATCAAGAAAGTCTTATATTGGATGTTTCACAACAGTCCGAATCACTTTAAGTGACAGAAGATTCCATGAAGGGATTGGTTGCTTTGAAAAATACGATAATATAAGTGAATTTTCCTTTGCAGAGATTGGAGAGGAGAATGTGCATAAAAAAATAAAATAGTAATAATATTAATAATAATTTATTACATCAATAAATTTTATTTTAAGTGAATTTGACTCTTCTTTGAAAAATATTTTAAATTTCAGAAAAAAAAAATTAACAAAAAAAGCAAAAAAAAAATAAATAAAAAAAATAAAAATTAACAAAAAAAGCAAAAAAAATATAAATAAAAAAATAAAAATTAACAAAAAAAGCAAAAAAAAAAAATATGAATAAAAAAAATAAAAATGATTAATAAAATTTAATTTATTTCCTTTGAAAATTCGCCCAGCGAAGTGGGCGGGGACGGCTAGTATATAATATAAATTGGCGGTAAAACATCAGAACACTTTTTATTAATATGAAGAAAAAAATAAAAATAGGTAAAAAAACTTTTTAAGTTAAACGGTTTTATGTTAAACATACATTGCAATGTTTAAGATAAATGTACTAAAAACCAAAAAATAATAAAATAGATACAGTCGTGGGAATTATAAACATATGCATAGACTAGACTAAAATAAAACCGTGGGGCACGTCAATTGTCTACAAATTATCGACTTAATGTGCGATAGAAGAATCGTTTAATTCGTCGTTAGGCAGTTGGCCTATATCTATTGACGTGCCCCACGGTTTTATTTTAGTCTAGTCTATGCATATGTTTATAATTCCCACGACTGTATCTATTTTATTATTTTTTGGTTTTTAGTACATTTATCTTAAACATTGCAATGTATGTTTAACATAAAACCGTTTAACTTAAAAAGTTTTTTTACCTATTTTTATTTTCTAGTTTTTAGTTTTTATTTATATATTTTTTTACCATTTTGTTCCCACGAGTAATGGACATTTTAACGGACGACCCCCCCAGAGGTCCAATAAAGGGGCAAGGCTATGTACAACAAGATGCGCCTGAGTCTTGAGGGGAAAACGCTAACGACATATCATTTTTATCCACCCTAATGCCATACAGTTCTCGGCGCGTTTTAACCTTTCACCTTAACTTGGGTGGTGTACCGCTAACGACGTATCATTTTTAGCCACCCTAACGCCACACAGTCCTCAACACGATACAAAATCTTGACTTCCACCACATTCAGGCTGGATTAATCAGATACTTAAAAATTACAGATTCAATTTCTAAATTTAAATCTTATTATTATACGCCATTTAGTGGCTGCGCCCATCTTAAATATTGAGGTTGTTCAATTTTTTATAGTATATTGTATTCTGCTTGTTGAGCCCTTTCATTTGATACCCATATTGATGGGATTGATAAAACCTACGTTATCCGCCATTTTGTAGCGGCCGCCATCTTGGATTTCAATTTTTTATAGTATATTGTATTCTGCTTGTTGAGCCCTTTTATTTGATACCCATATTGATGGGATTGATAAAACCTACGTTATCCACCATTTTGTAGCGGCCGCCATCTTGGATTTCAATTTTTTATAGTATATTGTATTCTGCTTGTTGAGCCCTTTCATTTGATACCCATATTGATGGGATTAATAAAACATAAATTATCCGCCATTTTGTAACGGCGGCCATCTTGAATTTATAATGATAATGAATAAACATAATTGTATTGTCACCAAAATCCAAAGTGTACACAAAATTTCAGATTAATCGGTTGACAGGAAGAGGGTGAAATTTGAATTACTAAATTTGACCCAAGAATAAATAATAAATAATAAATAAAACAAACGGGGTGAGCTAAATAAAACCGTTTAAAAAAATAAAGTTTCTCTTGATAAACGTCAATTGAATTAACAAAATCATAAATGGGACTCAGCATTGTCATAAAACAGTAGTTAAAAGTGTTGGATAAATAGTTTTATGAACTCAATGAAAGTAAGGACATATGTATTTTTGGTACTGGAACCACGCCAACTAAGCGAATGACGTATGACGAGTGTAGGCAATACAATTTTACGATAACTATTCTGCTTTTTCTTAATATAACAACAAAAATAGAAGAAAAGAATCACTTCTAATCTTTAATTTTAGTTTATAGATAACATTTCTAAAGACTACAAATAGTTACATATTTTATGTTTTAAGGCTTATCGGTATAAACTTATTTAAAGCCCTCTATAAATAATATTATAATTTATCTAGGTTAATCTTCAATTAACTTTCTATTAATAACTTGGCTTTGTTTAGGAGGATAAATTCCTCGGAGAATTTTCTATTTCATTATTTCCTAGAGTCGGTACATATATGTATATGTTAGTAATATATGTAAGTTTGAACGGATGTTTGTTTCTCGATCACGGCAAAACGGCTGAACGGATCTGAATGAAATTTGGCACAGAGATGGATTACAGTCTGAAATGGCACATAAATTACTTTTTGTTATGGAAAAAATACGGTCCCCATGGGATATTCATATTAATCGTACAGTAGGGACGAAGCAGAGTGGATAGTTTAAAATACCATTATCCATGCAAGAACTGAAAGGTGATAATAAAATGGACTGTATAATTGTATAGCATCAATCAAATAGCAATAGCCTATCAAATATTATTAGTAATCATACCATTTTTTTAAATACTCGAATTATCGATTTATATATATATATAAAACGATCTTTATATACGAGATATATACGATATACATAAAGCCAATATCTCTTAGGCATTTAAGAAATTCGAATTTATTCTCCGATGAGGGTGAAGAAAAATGGTAAGTGCCCCGGTTTTTCCGCTTCCTGTAATGTCGTAATTCTTTTCCTTGGCCTCCATACATGTTTTATATTAATTTCATTATTTTCTTATCATTTCGGAAAATATTTATTGTTATAAAGGTTTCAGTTTTTTATACATAGGTATAATATAATTCTAAGTGGAATCTGTACGTAAAAAATATTTGGAAATCTTTGTGGAATAGTCATTATTATCTATACAGAGGCTGCTGCCTGTTTCTTTACCTGGGAACACAGCACATAAATTTGGCACGAAATTACGAAATCTCTCCAGTAGTATTAATAAAATACTACTGGAGAGATTTCGATGAAATCTTATATTATGATAATGTCCCAACCTATTAAGTTATTTATTTACTGGTGAAAAAAGGCAATGTATAGGATACTTTGTATTAGAGGAAAATATTTGATTAATTTCTGAGAAATCTATACTAGCTTAACTTGTCCCCAGGATATATCCTGAGCGGAGTCAGAGTTAGTCGCTAGTTCTTTATCGCGTTATTTATAATGTAGTAGTATTTTAAACATCGCATTGTATTATTATGTATGCAAAAGGTGTTTGAATTTAACTACAACATATATTAGTTTATCTTCTCTTTTACATTCGTTATTTTATATACCTGATATGAATATTCACTTTTATATTAAGGATTAACAGTACAAAACATTTTATTAACATTAAAATCACATTACATCGTGAATGTAAAGATTTATAATATGTACATACATATTATGTGTATTCAGCCCTTTTTAACGTTCCATTGCTGACCACGAACCTCACTTCATATCCATCCATAAGGGCATATTCCACCATTATTTAGAAAATTTGCTAGGTTTTTTCCGACATGCAGGTTACCTTACAAAGTTTTCCTTCACCGTAAGATAAGTGATAATCATTTAAGAATTCATTACCACGGCTTGAAATCTGGTTCCGATTTGAACCTGCACTCGATTATCCTACAGCTACACTAAGCTACACTGCAACTTAAGATAACACTCGTATATAATGATAACACTTAACCTTGTCAATACTCAATAGCTATTGAACAAAAAAAATTATACCAAACATAAAAGAAAAGACACTGAACTATTTTGTATAACAAATACATATAAACTTACTACTAGTAAGTGCGTACCGTAGATGTATCGTTTAGTTGCTTGCGAGAACAGAAAAGCTTTTACCTACATACGTGAGATAGATTTATTATAGTAAACACTATAATTTTGAGAGCTGAACATAACTTAAAGTACTACAAGTCACCGTTTATTTAAGTACGGTAAACAAGGTGAACTAGTGTTAGTGGAGTTTTTCAATATAATTAAAACTAATATTACACTGAATCATTGATGATTTTTATGCCTAGATGGATAAACTTTATTTATTACCTATGCACTACTAGAAATACTACTTTAAAGATCTTGAAAATTAAATAAAAAAATTATATATATAAAAATACAGCCGAAATTTTATATATTTTTTATTATACAGGTCGTTTACACCTGGGAGATGGATTTTAACCGAAGTCTTCTTGGAGCGGCCACGCTATTGGTACCTAAGAAACCTACGCCTTCACCGGCTTCAACAGTAATGCCAGTATGGGCACACAATTCCTGGGTGTGTCTCTTCGCTGCAATGCTCACAGTCGCTATTGGTGGCAATGCAATAGTCATATGGATTGTTACAGGTAGGTTAAAAAATAAAAAAAAACGGCCAAGTGCGAGACGGAGTCGCGTACGAAGGGTTCCGTACCATTATTTATAAAAACAGCAAAATAATCATATCAGTCGTTGAAAGCCCCTTTAAATATTTATTTTATTCTGTTTTTAGTATTTGTTGTTATAGCGGCAGCAAAAATACATTATCCCTGAAAATTCCTACTGTCTAACTATCACGGTTCATGAGATACAGCCTGGTGACAGACGGACAGACGGACAGACAGACGAACAGCGAAGTGTTAGTAATAGGGTCCTGTTTTACTCTTTGGGTACGGAACCCTAATAAATAAGTTGTTTATACTTGCTTATATGGGGTACAATGAATCGATTTTGTTGTTGAGTGATTCAACGGAAATTCGTCTATGTCCTGCTGAAAGTTAATCTGACTATTTATATCACCGGAGCTAATGATCTACTCCAGTATATATTTACTTACGGTTATAAGAAAATAGTGTCTAATAAATATTGTTACATAATATGCGACCTAAAAGCCTATTGACTATTATAAGTCGGAGCGAATAGCACATTTTTCATCTGCCAATTAATGAAGGATAAACATCAGTCCAGTCTTAACTCTAACTAATGACGTAACATTTATTTGTTTTCTATACTACCTACTATTATAATGAGATAAAAATAGTTTTTTTTGAAAAATACTTTCTTAGGTTTACGCGAATATTCAACATTATAAACAAAACTATCTATACGGATTTTGTATTTTGATTTTTGGATCCGACGTTTCGAATGCTTTACAGCGCACATGGTCACGGGAGAGACTGAGGTATTTAACGTCTCAGAGGTATATAGTGTACTTGTTACAGACATTGCCTACCCACAATTTACGAATAAATCCAAAATGACATGAAAGTGCCCTATAAAATTTTAATTTTACACATTTTAATTTAAATTTAAAAATATACTTTAAATATGGCACTGGGTGGTATGGAGAAAATCCGAAAAGATAGTTTCACTTTCATTTATAATGTATTCAATTGACTTGACATGTTGATTCAGATTATAAGTATGAAGAAAGTTTGAGAAGAACATAAGATAAGTAATCCCACAAACCAACCCTTAAAGGGATTTAAAGTTTGTATGTGTAATCAAGACTTATCTTAAGTGAGAGATATAAAGCATTATGACAACTGTATAATGTATGTAACTTTTCCATACTAACTATTAAAAAGCCCTTAGGCCAAACCAAGTGAAGCGAGGGTGGGTCGCTTATAAGAATAAAAAAATGATCGACCAAGAAAATGTCTTCGACATACTCATGTACATGTCATGTACCTTTATTCTCCTTCTAGTTTACCGTAGAGCTCCCCTTGAGAAAAGTCGGACCTGTTTATACCTTTGTTTCTTTGATATCATAAAGAAAATAAACATTGGGAAGAAATAATCTCTTTTATAAAAATTTACAAGATGACATGGGTCGACACTTGAAAGATTTTGTTTATGTTAGTTTATTTGGCTTTTCACTGATAATAATATTGAATAAAGAAACTTCTTTACTAATATTATAAATGCGAAAGTAACTCTGTCTGTCGCGCTTTCACGCCAAAACTACTAAACCGATTTAAATGAAATTTGGTACACAGATAGTCTAGAGCCTGAGAAAGGACATACGCTACTTTTCAAGGCGAAAAGTTGTTAGGAATTGAAATTGGGGATGAAAGTATGGGAAATTATCTCATTTTTAAACTTAGAAGATTGAACCTTTTTTTTAGGCTTTTGATTAGATGTAAAAAAGTAAGACATTCAAAGTTCTTAAAAAGTTTATCCCGAAGGGGTAGCTAGACTAGCATTTCCAGTTTCGCACGCGTTCTAAAGACCGGAATCCAAAATCTTTCAGACTCGCGCGGTTTTTGCAACAATTTTCATTGATGCTTTGCTCCTATTAGTCGTAGCGTGATATAATATATTCTATAGCCTTCCTCGATAAACAGACTATCTGAAACAAGAAGAATTTTTCAAATCGAACTAGTAGTTCCTGAGATTAGCGCGTTCAAACAAACAAACTCTTCAGCTTTATAATATTATATAGTATAGATTATTATATCCATCATAATATTCGTTAGATATTAATCATATTACTATGGTATAGAGAATTTTTTGATGTCAATATTTTACTTAATTAAAATGTCAACTTAATATAATGTGAAAACCCTTCGGACATTTTAATTACATTCATTATTGGTATCAATTAATATTACGAAGCCTATTAAGTGAAAGTAAATCGTAATTTATTTTATTAATAATTTTAATTTTGCATTCATTTAAAGGTCTGGCTTTTAGCGTACCATTAATATAAACTTTACCTTTAAAACATTTTTACACATTTTTACACATTCAATGTATGGTTCCCACGAGGATCAGTTTTGACTTTTGACATTAGTAGTATTTTTATTATTACTTTTCTAAATCTAATTTTACTAGATTTAATATACTCTTCTCATCTATACTAAATTGAAGTGTTATTAATTTTAAATTAACAGCTTTTTACTAAATGTATATGAAAGTATATGCGGTACTAACATCAAAAAATCAATTTTAAAATTTTTGTCAGTCTGTCTGCCTGTCTGTCTGTTTTTTCAGACTAATCTCTGTAACGGCTGGATTGATTTTTGACCTGACTTTCACTCTCAGATAGCTAATGTTATAAGGAGTAACTTATGCTGCTTTTGCGTTTTATTTTAGAAATTTTATTTATTTTAACTAGTGGAACCCGCGGCTTCGCATATCTCTTTTGTGAATAAATGAAATGGCACATTACTTTTTATTTTATCGAAAAGTTAGTAAACTTAAATGTATTAAAAATGTAGAAATGAAGGTTTAATCTAAATCGTAGGAACAAATTGTACAGATGATATGAGAAAGTTATAAGAAATTGTTCAATTATTCTCGTACTTCAGAGTAGAAGTCGGGTGCAAGGTTGAATAACAAATTTTAATATCGGTTATTGCAAGTAACATCACTAAAATCTTGTTAAAACTTTTAATAGAAAAATATTTATAAATTCTCCATCATACTTGCAAGTCAGACGGAGAAAACTATTACTTGTTTCCTTTCAAATTTTAATAGTTCACAGAACATAAAATTTTAAAATGTTTCTGACTCAGAAAATACTATTTAGATACATTTTTAAGACTTGCGACTCACCCTTGAGTTTCGCTTCGTCCCTTAGTACGTTTTAGTTTTTTTAACGGAAGCCTTTTTCTTTTTATAAAATAAAAGTAGCCTAAGTCACTCCTTATAAATAAAATAATAGCTATCGGACAGTAAAATCCTTATCATAATCTGTCGTTGAGATAGTGTTAAAAAACAAACAAACAGACCGATAGACAGTTAGAAGAATACAATTTGTTGAATTAATACACATATTTCGGTAGGTACAACAAAAAAAAACGAAACCAAGAGTTAAAAATTATATAAAAATATTATTTAAAGAGACAGAGTCTCACATTAAACGATAACAAAAATGCTTAACCGTTTTTACGTCACTTTTACAGACTATCCCGGCCACTTTTCATAAATAATATGGACTTTTCAACCTCAAAGTAACTAACGAGTAGCGACAAAGGGAGTGCCTACTTTGGTTAAACTATTTTATAACTAACCAGCGATATTTTTTCTCCTTTTGCTATTTTTGTAATTCCCCCTACCTTGGTTTTCAGGTTTCTTTTAATTTTAGATTGAAAATTAATGTTTTTCTGTATATGTCAGCTATATTCAATAAACGACAAAAGCATATTTTATTTAAAAACACACTATCTTTTAATTTAAAGTAAGTAAAGTAAGTTGTAATATGTGTATGCTACCACAGAAAAATCACAAGATATAGGTTTACTGTCCGGGATATATTTAAATCCACGAAATAGTCTATTTTTGGGCAAAGTTTCAACAAAATCTGCTCCAAAATTATTTAAAAATTGAGAAATCCAACGATTTATTTAAACTTTGTATTTCCAAATAATAAGAATTAGAAAAGGTTAATTTTAACTCAAAATAAATAGAAATGAAAATGGTCTAAGTTGTATATTTTGTTGCAGCACACAGACGAATGAGAACGGTGACAAATTACTTTCTGGTGAACCTGTCTTTCGCCGACTTGATGATGGCGTTACTGAATTGCCTCTTCAACTTTATATATATGTTACACAGGTACGAGTTTCAGATTTTTATGGTGATTATTATTTTTCTCATTATGTTATAGTAATATGTATATATTTTGAACATAAGGGCCGATTCTCACTATAATGCCCTACATCTTTCTTACTTGTTAATAATTTACCAGCGGACCGAGACAAATTGTAAACGGCGTTATAGTTAGGATCGTTCCTAATGAAAGCCAATAAATAATAAAGCAAAAAGTTTATAATAATGTAACAATTTATAGATTTAACGTAACCAAAAACAGATAATTTTGTATTAAAAATATTAATTAACATCTTGCCGTTTAAGTATGTCTTTCTACAATCGCTATTTATCTTCAATAAAATTTAACAAAGATGAACGTTTTGTTTATTTGTAATCGATAGCTTTGAAACTCCTGAACCAGTTTAAATAATCAATTTAATTAAGACCTTATATTTGTATTGAGTTCATTAACTGCCTTTCAAAGGAGTTTAGCAAAGGTCATGAAAAGGCATAAACATGTCACGGACTTCGAAAATAGTGGGTTAACTAGTTAATGCTAGCTCCTTAGAAATAGATACTATTATGCCTGTACAAAGAAGAGCGTCCTGTCGCCACGTAATTGATTCATCCCAAGTCATGAAAGACTAATGACACTAACCTCTTGGATTTATTTAGCTAGAACTTGTATTAAACTTATGTAAAACTAAAGACTTACCCTCGCTTCGGTCGAGTGTAAGTAAAAATATGTACAAATATATTAAAAAGAAGATTTTTACAAGAAAATGAATTTAAAAAAAAGTTAAAGAGTCAAATCTTACTTAGATTTATGGAAGTATTTGCATTTTAAATAAAACTAACTCTGTAGATTTATTTCACAATGGGCTTTCGACGTTTTGAATGCTGTACACAACTGTACAGAAATCAATTTATTCTATTACAAACAAAAATACAAAAATAATATTTATTAAGTTTAACAGACTTAATAATTTTTTGAAACAAAAAAATGTACTTATATTTCAAGTTACTGTAGATTGCAATGAATTTTGTGTGAAAGACAATGGCTATATCTTCATTAGTTAGATGTTATATGGAACAAAAAAAAACTTTGACTGCTTCGGTAGCGGTGGCTTAGTGGCTAACATGTACGGCACATTGAGAGGTCCTGGGTCAAGACCCGGGACGGGCCAAGTTTAGTTATTGAGTCTTTCTGTTTAGTAAAGCTCAGTAACAGTCCAGAGTTGGAAAGTTGGCGGTGACTCACCCCCGTGCCTCGGAGAGCACGTAAAGCCGTCGGTCGAACAGTCTTCGCATCGAAGTATGAGAGTGATAGGAATAGAGAGTCCACTTGTGCATTATAATATTTCCTGCGTGCTTATTATTATTATATTGTGATTTATGAATTCGTAAAACACCTTCGTAAAAGTGAACTGAGAATTGCTGATTCTTCAGAAAAGCATTAAGATCTGGTAGGTCTTACAACCACACAGTTGAGCTGGCAAATTGCTCATACATTCATAACTCTCAGTGAATAGTATATTTTTTCTTTTTATCCACATTTTCTTTCGCGGTAAGATAAGTTGTAATGGATGTGTTGAATACAATTGGCATATGAAAATATTAGAAGTGAGACCCGGGACTTGAAAACGGGTCACTGGCTGGCTTGATTTTAATAATACCGACATACTTAACATACATACATATACTTAACATTGGCGAAATAAAAAGTTCTCATTTAGCACAGGTACGTAAAATATACATATAACAAAATTAAAAATCTAACTAAAATAGTCATTATTATCGCTACAGAGGCCGAATCTATAGTTTTTATAATGTTTATTTGTTTATCTGTTTGACAGATTTTAATGAAATTTTATGAATTTAAAAATGGAAATATATTGGTTACTTTTTTTACTGAGAAGTTTATGTTGTTTATGTTAACAACTAAAAACATTAAAATTCAGGGTCGCATCCGAGCGGAGCGAAGGCAAGTCGCTCCGATATCTTTATACATACAACACTTAGTTCGTGTGTATGTAATTCTACTCCTCCTCCTGGCTGGACTGATTTTGATAAAATAATTTGGTTCAGTACAAAATGTATTTTTTCAATTAATTAGTTATTTATATATTTATAAGATAAATGACATACTAAATTATAAATAAGTCGTTGCTAGGCAACCTTGTCTTGTGCACGGGTACAGCACAATATTTGTCAGGTCCGCAAGTACAATAATATAATATAGAAATGCTCTTAAGGCTTACTAGGAGTCCCGCTAACCGCAGTATGCGTTTACTTATTCATATAGCTTGTATTTATATCAACTTGATGGTAAGTGGTAACGCAGTCGGAAATGGTAAGTCGCACTAATACAGTAGCCACCTATTCACTCTTGCCTTGAAGACGTCCATATTGTAATAGGATGGAAACAATGACGCAGGCAGGTTGTTCCAATCCTTAGCCGCACGTATAATAAATGACGAAGCGAAACGCTTCGTCCGGACGGGTGGAATATCCACGACATAATAATGGATACCAGCCGTTCGTCGAGTCGTCCGATGATGGAAAGGGGATGGGGGAAATAATTCGTGTAATTCCTGCGCACACTCTCCGAAATGCAACCTATAGAATACACAAAGGCTGGCAACCGTACGACGGTGATCGAGGCTTTGTAAGTTGGCTTTTACCAGGGTAGGGTCACCAATAAGCCTCAGCTCAAATGTCATTTCGCAGCGCCAGCCCATATATGACTACAGTGGGTATTCCACGCACGACTTGAGCTTAAGAAAAATTGAATTAAAGAATAGAACTACATTAAAGTATTTAATTGCATAATAATTTAACTTTACTTTTAATGCAATATTGACTTGTAGAATGATAAAAAAAGCATCTAAAGTAAGCAAAATCGCGGATAATTGTACGGTCAAAAACAGACAAGATCCATTATGTATAGACCATTTCATTATTTTTCATTGCATTGCATTTTTTCATTTTATATTCACTTTTACAGGTAACTTTTAAAAGCACTTCAAACTTAGCTGAAAATTTCGCACCTTTCTGTAAAATTTCAATCTTAGGGCAAATTTGATCGAGATTGTTACAAACATGAATAGAAATAGTATATTTTACTATGTAAAATATACTAAAACTCGTTATTGCTATGTTATTAGTGCATTTTCAGTTTTGTTTAAGATATTATAAAACTTATCGCCATCATGGGACAAATTAAGATTATGACGCGGCCGTTTCAATTAAATAACTAAGGACTTATCTTGACTTCTGTAAGGGTTGTGGTTATATAAAATTGCTTTCAATTATAGGGAGTTTATTTGCTGAAATATGGCTTCGTCGTTCATTTGATTTAAATGAAAAAAAAAAATTGTTTTGTCAACCTTTAAAAAGTCACGCTAGCTTACAAGTTTTCGTTTAGTTTTCCAATTTACAATTTTTCTCTTTTTTAAATTTTTGACCAAATTACTATTCACATAGCCTTTTTTACATAAAACGCATATATTTGCAAATTTACAGCATCTCATATTTTTTTGGATTATCATGAATTATTACCTACTGATAAGTGGCAAACAAATATAAATAATGTTAATGGGCCTTTTTTGTTTTTCTGTAACGTTGATTTTTTAAAATTTTAAAACTTTATTAGTGAAGTGTATATTAAATATTCTGTGGTGAAGTTGTCTGTTCAAAACCTCGAATTCTAAGACAAACGCTAATTTTAAACTTCTATCTTGTCATCAAATTTTTTATAGTTTGTACACTAAATGCATAGTTATGATAAACACATTTTTCTTTATTATATACATCGAAATTCGTTATTTTATACATCGAAAAACGAAAGTATTATAAGAACTAACGTTTTTGTAGGGCAACCATTTTCCGTAATAAAACGAAATATTTTTTCATATTATTTAACATTATAAGTATTTTCTTCTCGCTCTTCCTCCCGCCGAAACGAGAGATCAAGTCGTAGTCCTCGCTGGCCTAGTGCTTGTTGAGGAACTTTTCATAACTTTTGAATATTTTTAGATTCTCACAGATGCAGTTCACACTTTGTTTTATTTTACCGGAAGACAAGTGGTAATCATGATGGAAATAATTCGCACATGATAATAACAGAGGTGGGAGACCTGGGACTTGAACCCCCTTCACTCAGTTTTCCAAGCGATTTTGTTACTACTTTGCTACCACTGCCTTATAAGATACTGGCAACTTAGCGAGTGAAGTCTGGTTCTGCTAGTAAATGTATACATAAACTTGACAAATTATATACTAAAACCTTCCTCTTGAATCACTCTATCTAATTAAAAAAAACGCATCAAAATCCTTTGCGTAGTTTAAGAGATCTAAGCATACATATTGACAGACAACGAGGCGACTTTATTTTATACTATGCATTACTTTTCAAAAGAGTAGTAGTCGCAGATAAAAAGAAAGATTCAGTCTTCATGATGCTTCTACATAGGTATTAATATTATGTTATCTCAAAATTGGAATTGTAAATATTAATTCGATATTTTATTTTCAGTGACTGGGTATTTGGAGTGCGTTACTGCAAGCTTAGCAACTTTATCGCCAACGTTACGGTCGCGGCGAGCGTCTTCACTCTTACTGGCATATCTTTTGACAGGTGATTTTTGATACTTATTTTATTCATTTCAAGTGTTTTGTATATTATTTTATTATAGCTCCTGGTACTTCTCCTCTGATGGCAGGGTGAAACTTAGGAGCAACTCCATGGATCTCTTGTTCTGTTCAGCAGACTTGCCATCGTCGGGGCGTTGTGGTTTAGTTAGGGTTGCCAGATAGAAACTTATCAAATCCGGGACAATTCTAGGGCAACGGTGTCGGGTTGAGATCATAGTAAAAATATCTAGGTTTTTTTTATTTATAAAGTAAAATATAGGTATATTAAAGGTTTTAGCCGGGTGACGTGTTATTCGTTGTTAGTTTATTTTGTTACAAAACTATTATTTTTTCGGAATCCTGGACAATATGGTCTAATTACTGGACACGGTACAAAGCCATATTAAGACGGGAGCGATCCTTTAAGGTTTTAATGGCTAGTACTGACCACTTTAGCCGATGAGTCTCATATACGCCCCTGTATTAATTAAGGGCTTAAATAAATAAATATGTTGGGATATTTTTACACATAGCGCTATCTAGTTTCGTGGTAAGCTACAAGGCTTGTGTTACGGATACCAGGTATTTGATACACTACACATGTATACCTTTAAATACATACACAATATTATTAATAAATTATTTAAAAGCGAAATTATTAGATAATCCAATTTTGCTAGAAAACTAACAAACACATTCACATTTATAAAACATTAAAGTATGGTTAGGGATTCCAAACAACAAAGTTGATAACGCCTATTTCAGTAACAATGTAATTGAATATAAATTTTCATTTGTGAAAACGCTATCACCAGAGTAACCGCTTTTAGATTCTCTTCTTATCTTTTCATTGTTTTAAGATAGATCCAAAAGGGGCTGTCGTAAGTAATTTCAGTTTTGTTTTATTACCTTCTTGAAAATGCTTTTGAATCAGACATTTTATTTGAATGAAAGCGGAAATCAGCATTCTTACGTTGTTTACTTTTATTATAATTATATACATTTTATAAACGTACTATTTAAATTTTATATAGTGTAAAATTTTAAAATATATGTTGGGACATAAAATAAATATGTTGTAACATTATTACACACAGCACCACCTAGTTCCGTGATCAGCTACGAAGCTTGTGTTAGGGTTACTACATAATATATAAGTTTAAATACATACATATTATAAATATAAACACCTAGGACTGGAGAACAGACATCCGAGTTTAACAAATGAATGTCCCAAGCGGGACTCGAATCCGCGACCGCTGGAGCAAGAAAGTAGGGTCACTGCAAACTGTGCCAAACGTGTCGTAAATTGGTAGAGATAGGTTAATATTATAAATAAACAAAATTATAATTATGTTGTACTTAATACAGCATAATGAAAATTATATAATAGGGATATATATATATACTTATAAGATACAAAGAAAAAAATTCGGACAAGTGCGAGTCAGACTCGCGCACCGAGGGTTCCGTACAAACCTGTACGGAACGGTGTATGAGTAAAGGGGTAATAAGTTTAAAATTATTAAAAATATTTTTATTATATGATGTAACTAAAAATTTATGCTTTTCGCAATTTTTCCTTTATCTGTGTTATAAGACGTTGCTTCGTACCAAATTTCAAGATTCTGAGTTCACGGGAAGTACCCTGTAGGTTTTGATTCCCTTGCGAGTGTCGAAAATTTGCGGCATAAACGGGAGTATCTTTTGATCGCGTTGACTTAGAAGTTTGATTTTTTCACAGCTCCAAGAGACCATAGACGGACAACAAAGTGATCCTATAAGGGTTCCGTTTTTACCTTTTGAGGTACGGAACCCTAAAAAGCTTTGATACTCCATTATTATAATCAATACTCCTACAGTTTAGACTTTACTTGAGACAATGTTTCATTTTATTGAAATTTTCTTAAGAACAATATTTCAAATATTTCTTCTGATTATTATGGAAAAGCGTAGAAATTTTTTCTTGTCAACAGAATAAAAGTTCATTTCAAGATAAATTCAAGCGTAAAAACATTGCTGTAATAAAGAAAATCAGCTTTAACTTTAAAAATGTTCTTGCTCTCAATTCACTTCAGGTAATATATTTTATAGAACTAACGCCCGCCCTTCCCATTTTTGCAACATTTTTCTTTGTTGCTCCGATTCTATTAGTCGTAGCATGATGTAATATAACCTATAGTCTTTCTCGATAAACGGACTATCCAACACAAAAAGAATCTATCAATTCCGACCAGTAGATCCTGAGATTAGCGCGTTCAACCAAACAAACAAACTATTCTGCTTTATAGTATTAGTATAGTATAGGCTTAGTAGTGTTCGGTAGCCGACCGGCGCACTATGGGAAAGCCCCATACAAAGCCGTCTCAAAACTGTTTTACGTGAAAGTCTTTGTTATGGAATAAAAATAATAAATTAATATAGTCTAATAAATAAGCTTTCTTTATCCTATTTTTATTTTTTATTTTTTCTGTTATAATGTATATAAATAGGCTTCAAAGCTAACTCATGTTCAATAACGTAATTTTGACGCAATGTGTTACTACAATTCAACGCCACATTACTCGAAAGTTTTTGATATAAATGTATAAGTATTATATATTTTTTAAATGCTTATAATCTCCTCTTAACGTTTCGTAATTAGTATTATATATATTAGTTTGATAAAATAAAATTAATCATTATAGTTTAATATGGTATGTTTTTAGGGTTAATTTTTTTTAACGAGACGTTTACCCTTTACCGCTGCTTGCCGCTGTCGAGATATTTGTTGTATTAAGATCTTTATACATTAGTTAACGCAAGGAGAAAAAAAAATATTGCCCATATTTGCCCCTTTTTTGTCACGGTGCCAAAACATATCGCGAGGTAAAAATCATTATTTTTTCAATTTCTTTTTATTTCTCATAAAATCATTTGTTATCTATTAAGGTCAAATTGATAAAAAGTTCATTACAGTGATGTTCATTACAGTATTATTAATAGTTTTTAACTGAGACTCGTTCGAGCGCTTCTTGTACAGTTTGTGGTGCTACTCCTCGGCAAATGAATAACTTAGAGGCAGTTAGGACACGAGATGTGAACGAAAGTTCATTTCAATACGGACTGTCAACACTATATGTTTGGATTAGTAATAACCTAATAAAACACAGTATGGAGATGATATTACACATTTCTTATAAATTGCATTTTGAAAAGTGGTCAGCTAATACACCTGAAAATAAAAAAAAACAAAGACGAAAAGAAAAAACTGGTACAAAAGCGGTTTAGGGAGGAAATGGGACTGCATGTCGATAAACATCGACAAGGCACTGGAAATAGTAATGACGGAAACACAGCTCGGAGATTTTTTCAGAATTACTCTTGCTGTGCAGACATTACAGGTGTAGACGTAGAATTTATAAAACGAATGTACATAATACTACAAACTATGTCATCTGGAATGGTTATTAATTCAAAAAAGTTTGGTGAATACGCATATAGTACAGCCCAACTGTACTTAAATTTTTATAATTGGTATTATATGCCTTCGTCCGTGCATTTGTCCGAAGGCTCGCAAGAATCCCGAAATAAGGATTACAAAAAGTTTAGACTTCATCTTTCTAGAAAGTGTTCACGAGTGGCTACCAATGAAGACGTGTTCCATACCTTATTGCACACCTCTGATACGTACATATCAAGTTTGAGAAACAACTCAGAAACAATATCGAAAAAACTTTTAGATGAAGCCAAGGCCCTTCTTCTTCTTGCTATCAACGAAAATTTGTAGTAGCTTCCTGAGTTTTGTACATATTTTTTTTTCTCGTTTGTTACTATTATTCAATTTTATGTATATTACAAAAAAGAAGACAAATTTTGTTTATTTTTCAATAGAATGCATGTATTATATGTTTTTTTAAGTTTTATTTCTTAAATTAATTAATAAACAGAATTTTCAAAATCAAAATTATTTCCATTAAACTTTGTACATACTTACAAGTATACGTGTGCAAAATTACAGCTCATTTAGTTTTGAAACAACTGAGATACGGAGTTTTGAGACGAAACATACGCGATTTTCCCATAGTGCGGCGCTTCGGTGGGCGGTGTGTCATAAGGGTTGCTCCTGGTACTTATCTAGATAGTAGAGTGGACTGTGGAGCAACCCTCTTGGCTGTGTGGCCTTGGTGGACCAGCAGTACTTGCTTATTTTAAGCTGGTGAGTCCCACATAACCTCCTGGTGGTATGGGTCAATGCATTTCCCAAGTTGAAAAAAGATAATATAAAAGTTTTGTTCAATTGGAGCATAATATATTTATTAAGTCTAATGGTATGTAAGGAATTTATATTTTAACAAGATCTTCAAGAGAAACATTCAAAACATCAAGGTCATTGGTGTCATTAGCGTCCGGCAATACAGCCGGACATGAAGTCAGTCATAAAACGTCCTGGCAGACGACCCCAATCAAACCTTCTGGAACTATTAAACAGCCATTGAACCATGGAATATATTATTAATTCCTTGAAAAATCAATAATAAGCATTTAAATTATTATAAATAATACATTTTCATTAATAATTAAACTCGTAATTGTTTTTTTTTTGATTTCTGCAAATATTTGACAGTAGAATTTCCCGAGGCTCCACCCGCGTATTATAGATCAGAAACCAAAAACAAGATACCATGATTGCTGTAATGCATTCGAAACCTCCGGAACCAAAAATCATAATGTGTATCTGAAAGCTTAACCTTTAACTATTAACGAAAAGTAAAATAGGCTTCAGTGAAATTATTTTGTAAACAAAATAATTTCACTGAAGTATATTTTACTTTTCGTTTGTTGTAGGAAATATAATTTTGATTGATTGATCCTGCATATTATTTTCTGATTTTGATGAGACGCATAGTTCGGTTTGTATTGACCCAACTTGCTGTGCCAGCGGTCTTATTCGATTCCCGCTTGAGGTATTTATTTCGGACATAAGCACAAATACCTATACTCTAATCACTAATATTTATGACTAGCGATTCACCCTCGCTTCACCCGGGTTCATCGCTAGGTTTAGCGTCACCGAAGCTACAGTTCCGCTAGTTAAAATAAATAAAATTTCTACTGCCTCTTTTTTTGGAATTGGAGTTACGCCTTATAATATTAGCTATCTGGGAGTAAGAGTCCCGTCAAAATTAGTTCGGCTGTTCCAGAGATTATCCGGAACAAACAGACAGACAAGCAGACGCAAAACACAAAAATTAAAAAAAGCTGTTAATTTGAAATTAAAAACAGACGACATCGATATATAGATTCTCTTCATATGTGCATATGAAGGTATATATTTAATAGTTGTATAGTGTGTAGTGTATCAAGATTCCGGTATTTACTGAATTTAGTGGGGTGATGTCTGTTAATGTCACATTACATGTATTGTACTTTTATTTGCTTTCGGTGACTTTGATAAGACAGGAAAAATTATAATATAAATGTCAAGCATATTTTCTAAATAAATAAAGCCTTTATGGCCCATTTAATGAGCCGGTTTTTCTGTCTCGGTAGACAACTCTCAAAATATTGGATTAATCAGTGAATAAATCGTAAACGGTAATTTAAAAAAAAGTTAACAAGAAATAAAAGATGCGAAAATTTATTCTCTACAATAATGGTACGAATAACTTTTGCCTTGAAGTGCATAGTTTCCGAGATATAGGCCAAAACTTTTCTTCAAGATTGCGATCCACCCTGAAGCTCCACCTGGATCTGTCAGCATTTTGGGTTTTTATGGTCAGTAAGTGACCCTTAACCTAAAAAAAAATTAAAATTGGATCGGAAATTTAGTGCGAGGTTGACCAAAAAACGGCTTTATTTACTGTACTATTAATACAGCGTGGTAGGCTCGCTTATACGTTAAACACGACGTCCCCGACGACAGATCTGCCGCAGAAGCAGACTACACAGCCAATGGGTTGCATCACAGTCCAATCTACTTTCAGAGAAGTACCTGGAGCAACACGCTTGACACACCACCTCCCGAAATGGGCCACCTCCTTGTGCGTTTCTTAAAAATCAGCCATATTTTTCAGTGAAATTCCCCTAAAATCGGTTCAGCTGTTTCGGAGTTTAGCCGAATAAAACAGACAGGCAGACAGACCGATAGACAGTCAAAAATAAAAATAAAATTATCTCTTAGATACATAAATACTTTTCTTTATGTTTTAATTTGTGTTTTATTCCAATTAGGTACCAAGCGATAGTGCGACCGATGAGGCCTAGAATGTCAAAATCGTGTTCTCTCATAATAATCGCCGGTATTTGGGTTAGCGGGATGGTGCTGGCTATACCATGCTTACTGTACTCTACCACTAAGGAATATCGGTAAGTGTTCTTTGAAATCATACTTTATTAGATTTTACACGCTATAGTTTTCACTAAATTCTGAGTTTAAGAAGGAATCAACTTTATAATACATGAAAATAAATTTTCTTTATACAATATTGTGCTTTTCTTTTGTCAAACTAAGCCAAACAGACACATTGAAATAAGAGTTTTCTTATTTCTAGCTTATAAAAATGCGGTATTATCGCTTTATAGCAATTCTTCCGGTCAATACATCTAATAAGGCAAGTGCAAGTTTGTCTCATGCGCCAAGGATTCCATATTCTTAACAAATTGAATTTGAAAGATTTATTCTACATTTTTCTATCATTACGTATTTTATAGTATTACATGGTATTTATAACGCTAATTATGCATGTATATGTATTTAGCCTTTTTCATTATCCCATTGTTGGACACAGAGCTTTCCTCAATTTGAAGAAAATTAATTCATAGTCAATCGTGATGACCAAGTAGAGGATGGTTGACTTCACGTCTTTCAAAAATTTCCAAAGCTCTCTCAAAATAAACTAAAAACTTTATTATTTGCTGCAAGTAGATTCTAACTGCACAATTACAAGCAAAATAAGCACATCTACTACGTGTAAGTCCTACTGACTTAAGTTTCGTGAAAGTTTATCTCAATTCGGACTTGTATTTAAGTAAGTTACGCTTTGCCTGTTATAAGCCAATATTCACAGTTCTATATTAAATGCATAGTCTAAATCTACATAAACACGGATATAGGAAAAGTTGTTCATATGAGTGGGTCAGTGCTTGCTAAGAAGTGTTTTGTCATAATCACTCGAATAAAATTACTTTATGTATGCTAATTACTTTACTAATATCAATAAATAATAAATATGTTGGACTTTATTATAGACAGCATCATCTAGTTCCGTTGTAAGCTACGAAGCTTGCTTGGATACCAGATAGTTAATGTATTATATTATAATATCAAAACCCATGTCTAGAGTACAAACATAAGTCTTTAACAAATGAATGCCTCTAGCAGGACTCGAACCCGCGAACGCTGGCACAAGAAAGTAGGGTTCTTTTTAATAGATGGAGTGATTCAAGAGAAAGGATTAAGCATATAACTTTCCAAGTTTATGTTTAAATTTACTTTGCTCGCTCTAAATCTAGGGCCGAGCCCGAGCGAAGCGAGGTCGGTTCGCTAGTATAGAATAATACTAAAAGATATTAGAACTTTAAATGAATTAATAAAGCGTTACAAGTATTATAAATGTAAAATTTTATAGGCATTTACATATTATGTATATATTAGTTGACTGATTTAGTTGTTTATTATACGGATAAATTATTACCTGAGACACCCATTACAGGTCGCTGTTAGTCAAATTGTAATAAGTTCAATGCGTTTTTCAAATATTTTTTTAAGGAAAGGGTAAGTAAATAAACAAGATATTCGCATTTAATCCCAAACTTCTTAGACTTCTACGCTAAAGTTTGTTTATAAAATTGAATTGTGAAGTAAATCTGATTTCAACTACATCTAACTTTAAAAGGATTTCTTTATAAGTTTTTATTCCAGTTTGAAGTGATTGAATTATTCATTAAATGATTCTTTTTTTGCATATTTTCTTTATCATTATGTGGAAATACAAAGGTATTTCATATAAAAGCTATAATTTATATATTAAAACTCTAAAAATGTCGAATCAGTAAGAAAATCTAAATTTAAATCAGAAAATCTTATTGAAATAGTCATTTTTATCTATATAGAAGACTAAGATTTTAGTAATTTTATCTGCCTGTCTATCTGTGGCCGCATCATGAGAAAAATACTAGTACAAAATTCTTACTAGAAGTTGTACGTAATGTTTTTATTTTATCCTCATGTTCTTTTTTATGTACTGTAATACTATTATGTGCTTTAATAAGCTAACATAGATTATATCCACCTTTGGAAATTTGTGAAGACTTAATTGGTGTATGTTAAGATTTTTTTTCATTTTATATGTAACTAAATACTGTTTGTCTTCCGAATAATAAAAAATAAATAAATAAAAATATTTTGATAAAATTTAGCATGATGATTGCTGGTTATTCGGGTTAACATACACTATAAAATATACTTTTCACTGTGGGAAAATATTTAATCACTAAGAAATTTATACTAAGCCGGGGACAAACCCGAGGGAGTGAGGGTATGTCTCTAGTGTATATACTCGTATGTATATTAAATTACATACCCATATTCATACATGTTAAAGTGAACTCAAAATGTTCCGCTCGCTCGCCCACGGGCACATTGTAACATAAACAATGTAGGTAATATTTCATGTATTTTATGTACATAATAAACATAATATTAGTCCCAAGAACTGCGACATGCATCGCATTAATACTAGGAGCAAACATAAACTTGTAATGCCTGTAACTCGCTTGCGCCGAGTTAGTAATTCTTTTTATGGACAATGTATACGCCTATACAACAGGATCCCAGGAAACGTTCAAAAAGCTTCTATTGCCAAATTTAAAAAAATTGTGAAGGAACGTTTGTGTACTAAAGGTAAACGATTTTTTAGAAGACAGTGCGCCTTGGGAATGATGTGATCGCCGCCAGGCTATTTCAACATATAGAATTATTGTTAATATACAATTTAATTTAAAAAAAAGAATGAGATTAAGATAAAAAAAAATATTAGTACCGCTGAGTTTCTTTCGCCAGTTCTTCTCAGGACAGAGGTTTCTTCTTTCCGAACTGGTGGTAGACTCATGACGTTAAGTAAGAAATTGTAACAATTTTGATGCTGAATAAAATATTTTGATTTGATTTGATAAGTAATTTACATTAGGTATATAGAAAGTTTATAGCTATTTAACTCACTTTGTAAATAAAAGATCCAAAACGTAACGATGACACTAAAATTATTGTATTATGTACATAATATGTATCTATGTATGTATATATCTAAGTAGTACCAAAGGATTTATTTATTATTTTTTTTTGGTTAAAAGGGGGCAAACGGGCAGGAGGCTCACCTGATGGGAAGTGATCACCTCCACCCATGGATATTTGCAAGCCAAATGTGTTGCCGGCCTTTCAGGAAAGGGAGGGAGGAGGGAGGGGAAAGGGAGAGAGGGAGGAGGGAGGGGCGAAGACGGAGGATGGGAGTGGGCCTCCCGGACTCTCACTCACCGGACGAAACGTCCACGTGGTACTAAACGGGGCGTGCCGGCCTATTCGGCAGCTACCCGAAGGTAACAAGCATGGCACTACCACTTCAAAACTTAGTATGTACTTTGCTAGTATTTTAAGTTGTGTTTTTGTTGTTTATAGAACGAAAAGATATTGCCTCATACTATTACAATATTGGTGGAATATTTAAATGTAAATTAGATTACATTTACTTCGGTTAATTAAATTTATACATAAATATTGCAAAAGCAGCTGTTGGTGCGTAGGCAGGCTGAGAATCAAATAAAAAAAATCTGATTAGATCATAAAAATTGCTTAACGTTTTTTTTTCTAAAAAAAGTTTTATTATATCATAAGATGGCACGATTTTCGAAAACAACGTTAGATATATTATGGTAATTAACATTGTAATTGCTTTACTGCGTTGTGTTAATCTTGTTCTATGACACATAGAATGTTTTAAAACTAAGCTATTTGTATGTAAAGTAGGGTCACTATAAACTGCGCCAAACGAATCGTCAAATTATCATTAGCTATCTAGTAGTCAAAATCGGTCCAGCCGTTTCAGAGATTAGCCGGAACAAATAGACAGATAAACAGACAAAAAAATGGTGTTTTGTTATTAGTATCGTATATACTTTCATATGCATTTAGTGAAAAGCTGTAAATTTGAAATTAAAAACAAACACTTCAATTTTACTTATATGTACAGATTTAAGGTTTCAATGTAAGCTTGCATTATGTTTTCGTATAGTTGTAAATTGTAATCTTAGGTCTTATTATACGGCTTTAGAACAACTAGCTGAACTTTTTTCAAAACTTGTTCGTATGTACTGGGTTAAGAACCTTCCTCCAATACGAAGGTGATCAAGCCACAAACAGACGAACTTTATATTGTTAAGTTCTTTTAAATACGTGGGTTTCCTTAGGATGTTTTTCTTCGCCGTAACACCATAAATATAATTCCCACAAGTAAAAATATCAAAGGTGCGAGACCCGCTTCACTCGCTTACCCAAGTAAGCCTGTTACCACTACCTTACTGCTACCATTGTCTACTGAGCTAGTTTGAAGTAGTAGCTTAAATATAAAAAGTTTTTTTTATTCTGTTAAAGCCATTATGAAATTTCATGTACGATTCATAATATATGTAGGTCTTTATATTTTACATCAACAATATCAATTTCAAAAAAAGTAGACGAAAGGACCTTATTCAAATTATCATTTATAAAAGTAAAATACTAACAGTAATTTAAACTGTAATGGAAAATAAACATTTTCATTTATTTGCAGATCAAAAGGAACCCTCAAAACTGCGTGCTTACTGCTGTGGCCTGATGGACTACCTGATGTTTCATATATGGATTTCATGTAAGTGCCTAATTAGATTCTATTTTAGGATATGTATTTGTAAGAGTTCATATAAACCATACATACGTTTGTAATATATTTCTTTATAATCTCTCTCGTAGCTTCATTCACGTAGTTAATTTACGCTTAATTACCATACTAACTGAGGTTTAAATTACACCACTAACCTAACCTAACTTAACTTAAGGTCACTAAAGCTTGCAGCATGATGCTAGACCTTTTTCAACAACAGGCTGTAAAACTTTCAGAGATGAGCACGTTCAAATAAACAAGTGAATTCTTTAACTTTGAATATTAATACAGATAAATTTTGATACAATTTTATATTGGCATAGAAAGTTTTTAGTATTTTTGTAGGTACTTGATTTACATAGATACTAAAGTATCTCAAGTGAAAAGATTTGTTTTGAAAACCTTCCATCGCTTATTTTTAGACCGTTGAAAGGATTTTTAAATTTTTCATATACACCTGTTAACTTATTTGTCAACATATACATTATACAGGCTTTAATATGTTAAAGATCCCCCTCATGATGGGAGGCCCGTGCCCAGCAGTGGGACGTTAAGGGCTGAACATACAATATCAAAGTGGGGCTAACTTTTTTTGTGTTTTAAGGATTTATATTATTTATGTTTATTGTTATCACTAATAAATACCATAATATCATACTATAAAAAAAATAAAAGCGCAGTGTTTCCATAAAATTTTGAAAGTTTCGTTATTCGGGTGAGACACGTACCTAATGTTTTGAAGTCCATTTTTTATTTATTTAATTTAATTTTTGCAACATTTTTTTCTTGTATCTTGAAAATATGTGTATCGATTTGGATCAAATTTTGTGTTTTGGCTTTTAAGTTTGTTTAATTTTTTACTTCTATATCCCTTAACTCTCCTAGAGATATCAATCGAGAAGATTGCTAAAAAATTGCATCAAAAATGCCATTAATTTCAAATCTTAATTATATTTCACTTTCCTTTATCGCTCGGAGAAAATCTGCCCAGAGAAATGATTTATAAACCATTTTCACAGGATACAAGTATGAATATTACGGTCTTGCTGTGTATTATGGGTAAAAAATGATAAATTTTCTTAAAGATTTAGGATATCACGATTACATTTATCACATAATACAAACATAGCGCACTACGTATGTGTCTACTATATATTTCTAATGTTGAGAAATATATAAGAATACCACCAGGTACTACCACTGCCTTTAACAAAATATCATCTAATTATATGAAATAAAATATTATATTATATCCTTATTCTCTATCCATGCAAATTAGATTTGCTTCAAGAAATGTTGGGATTTTGTAGGTAATATTCAAGTTTGATATTAAGAAACTATTTTTTCCTTATACTCGTAGCGTTTTACGTAAATATATTATATGTGTGTATAACGTATACTAGTATAAAATCTTATATTTGAAAATATTTACCTTCCATCTTATTATTTTAATATTGCTACACTTCTATCCACAGAATTTGCTCGATTAGTTTTCAAATTTTTATTTCTAGGTGTTTTTGTGTATAATAATAGCATTTTTAAATATATATTGTAAAATTATCAAATAGTAGATTATCATAGACGTATTAACTAAGGACGAGACACATAAGCTGACGTACCTTTACCGGCCTTGACAGTAATCAGGATATTTTAGGCCTGGCCGTTTGATTTTACGTCAGTCTCAAGCACTTACTTGTCAACAAAACATCTCCCAAAAATGACTAAATGTTCTATTAGATGGTGTAAAAACTAAAGCAGCGGAAGCAGCACTATTTCTTTTCACTTGTAAGTAATATATTTTATTACATTTAATGTTATTTATCACAAAATTTAAGTAAATGTAAAATAAAATTTCGTATTATTCAACTATGTTAAATATAGTCGATATATATGTTGGGACATATGTTGGGACATTTACACACAGCACTATCTATGTATTGTTGACATCTGACAACCATCATAAAATGGCTGGATTATACCGTTCAAAACAAATGACAGAACCGTCGATCAAGTCCATTTGACATCGACTAGTGCTTGACAATGTCGAAAAATATATCGATATTTGACGAAATAACTAAGCGAATAATGGATGTTATTTGTACAGTACAATAACATAAAATACTTTTATCGCAGTATCCTACAATCTGATGACAATAAATTTATAATAATATTTTTATAATTAAATAAAAACATAAATGCAAAAATTATAATTAGTATGTGTACTTAATTTTTATTTTATTTTAACACATAAATTACACAAAATTTTAGATTTCCTAGGGATCCTTCTCGAAAGAGAAAAGAAATTCTTAACAAAAAATTTGAAGTCTATAATAACTAGAATTGAGTAAAAAGTTCATAACAATGTCCTGCTTATTTTAGTATAATTAAAATATAAATACCGGAAGCTTACCCCACCTTTATTCTCCCTTTATTTTCTTTGCCTTACAGCTTATTTATGATACGCCTTTTCTTTCCCATTCGAACGTTCTGGGTTTGATTGTCGGCGAAAAATCAAACAATATTTATTATTAATATTTAAAATGTCATTGATGTATGTATTTTATCGACTACGTTCAAGCACTAGCATTAGAGTGAATTTTGATGTATTGTGTCAATTCTTTGTGTGCGTTATACTTCAAATGGTTGAAAGTGTTTTCATGCATTTGTATTTTATGACTGGTCCTTAATACGTCCATGTAGATTATAATAGATCGTGTTATTAATGCACGTCTAAAAACAAGTAAAAAACTAAAAAAATCCGACTGCTGCCTTTCTGTGAAATTTGGAAATGAAAAAACCCTAAAATATGTTGTGTTATGATTCATACACGGTGTCACTTTCACAATTAATCGCTCTTTTGAATCGTCATTTTTACATTATTAAAATTTAATGTCAGTCTGTCAGTCTGTGAGTAAGCCACCGGCTCAAAAAGCTGTTCTGCTGAGAAGAACCGGCGAGAAACTCCACAGTTGCTCTTTTCAAAATAATATTTGATAACAATATTTCATTACAATATTTATCTATTTATCCTACGTGAGACACAACCAGACATTAATCCCTCACATTTACATCTACTAAGTATTCCGTGATGGTGTAATAAGCCTTATTCGTTACTACTAAAAATTTATACGAATCTAGCGACATCTTGGAAGCTAAAATCCATAGAGCCGTTCAGGCCGCAGAGCGTGCCAAACAATTATGTACATTTTACATACATACATACTCTCGAAAAACATAACCCTCCTTCTTGCGCAATCGGGTAATGAGGGATTATAACATACGATATAAATTAATAATAATCTTAAAATACTTTTTTTCACATAAATAGTACTTTAATATATCAAAATAATGAAGTATTCTCTTTAAAGTAGTAGTTACTAGTTACAATTTATGCTTTAGGCTGATCCTTTTAGAAAGGAAAATGGTTGTAAATACAAAGGATAAAATTTTACAATCTGCTTTGTTTAAAATTAGTTAGGAAATGCGAATTACAGAGACCGTTGTTGGAAAGTTTTTGTTCGTATAGTTTTAGAGTTATCTGTTAACCAAAATTTTAGCGAGTATTATTTTAATAAAACTTCTCTTACTACTTTAATAGGTATTCATATTTTCTATTTCATTGATGTTTTTAAATATTATTAGTTTTTCTTGATATAAATGACCAAACGACGGATATCATTTCAGCTTCTTATTTTATATTTATTCGAATATTATAGTTTGTCCATTTTGATAATGGTTTTTTGACAGCTCGCCGACTGACAAGCTATAGTGATGACAAAAGGACGTAATAATCGATTTCTCTTATTTTTTTATGTATAAAAGAATATTTATTTTTATATTTATTAATATGAAAATAAATATTATTATCATAAAAATCAAGTGTGGTGGAGAGAACTAAGAGAATCATAATGTGATTCGGGCCGTGACATTGCATATTTTGATAATCTATGCACACAAGAGTTAATAATTAATATAACTGAAGACTCCTCATCGGACAAATCTAATATAAATGATGATTCTGATGAATCATGTTAATAAAAGGAATGCAACTATTTTAGTTCTTTTATTTGTATGCCTTCTTACTAAGAAGAAAGTAAAACTTTACTATTAACTCTAATATTTTAATTTATTGGTTTAAATCTTAAATTTTTTTGTCTTCCTTATATATATATATAACATACTACACCTTATTTACATATTAGCATTGATTTCTATCGATTATTTGTAATCTGTGGCACAATCGTAGTAATCGTTATGTGTGGCACAGCAATAAGGGGGAAGTGCCCGTCCATGAAGTACAATATTAATGAGTATGACATTTAAACTTTAATGGCTAACCATTAAATACGAAACTTCGTGGGCGTGAGCTGTCAAAAAACCATTAACAAAATGGACAAAGTATAGTTAGGTCTTCTTCTTGGTCGGTACAGTCTTGACAGACTGGACGTGGTCATCATGTAGATGTTATGACCCACTCGACTATACGCCTCATATGTCTCTATACATATATAAATAAAATAGAAGTGACTGTTTCTTAATTTCAAATTGACGGTTTTTTCACTAAATGTATAAATTTAGTGAAAAACCGTTAATTTGAACTCTATATACTTTCATTAGAGTACTAACATCAAAAAATCAATTTTTTTTTGTCTGTCTGTCTGTCTTTTTATTCCGGCTAATCTCTGAAGCGAATAGATCGATTTTGACGGGACTTTAAAGCAGACAGCTAACATTATAAAGAGTAACTTAGGCTACTTTTATTTTTACGAACCCGAGCGAAGCGAGGCTGAGTCACTAGTACTATGTACAAAAACTAGTTTTTTGTTTGTTTAATTATGGGAGAAGAGCTTTTCAGAGCTGTCAAAAACATTTGACAATGACAAAGACATATGAGAGATAAGACAAGACAAGAAACGTTTTTAAATTATGAATAATTTCCGGTTTGGTCAACATCTGAAAACGAATGTCAAGCTTTTTATCTAAATATAGATATTTTTAGTTTATAAGTTTGTTGACCGAATGATGAATAATAAAAAAAAATAATCATATTTTATACCCACAAATTAAAATTGTGTAAAACTAATACATTTATATTTATTTTTTTAGGATTTATATTCTGTGGCAAAAATGATGATGATGAATGAAATAGTACTAGTAGCTAAACAGCTTATCCATTCAGTTTTGCGGACTACGTCTTTTAGTGAAATAATTCAAAATATTGTCGGCCAACCTTGAACTTGATAGGCGGAATAATTTGCGCTCAACTGGCACGAATTAAAGTCATTTAATAAATAATTTCATAATAAAACATTGATTACATGTCAAACCCAGTGCTTTATTATATTTTCACCAATCATTCTTAAAGCAATGTGTCTTCAGCGTTCTATGCGACATTCCCGAAGTAAAATTGGGGACCCAAAGGATACTCCTTGAAGACTCTTTTGTAATCTAAGTAAAAGCACAAAAAATATGCATATGAATAAATTATTAGGTGCTTTAGATGTTTTCTTCTTCACGATTTGAATGTCATACAATTTATCTTTATATTTTGTCGTAATTTGGGGATGTTTTGCGCGAGATCTTCGCGTATGTTGATCAATCGTAAATCTTTTTATCAAAATATTACTTGAAAAGAAATAATTTTAGGTGAAATTGAAGCGGGTGTGCGTTTTTTATTACAAATGCTAATATAAAAATAAAAGACGTAAAAGCTAGCATCTTTTTGAATTTCATTATTTATGCAAAACCATGACTGTCTGTGAGTATAGTTAAATCAAACTACGTATCGGATTTTGATGCGGTTTCTTTTAAATAGATAGAGTGATTCAAGAGGAAGGTTTATGTGCATAACTAGCGGAACCTGCGGCTTCGCTCGCGCTAGTGAACCATAAGTTTCAACTTATCGTGTGTTGTATAATAACCAAATACTTATTTACACAGGTATCAAACTCTGTTCTTCATAGTCACATATGCTGTACCGATGTTGGGCATGACATTCTTCTACTCGGCTATGGGAAGAGTTCTATGGGGATCTCGGTCTATAGGAGAATTAACACAAAGACAAGCTGATTCAATAAGATCCAAACGCAAGGTAAGACATTTTTTTGTAATTTAAAATTATATTATAGTAACTTATATATGTGTTGTACCTATAATTCATATACTGTTCTATTTCATGTTTCAATTTAGTTTCGATATATAACAAAACTAACTATATTTCTGTCATAGAATTTAAAATTGCCTAAGTGTTGTCAAGTGGCAAGTATATTAGTTCTTGGTTCGAGTCAAGGGTTGCTTCATTTTTAAATTGTAAGTAATGGATTTTACTGGAATTGACAGACTTCACGGGAAATAATGGAAGTTTTTCATCCTTTCTCATTTAATAGGTTATAAAAGAAAGAACAGTTTTAATAGAACCAGCGGATCGACATAATAGAAAAGTATAAGTTTTCTATAATTAAATTATATTTTGTAGTAAAAGAAGTTATAACGGCTTTCACTATTAAGTTAGCTCTCGTAAAATTTAGTGCCGCGTAAAATTTTTAGAATCAAATTACCTAGTTGAAGTACATACTATATAAAAATTTAACTTTTATAAATAAAGTTGTTACGTTGTTACTTACGATTAATATATTTAAGTTATTATTTTAAGATTACTGGTGAATAAATAAATATATTGAGTGTATCACTGCTAAGTGCTATAGTACAAATTGACAAGTGTAAATAATGAGTGAATCGGTAATCACAATGTTTTAAAACGTGATTATTTAAAGAAATTTTGACCAAATTCCCCTATGAATTCAATTAATTTTAGTATTAAGTAAAAATATATGAGACTTTCTTTTCGGATTTCGTCATGCAGCAATCGTACAGGAGAGACTCTCTCGTGATCGTGATTGCTTTAAAACATTCGAAACGTCTGGAACCAAAAATCAGATTTATCCGCGACAAAATCCGTATTTTTATAATGTCGAATATTCACGTAACCTAAAAAGGTATTAATTTTATAAATAATATATTATTATAATATTTATTAAAAAAAGGAGGCAACTCACGGTTCAACCCATTATTATTTACGTTACATTCGTCATTCCGTACTAAGCGCACAGTAGGAAAGTTACTGTGAAATTATTACAAAGTTCAGTGAAAACTGCTCCGCTATCGTTATATAATTATTATCTGTAAAACATATTTATCTTAGTCACTTATAAAAATATTCCTGTAATAAATATTTCTTTTATATTTTTTAATTCGTTTTCAATATTTACTGCTCCTTGGGTTGATAGATCGATTCGGTAAATCATACTCTGCACACAAGTTGTCATCAATCTCTATGGTCCTGAACAAATTTCCTGAATAGTAAATAATAAAATAATTTTATATGTAATTTCAATCAGATACGTTGGTATTTACATACCTTATTTACTGGTCCGAATCATACTTTGATTCAGTGTGTATAGTCTAAAAATAAAAGATATAAATCTTTATGTTCTTTTGACGTGAGTATGAATCGTAAATATGGTTTTGAAAATTGTTTCCTTTAAATTTATTTGTGAACCCAAAAATTGGGTTGTTGATGATTTTTAGTGTAATAAACTAGTGTTCAATAAGAATAGAGGAAGGTTAAATTACGTTCACAAAGGGCAAAAAGACAAATGTCTGTATGAAGGGCACTAAGATGTAAACACGTACGCTTGTCGCTTAGGCATTTTATATTATTATGTTATACATAGTATGAGAGAATATTGTATACGAATTTTTACTTATAGAACCTTCTTTCCTCATAAAAAGATGATTCCCTAGAATCACCTACCTATATTTCGTTATTCATTAATCAAAGATAATCTTATTAAGCTTAGATATTATTTTAATGAAAAAATCTACTGAAATATTATATTGTACAGAAGAAGAGGATCAAATATAAGAAAATGAAAACATAATTTTTTTTATCCGGAATACTCATTTTGAAATTTAATATCGTCAACAAATAATCTACAATAGACCAAAATATTTAGTTTTTAAATAAAGAATAGTACTTCATAGAAAAAATAAATTTCTGACTGGTTAATCTTATTGGAATACAATATCACAATAATTATGGACACAGAGGTCGAATCTAATATATTTTTTTGAGTTTTTGTCTGTCTTTTTATATTTATAGCTGGTTATCCGGGTAATATAATATATATTACCCGGATAACCAGCATTTTTTTAAATTGTAAGGGGTAATCTCAGGATCTACTGAACCGATTTTAAAAATGTGTGCTGAGTGTCATAGGTTATATAAAATACCGAAAATGGAGCTTAAAATGCCTACAAAAAAGTCAACGACAGCATATTATGTCTAACTTTTATATTTAAGTGACAAAAAGTAGTTTTTTTAATATTAGTATAGATAATTTAATTTTTAGTTTTTAATATTATTAAAATAATTTAAATTATTTAAACAATCTGTACTAAAAAGGATTATTAACATTATGCCCAACGAAGTGGGCACGAGTCAGCTAGTATAATATATAGTATAACGTTTATTGTGAAAAATATTTATTTTCTTAAGAAATCTATACTACAAACACAACCCGAAATTTGCGACTGCTGGTTTTGTCTAATACTTAATAAGTTCCTTAAGTAGTATTAGTAAGAAATAGAACACCTTAAAATTTTGTGAAAATGTCCTAAATATAAAACAACTTATATTATTCACTAGTTTCTACTTGCTATAATATTAAAAACTTTTGAAGCCTTAAGCCCGTAATTTCCAAACTTAACCCTCCTTTGTCATTTGAAATTCCAAAGACAGAATGTATAAGGTGAAAGGTCAAATCAAAGTGCTGGGTTTCTTCTGCATATTTAACACGAACAGCAGAAATACTTTTCACGTGCAGATTATTTACTATAAACGATAGAACGCAATACTATATAGATAACTACTACGAGATGACGATTTAAGCTTTTAATAAGCTACATTATCCGAACATTTCTAGCTGTATCTATATATAGACTCCTATCCTATATTATGTAAATCACTTGGATCATAAATAGCATCAGGTACGTACTACATTATATTACAATTATACTTATTTAGAAACATGAGACCTTATATACGAAGTGGTAGACTGTCATAAGTTTATTTTATCTTACATACCCATCACACCTATTTCAACCCACGTCTATACCCTTTTAAATAATTAATAAAGTTAAATATAAATACATTCACCGTTATCTTAATCTTGTCAGAAAATTACATGACAAGTTTTAGTTGAAAGAGATAATTTTTTGCAGGAACTTTTAAGACTACAGCATCATTATATGATATCAATATTAGATTTCGGCAAGAGTCAGTACTTCCCACTAAAACCCTAAAACCCATCATTCGTCTCAATGGGGCGTCGCAGGATCGCTTATGCGTTCAACCACGACGCGCCGACGACAGATTTACCGAAGTAGATCAAACAGCCAAAGGGTTGTTCCACAGTTCACTCTGCTATATGAGAAGTAGCTTGAGATACCCGCATGCACACCGCTCACCGAAGTGGACCACTTCTATGCGCGTTTCATGGTTTCATACGGTCGGATTGCCAGTCGCCACTGGACCCCCCATGACCACAAGGTGAACCCACGTTGGGGGGTTGTTAGGTTTAACATTAAGAGGTTTCTTATGTTTACTCTTCTTGATACTAATTAACTAACCTAACAAGTTATTTTATTTCAATACGAATAATGGCCATATCTTAATTAATATAAGAACTTACTTCCGTAATATGGTATGTAAATGCAGAAAAGCAGTAACTTTATGTAGATTTACTATTCCGCATTGCTGATTTATTGCAATAAGGCAATTCGCCTGCGCACTTTAGTCATGATATGTGAATGAACACTTGAATTAATGATAAACACCGAATCGCTTTCACGCATAATGTTATATAATGTATATTGTATAGGTATGTTTCGAACTAGCAACTCATCCTCGCTCTGCTCGATTTGGTTTTAAAGATTAGTATAAATTTCGCAAAAATGACCCATTTTTCCACAGTAAAAAAGTATCTTATCAATTATTGGTCCGGATAAACAGTTATAATCATATCAAATTTCATCAAAATCTGCCGAATGGTTTTTTTTGTGATACGTTTAAGACATACAAACTATATTATGCAGATTCATCCGATAATGAATAATACAAAATACTATACAAATTCCAGTCGGTTAAATTTTCTTCGCATAGATTACTCGTATATAGGAACAAAGTTATGGGTTTGTTTTTGGTCTAGGTGTTTTTGCTTTTTGGCGTATTAAAATATAAGTTTCTTTTTAAAATGAAAGTTTTTACTTTGTTGTATACCAGTATTATAATCTTATTAAAAATCTACACACCACCTCTTGGGAAACAAAGATCATAAAGCCTACGGAAATTTCATCCAAGCCCTATACTCGGCTACGAGGATTTAGTGATAATGAACTAAGCCGTCCATTGTTCTACGGTTCTAGTTAGTTAGACTTTCCCATACTATACGCCGAATCTCATCATAACATCTCCGGCTTTCGACTTTGATTAACTCATTTATTAACACCATAGACCTTAATTTAAAACTTTTTTTTTAGATTTACGCGAATATTTGACATTATAAGTGAAACTATCTTTTCGAATTTTGTCGCGGATTTATTTGGATTTTTGGTTCCCGACGTTTCGAATGCTTTACAGCAATCAGGGTATCTCCTGTGATTAATCAACGACAAAATATTAAAACCTTTTGTTTAATTACGATCGTCGGTTTTAACAAAATTGCGATTATATAAAATGTTAAAATATTTTTATTAAAAAATATGTAGAGAATATAACAAAATGTCACTATCATGCAGAGGTGAGGTCTTTGTAAAACAATAAAAGAATTCTATCACAGGAAGAAAAATTATATTTATAATGAATTAATCGCGCTAAAAACTTCAAAGCTTAACATACATACAAAACATAGGTACGTTATGAACAATTGTTATACAAATGATTGCTATTGTAAAATTTTTACCTGTCCCAGATTTTTTTAATTTTATTCTATACTAGCTGATACCCGCGACTTCGTCTGCGTTGCTTGAAATATTAACAAAGTTTTCTTATGTACGAAGGAAAAAACATCAAAAAGATCGCAAGCAAAAATATACTTTGTTCTGCTCCGCGAGAAGGAAACATACATCACTGAACACGCTACACAAATCGTTGTTTCTTAAAAGTTTAATAACTTTTTATTAAATGAAGATAACACAATCATTTTTTTGATAAGGGGCAAGTGTCTAAGAAATAAAACTTAGAAAGTTTCATTGAAATCTATCCAGTAGTTTTTCCGTGATGCGCGCACAACTGCAGACCTCAATCATTTTATTTATATAGATTTTAATTTCATTTGTTACTAGCGACTCACCCTCGCTTCGCTCGGGTTCGTTCCTGGGTCTAGCGTCAGCGAAGCCACGGGTTCCGCTAGTTGAAAAAAAATCTACCTCCTCTTTTTTGAAGTCAGTTAAAAAGAAGCCTCAGTTACTTCTTATAACATAAGCTATCTGCGAGTGAAAGTCTCCTCAAAATCGGTTCAGGCGTTTCAGAGATTAGCCGGAACAAACAGACAGACAGACAAAAAATATAAAAAAAAAAGTTTTTTTGTTGCTACTATCGTATATACTTTCATATGCATAAAGTGAAAAGCTGTTAATTTAAAATTAAAAACAGACAATAAAATTTTATTTATATGTATAGATTTGTAATTATAGTACAAGTGACTCAATCTTGCTAACTTTGATTAGTCGTGTATATAATCAAAGCTTGCTAAACTCGAGTTAATCACGTTCGTTCGTTCGTACGTAAATACGATTTAGTATAGTTTACTCAAATTTATGTAGTATTCGACCAGTTTTTTTCATGATGCGAGACAGATAAACAAAAATTCTTAAAACTATAGATTTGACTTCTATATCGACATTATTGAACAAAAGATATGTAATTTACAGATTCCATTAAGTTAGAAATATTGTATTCAAAGCTATCAACAAATATTTATTTTGTCAACAGGTAGTGAAGATGTTTATCCTTGTCATAGTAATATTCGGGATATGCTGGCTGCCGTACCACTCGTATTTTATTTATACACATTTCAATCCTTCTATACTGTACATGAAGTACATACAGCACGTGTATCTCGGCTTCTACTGGCTAGCGATGGCTAATGCTATGGTCAATCCAATTATTTACTACTGGATGAATGCCAAGTAAGTACTCCATAATTGATATTGTATGGTTAGAGTTTGCTCAATGCATGTTAGTTTTAATATGATTTGCTCATTCTGTGGCATAATGTATTTTTAAAAAGTTTACTTATTTCAAAATATATTTATATAATAAAGTAAGAGATATATAAAATAAGAGTTAAACACTTGATATAACCTTACAAAAGATACATTTCTAATTGATGTAAATGTAGGTCTACTGGCTTCGAATATTACCTTTTTTAGATACGGACAATGAAATTATTACTTTTTTTTTTGCTGGATTCAAAAGGCAATTAAATACAAAATATTCTAAATATATTTATAATATCAAAGTAATTACTTTAAGCAAACTATTATGCATGAACTTTTAAACTGTCACTTACCAAACAATTTCTTAATACTGATGAAAAAGGAAAAGAAACAGTTATTGGTTTTCTCAGAATACGACCTCCATTTGAAAAGAAACCAAAATTAATTCTTAAAACCACTTTCAGTTCAGTCAGTTTCAGTTCCATTAGAACAATTGAGATGTATATAAAAACAAAATATGAGCAGGTAGTAAACAAAATTGTAACCATATATTTGCATAAGCAGTTAATGTATAGCGTGATGAGTTTTTTTCGACACGGTTCTTATTATATACGAAAACATATAATCATATTACTATTGTTAATAATTTTAAAACCAGAAGAGAGAGAGAGAGAGAGAGAGAGAGAGAGAGAGAGAGAGAGAAAGAGAGAGAAATTTAAACACAATTTTGTTGTGTATATTTTTAATCACATTTGGTCAACACCACAAATACATAGTTATTTTGACGTTACTATAAAAAGAATTGAGGAGAATTGGCGATTAGAGAACTCGTATAAAATGTGTGCCAATAGGTTCCCCGTGCCCCACATAATGTAGCAACCAAATTTAGGTTCCACTAGGTTTATATATTAACCTAGTGGACTATAAAACGAAAATTATTATAACACTTGTATTAATCTCCATGTAACATATAAAGTTTTATTATTACACAACTGAAATATAAGCTCAAAGTAAAAGTAGACTCCGGTTAATAATATCTAAAGATAAATAACAAAATGGTTAATAAAGTGTATGAACTGAAATATTGTTACTGCAAATCTCCAAGAATAATCCCTAATCTTCAAAAAGCTGTTGTTTGTTGTCTTTAAGTTCGCAAGCTTTCGAAGTTCAATATTTACAATAATTGGATGTAAGCTTTAACTTGTTAATAGTTTATAATAGTTTTACTTATGTTTATTAATATTTAATAACTTCTTGCAAATTTGTTCACTGATACACGAGGTCGATTTGTTTACTTTTAGAGGAAAACCTATGGTGAAATAAGGATTATGTTTACGTATAATGTACATTATAATATGCGTGTTGTACCGATAAAGTTAAGTATGTAAATTTGTAGGTTACTTATCCGTACTAATATTATAAAACTGAAGAGTTTGTTTGTTTGATTGTTTCTTTGTTTGTTTGTTTGGTTGAACGCGCTAATCTCAGAAACTACTGGTCCGAATTGAAAAATTCCTGGTCTCTGTGTTGGATAGTCCGTTTATCAAGGAAGGCTATAAGGCTATATTAAATCACGTTACGACCAATAGGAGCGGAACATCAATGAAAAATGTTGCAAAATCGGGAAGGACGGACGTTAGTTCTGCAAGGGACCATACCGCGCGACTCAGAAGAAACGCATGCGAAGCCGCGGGAAATGCTAGTCTTTAATAAAATAACAATTAGTTACAATTTTTAAAAAAGCTTATCGCGTAGTAGAGTGGAGAAGAAATAAAGTATATCCTACGAGTGTACAGTGTAGTTTGGTGTACGTATACAAAGTTTATCATCATTATATCATATTTTAAGACAGTGGTTATATTTAATTAAATTTATGTTCGCAACTTTCCTTATAAGTCGCGGACTATGTAGGTACTAAAAGGGACTAGAAATGAACTAATTTAACTTCTTACATAAATAGCAAAGTACACGGCATAAGGCTAAAGCTTAATTGAAGTTTTTAAGAAAATTACATTTGTAAAGTAAGCACATAATATGATGAAAGCTAAATAAGAGTTAATAATATTATTCATGTAGCAAAGCCACGGGAAATGCCTTGTTTTATATAATTCTGTAGTATTAAAGATACTAATATCTATGATAAATGGATACAGCCGTTGACAATTACTTAGATGTAAGAGCTAACTTTTCATCATTCTTGATCCCATCTATCAATATTTGATACTTACTGCGGTAAATTGTCTTTATAGTGATGTATTTGTTTTCTTTTTAGTTTAGAAATTAATTTGAAGTAGAAGAATATAATGATGATTAATTATAATTTATTATAATTGTACAATAATAAATTAAACGTTATTCCGTTATCTTATTATAACTAGCAATTTATGTTTCGCTCCGTGCGTTAGGGACGCAATTTATTTATGGGGTATTTATATTATTCTCAATTTTGTTGTTAATGGGTTCTAAGCTTGCAATTTCAGCACAAACATTTTAGAATTATAACGAGTGAAGTTTCTAATTCTAAAGAATAAAAGTCGTATAGTAATATATAAATTTGTATTTGTTTCATTACAATATGATATAGGGAATGTGCAGAGAAAGTGAATAAAGAGCTACCACCACATTTGATATCAAAAATATTTTTTTATTGTATTATAATTTTTTAACTTTGTAATGTATTTAAAAGATCCTTTTTATTATTTCATAGGTTTAGGTCATACTTCCGGACGGCTATTTTATGTCGATGGCGGGATACGTGCTTTCGTCGCAAGAGGCCGCTACCAGAGTCGCCGCCCGAATGCATATCGCAGTCGGGGAGCAGATCCCGATCAGGTTTTTACACGTTAACGTAATTATTAATGTGATACCTTTGATATTTTACTTTATACATTATATATTTCAAGAAAATGCTTTTGTAACTCCTTTATAAAAAAATTAACTGGGCGTTTTGTCTCTAGAATCTCTCTAGAATAAAAGACAACTTGGAACAGAAAACTAATATTCTATGTCAATGCTAGCGAAGATTATATTATTAGATATAGTAAAGATAAAAGTTTTTCTATAAAAATAGCAATCAATTGAAAGTCTAACTAATCTGGGCTTTAGTGCTTAATTGTTAAAATGACCAATAGTTACTTGTTGTATATACCTACTTTTCGTTAGTATTTTTCTGTTTTTAAAAGCAAATTTGTATATATAAGATTTATATATCATATATCTACAATTCTACACCTATACAGCTTATAACACATGTTTTTTGATTTTTTCATTTTAAACTAGATTATTTAATTCAACTATGTATACGGGACAAAGCACTTCATCAAAATTTGGTTTTACTAAGCTCAATTTAAAAATAAACGACATTTCGATTTAAATTACTCACAAAAGTCTCTAGTAATAAGTCAATTGCGTATTATACAGATATAACATTTCAAGTCTTTTTAAAGTGAAATATGTATCTTGTACTATCATATCCAAAAAGTCTAAATCATTTTTTTTCCAATAAAATTGCTATTTCTAAGCAATAATTTTTTAACATAAAGTCAGTTTGGAAATTTGGCCGTTTCAACAAATAAGCAGTGAGACGACGTTATGCCATTTATTGTATGGTATTTTAAGATACAAAACGCACGCAATCACCATTGTTTCACTATATCTAACTTTCGAAGGTTATCGGCCTATTTTAAAACATGATCGTTATCATCATAATCCCTTATATTTTACAACAAAAGGTTGATTTAACTAACTAGCCCATTTTTAATAATGGTTCCATGGTTAATTGGTGAACTAAAATCATGTTACGTATTTTTATGAATATTAATATATTTTTTATGGAACACAATTTTTCAGTTCAAAGTTTCATTGTAATAATATTTTTACTAAACCGTAAGATTCGTGAAAAAAATGCCTTTTGTAGTAATGCAAGATTTTTTAAACTAAACAACGATCTACAACGAGCTACTACGAGCTGTTGTTGCGTAATAATAATTATTGATATTAGGCACTTGTCTAATAAATAGGGTGGCCCAAAAAAATTTTAATTTTCTTTCTTAGTTAACATGAAAATATTCGTCTGAGATGATAAAAAAAATATTCTGGTAAATTACGGATACCACATAGTTGATATACTATACATATATTAAATACATACATATCGACGGTTCCTACGTATAAATGCCTAAATGAAAAATGAACTTTACAGAAGAACAGTATTAAGCTGCCAGAACCATATTTTTGGTCATATCTTTTAAGCTACTTAATCGATTTTTATGTAAATTCGCAGTAAGTGTTAACTTATGTTATTGCTTATATTTATATACCTAATTAATTTTAGTGTATTTTTATAAATTTCGTGAATTTGCATATTTCTCCTTTTAGGTACCTCGTTGGTTTCTTACGATTTCAATTTTATTGTTCAACGTAAAAAGCCTTTAAGGACCATCAGCCTGTTTACAAGTATCTAAACTAATTAATGTTTAAACACAACACTGTTTTTATGATTTATAATAAACTGTGATTCCCTTACAGACCGCCTGCCTGCACTTACGCCATCGTGGGTTATTAAGAAATATTAATAATTAACTAATAAAGGAACTGTCATTGCATAAAAAAATATTGTTTTACCCATTATGATATAAAAAATCTAAATTAGTTCTCATCAGGTATAAAAAATAACAAGTTTAAAAACTAGGCGAACACGATTTACGCAAAACCGAATCACGTTAACAGGCAAATGTGATATTTCGCCTTTATACAAGGTTTTGGATAAATTAACATTGATAAGAAAAAAAAATTATAATAACTAAATAATTATTACTTCACAAACACCGAGTAAAAGGACTGAAGTGGTACCTCCGCCCCCATAACCGCGCCCCAGACGCCATCACTCGACGCAGTATATGAACCAAACGTTCGATCGGGCTTTGTACGCGGCCGATTTTTTTATTTTTTATCTATTATAATTTCTTTTCTTTTTGGATGTCATAGAATAGGACAAAGACAAAACTTTTGCACTAACAATGAGCATCAGTAAACTAATAGCAATTTCCATATAACTAGTATCCACGTTATTTATTATCACGTAAGAATGATATATCTAATATCTTTTTGAATTATGCAAATCAATCAATCAAAATATATACGACAAAAAGTTTCATTTAAGACCTGTAGAATATTAAATTTCCCACAAAAATTGTTATTCAATGTATAGATCAACACAGCGAGTGATCCAGTGACGTTTGGTAGCGATTAAAAATATAAACCATTAAAAAAATGAACAATAACAACTGTATTAAAAAATAATTACCTGTTAGAAAAAGTACACGAGCCCTCACAAAGCTCAGCTTTTGCTAATTAAATTAGACATTTATATGAATGTGACTGTTGGGTTACGTAACATGTGACATGTGATTCGTTCTCACGGCTTTGAAGCCGTTATTCATATACACTAGCAATCTTAAAGAGTATGCTTATAATGAATGCAAAGATTTTTTGACATCAAAAATTAGTTTCCATGCGACGTGATTAAAGTAATCATAGAATTACATAATCATGAGAATCGCAATATGTAGTGGTCCTGTATCTATACTAATATTATAAAGCAGAATAGTTTGTTTGTTTGTTTGATTGAACGCGCTAATCTCAGAAACTACTGGTCCGAATTGAAAAATTCTTTTTGTGTTGGATAGTCCGTTTATCGAGGAAGGCTATAGGCTATACTAAATCTCGCTACGACCAATAGGAGCGGAGCATCAATGAAAAATGTTGCAAAAACGGGGAGGACGGGCGTTAGTTCGTCGAGGTACCGTACCGCGTGACTCAGAAGAATTTGGTTTCCGGTCTTTAGATCGCGTTCGAAGCCGCGGGAAATGCACAGTTAATATATTAATTTTATAATATATAACTGAAAAAATATTTTTACAAAAGAGAGGGCAAGGGAGGAGATGCTACTTGATTTCGTTCTATCGAAGATTAACTGCGTAGGTTCTTTTTAGTCTTAGTTTTAGTTTAATTAAACATATAAATTTTAAGGAAGTGTTTTTATATTTTTTCAAGAACAACGCCAATACACAAAAGAAATATATTAAAAATACAAGTCCGTCACGCACTTGACAGTTTTTTTGTAACCTGCAATTAAAAAAGGACTGTTTATATAGATAAGGACTGTTTATATCTATAGAGACAGTGGTAGCCCAGTGGTAACGCGCTCGCTTGGATAACCCAGTGTTGCGGGTTCAAATCCGGGTCTCGCACCTCTGATATTTTCATATGCGAATAATTTATATCATGATTACCACTTGTCTTACGGTGAAGGAAAACATCGTGAGGAAACCTGCATGTCTGTGAAAAAACTAGCAAGTTTTCGAAAGACATGTGACGTCCGCCAACTCGCACTAGGCCAGCGCGGTGGACTATGGCCTCATTCCCCTCGTACTGAGGGAGGCCCGTGCCCAGCAGTGGGACGTTAAAAAGGGCTGATGATGATATAGATTATGTTATAAAAATAACTTTTGCAGTTTGCGCATCAACAGGTGTAGAGGAGCCACGAAGCTTAAGAGGAAATGTAGCAGTCGAATGGCCGCGCTCGTATCGGCACCCCCAGCAGTCGCAGAGACCGCGTTCGCTTGCTAGCTGCCCGAGATGTCCAAATCCAAGCCATTACGATGGTAAGAACAGTATTATTATCTTTTATGATATTTCTCGTGAAAATAATAGGTACAAAGGTATCAATATAAATATGTTTATTTTGAGTAACAATGGACTTTATTTCTTTATTTATTTACAAATAATGTTATTGTTTTCAGGTTATAATGTATTTTTGTGCTGAAAATTTTAATGTGGGGTTCATGAAGGGTCTGAAATAATTGAAACTTTATTGAAGGTCATATATAGTTCTTTTAGTATTATCTTTCTTTCTTTTTATATACTTGAGGAGTAGCTACATTTTTTTTAGAAATCAATTATTTTTATATAAAGGTACATGGTACGTACGCTTCATCATATCCATTCATACCCGATTAATTACATTTTGATAGTAACAATTCCTTAACAATAACATTAATAAAATTGAGTTACTGTTATAAAGCTTATTTAACAAAGCTCTATTAGCTATTCATCTAAAATTTTGTAATAATTTTAGTTTTAGTGTTATTTTAGTTATCGGAGAATTGCTTCAAAAACCACTCATTATTATGCTGAAAGGGAAACGTGAAAGTTATTTTACGTAAAACACACATGTGTACGTGCTTTGTCAACCGAAATATGCCTGAATTTGTCAATCACTTATTTCACCAAGCTTTCATTTACTCTTTTTTTACGTCCTACTACTAGGCACGGGCCTCCCTTAGTCAGGTCATTATCCACCACACTGCCCAAGTGAGGGTTGGCGGATTTCATATATCTTTCGAAAGCTTGATAGATTATCTCAGACATGCAGGTTGTCTAATTATGTTTTTCTTTACCATAAAGTGAATAACTATCATGTGCGAAATATTTGCAATATCACACGGTGAGACTCCGCTCGTGAACCCTTCTAATTATTATTACCAATTTCTATTAGGAATGAATTAGAAAGTCTTAAGACTTTTGGTCTTATTGCCTCAGCAAATTCTTACTATTTGCTTTAAATGAAAATAATTTAGGAGAAATAATGTTCTGTTACGTTATTCCTTAGGGCTGAAAATACATACAATGATTCTATCAAAATAGCAGACTTCACATTAACTTTTAATGTCAACTTTTGTACACAATATGAGAAATAAAATTGTTAAATCTTTTAGAGAAAATAAAATTCGACTAAAACGTTCTTTTATACAAATGCCATACAAAAATTCCCCATCGATCCAGATGCCGCACGATTTACGTAAGTTCAAAGCTCGCGAAATAAAGGTTCTTTGTAAATGTTTCGACAGCGGAAAATATCTTGATAAAACAAAGTAGTAAACTAAAAATTAAAGAATAATAAGTAATAAATGCTTTAAATAATTGTGGTGAGTGATATATTATCATAACCAATATTACACAACCCCCTTTTACCTTTTTATGGGTACTTCATATCTGTCATTACAGCCTCGTTGGTTAAAATCTAGTGGTTAGCACTTAGCACTTACGGCTGAAGATCCAGAGGTCAGCGGTTCAAATCTCGGGTCGTGCGAGTTTGAAAGTCAGGCGATATATGTATATTAACTAATTACAAGAGAGAATCAATTCCATGAAAACAAATTAATACCATCGTCAAACTTTATTAACGTGAAACTTTTATCAATATTTGTAGTCTGCATGTATTTTTCTAATTAAATCACTTAACTCCTTTAGGAGTAAAGAGATTTTTGAATAGAGTGTTTATTTTTCAACTTAAAACTTTTAAATATAAAAATTATTATATCCATTCAAGAGATAGTTTGTTGCTCGAATAATTTACGATGGGTAAATTAGATTACCCTCAGATGGCACGTTTTAATTAAAGATCGTAAAGCTAAAACTTACAGTCTACTTAGTCTCAGACAGCAACCACAAACTAACTGACCAGAAAGCCGTTATTATACTCGTAGTTACTTTTGAGTGATAGACATAGTGACTTATTACTTTTATCAATTCTCCTTATATTGTAGATAACCTAGCAATCTTTTATTACTCCGCTGGTTCTTTACAATAGGATACCCTATAAAAATATTGACTCCCATACTTAAGCTATTCTTTTTTATAATTTTATGAGTTTAGTTTCAAAAAAGCGTTCTATCTCGTTCTATATTAATTATGGGCTTGCGTTACTACTGATGCTGCAGAATCAGAGGTGTTCAGTTCGAGTCTTGAGGCGGGTCAACTTTAAATATTAAGTTGACCTGAAATAGAAATACTAGAAATAGCAATGAATTAGATGTACATCATACCATACAATGTAACACCATACCTGGTGTTACAACTTACACTTCTTTACATCAAAAAACACATGAATATCCTACCAGTAAATAGATTATCGGATATAACCCATGAGATTATATAGAGTAGACACTTTGTTTTTGATACTATTACAAACAAATTTTAAAAATTTTATTTAGTAAATATGAATAATAAATAACACTAAGAAAATATACACTTCCATTTGAAGGAACGTTTACGTTTCTGAAACAGTGAGTCGGCAAAACTGTTACACAGAATAAGGTATTTTAAATCCTTTTCAGAAGTAGAATATGTCACATGTATAAATATGATGACAATATTTTTAGAAGAATAAATTATTAAGTAGCTTTCTTTGTTTCAGCTTACATCCACGGGCGAAAAGTGTAAACTCTACAACAAATGATGGCCTAAGGACTTCTTAGTTAGGTTGTGTCTAATTCAATTATAATAAAGCATTTTGTATTTCATATTAAATGATAAATATTATTAATAATAAAATATTTAAAATAATGTTAAAATTGCATAATTATAAATTATACAGTAGTTACTTTAGTACCTCAAAGGGGCTAAAAAATATTATAGAAAAGAGTTAAAAAGTATACATGTATTTCAATAATAAAGTTATATTTCATTTTAATGTGTATATGTTAAAGAGAATATATAAAGAATAATATTCTTCTATATATTCTATATAAGAATATATTGAGAATATGTACATAATAATATAAGTTCTAGGGGTACTTTTAAAATGTTAGTTATCGTTCACATTTTAATGAATATTACTTCAGTTTATACAAAGGGGTAACGGAAATCAAATTTAACGTAAAATTATTCAGTCATGAGCGTATTTTATTCAAGCTACGAAAAATCTTGTAAATATTGCTACTGTATTTTTTTTCTATTAACTTTCCTTTTTATTGTTCTAAATAATTTCAACTCAGTCATGAGAAATATCTTTGCAGTTTAAGTATTTTAAGCATGAATGTGAACTGAATGGATATTCAATTACTAATAGGTATATTATAACTTCATTGTTACCATTAAATGTATAAATATTAAATATGTATTATTTTTGTATAAAAATTTGAAAAATGTTTTGACCATTAAAATCCGAATTCCTTGAACTATGTTTTATTTATATTCCCGATCATATAAATAATATGACAACCTCTTGTTTATATGTAATCTATTAATAAATTTCAAATAGTGCTTTTGAGTGTAAATAAAAAGTTAGTGATTTCTTCCCATTCCCACTTAAATTGCATTGACTGTTGGCACTGATTCAAAAGTTGATAAATTAAATAAGTTTGAGCAAATTCAAACTCTCTGCAATCAAATCATATTTGGACGAAAATATTTGCAACGATTTCGAATTTCGTAAAAACCCCAACTTTGTCTTTTATGCAATATTTTATTCAAGACGTGACACCCTATCTTAAAGAAAAGTTTCAATTTTAAGTAAATCCCACAATTTTCCTCTTCCCTCACCAACTTTAAACTTTACAAATTAATTACAAAGAACATTTCTATAGATGACCCTCTCGTAGTGAAGTGGCCGGGGTGGAGCTACGGCGTGAAATTAGGTAAGTCCTAAAAATAAAAATAAATTTACTTTTAGGGGTGTATAAAGGATTCTGCAAAATAACATTGAGAACTTTCGGTTATGTAATTCTGTTAATAATTAATGATGTAATCAGAAAAGTTCATCTGTAACGAGCTTCTCTGGCGCTTTGAAAGATACTGATTTTTAAAAAGCTTTTACTTATTATTACCGAAACCATTTTTATTGAAAGTTTTATTCTCAAATAACTCATTTATTTTAGAAATAATTTATTCATGTTAACACTAATCTACACAAACTATCATAAAAAAATTATAAATATTTTTTTTAAATTACTGGGGAAACATATCATAAGCAAATATACCAATAGCCATCGCTATCAACGGGCAGGGGACTGTGAGCCTCATACTAATCAAATCTACTAGGGATCTCGTCAACACAGTACCAGGAACTAAACGTTGCCTACACAATAAACATATTATAAATGGGAAAGCTAAATATTTGTGAAATATGGAAATCCCATACGTTCAGACTTCTATTGGAATAATTTGTACGAAAAACTATTTCAATAAAGTTTTTAACTTGGTACATAATATTTTTGATAAGTAATATTTTTATTATCTATGTAAGCTCTTAATTAATAACTAAGCTAATCGATTACTTTACTTAATTTTTAGTTGAGTTCCGGCTAGTAATAAATACAACCTTTGTTACTCAGTGATAATGTAACCCACATTAATCTAATGGCAAAAGAATTTTCGAAATCGACCCAGTAGTTTTTGAGTTTATTCGTTACAACAAATACAAATCTTACCTCTTTTTAATATTGGTATAAAAAAGAAGTTTTCTAATGACTTATAATATATTGTTGTGAAAAAAATCAAAGCTCATTTGATTGTTTTTTTTATGAGTAAATTAACATGACGTTAATTAAAATTAATTTGAGAAAATGAGACGGATAGAACCTTTTTCATATAAAGATTTTATATAAATTACTAGCTGACCCGTGCCCACTTCGTTGGGCATAATGTTAATAATCCTTTTTTACATCTCTCATGTTCGGTAAGTAGATTCTTATTACCTCCAAATGGGGCTTGTAGGTGACTAATTAGCGCTCTAGGGTAATAATGTAGCTAAAAAAGCCCTAGGGCGGTAAATAATTAAAAAAAACACTTCTTTCAAAAAGTTCGCGTACATTTAACAATCATACTGGCAATAGACATCATGCATTCAGCCCAATGACCAAAGAGGTCGCTTTGCTATTCAGTCTTGTCTTCGTGTGAGTATAATTGTCATCAATTTTAAATATCGAACGGCGAAGCTCAATTTCGATCTTGAAAAAAAAGTGCGTGTGTACAAACTACAAAGTACACATGTCAGAAGTAAATCTTCTTTGGCAAACTAATTTTTAAATCTCGTTTATATTTATACTAAATAACCCCGTCTAAGCTCGATGAGAGAGGGAGATGGCGCTAAGGTCACACCCACGTTTGCCCCCTTTGTCCTATAAAAAAAAAGTGCGTGTGTACAAAGTACACATGTCAGAAGTTAAACTTGAATTTAAAATAAGGCTAACTCTTCCCCGTCTCTGAGCGCCTGGTACTATGGACTTATTTTTTCGTTTCATCGAGTTGAAATCACATCGATTCTAAAGAAGTTTCACTTCAAAAAAATTATTCTTGTAATGCCAGTTTTTTTCTACTAACCTCACAATCGAGATGTAAAGCAGAATAGTTAGCTCGGGTGTAAACATCAATTGCACCCTCGAACTATAGGCGCCCTCGCTGCGCTCGTGCGCCTAAATATCTCGGGCTGCAATTGATGCCTTACAGCCCTCGGCTACTAATCTACTATAAATTATTTTATTAATATTAAAAATTAAAAATTAAATTATCTATACTAATATTAAAAAAACTACTTTTTGTAACTTAAGTATAAAAGTTAGACATATTATGCTGTCGTTGACTTTTTTGTAGGCATTTTCAAGTTCCACATCTTTTCTCTAGAACTCACAAATATATCTTTCATAGTTAAGGCAGCGTTCGTAAGAAACGCTTTCATTCGACCGTTTTTTCTTCGATTCACTTTGCATAACGGACTACCACGTAAAAGCCTTTTCATTTTTCGGTTTTTTATATAACCTATGACACTCAACAATAATGTGGCTTTCTATTGGTGAAAGAATTTTTAAAATCGGTTCAGTAGATCCCGAGATTACCCCTTACAATTTAACAAATATACAAACACACAATCTTTACTTCTTTATAATATTAGTATAGATAGATTAGGATACTGAGGCCTATCCTGTTTCCGGATCAGTCAAGAACGTAGAAGTTACCATTAGGATTAAGACAGAAATAGGTACTCAATTTTGTTATTTATAAAGCTGATCACTGTAAAACATATTCATTACATTCGAGTGTTCCTTTAGGGGTGGCAAGATCGCTTTGTAACCAAACCTAAAATAAATAAAATAAAGATAAAAAAATACACTAATGTTTACTGGTTGCCATAGAAGACTTTTATTACAAACCTTCTTTACATGTTATACGTTTCCTTGAAATATAAGATAACGCTATCATATTATTAAAAGCTACCGTAATTTCACATGTAAAGTTGTAAATTGCGACTTTATACAGCTATAACTAGATTGAAACTTCTAAGGCAATGTATACTATACTAAGTTTTAACTAAATGCCAAAATAAGTTTATTTTAGCTCTAAAATTGATCATAATAATGTTTAACTATTTGTTATATTTTAGACATGTGCTTATATTAAAGTAGTATGAACGTCTCTATTGTACGTCGAAAACTATAAAAGGCCGAAAAACAGAAAGCTAGATACGATGATAAATGGATCAAATTAAGCTGTAACGTTGATGAAATAACGAAACAAATATTACCTAATTAATCTTTTTCTGTGTCTGGGTTCGTCGATGTAATTTGGAACAAAATACGACTGATTTTTTTGTATATTTTAAAAATATTCGACTGGTATTTTAGTAATTTAGTTAATTTTAGGTAATTTTAGTTGAACGAATAAAAATAATATTTAACTAAAAACAAGATCCAATAACAGGACAATTAGTTTGCAAACACGGTCAAAAAACATCTAAAAAGCCTCTCCATCCCTAAAAGTCCTGACCTTAATTTTAGCGTCTGACACCTTTTTTACTTTCAGTGTTTTTATGCTGTGACAAAAAGATAACCTTTTGACTTTTATCCACAGTGATCTTTGATTCTTAGTAGGTATATTAATATATATATTACAATAAATTTGTAAGACACAATAAGCATCTTCAAAATTCGGTTGTCATTTATAATATGCGATCATTCGGAAGAGACAGTTGATATTAAAAAATCGGACAACGGACAGAATTTGTCTTAAACTTCCACATCAGAAATCGTTATTTAACCTGACTATATTATCACAGTAGCTCCTTCTCCTTCACTACGTTTTAATTTTTTTTTTTGTTTTATAGTAAAAAGGGGGCAAACGGGCAGGAGGCTCACCTGATGGAAAGTGATCACCTCCGCCCATGGACATCTGCAAGCCAGGCTTGCAGATGCGTTGCCGGCCTTACAGGAAAGGGAGGGATGGAGGAGGGAGGGAAGTGGGAGGGAGGGGGGAACGAAGGCGGAGGATGAAGGGAAGAAGGAGGGGGGAAGGAGAGTGGGCCTCCCGGACTCTCACTCACCGGACGAAACGCGACAGCATAGCTGCCACTTCACGCCGGTCTTCTGTGAGAGAGTGGTACTAATGAACTATACGGGGCGTGCCGGCCCATTCGGTTACTACCCGAAGGTAACAAGCATTCATAATCAGCTATCTGCCAGTAAAATTCTAGTCAAAACCGGTCCAGTCGTTTTGGAGATGGAACAAATGGCTTGATAAAATTAATATTTAGAAAGTATTAAAATATTAAAAAATAATGAAAAATATACTAAATACATTTGTCAATAATTAATTGGGACTTTATATTTTACAAAAGGCAGTATGCTTCCCAGCCTTTTTGAGGAGAAAACAAAAATATAGTATAGGAAGTACACTTCAAGCACATATATTGTTCATATAGTACTCTTGTAAATACCCTATCGGATCTTAAAGAAAAAAAATATTTCTGGATAACTACTAACACAAATGTTTTAATGATTTTTATATAAATGGATAATTTATAAACAGAGGCAGCTGTTTATTTCTATTTTAGTCCAAACAAAAATGACGAATTACCTATAGAACAAAAATGACCTAACTACGAGTAAGAAAGTCCTACATGGAATTTTTTCTTTGTTTTTTTTTTTAAATTATTTTAAAAAATATTATTTTATATTAGTGACAATTTATTTACGTACTGCATAATAATGGTTTAACCCTTAATAAAGCGCATGGGGTCAAGAAAATTTCTAATTGAAAAAAATGATGTTCGAGTGTTTAGAATGCGACAGTGCTCTTTCTAGCTTCCTATCTTTCCGCGCGGTATGAATAAAAGTTGCGAACAGACCACCGACGCTGACGCATGTACCACTGCTCTCTTGAGAGCTTTACCACTTAACTTAACCAATTACGTAACATTTTTGGTTAAAGGTAAGTTTTTATTTTTGTGGTTTTACTCGTATATATTCATTTATTTTAACTAATTATAGCGTATTACTGTTTTGCGTTATACAATTTACCTACATGCTCTTTTTTTTTCCTTTTATTTGTTATTATGAATCAAGAAAGCCAGATACGTTAATGGCTGGAACAGTTGTCGTATGATGAGCAAGATGTGCATGTTCTACCTCGTAAAATGAAATTGCAGGCAAAATTTCTGTAGTGCTCATGAGTCGGAAAGCGTGATTGAAGAGTCTGAAGAACGATAACGAAAAAAAGAAAAAGTGTTTAGAAGTTAGCAATAATTACCTATAATTATAATAGTATTTGGTATGGTATATAAGGTGTCGATTGCATTGATCAAGTACACGCAAATTATACACACACACTTCAGGGCTTACTACGCATTGGATGCGCAGTAGATGATTTTGCTGATGAATCACGTCTTTATCAAATATTTTTTTGATCTCAGCCATGCCAAAAATGATAAATTAAAGAGCTATTAGAAGTTGCTCTATGTTTTCAATTATTTTAAGTGAAAGTTTTGTTTTATTATATTACTTATCATCATTTCAATAAACCCTTTAATTATGTTTAATATTCCACATTTTATTTTATTAGTTCCTTCCACTCCTTTTTTATTCATAACTTTTTTAGATGTGACCCCATGCGACTACTTGTGTGATTTTCTTATTGCGCCTAATTAAGGGTTAAGTTATCGTCAGGATGTTTATTTGGAAAAAAGTTTCTTATTATTGTATTTTCATTTTATATGTAAAGTAACATATGTAATTATTGCAGGACTTACATCGTCCCTGTGGCGCAGAGGATAGCGCGTTGGACTTCTAATCCAAAGGTCGTGGGTTCGATCCCCACCAGGGATGTACTATAACTATAATTTTGTATCAGGTCTATAATAACAAAATGCTGTTTAATAATGATATTATGATACAAAAGTATTATTTATGTTCCAAATTTTTCGAGTAACTTTGATCATATATATTTTCTTTAAATATTTTTTCATATACTCACTTAGGTTGCGCTATAATTATTTTTCAATTATTGATTAATTTTTATTAAACTAAATTAGACTATTTTAAGTAGACTCTTACTAGACCATTTCAATAAGATACATTAACAAATGAAAATGAAATAAATAATTAAAACTATCTACATTGTTTGGTAACTAAGAGCTTAGGTCATAATATAGTATCAGTCATTCATACATGTATCAAATCAAATCAAAGTAGAGAAACAAAGTATCAAATCAATTTTTATGCTGAATAAAATTCAGCATAAAAATTGTTACAATTTCTTTCTGAACGTCATGAGTCTACCACCAGTTCGGAAAGAAGAAACCTCTGACCTGAGAAGAACTGGCGAAAGAAACTCAGCGGGACTAATATTTTTTTTATCTTAATCTCATTCTTTTTTTAAATTAAATTGTATATTAACAATAATTCTATATGTTGAAATAGCCTGGCGGCGATATAATCATTTCCAAGGCGCACTGTATTCTAAAAAATCGTTAATCGAATAATAGCCTTGTATGTATAATTGTATATATGTACTCGGTAATTTGTACATACATACAGGCCATGCATACAGGTCAAACACGGGTAATGTGTCCTTTTGCGATTCGCCGCAGACGTAGGTAATTCGACGATCCTATTGATCTCTAACCAAATAGCGTACTATATTACGTTATCTATTAATTCTAAGGATTATGTCATAATAAGAATAACTTTATATGGAAAGAAAACTCCCCAACAACTTAAAAAGTATAAATTTTGTGAATTTTTTGGATACATACTTTTCTAAGATAATTATAACACATTTACGACGTTTTAAGCAGGTATATCTAAAGTGGATATAGTTTTATAGATGAAAATGTTTTTGGTATTATAAAGATTTTGGGACTTAAAAATCACTTTTTTTATGGATTTTGGAATTGCAGGATAAAAAAATACTTGTCAAAATAAATCTGTTTTTAATACAAACAACTGTCCCTGATATTACCTTAATTATTTTGTAATTAAACAATTAATTAACTAATAAGCTTAATCCTAAAATATCAGGAGAAAAATTACATTTTCTTCAATTGCGGGTTTACTTCGCTATATATAACTTAGGCATATCATCAAAGTTTCTTATGAGAGTTTGTTGAAACTTCTTTCAGAATTTTGTATTTAATAAGTAACTTAAGTTTTATAGCAATCTTATTAACAATAATACAATACTACGGGAGGTAGCGCTATAGTTGAGCAAGTCATTTCATACCGGCTGAAAATCACAACACTAATAGTTTTCCCCTTACCCATAACAGCTCCGAACGTCAGCTGCTCAGGTAGCGGTGGAGGTAAGAGAGGCAGCATGAGAAAGTCATTGGAAAAAAATCTGCTCCGATGAATTTTATACCGCGTAAAAATTAATTATATGATTGTTTCCATCACATTTTTAAAGAAAATCATCGTCAGCTGTATTAACGGTGGGGGGTTATATGTCAGTCGCGTGCATGAACCTCATAGAAATTTTCACAAAAAAAGTAATTTTATACCTTATGAAATTTATACATCTTAATTTTTATACTTTTAAAATAACAAAGACAATCGTCAGCTGCAATTTTGATGGGGGGAAGACCGTCAGTCAGCGTGATAAACATTTCGCGAGGTCAATGCATTTGAGAGTTGCATAGTCTCTTTGAAAAATAAACTGACGATCTTTACATCCACAAACAATTAGCTAACGACGACTTATGTTTCTTGAACAATCTAGTTATCTTACGCTTAGAAATCAATAAGTATAGCACATATTAATCTATAATCTAATGGCTCTCGCAAGTTTGTATGACAGTCCTTCATTTTTGGGGCTAAAGACTTGAAATTTCGCAGGGAGGTAGTTAATTGTTAGTAAACATCCACTAAGAACTAATTTTGTGACAGGGCCGGCTTAAGGAGGTCTAAGGGCTCTCGCAAGTTTTTACGAAATTCTTTCATTTTTTGTGTAACAAATTTAAATTTTGGCAGGGAGTTAGTTTATAGTCAGCAGATAACTTTTAAAATTATACAAATCAGACACTCTTCCACCACACAGCAAATATATTAAGAAAGTATAGCACAGCGAGCAATGAGGAGAGGAAGGGAGACGTCCACATATAACTTATATAGCCGCGCGGCGCAGGAGTTACATATTAATTATGGGTTCTGAAATAGCTGGAGTAATTTTGAAGAAACTTTCAGTCAATCTACAGATCAACCCAGCGAGTGTTCGAATGAAGATTAGTAGCGAATAAGAAAATGAACGTGGAAGCCGCGAGTACTGCTAGTTTCTTATAAATAACACCGCATTATAATTATTTACTTTGTGTCGGTTTAAAACTATATTATAATACTAGCAATTCCTGTTGGAATACACACTCCGCCCGCGTTCTAATAACTATTAAAAATAGGTATTGTTGGGATGAAAATTTAGGGTTATGATTATTTATAGGTATAACATATTTGGTCTAAAAAAATCTACCAAATAAACACAAAAAAAAATCGTAAAAATCGGTTAAGCCGTTTCGGGGGAGGTCAATAACAAACACTGTGGCATGAGATTTTTATATATTAGAATTTAGATGTTTTTTTAACAAACGAGTATTGAGTATATAAGTTGTAAAACTTACCTATACAAATAAATAAAATTGTCTATTAAGTCTATTTGTAATACCAAAATAAAAACTATTTACTAAATTCAAATGAAATTTTATAAGATTTTATATTTAACTTGCTGACCCGTGCCCACTTCGTTAGGCATAATGTTAATAATCCTTTTTTAGTACAGAGTGTTTAAATAATTTAAATAACCACGTAAAAGCCTTTTTATTTTTCGGTTTTTTATATAACCTATGACACTTAGCAATAATGTGGCTTTCTATTGGTGAAAGAATTTTTAAAATCGGTTCAGTAGATCCCGAGATTACTCCTTACAATTTAACAAATATACAAACACACAAACTTTACTTCTTTATAATATTAGTATAGATGAAGTTAATGTGTACAATTTTATTTCTGTCTGCCACTCTGTTTTTTCGGCTAATCCCCAAAACAGCTGGACCAATTTTTACGGAATTTTCAATCTCCGATCATCTGCAGAATAGTTAAAATTCCTATACCTATATAGTTATCAGAACAATACGTAGTACATAGAGACGGACCCGAGCGAAGCTAGAGTAAGAGAGAGTATTATGCACAAGAAATTATAAATAAAGTTATTATTATATAATTCTTGTAATCTTAAAAACTATCAATCTAAAAATGGCAACGCGCAAGCAGTCGCTGGGTCAATCGAGTGTGCATGTAACTACAGCGTTTGTGCGTAATTCCAAGCCAAAGATAACTAGAATGTTAAAGAAACATGAGTCGTCGCCAGCTGATTGTTTGTGGATGTAAAGATCGTGAGTTTATTTTCTAAAGAGACTATGCAACGCTCAAATGCATCGACCTCGCGAAATGTTTATCACGCTGACTGACGGTCTTTCCCCCATCAAAAATGCAGCTGACGATTGTCTTTGTTATTTTAAAAGTATAAATATTAAGATGTATAAATTTCATAAGGTATAAAATTACTTTTTTTGTGAAAATTTCTATGAGGTTCATGCACGCGACTGACATATAACCCCCCACCGTCAATACAGCTGACGATGATTTTCTTTAAAAATGTGATGGAAACTATCATATAGCTCATTTTGGCTCGGTATAAAATTCATCGGAGCACTTTTTTTTCCAATGACTTCTTCATGCTGTCCCTCTTAGTTCCACCGCTGGTGCGGCGACTGACGCTCACTTTACTGATCTCTGACCTCTAAACAACTGTTTGAAATAAAATTCATTCGGGATAAAATTCCTAGAAAAAATACAGCGCTACCTCCCGTAGTACAAGCTTAGATATTATATAAAGTAAAAACTGACGTTTTTTTATTGTTTGATTTTTTTAAAGCTTTTAATATAAATGTAAAATAAATGTAAACAAAACAACATGTTTTCAATCAAGAACGACCACGTAAAAAATATATGACATTTCTTTTAATATTAGGGATACCGCAAGTGAGCCTAATCTGAATGGAAGCCCGGTAGATTAAAAAACAATGAATAAACAATGGAGAACCGTTTTAATTGTATATTTCAATGGAAATCCTAATTTATACCATTTGATTTATGGATATTGGTGCGCGTTCAATTTGTAAACAAAATTGATAGGTCGTCATTATTGTTTATTTTGAAACACGCGGAGCGATTAGTATGAATTATTTATTTCATACTAGCTAGATCTAGCGCGAGCGAAGCCGTGGGTTCCGCTAGTCTATTATACATATAAATATTTACATTAAAAAAGTTTATATTGTCTAAAGCGCTAAGGTTAGATTAAAAATAATTTTATATGGCGGTTAAGTAATTATTTAATTCCGTGCATATTCATATTTATTCACCTTTTAAACCTTCTTTGGACTTCCACAAATAAATCAAGATCAAAATTAGCCAAATTGGTCCAGCCGTTCTCGAGTTTTAGCGAGACTAACGAACAGCAATTCATTTTTATATGTACCTATGGATTTTATTTAAATAATATCATGTCCAAATGTTTATTTGGTAAATATGCTTTTTCTAATCGCTGTTTATGTTTCTTACTAATGTTTTCATAAAATATATATTAAAATAAGATTTTTTTTAAAATGATTGTTTCTGCCTTATTGAGATTTCTTTTCGGCAATATATTCGAAAAAGGTTCGGACATAAATTTCCTATTCTCGACGTAAGCGCTGAAATGTTAAGAAATGTCCTATCTTTTCAAGAGTTTGAGAGATATTCAAAATAATGTAACTTATGGAAACAATGGAAAATGTTTCACGACAAAACGTTCCTCATTATCTTAGATCGTAAGACGTTGCCCATTGTCTTGTAATTAAATGAAAAGTATTTTGTTTCTACGTGATATTGGTAAAGTAATTTGTACTCGACTAAAAGAAGACGTGCTTTGAAGACATTATCGAGAAAATAGAATCTAATGAAAAGTATTCTGTGTTAAATGTTTAAATATATTACCAATGAACTATGCAATAAAAATAATTATCTATAGTATAAAATAAGAATAATATATTTGTCTATTTGTTAATTCATATATTTGGTTACCTTTGGCTGCTTTGCTTTATTTTCCTGTAACATATCAAATTCAACACGAAATTCTGTTTTACACGCATGGCTTGACTCATAAATTAGATTGGCACAAAATTTTCCGGGGTCTGAAGAGAAGGTATTCTCTAAGAATAAGACAAGTTTTGAAACAATTTCTACAATATAGTGGATAGCGCAAATATGGTATAATAATTAGGACACCAAACAGTCAAATTTTGCTATGACAGAAATTCTATTTCGCGCACAGGCTTATATAAGCTCGCCGTTACCACCACTACGTGATATCCCTTCCACGAGTACGTTTTCTTACTATTCTTCCAACAATACAGTATTAAAATAGATACAGTAGTCCGCACTTAACTTTATTAAGAATAGCATTTTACGTATTTATATTTATATTAACGTGCCCAAGAGTGTGCACAATTTTACAAACAAAAGTGTTCTCGGTATTAATTTAACACTCCTGTTTCAGTGAAGGATGATTCAACACAGGTGACGAATAAGTTTCATATTGTCTTTACTGTGTAAGTCTAGGAAGTGTAAACATAGCCAGTTTGCAAACTACGAAGTAATGACAATTTGCCAAAATACTCAGTAACTTTATTTGCTCGACCCTGTATTTAAGCCCGAAACTTCACAATGTACCTCTGAGTATTCTACTTAATTGAGAAACTCGCTATAGCTTATAAATAACTTGACGTGTCAAGGTAGCGGTAATACGCTTGAGAAATCGAGTGAACTGGGTTCAAGTTCCGGGTTGACACTTCTGATATTTTCATGCGCGAATCATTACACTTGTCTTACGGCGAATCAAAATACATAAGGAAACTCCCATGTATCGCAATGAAAACTGCATGTGCGAGAGAAATTAACAAATTTTCGCTTACATAAACTTAGCCAGCCGGGTGGACTTTGTCCCAATCCCCCTGCGCTTGTTCCTCCTGTGGGCCATTAAAAAGGGATAAATATAACGTAACGGAAATAAAGTAACACCACAAATTATAAACTATCATTTTGATTAAGAGCTTTCGTTATTCTTTCGTTACGTTTTTTTTCTTTCATTCCCGATACAGAACGCATCGCTGAGTTTAATTTGTTTATGAATAACCACTTTGAAGCTTATCGTATTTTTAAAAATGAACAACGCAAAAGTAATGCTTCACCTTATATAAAGACACATATTTTAAAATAAAGTACTAGTTAAGTAGGTAAGTTGGTTTTTTTGGATATCTTTCTTCAATATGGAGTGTTGAGGACCATTTTAAGTAAAAAAATTAAAACAATTGACCAAGATATCACCTACAATGTATCAAAATAACATACAAATTAATAACATTCCGTTTCTATAATAATAACTGAGCTTTATCTTATTGCCTCTATATTCTACCCACATTGTCAAACAAATACTACAGTGGAAGCTTTATGATAATATTTATTATAATTTCATCTTTAAATACGAATGTTAAAATGGGTGAAAAATGATTTAATATTAATTGTATGACGTCAAAACTCAATTAATTTATTTTGAATTTTAACTGCCTTTTTGAGTAACTCATAACTAGTTAATATATAGAGCTACATAAGCAGAAAAGGACGAACGAGCGAAGCCAAATACTAATGATTAATCAAATTTCTAATATATGTAAAAAAGTGTGTGTCTCGAAAGCTATTATTTAACTAATAGTACTTTCTTGAGATGAGACAAATTTAATTTCACTTTGAAGCTTTATGCGTATCTACAATACATCGTTAAGAACTTACTCATTTTATTTTATTCAATTCAAGACACGGCTCCTGAAAAGTGGCGTATGTAACGAATTCGTAATTTTATTATTGCGGTCGTATAGCGTAATTGGTTTTATGTAAAAATGTATTACTTTTTGTTGGTCTCAATAAAAAATAATGATTTTACCTTTTCGCTGATATGTTTGCTCCTACAACTAAGAATTCCTTTGACGAGTATAAATTACATTAAATAAATGTTTATAAAGCGATAGCACGATAAACCTTAATTCGACATTCGGTTAACTTCATCTCAATCAACTTTTCAAAGGCCACCAAATATGTAAATATTTAATAATAATAACAGTTAGTATATATAATAACAGAAAAATTTAATTTACCAATATTTTTAATCAAAATTTAAATAATCTAAAATTAATTCTAATTTCCAAATTGGTAATATTATTGAAATAGTAAAATTTTATTGCTCTCAGGAAAATGTTATGAAAAGGAGTTAGCCGAATTTCGAATTAAGGTATCGTAATAACACCTTACGAGTACGTACCTACGAGATGTACCTATTCATACTATCCTGCCATTGCTTAATACAATCACAGATCACATAATCAACAATATTATAACATAATATATTATTATATTATTGTGTTTTTGGCATATTTAAGTCACTTCTAAAGAAGAAATAATGATACTACAAATGTTTACATTACTGTCATGTAACATAGTAATCCTACTCAAAAGCGGCTGCCGGCTAGGACACATTTGCAGCCTCAGACGTACATAAACCGGGGCACTTTGTGAGACTTTCAAAATATTGTCTCAAGAATGTTCACCGTAACTTTTCCTGAGCTCTGTAAAACTGCCAGTTTCGTAACAACTTTATTAAGCCGTATACAATTTCCTTGTAATACTTAGCTAACTAGCTTACGGGAATTGACATTTTGATTTATCTTTATAGTAGATATCACTACATAGTATAAAACAAAGTCGCTTTCTCTGTCCCTATATCCCTTAAATCTTTAAAACTACGCAACGGATTTTGATGCGGTTTTTTTTAATAGATAGAGTGATTCAAGAGGAAGGTTGATATGCATAACTAGCGGAACCCGCGGCTTTGCCTGTGCTAAATCTAGGGAAGAGCCCGAGCGAAGCGAGGGCGAGTCGCTAGTTATGTATAATTTAAGTTGTAAATATTATTTCTCATACAATATTCAATATTAGCAATGCATGAATTAATAATTGTTAATGTACCTATAATGTAAATACAGTTTCCAAGTATTAATAACCCCATTATAAATAACTGTTTAACATGTCAATAAATGGCACGAGAACACTTACAATATAGGTCTAAAAACCTTTTAATGGTTGTTCCCTTTGTTTTCTTATTCGGTATTAATTTAGTATATATAACAAAAGATTTGGTCTACAATAGGTCTATGGAGAATGCTAAAATTGGCTTCAGCTTCAGTTGACATTCTATTTAAATCCAGATCCGGCTGTTGAGGACGAAAATAGGCTTAGACTCATTTATTTTAGTCTTTACTAATAGAACAAATTGATGGAAACTATTCATAAAAGGTCTTAAATTAAATTACAGTAAGTACCTTTATAAAAATGGCTTTAAAGTATAATTTTCAAGTCCTATGTGTAATGTAGTTGTTAGTAATCAAAAATTAAAGTTCAAATGGAAAAATCACGTAAGTAACAGACTGAAGTCATCAAAACTTAAATTGCTTTTCTCTACAATATATTGACATGCTCTTTGACGGAGAGATGTCGAACTTAAAGGAAATTGTATAGTGACTTCCATTTGATAAATAGAGAATAATATTTTAACTATGTATTCTAGTTTGATACTAGTTCTAGATATAACTTTTCAATTTGTCGTAGGTATCTAAGAGAAGTCTATTCTACAGCAGATCACAGTTGTACTGATGAAGAGATACCTGTTTTACTTAATTTCTTTCTTACTTAATTTCCTTCTTACTACATTTTTTACATCAATCTATCCACAAGTTTTGCAATCATCAGTCCTTTTTAATGTCCCACTGCTGGGAATTTTAATACAAGGGGGTCAGGCCATAGTCCACCGCGCTGGCCTAGTGCATGTTGGCGGACTTCACATGTCTGAGAGAGATGGGAGACCCGGATTTGAACCCGCATCACTCGGTTATCGAAGCGAGCAAGTTACCGCTGGGCTACCACTGTCACAAATTTTGTATTTGGGTATAATAGTAACGGTATTGTAAAATTTATCTTTTGTTCGTAAAATGTACTCGTATTACAATAACTGACATTTATCTATTATTATACGGGCCTTGTCACTGTCATAGTGAATAACACTGAAATAGCGAATAAATCACATTCATGATATCTTTTTTTGGTTGTCACTAAAGGAAATGGAGATTTTTTAGTGATTTGATTTACAGAAAAATATTTATTACTTCTCTAGTATCATCAATTATTACTAACTGTAGCGCAAGCGAAGCCGAGGGTTCCGCTAGTAATAAATAAATAAATATGTTGGGACATTTTTACAACAGCGCCATCTAGTTTCGTGGTAAGCTACGAGGCTTGTGTTACGATACCAGATAGTTGATATACTACACATATAAATTTTAAATACATACATATTACTATAAATATTAACATCCATAACTGGAGAACAAACATTCGTGCTCAACAAATGAATGCCCCCAGCGGGACTCGAAACTGCGACCGCTGCCAACTGAGCCATCGTGTCGTCAAATAATATATAGTAAAATATAGCCTATGTTACTCAGTGATAATGTATGTTTCTAATAGCAAAGGAATTTTTGAAATCGGTCCAGTAGTTTTTGAATTTATTTGTTACATACAAAAATACAAATTTTTCCTCTTTATAATATTAGTATAGAATTTATATAAGGTTATTTATAAAGTGGAAATTTTGTATAATATTATGATACACTAAAATACGAATATTATAAAAAAATACTTAATATTAATTTTAGTACGTACCATTTAGTTACTTTCTAGTTCTTCTTAGGTCTGAGGCATCTTCTTTTCTAACTAGTAGTAGACTTACTCGTAGCAAAATATTCTAATAATTTAATTTTGAACATTTAAATGCGATTTAATCATGTAAATTACTTTCTTCTTAATACTGTATAATATACATTTACAAATATATAAAAAGGATTAATTATTTATTATATTCCCTTTTGCAGTTCACGGAAGCGGAAAAGGGCAACTTTGTGCCAAAAGCTGTAAAGTAATCTTGTTATATCCTAAACATAAACTTTTAAGTTGATACAGTCATCTATACTAATACAATAAAGCTGAAGAGTTTGTTTATCTGTTTGTTTGGTTGAACGCGCTAATCTCATGAACTACTGGTCTGAATTGAAAAAACCTTTTGGGTTTGAATAGTCTGTTTATCGAGGAAGTCTATAGGCTACATTACATTACGCTACGACTAATAGGAGCGGAGCATCAATGATTTCTTTTAATTTCCAGCCTTTAGAACGCGAGAAGAGCCGCGGGAAAGGCTAGTTAAGCTGTTAAGCATCATGCATATAAAACTCATTATTAAGTTATCGCTCTTTCTTAGAAAACTGTGTGTTGAGATATCAAGCCTCGGGTCTCGCATTTCTAATATTTTCATAAGCCAATTAATTTGAATACGAGCAAAACTTCTTAGAATCGTGAAAGAAAACAATATAAGGAAGCCATCTTATCTTTGAGAGATCCGAAAGAAAATTATGAAACGATATAATGTTATTAAGTAATTAATATGCACTTGTAAGCGTAATGGACTACGGTCTGGACTACCTTCCTTTGCAGAGGCCAGTGTGCAGCAGCAATCTTAAAGTAGGTTCTATTCTTTCTTAGGTTTACGCGAATACTTGACATTATAAATGAAACTATTTTTTCGGATTTTGTCGCGGATTTATTATGATTTTTGGTTCCCGACGTTTCGAATGCTTTACAGCTATCATGGTCTCGGGAGAGACTAAGTGACCATGATTGCTGTAAAGCATTCGAAACGTCGAGAACCAAAAATCATAATAAATCGGCAACAAAATCCGAAAAGATAGTTTCATTTATAGGTTCTGTTCTTTATTTTAACCAAACATCCATGTGCTACTATAATGAAGAGTAAATTGATATAATTTTTATTTATCATTAAATACTAACGATTTACTTTCGCTTCACTCGGATGCTTCTCAAGTATGTTTTTTTTCTTATATATACTCTCCGTTTTTTTTTTGCCATAACCAACAGATACTTCAAAATTTATTTATATATATAGTCGTATATAAGAGTACAAAAAGCCTTAATTGAAAGCTTCAACCACAAATAAGGTATTAATAACTGGTAGGAATTTATCATCGAAACCGTTAGTCATCCGATGACGACAAAATGGGTAGCTAAATGTTATTGTTATTCACATTTCACATTTCATATACTACAGACTGGCACCAAATGTGCCAGTCTGTAGTATATAAAATGATTCTTACGTCCGATTAAAGATAATACAGTACGTCATAATACATTATGATACGGTTTTCAAATACGCCTACGTTAGATGGAATTATATTGAATGTTTCTTATTCTTATACATAAAAACCTTATCTCTAAGTCTAGTATGTTATATGTTATTTATACATGTGTAATTTACTTCTGTTAGTGTCATAGAAATGTGTTAATTTAGTCAATATAAAACAAGTATTTAAAGTACGTAAAAATAGCTTATAAGATTTTTTTGCCAGTAGATATTTTTTTTTTATGGTAAAAAGGGGGCAAACGGGCAGGAGGCTCACCTGATGGGAAGTGATCACCTCCGCCCATGGACATCTGCAAGCAGGCTTGCAGATGCGTTGCCGGTCTTTCAGGAAAGGGAGGGATGGAGGAGGGAAGGAGAGTGGGCCTCCCGGACTCTCACTCACCGGACGAAACGCGACAGCATAGCTGCCACTTCACGCCGGTCTTCTGTGAGAGAGTGGTACTAATGAACTACACGGGGCGTGCCGGCCCATTCGGTTGCTACCCGAAGGTAACAAGCATGGCACTACCACTTAGAACTTTGTTTTGAGTTTATCGCGAACAGAGACAGATAGACGGGGAAGAACTTTGCTTTATAATATGTAATGACTAGTGAGGATGAGATTATGATCAATGAACCGTCAGATCTTACTAAACTAGAGCATGTGCCACGGAAAATATGAAAAACAACTGTTTCATTATTATTTAGACAAGTTGCCTAATTACAATTCATCGTATCATACCTAGACCTAAAACAAATAAAAAATGTTAGTTTTAAATTACACCGGAAGCATAAAGTAAAAAGCAATCTAAATTCTTAGCTTAAGTTACGCAATGGCCGTCCATTTTTTTTATTCAGAAAGTACTAATGGAATGTCATATTACGTTCGGAAGGTTTTTTTATAAAACGTTTAACTTCGACACTGCAAAAAGAATACCTAGTCGCTTTAACTTTTTATCGACCGGTAGGTCTCTGTGTGGAAATTGTTTGGCTTTTAGTGTCATAAAGTAGAGTTAGTGTGAAAACGTTCGCTATTTTTGTACAAAATATAAAATTTTTTGTACACAATTTAATAATTAATCTACAAAGATATATAAAATTGAAATGTCTGTTTGTAACATCAACATAATAGCTATTTAGTAGTTACAAAATGAATATGTGTAATTTTATATGATAATTATTTATAATATTTTTGTCTATCAGTACCGGGTAATGCTGATTTTTCTCTTTTTAAAAGACAAGAATTATAGTTCCATTAAAAAAATATAACTTCAGTGTGTTGCTTTTTTCTAATTTACATTAGGAAAGGAAATACAACGTAGTATTTATAAGCTATATATAAAAAAAGAAAATAATTAAAACATTGTTAATTACGTCTTAAGCACAAATATTCTAAACGCGTATTTCTTTGTGGTTCAGTCCATAAAATTGATTTATTTATAATTGTTCTGCTCTTAAGTTTCATACCGCCCCCTAATTATCATCCCCGAGGGATTTTTATTAGAAAAACATGCTTAAAATTTGTAACATACTCTTTTTCTAATTTATACAACTATAAGGACCATTGATTTTCACACAAAATTACATCTTTATTTTTAAGAGGCTGAATTTGAAATTTAGCATGATTTTGACCTATCAATGATTTTATATATAAACGAGGGGCAAGTTTTCTTTGTTGAAATCTCCGGAGCTATCACATATATAATATGGAAACATATATATATATATATATATAATATTTATAATTTCTTTTAGGTTTAATTTTTTTCAAAAAGTTTGTTCAAATGCTGTAAAATGCCACAACGTCTATCAAATAAACACAGCTGCCGTATGAGTAAAGGCCTAAGTAAGCTCAAGTAAATAGAACTTCTGTAACAGTACTATGAATGAAAAAATAATAACCAGACAATCACGTGGAAATAAAACCGAAGTCACATGTACTTATTAGTTTACATAGGTACTACTTTACACGTGATAATTTTTGATTGTTGAACGTTTTGCCAATTTGTTGAGGGTCGTTTATTTGTTTGGTTTTGAAATTGGTTCAATTCAGCTTATTTCTTTTTAGTGGTTTGTGTAGATTAAAGACCTAGATATTGGTTTGGTATGGTAAGCTCAGGCCGGTTTCCGCAACATTGCACCTATTTTGCGTATATATAAGCGTCCCTTGGGATATGGATTTTGTTTAGTACTGGGTTTTATTTTTTTTGCGAGAATGAAATATTGTTGTGTTCCATATTATCGCTATAACATTATATAGCGAAACGACAACGCCCGATCAAAATCGGTCTAGCCGTTTCGAAGAAGCGTAGAACAAACAAATCAGAGAGATAAAATTTTTATAAATGCTTTTTCTATCATAAGTGCCGTATTATATAAAAGTAAAATATACTTTCTTTTATGTAGAAAAAGCTGTTATTTACATTTAATAAACACATAACTTTTATTTATTCCAATAAATTTTTAGATACTCCAGATGATATCTAAATTTTTATTGTGATTGGAAATTTAAATAATTGTTCTTGTTGATTGCGATTATTTATTTGATTAAGTTACTACTACTACTACTACTATACTTATAAATATCATAGAATAGTTTTATTTCAGAAAAAAAGTGGTGAAAGGGGGATGAAAGTACGGTATACTAATATACATATAGCTTATAGACAGTGGTAGCCCAGTGGGTGGTGGTGGTCGCTTGAACATAGTAATGCGGGTTCAAATCCGGGTCGTACACCTCTGATATTTTCATATGCGAACCATTTCTAATATGATTACCACTTATCTAACGGGGAATAAAAAAGGGGAAGGAAAAATCGTGAGAAAGCCTTGAAGAAAGGGAGGAAGGGACGTTAAAAAGGGCTGAATACATACAATTTATAGTTACACTAGCTAAAACTCGAAACAAACTGTGAAGTTATGTGTTTTAAATATTAAATTTAGTTTGGTCAAATGTTTTCAACATGTACATATGTGTTAATTTGGCTCTACATGAACAGAATGCATAATGACTTAAAAATAAACTTTTAACCGAAGTGTTTAAATTCAGTACCATTGCGAGAGGAAATAGTAAATGCAGCGTGCTAATTTGCATAGTTTGTAACTAGCTTTTCCCTCCGCCTGTCGTGAGGGAATACGTAAAAACAGTCATTTTCATACATTCCAAATGGGATACGAGACCGTAAAACAAAACAAAACACACCTGATAATCAGATAAAATTAAAATTTCTTTAGAAGGAACTTTGTAATTCAATAATAACTATAAGGAATAGAAATATAATATAAAAGAATATAATATAAATATAATAGAATATAATAGAAATATAATAGAATATAACAGAAATATTATAATAAATAATATAGGCAGGTCGTTTAACTTAGTAACACATATTGTAGTAGGCGGGTTTCGCTCGGCGTACGCGATTGTTTAGTAGATAAATCATCATCCTTCGGCGATAATGTATATTGTATATTATGTTCAAAAAAAAATTACAAGCTCATATTTTATGATAACAGAAAAGATAAAGAGAGCGCATTTGTACCTGTGCGCATACTTGTGCACTATCAGAATACCATCTCCTGCGCAGTCTCACTAAGTTTGGTCGTCTTGACCACAGAGCAGCTGAATATAGAAGGGAGGCCCAAGCTGCAAATTTCTATGGAAACCACTGTCGCCACTCAAGAAATATCGCACACATGCGCAGCGTCTCACGCAGCCTGTGATTGGTTAACACACACATGCAAACAAAATTACAAGTACGCTAGTGGTTGACAAATGAAAAAATGCTATCGATATTTTTGTCGACTCTGTGTATTAAAATAAATTTATGTAATATTGGTTTTTTTACAGTTATTTTAAACAAATATTATATTTGGATTAGATTAATTCAATTATAAAAAAAACAAAACGTTTAACTTTTAATAATATAATAATAAATGTATTTTAAATGTAACATATGTGGTAAGTGAACTCTTAATAAGGTTATTAACAAAATTAAAATATGCAGTTGCCCACTAATTAAGATCTAATAATATCGATACAATAAAATATATTATAACAATATTCGTAGACAAACACATAACCTTTCAACTTGAATTTCATTATTTTACGTTATTTTCAAACAAAAGAAACCATATAAAACATAATATGCGCTGTCAGTTGTGTTTTCCTACTATAATGAAATCTATACAAAAAAAATATTATCTTTTCGATTATTTTGTCTTACAACAAAATCACAACACTATTAGAATATTCGAAAGCCAATCACGGTATGCAATACCGTGATTGGCAATAAATAAAAGTGAAACTGTGTGGGTTTCGTAGTGGACGCTATCCATTGCGGACAACGATCGCGCGTTGCTTTGAATATGCTCATGCATAGCGAGCAATGTATACTGTTGTTTTAGCTTATTGCAATAACATCGTTTGTTTTGATTTTTGTAGTCGTTGCTACATTTTTGTAAATTAAAGAGATATTCATTATTATTTTTGCATTACCGATGAAAAGATATACCTCCTCGGTGAATACTCGAAGTCTGACTACTTGCCTTGCAAGTTATAACAGCACAACTCGGCATTGTAGCACTTTTTATAGGAGCTCTGTTCTCAACGCACTCTAAGCGCGAACTACGCATGAATCGGTTGAAGTATGCGCATTTACACATAGTTACGGCGACGCTTTATTGCCCGTATCTCCATTCAAGTGTTATTTGTCAATTCAGTGGTCTTGACATAAATCGGTATCTAATAATTACTATCACTAGAATATTAATATCACTAACTATAAGTGTGATATAACTTATGTTGAGTAGTTCTTCCTTTTTAACTTGGTCATTGCTCTTTTTGTGAAGTTAGTTTAAAATCTTAAAATACATGTCATTTATGTATGAAATTCATAAATACACGAGCACTTAAGTAACTAATATAGTCTCAAGTTGTTATTTTAAAAGCTTTCTAATATATGGATCCTTACAAAACTCTGTAAAATAAATAAATCAATACGCATTCAGCACACGTGTTACCATTATTCTATTCGAACTTTACGAAAGCAAACATTTATTATTCGAAATTATCTAGAATTCTGTCGAACTATACTTCATTTATGCTGAAACAAGACGACTTTTAATATATTTCACAACTATTTTTGATGCTGGAACAAACATTTAAGACAAGACGACAAATTTTATTTTAAAAAATACATTTCCCTGAATTTTCAAATAAGATATTGATTTTAGTTTTAAATGTCTCCTCAAGCTTTTATTTTTCCAGGATATACAATATATTCGTTAGATAGCCTTAAGCATGAACGAATAAACTACTGGACCAGTTACAAAATACAAATGCATGAAAACACGTTCAACCAACTGAAGTATAACGCACACAAAGAATTGACATAATACATCAAAATTCACTCTAATGCTAGTGCTTAAACGTAGTCGATAAAATACATATATCAATGACATTTTAAATATTAATAATAAATATTGTTTGATTTTTCGCCGACAATCAAACCCAGAACGTTCGAATGGGAAAGAAAATTTATGTGTTAAAATAAAATAAAAAATTAAGTACACATACTAATTGTAATTTTTGCATTTATAATGTTTTTATTTAATTATAAAAATATTATTATAAATTTATTGTCATCAGATTGTAGGATACTGCGATAAAAGTATTTTATGTTATTGTACTGTACAAATAACATCATTATTCGCTTAGTTATTTCGTCAAATATCGATATATTTTTCGACATTGTCAAGCACTAGTCGATGTCAAATGGACTTACTCGACAGTTCTGTCATTTGTTTTGAACGGTATAATCCAGCCATTTTATGATGGTTGTCAGATGTCAACAATACATAGATATAATATCGACTATATTTAACATAGTTGAATAATACGAAATTTTATTTTACATTTACTTAAATTTTGTGATAAATAACATTAAATGTAATAAAATATATTACTTACAAGTGAAAAGAAATAGTGCTGCTTCCGCTGCTATAGTTTTTACACCATCTAATAGAACGTTTAGTCATTTTTGGGAGATGTTTTGTTGACAAGTAAGTGCTTGAGACTGACGTAAAAACAAACGGCCAGGCCTAAAATATCCTGATTACTGACATTACCGGTAAAGGTACGTCCGCTTATGTGTCTCGTCCATAGTTTATTCGTTCATGGCCTTAAGTCATTTGTTAATTAATTCGCAGAATTAATGAAAACTCCGCAATTTAACAGGTCATGTAAATATTATCAGTGGTGGATTTAGATACCGCTTTAGGCACAGTTTCATCTGCTGCTCATTTTGCTGAGGCTGTAAACATTTAAATTAGATGTCTAACTTTGTAAATGTTTAACTTTCTTTTGTTAAATTAAAAAAAAATATGTTAATTTAACTTTATATCATTATTAACAATTTCTTGTACATAAAAACAAACCATTTTTTTTTCTTATAGTGAAATTTAACCTGCATTTTACTCAAAAAGCATTGATATTAGTGATGTTAATAATTAAAACTTGGTAATTATTTCGTTGGTGGTTATCGCAGCACAAGTGTACTAGAGCATTGCCTAATGGCTAATTTTGCAATTACTAGTATAATTCCGCTTTGATTTTTGAGCAAATGAATTTGTTTTTCTTTATTTTAATCTGTGATATACTGTTAGTTCTTTGTTTTTGGCTAACCTTTCACCTCTTCAACAATAAATTTATGTAAAAAAGTCTAGTATTATTATGAGATCTATGGCATAGTAAGTATGTGTATAATGTCCTTTATTGACATTTACTCTAACTAACTTTGTTGCTCTACATATTAGAAAACTTTTGCTGTGCGTCCTCTTTTTGCAATAATTATTTTAATTTCTTTTTCACATGTATTTATTGATCAGTCCAGGCGAAAGTACTTAATGTTGGAAAATGTATCTAATTAAATCTGCATCCCACTGCATATAGATTGTTATGTGGAAATCAGGCTAGAACATAGACTAACAAAACATACTAAAACCAAACAAAATCATTCGCATCGGCAGGTTTTCCGAAGTAGAACCCCAACCATTAATGGATTGCTACAATGCCCTGCTCCACGGTAATGATGGTACACCACCCCCTGGGATAATAATCTAGTGTGTGTTCTGGCTTCACGTCTGGCTGGATTGCCGGATGCTCATGAGTCCCCAACCACGACTAGACTGTTGTGCTGTTTTTAAGATTAGAATTTTTTATACATTGTTCCATATCACATTTACCCAAATAACCAAATACCAAATTTGATTTAGATATATTTTACTACGTTTCATTATAACAATAGCAAAAGGTTGAATTTTACGATCAACATAGATACTTCCTACCATTTTTGAGTGACGGGAAAGACTGCTATCTATAGCGACCGACAAAGAGTTTTGCCGTATTACATTTTTTATGTATATGTTCACTTTACAACGTACTTGCAATCTCGACCCTCGTATATTCAAGTCCAATAATATAAAAGAAATCTCGTAAAAGCATGGAATAGAATTAAGATTTTCCCTTTGATATTCTCTAAAAATAAATGCAAGGTATTTTTTGATTATTATGTATATTAGGTATTGATATTTTTATTTTATGATTTTCAAATGATCGGTTTTATGGATATAGAAATTCCATTCAGAAATCTAATATATAAAAATCTCGTGTCACAGTGTTTGTTATCGAACTACTTCGAATCGTCCGCTTGACCGATTTTTATGATTCTTTGTGTATATTTGGTACTCGTAGGTCGTAGGCAATTTTTATTCATTTAGGTGATAAGAGTGGCCACATTTTTTTTTTTATTATTTGGTATCAAAAATACTTATAACCCTAAATCTTCATTCTTCTACCAAAAATCCCTACTTTTCAATAGTGATTAGAACGCGGGCAGAGCCGCGCGAATTTTTATTAATTTTATTTTATAATTTATACTCTAATGTAATAATTACTATTTGAATTTAAAATACATGTTATAGTTTATATACATAATTAATTTAAGGGTGTTTATAAGTTAAATACAAAATATAGGTGTAATACCAAACTTCATTTATTGATCTAGTCAAGAAGTTATAAATAAAAATTTACCAAGAATGAAAATATTTTGAAATTTCAGCATAAATTTTGTAATGACACATTATTAGGGCTATTATTCTCTTAGCCGCTATTAAAGGCCTCGTGAGGGCTTTGTTACGGATTTACCCCACAAATTATGTCGAGTTCCTGTCCCTAACTTAGTATTTCATGATTCATAATATTAGGAATTTATCTGGACTAGAGGCTTACAGTGTCATGAAACTAGTGAACGAGGACGAAAATATCTAAAATATATATTAAAAATACTTGCAATACCTTGCTTGAATGACAAAAAAAAACATTATTTTGTATGTCATGTACATTACGAATTTAACATGTTTATTTTTAATTTCAAAATTTAATTAAAGAATTCCTACGTTATATTCGATACATCATTTGATAGATTGCCTAAAATCAAATGAGGTAATATGTAGAGTTCACTAATTACTCTTTGTTATTCATTTACGATAGGAAAGCATGAGAAGCGTTTTCGAGAGCCAAATACTTATAAGCTAAGCTTATTAATACCGTTTGAGAGGATCAAGGTACGCCTGAGGGCCTCCGAGCGAAAGTGAAAATCATAATAATGGAATAAATCATAGCGCTTAGCTCTCTATTCCCTTTGGTTACTATGCGAAGGATATTATGTTAAGAATATTATGCAAGATTTTATTTGCACCAACAAAATATTCCATAAACCATATATATATTTATTAAATATCAATGTTTTTATTTTACTAAATTGTTTGTATTAAATATCACAACATTGAAGGGTTTAGGTAGGGTTATAAATTTTAAAGCCTGTTATATAGCCGATATCATTGAAAAAATTAGATGAAATGCACGAATTATTGAGATCTATTGGGACGAAAAGGTAGCTCAGAATATATTATAATGTATAAGTACTATAATTGTATACAAATAAATAGGTAATTGTTGTAATACCTGAATAAAGTAAGCGACATTTGTAATAATATTACTGAATGAGTATTTATCAAAGAAACAGATTTATTGAAGCATATTAATATTAAAATATTTATTATAGTTACGTTTATCATTAAGTCATATTCATAGCTGTAATATTATATTTATCTGAACTCTTAGCACTGAAAAGCTCTTCGAATTCCAAATCAATATTCGATAACATTTTGCGTAAGCAAAAAATCATCATCACTACATAGTATAAAACAAAGTCGCCTTTTCTGTCCCTATATCCCTATGTGCGCTTAAATCTTTAAAACTACGCAACGGATTTTGATGCGGTTTTTTCCAATAGATAGAGTGATTCAAGAGGAAGGTTTATATGTATAACTAGCGAATCCCGCGGCTTTGCCTGTGCTAAATCTAGGGAAGAGCCCGAGCGAAGCGAGGGCGAGTCGCTAGTTCAAAATAAAGTGATAACATTCTTTGACGACATCTAGAAGAGTTATTTAGATATCATTAGAGGACTTTTATATTAATCAAAATTTAACTTTTTTCCTCGTAATCAGATTCAGATAAATAAAAACGAAAACTCCTCAACGGTAATATAATGTTAACAAATTCACCTTTAGCTAACGAACCGAACTCCTTGAAGCTTTTTAAGTTACTTTTAGAACTTAATTTTGACTTGGTAAGGCTCTTAGACGTGTTATTTCATTTACATCATATGGCTTAAGTACCTGTAATCTTAATGGATTCCGTTTTTCCGTTTAAACCTTTTGCATTAAAATGATATTTACTACTTTTTTTACATTTACTCTCGTATGATACGAAATATTATATTTTTAGTAGGTACAAGTATGAGTGCGACAGAAATAGAGTGTCAAATTCAAAGTCACCCTTCATGCTACCAAAAATTCTACTACTCAACAGTAAGTGTGCTGTAGGTACATCTATATAAAATATTCACGGTAAAAAATCTTTTTCTGATGGTTTTTGTAATATAATAAATGGAGAGTACCCTGGCATGTAGGGATGAATCCTAGTGAAATGAGGGTATAACATTACATCACTATATTATAAGTATGTTACGAGTGTAAAAGTAAAGTAATTGTTTCTCCTGCAAAACAGCACCAACGTGATTTAGATGGACAGTACCTACTGATTAAATGTATGATGAGCCTAATGTTGCGAATGTTTCAAAAAAATTTATGATTGACATTCCCTCAGAAGATGAATTGGCGTCTCCTCTGCCTCTATGAAAACTCTGCAGGTTTGTGATTTACTTAGCCCCAGGGTGAATATGAGCTTGTAAGCTGCAGTGTCCAGTGTAGATTCTCATAAGTATATATTATATAGGTTTATCTATTTAAAAAAAATATGCATCTATTTACTCGTATTAAAGTCCGCATTCGAGTAAAAGTATGCAGATTTGATAGAATACTAAGCATGTTTTTTGAAGCAACAAAACAAAAGTTTGCTTTACGAGATATAGAGCAGTAGTAAAATGTCATTTCTAACTAGTTACTTATTTGATGACCTTAACAAACAATTTGTAACAACATATTAGCTTATTATATTATTTCTACATGAAATATAATATTACATTATCCATAATAACTACCTAATAATATTTTTTTAGTAAACTCCTGCACAAAATATCATAGCAAATATCTGTTATCATTAATTTACCGGATTTTTATTCGAGCCTAAAGTTAACAATTTTCGTATTTTCTGACATTTATAGTTTAAAACGGTTTAAATGTTTTATTATTTTAGCAAAAGCTAGCTGATGTTAGTACATGTTGGGAGTGCAAACGCAATTTTCGCATGTTAATCAAATTGCAGGTGGTGTGGCTTCCGTTAAGTACTAAAATTAGTGTCGAAAACGAAACATCAATATTAAGTATCTCAGTTTATAATTGTGCAATGACTGGTCATTACTAAAAAAATTGAATATACATACGAGTATACGTACCTATACACTATAGTACTAGTAGAATAGGTCAAGTTAACTTAATAATTGAAAACTATTTCAATCCACTTTTTTTTAAAGTCTGACTAATTTAATAAAAAACCATAAAAAGCACAATAAAATATAAGTGAATTCAAAGTGGATTAATAATATTATAAAGTTCTTATCTAACCGTTTTTAGTACCATAATATTTTTATATCTACTGGATTGCGAACAGCGGCACGCGATCACAACGACGTGTATGGAGAGATTACCAGCTGTGAGTATTCGATGCATTATCGGTTTTCCCGCTTTCATTGAAAATTTTGAATAAGCTGTCTTAACAGGCAGTGGTAGCCTAGTGATGACGCGCTCGCTCGGTTAATCGAGTGAAGATTCAAATCCGGGTCTCGCACCTCTGATATTCTTAAGTGCGCATAATTTCAAATATTATTACCATTCGTCTTACGGCGAAGGAATACATCACGAGGAAAAACGTCTGAGAGAACCTAGCAAGTTCTCCAAAGACATGTGAAGTCCTCTTACCCACGTGGTGGACTATGGCCTGATCCCCTAATTTCAGGAAGAATTTTCCCGTGCCTTGTAGTGGAACGTTAAAAAATAAATGTTCTTTAAATGAAAAAAGGACCGAATACATACAATAACCTTCTTGAAAAAACTCTATAAAGATAAAAAATTCTCGTGAATAGAAATTTTTAAGTTGTGGACTATTGCACTTTACCACTTTCAATCATAATTTTTAAAAAGCAACTGATAGGCTACTATAGTATAAAATTCATATAAGACACCAAAGAATGTTGGTAAGCCGACCGAAACGAGGATAAGTCGCTAATAAGGTAATAATAACTAAAAACTTGAATTATTAATAATGTTGTGTTAATACCTTGACCTACTTGAGTCATTAAACTGGTTAAATGTAATAATGCGGTTATAGAAATCATAAATTAAAGGGAACTTTAGTACGGAATTATTATGACTGTATTTCTGGTTTATTTTGTTTTTAAATTTAGTTATTCAAATATTATAATGTAGCTATTTTTATTTGAAGCTTATAGTTTATATTAGAAATTCTCGCGGCTCCGCCCGCTTTTTAATCACTAATAAAATAGGGCAAGGTTGAAAATTTAGGGTCATAAGTATTTTTTGATTTAAAATCATGAAAAAAAAATTTGGTCTAAAAATAAAAAATAAAAAATCTGGACATGGCCATCCTTATCACCTAGAAGAATAAAAATTAGCCTACGACCTATTCTCATACCTACCAAATAACCACAAAAAAATCATAAAAATTGTTAAAGGCATTTTGGAGGAGTTTGATAACCAACACTGTCAGACGAGATTTTTATATATAAATATTTTTTGACTACTTTTATAAATATCGATATTTTTGACAAGCTTTACTGCTGCAGGTCACTACTCTCGGTTATCTATGTAAGCAATAATTCTAAATAGTAATTGCCTTTTTCAGTTTTTTTTTTCAACCACTAGTTAACACACAAATTCAGTAAAAAGGAGAAACCTTATCAATAAGATTGATAGAAGAACGCAAGAAGAACTTAAACTTATGGTATTGCCATAGACGTACAATGTACATATCTCATTAGTTCAATTATTTTCATTTAGACAAGGCTTTTGACACAGACAAGTCGACCTCTAGACAAAAATCCTTAAAAATATAATTAGGCAAGATACAATAAGTGAAAGTAATTAAGCACATCTACGGTTTACGAAAGCTTTAATTAATATATATTTAATTTATAGACTAATTGATACTTTAACTTAAAGAATCGCGTAAAGATATAATAAAAAACAAGAAATAGTGGAAAAATATAATTTTCGATACGATACACGATACATCTGACTTACTTTGCTGTACTAGCGGTAGTGGGTTCAAGTCACACTACTAGCACTTATTTGTGTGATGAGCATGAATATTTCTAGTCCAGTTGTAGGTATTTAAGAGTACATTTAATAAAAGTATGTATTTAAAGTTACAATATGTGAATCAACTATCATAATATATCCATAACAGCAGCCTCGGCTTACCAGCACACTATATGGTGCTTTATTGGTTACTGTCCCAACATATTTGTATTTTTATAAGCTCTATCCGAGTCAATCATTTATATGTAAGCTATCGGTACTGAAAGAGCTTATAAAGCTTAAATTTTTTTATCGTTTATATACACTTTTTTATCCTAACTACTATAGCTTTAGAAAGCTATTACTTACTTAGTACTTATTCATATAATATATTCCAAAATATTTAATGTGTAAACTTGGTTAGAATTTTTTTTATTAATAGATTATGTATAAGGTTAAGATTACACTAGGTATTATAAATTAATTAAATTCCCCCATTGCTATATTTTTTTTCAGGTTATACTTACTATTTCAGGCTTACGCAGAAATTACTGTACGAAATTTAATAGAGTTTATACTCATAAAAGAAGAGTTATCTAGTCAGATTTTAGACTATTCTGACTATTTTACGAAATCTAGCTAACGATATGATGATTTTTGTATCAAAAAACTTAGACTCTACAGAGAGCTTACATAACATTATAATTGCAAGGTTAATATTCATTTCAAAACCGTTAAGAGTTCGAAAAAAGTATAAAAGATATACGTTATTATTATATTTTTAAGGAATACATTTATCTATGAGATGAGCAATTCATTGAACCTTAACGCTTTGTATTAAGGAAAGCGAATGTGCGAAACAAGTTGGTGCTAAGTGGGGAGAGGCTCTCGCGCAGTTTGACGCGAGCTGGCATGTATTAAACGCGGTTTTAACGATTTTATTTAACAAAATCGAAGTGAAAGTGATAAAATTCGTTTTCTGTGATAGTGCTTATATTAAAATAGTACTGTGTTGTGCTTAATATTTGCAACGGTGGGTTAAATTTTCGTACATATTTAGTTTGTAAACTAATATGGTATTGATGTACGCACGTGATTTTAGTCTGTAGTAGTTTAGGTTATAGCCTATAGTTGCGTGTAAACACATTATTTACTGCTAATGATGACTTATCTGTATAGCATCCGATATAATGACTAATAACGTGAATTGATCACGGTAGTCTCGTTTTAATTATTACTTAGCAGCATTCAGTATAATTTTTAAGTGATTTGAATATTTTTGTGTTTTTTTTTATTTTTATATAAAATCGTTATCATTTAAAAAAATATTTGCTTCAAGCGATTTATAGCACATACTTTGGCACTATCACATACAATGAGGAATGCACTACGAGTATATGGATTGACAGTTATAATGACTTGATGAGTTAAGTTACTACTAATACTTAAAGTCATAAAAAAATCTGAGAAATATCTATTCCATTTAAATAAAATGAAAGTCTTAAAAATTAAATAAAGGAACGATGAGAATAACGAATAAAAGAATTAATTAAGTATGTTAAAATTCAAAATAAATACATTAAATACAATGCCACAAAATACATTAATAACTCGTAACGAAATGATATTTATATGGTAAAAAAATTTTAAAGTTATACCAGACACCTAGATCCATACACAATATTCTTCTATTTATTTCCTATAATCTGTAGTTCAACATGTAGTGAAGGTCGGTGTCAAATAGAAGGGTGAAATAACTTGTTTTGTTTCTACGAAGATCTCAAGGTTTCAACAAACACAAATACTAATAAAAATGTCTTATAGTATAAACCATAGCACGCTTTAGTAGAGTTCATTTTAACAATTAGATATGACAAATTAACTGACGTATGCGGAAGGCTTTATCGTATAATTGGTACTAAAGATATGTATCGTCAATTATTGTAGTTAAATATACCGGTTAAAACGACTTTCACTAATGACAACATTATTTGGTTTAAATTGAAATAACTATGAAGATAAGCAAACCTATAACGGCGCCATGTTATCAACTGCTTTAGATAATATGGCTAACTATAAACTTGAAATAAAGCTAAGAGCTTCGTATACAAAATATTCATTTAATAAACTTACTATTAATTAGTAAATTGTAGCTTTCATCAATAATGCTGGATTATTTCTTTAATATCGATTCTTATAAGCCAATATTTTTGATGCTGGTTTTTTTCTCACGAAATATTTTATGGAGATTTTAACCTAGCCTAGTAAGCCTAGTATCTTTGTTATATCTGTATATACTTTCACGAGCAAACCGATTATTAAAATGTCAAATTTTCGCATAAATCTAAGAAAGTGTAATTCTACTGTGTGGATTTCTAATGTATGTGTTTGATTTTAGTTTACTTCTTTAAATATAAATACTTATTAATAAATTTTAAGGCATATATATTAACTTATATATAAAATACTTTATTACTAGTTTTACCTCTTAAGTAGTTATCAATTTACCAGCAATAAAATATTGACAGACTAAAAATTTGTTAAATAAATGCCAGTATTCATTTTATTTTAACACCAAACATTATAATTTCAGAAGTTATTATATTTCTACTTTATACAAAAGTCATGTTTCTTGATGTCCTCGATTTAATAAAATTTGCAATCAAACGAGCAGTTATAAGCGACTTAAGAAGACATTTTAAATGACGGAGTCCATGAGAAATGACTACATAATCTACGAACTAATCAGTGACGTTAGCAGGAGTGAGAGCGTGCTAAGCTTTACAATCTCGAAATACATCAGTACTTATATAGCCTTATGCATATTTAATACTCATATCCGTTGCTTTACCGGCGTAAGAACGAATTTACTATTTTCGTTCAACATTATAAGAACAAACATTGTTAAAAATAAATTAGACAATAATACTAAGGGATAGAAGTATTGCGTGCTTTTTTAGACATTTTTGTGAATTTAATTTTATTTTAGGTTTCCGAAGTTTTAGATACTTTACTGCAGTCATTGTCACGTAAGAGAAACAGTTTTAACTCTAAATTCTTAGGCACTAGCGACTCGCTCGTCCTTAGATTTAGCGCGAGTGAAGCCACGAGTTCCGCTAGTATAATTTACTTATAAACCTACCTCTTGAATCACTCTATCTGTTAAAGAAAACCGCATCAAAATCTGTTACGTAGTTTTAAAGTATACAAAGGGACAGACCGACAGCGAGAAGCAACTTTGTTTTATACTTTAACAAGAATCAGAATAAATTCGCGAAAGAATCCGACATTTTTTTATCTAAATCTGTAAAATAGCAAGTTATTTAAGTTATTAACTTATTAATATAATAACTTTCATTTTATTTATATTTTACCCATATTTCTCATTCAGATTTGGGGTTATAATAATTCAATTTTCCTTTTGAGATACTAAACACTAAAAGGTTAAATGTTATAACTAATTGAAAAACTCAATAGATTTTATGTAAATGTTATGTTCTGAAAATCTGTCATCTAATAAAATTTCTTTAAAATGACCTACTTATAGTTAAGAATATAAATATCCAAATTATAATATATGAAGTGGCTGTCTTGTAACAAACAAAACCAACTAACTAAAGTTATAATAATTGGTGTTCGTTCAAATTATTTTAAACCACGTTAACCTATTAAGCAAGCAAGCCTAAGTAAAATGAAACATTTTTTTAAGACATCATGCTACCTAAGTTTTAGAAATAAAATCGACTCGACCTATTATAGAGTAACTTGGACGTTAATGGTTCGAGGTGTTCATCCTTATCTGCTTTTACACCAATGCGCAAAGTTTAATAGTTTTTCATAAAATCAAAGCGAACGTGACCAGCCTTTTTGTGCATTCACCCGCGAAAAAATATTATTTCGATTTTAATAGTGGTATTTTATTTTAATAGTGGTATTTTATAAGTGATACTTTGGTCATTCAGAGGACTATGATCTATTTCTACATTCATATTTTGCTCCAAACTTTACCCAAATACGTTAACTTTACTAAAATAAAAATCTTGATAACCTCTAAAAATTATTTATTAATATGCGATGGGGAACCTGTTCCCCCTATGGTCTGCCATAGTCAGTCAGTACACTGTGCATATGCGTGTTGGCGGATTTCTTTCGGAATTTTGCTACTTTTTCTCAAGTTTTCTCACAATGTTTTTCTTCATCGAAAGACATTTAATAATCACGTAGGAAACAGAAAAATGTTTATTTTTCAGCACAAAAATAGTTTATGTGTGTAAAATATATTTCATTACCATCACATTTTTTATTACTACATTGAGTAGTACACTTATAGTAGGGACTATGCGAAGCGAGGGCCTCTGTATTATTATAATTATTGTAATTTAAATATTTAATGAGAGAAGAATGTATACAGTTTTCAATTTAGCAACTAATTAGATGGTTATTCATAATTAGTGGATGCTTTAGTTGCGAAATTTGATCATTAATTTTGTTTATCCATTTAAACAACTTTGGAAAACATCATAGGTGTTCATCAATTGTGAGTTAAACACATTTTTTATACATGAACTATTTATAAGTTTCTTCTATTAATGAATATCTTGTACCTTTTAGATTTCCCTATATTTTGAAGGAGGTTTTATCCACTTTGCTTGTCGCTGAGCCCCAGCTAAGCTTTATGATCTATTGTGATGTTTAAAATAAATCTTACCTAACACCATTCTAATACACATTTCTTTCTTTTATTCTACAATTCTAGTACCGACCAACCACTTTCGTTTCTTTTTGTGTTCTAAGTAACATTTGCGAAGTTATCTGCGTTCAACTAATACTAAGTTTATCTTGTCATCAATGTAGCTTATACCGACGTTGTGGGTAACATATTCGACTGTAGATCCTCAGGTCTAGATGCAACCAATCTTGGTTTTTCTAGTGAGGACTTTTCAGTTTTTGTTGGAAAGTAAACGGAGTTACATAATATATCTCCGAGATTCAGAGAAGTCTCAGTTGAACACATTGTGCCTGTATCTTATTTTCCACTTGTCGTGTCAAAATTGCACCGGTCTCTGAGAGTGAAAGGAATAAAGTGCGCACTTGTAGCTCGTACAGACTTGTTCCCTATAATAACGCCTCCACATCATACGTTAATAGCCTCCGAATCAATCAATTTGAATGGGTGATTGATCTGAATACTTGCTTGCGGTTTTAAAGTAAAATAAAATTTAATCCGTGGAAAATCAGAACGAATTACTTTATTTAATATTAAAGCTAAGAAAGAATTAATTTAAAAGGTTATTCATAAAATAATTATATAGTTACTCGTACGAGTATATTGCTAGCTCACGTTCGTTTTAAGGTTATTACAAGGTGTCAATTTATATCGCCATGACTTTACATATTCTGCAACTGTAGATACTTTCACTTCAATAAACTTGTTCGACAGAATTTAAAGGGTAATAAATTATTATTTTAACTTCGTACATTCACCTACAGATAGGAGTAGGATAAAGAAGCGTTCTACTTCCCTATACACATAATATGTATATTGTATATTGTATAAACAGCAGCTGTACGTATGGGTAAATAAAAAAAAATCTTTGTCGTATGACATCGTGGACTTAATAAAAAAATCTTTTATTTTTAAATAAGTTTTAATCAACTTATTTTACCGACTAAGTGACTTTGGCGAAGTAGTCTGTTCTCAAACGGCACGCTTTGAATTCACCAACAAAATGATTGATTTTAAGGGTAGACGTTACCCGCTTACCCGCAGATTGGCATGTAATGATTATTTTGATAACTATATAATTATCATGCATATTCATTAGAATTATATAAGAGTGATTGTTAGAAAAACGATCAGTGCTATTTTTATTCTCGACGTTTCAAATGCTTTCCAACAGTGATGGACAAAATCCGAAAATATAGTTTTAACTAAAATGTTAAGAAAATAACTGTTTATGATAAAATATTTAATAACATTATTTTAATATATTAAATCAAATAAAAATAGATTTCTTGAAATAAACGTTTCCAAGCTTTCTAAGCACCGCCATTTACGTCAATCGTCAACTTGATTTTAAGAGATTCCGTGTAACTTGTCCGTAAAGAAAGTACAGGCGACTCGGAAGGCACTTGAAAGTCAGCTAGTATCTCAAACATATTATTTTAAATTTCTATTATCGGGATTGTTATAACAATATAGTATCATTTTCATTCAATTTTGTACACTTTTACTTTCTTATTTTTGTACAATTCAATTTTAGCCCTTTTTAACATTCCACTGGGCACGGTAGGTTTTTTTTAATGGTCCAAGGGGGTAAACGGGCAGGAGGCTCACCTGATGGGAAGTGATCACCTCCGCCTATGGGCATCTGCAACATCGCAGGGCTTGCAGATGCGTTGCCGGCCTTACAGGAAAGGGAGGGTGGGAGGTAGGAGGGGGGAAGAGGGGGGGGGTAGGAGGGAGGGTGGAGGGATGGGGAGTGGGCCTCCCGGACTCTCACTCACCCGGACGAAACGCGACAGCATAGCTGTCACTTCACACCGGTCTTCTGTGAGAGAGGTACTTTACGGGACGTGCCGGCCCATTCGTCTGCTACCCGAAGGCATGAAGAAGCATGGCACTACCACTTGAAAGGTTTCCACACGATGTTTTCTTTCACCGTATGATAAGTGCGAGACCCGGAATCGAACCCGCATCACTCGGTTATCCAAGCAAGCGTTATCACTGGGATACCACTTATCATTAAATTCTACAAAATGAGCTTTATGTGTTGAATTAGCCAATAAACTATGAGTGAAATATTACCCTTTTCTCTCCAAGCGAGCGTGTTACGGCTGGGCTATCACTGTCCTTTTTAATGTTAATAGTTACTATTTTCATTTTACTTTAAAAATGATGCAAAGTAAATCTAACGCATTTATTAATCTTACAAACGTAAATACTCTGGTCCACAAAATATTTAGGTACTTTTAAATACAAAATCCGGGTATTAAAAGCTTACTGACCGTTTTTCACATACCTACCTACTTAAGTATTACCAGCCAAAGCTGCACGATGATTGAAATAAAACTCATTATGTAACCTATACAATAAAAACATTGATATTCTACACGTGCTTCGTTTGGTATTGTAAGTGACAAAAACTTAGTTACTTTTGTTGAAACCACAAACCGTTAAGTTCCATTAAAATATGACTTTAATTTACGTATTATACCGCAATGCTTTTGACTTTTTCAACTATAATATTTGATGAGAAGTATAAGTATAAGTAGGGCATATAAAATTCATAAAGTAGCAATCAAATGGAGAAGATTCTCATAATGACTGACTCTTTAAAAGATTAATTACTTATTAATATTTAGGAAAAAATTGTAGTAGTACTAATCTATAGTATTTGTAACGATGGCTAAACAGTAATGCAAGGTTTTTTATAATCAGTATGTAAATAGGCAAAAGATTTCCTTCGTTTGACCTCCCGCTAAAATTTCGACCCCTAAACAAACACTAGCTATAATTAACAAATATTATTAAGTTTGAATAAGCAAGCTGTATAATAAGATAGATAAATAGCCCGAGTATTTCAATTTAATTAATTAATTACAATCATACAAAAAAAATCTATGATATTCAAAACACAAAGATGACAATTCTAATATTTTTCAAATGAAATTTAGGAGGCCTAATTCTACGTTAATCTACCCTAAATTTTTGTTATATAAAATTTTGTTTTAAACTAAAAGGACATTTAGAAGCCCATTACGGACATTATCCCCTCGTTGATTATTTCATTAAGATTTCTCACAGACTTTCCTCTGACGTAGGTACTTTGCTGTCGTAAATGAACTTAGTGTTCTTACTTAATGCCTCTTTATCTTCTCAATAACTTACAAACATTTCAAATTAAGTACTTTATTAAATTAAAAGTTTTGATATTTTAAAGTTCAAGCAACAGTAGATATTTCCTTTAAGCTCACTATAAATATATGAGTTTGTGTAACGATTTTTTAAGAGAATACAAGTAAGGTAAGACAAAGTAAGTTTAAGAGAGTACAAACTCTTTTTATATGCTACTTTCTCTAGCTTAACTAGATGGCGCTGTGTATAATAATGTCACAACATATTTATTTATTTATTTTCATGGAGTATTACATAATATATCGTATATTATTACATAATACTCCATGAAAATAAATAAATAAATATCTTTGAAAATCTTAGTCGGTTCAAGTATATTTCTCAACAGCATCTCTCTTTCCGAGGAAAAAGGGCTAAGCTAAATAAGTTAATAAAATATGTCTCGTGCCTACAATGTCCTATGAGGTAGTACAAATAGTAATGAAATATAAAATTGCTATATAAAATACTATCCGATAGTAAAGGTGAGCTAGACCTTTATCTTTAGTAATAAAATAGATAATATGGTTTGACGTCTGTGTCTTCATTTATAGCTTCTGTTTGTATTATTATTTATTTATAAATAGCGACTTACCTTTCTTATTCTTTACTATACAGTACAGTACTTTATTTACCAAATGTTAAAGTTCATTAAAAAAATGACAATAAGTGATAAAATTAATTAGTTTTCAAAAAATATGTTCCGGTTGAGTAATCAAAAACATAATAAGTATTACCATATCACGCTGCACCCTATGAGATTAGTTTCATGTTTATCATTTTTATAATTACAGGCAGAAAGAAAACGTCTCATAGGAATTTAAAATGTTATCTAGGCATAGATAACTTTTTAAATTCCTAAAAAATGGTCAAACGCTATTGTTAATTTGAATTTAAAACAAATTATGTAGTATTAATAATAACCACAAACTTCGTTTATCGCTTTGATTATTGAAAATCGTATCAAACGCATTATCTAAGCGAGAAAGAAGATAGTATTGGATCGTTTGTCGGGCAAGGTCGTTGGCGTGCCCTAGCAGGGCATCCCGGATACTACGCTGATTTGTGAATCCAATATGCATATTTTAGGTCAAATTGAGGGATGTACATTTTATATAATATGTGAATAATATATAATACATATTTTTGGTATATTAATCTTCTTCTTCTTCGTCGTATGCTTCATTACTGAAGATCGTGCTTGTCCTGAAAGGCTTTTACTGATCTGTTGACTAGCTTCCTCCACACCACTCTGTTTTCGGCTTGTCTCAGGGCAGTAGGAATATTGAGTCCCGTTATATTTTGAATTTGATCGGACCAGCGGGTAGGTGATCGACCGCGTGGTGTTTTGCCATCAATCTTCCCTACTACAACCAGTTTGTCCAGGTTGTCTGGTTGTCTCCGGGCAATGTGTCCAAAATAACCCAAAACTCGTTGGTAGCATACAGTGGATAGTTTGGTCTTAACCTTCAGTTGGTCGAGGATAGATTTGTTTGTTCTTTTTGCTGTCCACGGTATACGCAGCATCCTTCTGTAACACCACATTTCGAAAGTCTCGATCTTTTTTCGGTCAGCTGCACGGATTGACCATGATTCTGAACCATACAGAAATATGGAGAATACCAAAGCTCGTACAAGTCTGGTCTTGGTGGTATTAGACACATTCCTGTTTTGCCAGATTCTGGTTAGCTTACTCAAAGCTGCTTTGGTCATCTGTGTACGTCTCCTAATTTCTTTGTCACAGCCTCCCTGATTGCTTATAAGTGATCCCAGGTACACAAACTCATTTACAAATTCCAGGTCCGCGAGTTCTCCCGTTCTTGCAAAAGTTCCAGCTCGATCTACTACCATGACTTTTGTTTTCCTCTTATTAATAGAAAGGCCGACCATCTCACTTGCGCGCTCGACTCTTCTAAGCAATTCAGCCATTTCCTGTTTTGAGGAGGCCAATAGCGTAGTGTCATCGGCGTATCGGAGGTTACTGATTTTGTTGCCTCCAATGGAAATGCCTCCATCCCACTCTTCTAGCGCTGTTCTCATGATGTACTCGCCGTAGATGTTAAAAAGAAGAGTGGATATGATGCATCCCTGTCGTACTCCTTTTTGTGGTTTGAAAGGAGCTGATACCACGTCACTAACTCTAACCATTGACTTCCCATTTTCATATAGGAACTCTCTGGAACACCCATTTCTAGAAGGACTCTCCATAGGCAATCCCACTTCACGCAGTCAAACGCCTTGGAGTAGTCAACAAAACACATAATTATCGGAACATTGAATTCCCGGCTCTTCTCTATGAGTTGTCTAATGTTGACAATTTGCTCTCGAGTCCCGCGACCTTTGACAAAGCCAGCCTGTTCATTAGGTATTTGCCGCTGTAGGTAAGGTTGTAATCGTCCATTAATATAGTAAAACTTATTTATATAGTAAAACTTATTTTGTGTTTTAAACAAGATAATTTTAATTTTACAATTTCATTGTATAGGTACACAAATTTCAATATATTTAAATAAAACGACAACGTTGATATGTTTCTGCAATTCCTGCAGTCCATACCAATAAGGTTGTGAGTAAACTATACAGACTCCATGCTAAGTTTAGTATTTATGTTTAACAAACGCTCTTTAGGCTGTTTAGAGCATCGCTCACGTAACATTTACTTTCCCTAACTCTGCCAATGCAAAATGAACCTTAATTTATTATTACTTAGCGATATATTGGATTAAGTTCTTATGGTAAATCATAATTTATTATTCGGAATGTAAACTTTACTCCTAGTAGGCAATAGGTGTTTTTATTTGAAACATTCTAGTCGGGTCACTCGCCAACATCCGTCTATGGATTAAAATGCATTGACGTAATAGTTTTTAAAGGACGGTCGATCCGGATTTGGTGTTGAAATTGTTAAAGAAATTTATGCTTATGTAATATAGTGAAAATATTTTAACTACAAACAACTATAATTTGTACATTTTAGTACCTACCTGTAGTACGGGATTCTTCATATTATTATTTCATACTTCGATTTTCTCATTCGTCTAGTTCTATTCTACATATCGTATAATCTAGATTAAAGTCGTTTATTTGTGTGTTAAAAATAAAATTTTATTTTTCTGATAAAAAGATATTCTTTTCAATTTCATTTGACTATTGTATCGTTCTTTTAGTCGGTAATTACCAAAATTAAAATTATAGCCAACAGTCTCTTATTTAAATTTTCTTAGCTTACAAATAAAAGGACTTTAGCAATTACAAAAGCATAAAGGCAAATATGTTACCCTAATAATACTGACATATTTTGGTTTTTACAGAGCTTTCCCCCAAAAAAACTAGCAACCTGGGGATCAAAACGATTTTACGTCATAAGTGCTAAAAATTATGTAGACCCGTCCATAGTCCGTCAAGATAAGTGTTAAAATGAAAAACATTAGCGTCAGCGTGATAAGATTTTTATGCTCCTAATATCCAATACGTACCTATCTATTACTTTCTTAAAAAATAAGGTTTTTATTACAAGCTATTACATGTCATTTAAAGAATTTGACTAAAGTACCTATTATCCGTTTAAATTATGTCCTTATGTCTATAAAGCCACGGTCATTGAACTGTAATGATGGGGTTTTAAATCCCACACAGTCTTCGTTCCAATGACTGACCATCGTTTCTCCTTCTTTAACACTAGTCAAATGATAGAGAGAGAAAAGTGAAATCAGCAAAGTTATTACAGCGAATTGTTTAGATGCTTCTATAGAATTTTATGTAGAGTGAACTAACGAATCGACTCTACTTATCCCCGAATAAAATTTTATTTGAATACAATTAACGAGACAGTAAACCAAGTAATAGTTAAAAAAATAAATCCTATATTAGTCATAAGACTGACGATTATCTTTCTAACTGACAGCAACATTTACATTTACTCTAAGGTTTAAGCATTTTAATTTTTAAAAAAATTAAATAGATTAATATTATGATAATATTTTTATCTTAATTAATTATGTGTCATATACATTTTGACCGGATGATACTCTGTGAAATTCTTTGTGTTAACTAGACCGGAACAACATAATATAGATGGTATACGAGGTGGGGTAATCGAACCCGCTAACTTCCGCATAGCAAGCAATTATTGTAATGTAATATTTTTTTAAATTTACGCGAATATTTGACATTATAAATGAAACTATCTTTTCAGATTTTGTCGCGGATTTATGTATTATGATTTTTGGTCCCCGACGTTTCGAATGTTTTACGTGAAGTGAGATTTAAAATCAAAATAAATCCGCGACAAAATTCGAAAAGATAGTTTCATTTATAATATTGTAATATAAATAAATCTATTGTATTCGAAAATCTGTTGTTGGTCACTTTCCTTTGACGTTATATTTTTGAGTAGGTATGTAGGTTTACTATTTTTTTTTATACTAGTAAATAAAATGTGGTTCTCAGAAAACTTATCTATCTAAAGTTTTCCTTTTCAGGCGGCCAGTCTTTAACACAGATAAGTTGAATTATACCTTTTGAGAGTTACTTACAGATTGCTCAGAATTAGTAAATGGCATGAAGCTTTTAGAAGTTAGAATCAAACTAACCATTGAAAAGCAAATATTGCGACTTAATTATAACTGATATTGTATTTGTTTAAAGCTATGGAAACTGTTACTCCCACGTTAACACGATGTAAACAATCCAGCGGACGTACAACTATTGTATGGGCTATTTCTAATTCATTGAATGTGAATATTGATAACGTTAAACACTTTCTTTGTATGATTTCTACTCTAAATTGGAATTGAAATCAAATATTCTCCAGTAAGTCTAGTAATTTAGAAACAAGACGAATAATCACTACATAGTATAAAACAAAGTCGCTTTCTCTGTCCCTATATCCCTTTGTACGCTTAAATCTTTAAAACTACGCAACGGATTTTGATACGGTTTTTTTTAATAGATAGAGTGATTCAAGAGGAAGGTTTAAATGCATAACTAGCGTCTCCCGAGGCTTTGCCTGTGTTAAATCTAGGAAAAAGTCCAAGCGAAGCGAGGGCGAGTCGCTAGTACATTATATGAATTTATTTCTGACTCACCCTCGCTTCGCTAGGGTTTATACCTATATTTATCGCGAGCTAAGCCGTGGGTTTCACTAGTTATACATATAAACCTTCCTCCTGAATTACTCTATCAAAAAATCGCATCAAAAGCCGTTGCGTAGTTTCAAAGACCTAAGCATACATAGGGAAAGACAGACAGAGGAAAGCGACTTTGTTTTATACTATGTAGTCATAATATATTTTTTTTATTTTGAAAGCTTTTTCTGACAAGCTGTAAAGCTCTTTATAAAAATTAAAATGTTATAGGATTAATTTTTAATTTATCACATTTTAACGACAACCAGCGATATGTATGCGTATACCTACACTATATTTAACATTTGATTTCCTATATTCGGTAAACGGTGTTCGTTAACAACGGAGCTTCTTTTTATATATATTTTTTATTGCACATGAAAAAAAAAACAAACATAAATAAAACAGAGAAGTTGAGGGAGTTATTATTTTACTACTTATAATTTTTGTGCACATCAAATAGAAAAGTATCTAGCAAGTTTTAAACTGTCTTTATACTTATATGTTACGTACGTTTAACGTATATTTAAAAGTTATTCTTTGAAAGCCATTTCAGTTGTTAGATATAGGTTACACTAATATGTTCGGACATTATTACACACAATGCCATCTAGTGTTCGTGTTAAGCTATGAAGGAAGCTTGTGTTACGGATACCAGATAGTTGATATACTACATATTATATAATTTAAATAAATACATATAATAATTATAAATACCTAAATATCTAGTAAGCTAGTTAAACTAGATGAATAAACCTCCTTTGTACAGTGATCCATATTAGTCTAAAGCTTCAACAAATCCTTTCAAACACTGGATACTGCGAATTCAAATTGTCCGTATCAGATACAAGAACATTTCAATATAACGAACAGCTCAGTAGACTCGAACCCGTGACCGTGGCACAGCAAGTAGGGTCACCATAAATTGAGCCAAACGTGTCATTGAATTATATATTTTGTTATTACTATTAAATAACAGTTAAGTTTAATAAGTATAGCAATGCTTTAGTTATTTAGTATTTTACAAGAAAGTTAAGGATTATCGATTTGTATTTGTTTTGTTTCGAAAATATTTATCCGACAGAACAACAAAAGTAATCTAAATGAAACAAATATGAACTTATGTGGGCTCAAATCAAGTTTGATTCTGAAAATGACAAAAGTTGCCCGATTATTTCGCTTACTTCCCTCCTAAAATGTTTTTAATCTCATATTGAGTTTTTGATTTGAAGAAAATTGCTGTGTAAACACAACAAACTTTGCTGTTTGGCAAATAATTTATGACAAATGATTGTGAATGTCATTGTTTCGTATAGAATAAATAAAGGCTTTTGTTCCCTTTTTTAATATTGATCACATAAATTTATTTCTATGATAGATTCATAAAAAAAATATATTTTTAATTTGTTTCTACTATTTTACTATAGAAATGTATAGATTTTTGATTTTTAATATACATATTATATGTATAATAAAATACTGTTTTGTAAAATCTTATTAATTTGGTCATTAGCGATATAGAGGCGATAATTTTTATTAGAACTCTTATTCTATCTGTATGCCTTTTTTATGGTAAAAAAGGGGCAAACGGGCAGGAGGCTCACCTGATGGGAAGTAATCACCTCCGCCCATGGACATCTGCAAGCCAGGCTTGCAGATGCGTTGCCGGCCTTTCAGGAATGGGAGGGTGGGAGGAGGGAGGGAAGGGGGAGGGAATAGGGAAGGAGAGTGGGCCTCCCGGACTCTCACTCACCGGACGAAACGCGACAGCATAGCTGCCACTTCACGCCAGTCTTCTGTGAGAGAGTGGTACAATACGGGGCGTGCCGGCCCATTCAGCTGCTACCCGAAGGTAACAAGCATGGCACTACCACTTTAGGCCTGGGAACGCGTCACGAAAAAAAACACTACCTTATAATGAAATTTCGTTGATTATGATGAAATTTCGGTTTTATGATAGCTGGTAATTAGGGTCAGCATATAATAATAACTACATTTTGAATATACATACATATTAGGTATACTTTTTACTTCGAGAAAATATTTTATCTCTGAGAAATCTACACTAACCGTTAAAAAGTAGGTACATAGGAGCGATGCCGAACGGATCATGAGTAACTCACTAGTTTTATAATAATACTAGCGACACGCCCTCGCTTCACTCGGGCTCTTCCCTAGATTTAGCACAGGCAAAGCCGCGGGATCTGCTAGTTATACATATAAACCTTCCTCTTGAATTTACTCTATCTATTAAAAGAACCGCATCAAAATCCGTTGCGTAGTTTTAAAGATTTAAGCATACATAGGGACATAGGGACAGAGAAAGCGACTTTGTTTTATACTATGTAGTGATACAGCCACTCTACACGAGCAACTACCTTAAAATGTTACAAAAATATACTTAATATAACAATTCTTATTGTAAATCTAATAAAAAATTATGTTATCTGCGTCGAATTTCTCTTTTTGAAAGAAATAATAACTCACGACTTCGTGACTTTAGATAAGATGTTGATCAACTTTCTTCACTCTACCGGATGGTTTGACTTATGTAGTTGTCTATAAATTATAGTAATTGTGAATCTTACAAATAAATAAAATTGAAGCGCTTATAATGTTAAAATAACAGCTTTTTATTAAATGTACTTACATGGAATTTTATACGGTGCTTGTAAAAAAACATACATTTTTTGTTTATCTTTTTGTTCCAGCTAAGGTCTACAATGAAAAGACCGATTTACATGAGCCTTTCAATGGCAGCTGATGTTATAGGATGTAAGTTAGGCTACTTTATTAATAGACATATATTTCTTAAAGAGAATTTAATTATTTCCATATATTTTAAGAAACTTAATTTATTTAGGATTCCGTTTGAACAAATATAACGTGCCGCAGTATGCTAGCGTAAATACAATTTTAAATCGTAACTATAAACATGTAATCTTTAAAACTTACTCATTCCTGTTTAACACTATAGATTTTATAGGCACAAAGAACACTGTGTTCTGAATCAATGTCGCTACCTATATTTTGCTATCGCACAAAATAATATTATTTGGTCTATGATACGAGTAGCTGACAAGACTTACTAGTCAGAAATTATTCACTGTTTTAAATTGGCCATTCAAAATAAAAAATAAAACATTATAATAAAAAACACTATTAAAATATCAATATCAAGAATCTGGTTGTACGTAGAAATTTAGAAATTTCGGTCATAGTATAAAGAGATGGGGTAATTAGCATTCAAATGATGTACGCGTAGTTAAATAATGTTCATGTGGGCAAAATTATTCAGCACAGACTCTCTCGAGAATGCGACTAAGTATCGGAATAGAAGCTGCTTGTAATGAATTCCTATAATACTTTTATCTTAAAAGCTCTTATTCCAAAGCTCTTATTCTACATGTATTAACAAATATAGAACTAAAAACAAAATGGTTCCGTATTTTCCAATAGATTTTATAATACTTTTGAACCAAGGAGTTTTTCAAGTAAAAATGTTGAAAAATACAAGTATAAATGTTGACCCGAATAACCAGTTATTATTATACCACAGTCTGTCATGTGGTTTTCTCGTGATGCAATCACAGACAGACTGACAGACAGACGAACATTCTAAAATCCATATATTTGGCCTAGATATCAATAATAACGACAATTTAAATACGATTTTTTTATTATATGGATAATTCAAAAATGCACGTTTTGGGAAAGGAGCTAGTAAGAACAACATTTTATATTTATTAATCAAGTTATACTTTAATATTAAGATTACTGCATATCCAGTTTTATTTTCTCCGCCGAAATATGCTTAATACGTATAAGAACTAGATGTTAATGAGTTTAATTATTTATTAATATCTTACGTTCGGGATTCTACCACAGATTCTACTTCGCTTATTTGAGTTACTCTGTAAATCTTGTGAACTGTATCTTCATAATAATTCGTATAAAATATTTATTTTATGAACGGTAAAAGAAAATTCCAGTTACAACATTTTTTATTCATACAATGTGGATGAGAAAGTACTAATCTTAAACAACTGCTATGTAAGGAATAATATAATAGATTATTAACTTAGAATTGTGAATAAGTCTAGACCTAGTGTATCTATCTTTGATCCTACCATTCGTTATGAGCTGTCTCGACTCTACTATTCAACGTCAATCAGTTCCTTTACCATAGTTTGAATAGTTCGATACTCGCTATCGCAAAATTGTTAGAAATATTCGTTCATATCTTAATTTTTACCCGACTGCGCCAGAATGAGAGTTATATTTTTCGAGAGTATGTATTTATTTATTAATGGTTTGGCACGCTCTGCAGCCTAAACGGCTCGATGGATTTTAGCTTCAAAGGTGTCGTTAGATTCTTAATTGTGAAAGTGACACCGTGTATACATTTTGAATCAGAACATAATTTTTTTTAAGGATATTTCATTTCCAAATTGCAGTCTTGTTCTTTAGTTTTTTAATTACACTGACTTGTTATACGATTTTGGTTATAGAAAAATAATGCAGTAGAGTTTTATGGTAGAAATCTTACGTTTTAATAAGTTGGTGCTTAGCTTTCATACACACGCTCTGGACGCTGACTAACGGTAGCGTGATCGTCATGGCATTTGATCGCGTATTATTTACAAATTTTTATGAACTCGACGCGTATTGAAGTTATAAGTTCCGATATAATATAGAACAGATATGCGAAATATATATTTTATAATCGAATATCATACTAATATAGATATATTATAAGTTTATTTGTTGCTACTAGTTATTAGTACCGATTATGTTTCTTGCTATCTACAAAATATAAAATGAAAATACTAAACATTTGGAAATTTATAATAAGTAAGTTTTTATTTATTTATTTATTAGTTATTGCAAAGTGTTGACAAATTCATTTTTTCTTCCCCTTGAAAGAGAGAGAATAACAGTAGTTTATTAAAATATTTTTTCATTATTATATTTAAATCTATTTTGTTACTTATGACACTATCTTAATAATTCCTAAATCTAAGATTGTAAAATATTAATAATATTTACAAAAATAAGTACAATAATACATAACTTGTTATACCTAACAATGCAACAATCAGGACCAAATTGTTCCGGAAACGAATTTAAAAGGAAGGAAGAGGTTTGTCACAGACCATTACTTATAAAATTAACGTTTTGTGGAATATATTTCATGTGGAAAAATAATATTTTCGTTTAATTTAAAGAAAAACTTCGTTTACGGACGTACGTTTCGTAAAATAATACTCCAATGAAAACGAAATGAAAAGAAAATTAGATATAATATGTTTGTATATTGTAGACGAGAAACCTTATTTTTTAAAGGCGTTTATAGTAGGAAGGTTTTAGGGTTTTACGTGCTCTTGAAATCCGAGGCACGGAGTGTAATACTGCAATAATTCCAACATCGAGCTGCAATTAATAATATTTTAATAGAAATATTTAGTGACTGAAATACTAAAATAGACCCATAAAAAACAAAAAGTTAACCCGACCTGGGACTCGAGCCTTTGACCTCTGTATCCGCGACCCTACATACTAGCTCTAGACCACGTATATTATAGTTACTGTCGGTACAGACCGACAGTTTTTATATTTTCATGCTAAACAAATTTCTGTGATATTTGAATAAGAAAGAAGAAATTGAGAAGATCATCATGAGACATGGACATAGGCTATCTTTTATTGCCGTCATGCCTTCCATGGCCATATATTTTTCTTATTCAAAATAAACAACTTTTAAAGGTGTCATTATATATTCACGTGAAAGTTATTCATGTATCGTTATAATAGTAGTATAATATCTATAAACTTCGCCGCCTTAATCTTTTGTTGGCTCAATACAGTTTCAAATACCAACTGATAGCTTTTATCCCCAAAGGATGTGAAGCAATATTGCGAATCGCTACATTTGTACAGTTCAATGCGTGATTTGACTTCTTTAGAAATTTCCTTGTGCAAATAGTAGAAGCTATATTTAAATTACTGTATATGTATAAATATTTTGAATAGTATAATTTTTTTAGTTTATTTGAATGAGTGGTTTTCATTAAATAAACAAGTACTTTATCAGAATGTTAGTTTATAATTTTATAATTTTTAATACAGTAGTTATTGTTGTAACGAAATGGCTAAGCCACATATTTTGATTAAGGTGTAGATTGTGAAGTTAGGCCTTGTAAAATTAGTGCAAGTAGAGTTAGAAGCATGGCTCTACATGAGATTTGATAACTCTTTTATAATGCGAGCCATATTACGATCTCGTCCTGGAAACATGATAATAATAATTATTCTGGGTAAAATGTAATTATTTTGTTTTGATAATAAATATTATTGTGTAAATGTATTTTCTTTACGTACAATTTATTGAAAAATATTTAAAGTTGACCAATTTCATATACAGGCAACTTTATTTTTAAAACGATAAAAATATTATAATGATTCAGTACCTATAAACTTAGTAGGTATTATACGTATGAAATTCCAAGAAATATTTCCACCGACAAACAACGTTTATAAACTGCAAAAACACTGGTAAGCTGCCAAAGTCAAAGTAAGAGAAAATTAAACACTACTCGTAGTTACCACACAAACCGAACTTGTGTTTTCCCCAATACAACATCAACCTGCTAATTCTTCAAGCGAGTCGTACTTAGCTATAGGAATTTAAACATTACATCTCTACTTTAAAGTTGAGTTTGCTTTATATACTAATGGGTGGTAGTGGGGTTTGATGACATTGTCATGTCTTAAGTGAACAGTCAGTCGCGAGATCCGGTGCGCGTGCGCTGTTGGTCGCCATTTTGTTTTTTTTTTCTTAATTTACAAAGCCTTCCGTCAAGTAACTCAAGTACTTTACTGTGTAAAGTTATACTAGTGGACGTTAGTTTTTTAGCTTCTAATTCTTCAACAATCAGTCTTTGTACCACTATTTTGTATGGAATATCAATGATAATGTGATTGTGTTTTAAATATTTGTGTGTTTTTGGATTACAATAAAATAATGAATGTAAGTACATCTTGTAAAATGTAACTTATTATACCATAAAAGTGCTTATAGTAACGAAAATGCTATAGTATTACATATTTTTTTTTATTATGCAATATAATTCTTGTGTATTCTATAATAATAAGAGGCTCAAGGCTAAACATTAATTTATAAATATAAAATAACTTATTACAAGTGCAATAGTATAAAAAACCAAAGTAAAAAAAAACTAACAACAAAGCGAGATAGAGCTATTCGTATCAATCCAACATACACATGTCGTGATTAATTAAATTGAACATGTCGATGCCATAAAACTTTCTATTGATTAATGAATGGTAGTTGAACGCGAGTCCAACGACAGCTTTCCACTATGCCACTACACTTTCTCTGAACGTTGCGTCATTGCGCATGAGTTTCGTAAATTACTTCTTAAAACACATACAAAAATGTTTTTCTATACTAATATTATAAAGAGGAAAGGTTTGTATGTAAGTATGTTTGTAACGAATTCTTTCACTATTTGAATGCTACACGCTACATATCACTGATTAATAAAAGCTATTTTAATTGCAAGAAAAAATAAGGATCCCTACTAAAACTACAATAACAGGAGAGAAGGAGGAGTGCACGCCGCACATAATATATGAAATAGGTAGCCGCGTGACTCAGGAGTATATTAAAGCTGGAGTAATTTTGGAGAATTTTCAACCCAGCGAGTGATCGAATGAAGTTTAGTAGCGATTAAAAAAATGAACGCGGACGAAGCCGCGCGTATTGCTAGAATATAATAAGTTACGAACAGATTTTACAAAAATATAATATGTACAATGTACATAACAAAGTGTAAGTTTCTTTGTAATTTTCATAGGTACTGTACAAATTATGTCGGCGTACTCACGACGTAGGCGGAGGCTTATATTATTTATTTATGCATACTTATTCCGCTTCTAAGACTCATAACGTGATGTTACATAGCTTTTGACCTTTCTCAATTAATACAAAATTCCAAAGATTCTAAAAATAAACGTTCTTTTATAAACAAGCAATATTGCCAGTCACATCATATATGTGTATTAAGCATGTATAGAACTACCGACTAGCCCTTGCTTCACTTGAGTTCGTTTTTAGGTGTTTTAATGGTTAATAATTAATATTGAATAGTTTATATATATTTTTTTGATATTTTTGATTACTGTTCCGCTCTCTTAGGTAGTTGCATAATGTTATACCCTTATAAACGGGCTATCTAATAAAAAAACTAATCGGAGAAGTAGTGCTTAGCGAGTTCAATCAAACAAACAAACTTTGCCTCTTTTGGGCGCACACATCACGCATGATATGAAGTCATAATAAACTTGTTACAATTTTAATGAGGTATCGTGACAGAAAAAGTTCAGGTCGTACCTTTTCGCTTTTACTTGGCATTCTGCTTTTTATATATCTTGTGAGTTTTTATAACACGGTTTATTAAGTTTTATTTTCAAAGATTTTATACGATAGTCGTCTTTCTTAGTAAAGTTTTAACAAGCTGAGCCATAAATACTTTTTAATAGACGTATTGAAGATCACATACGAACTAAAAGGGGTAAGGAATCGAGGCCCTTTACGTCTATATTATGTAAACCTCCTTAATTTAGGTATATAATATTCTTTATTGCACAATAAAGTTACTGTATATAAGAAAATAAGTACGCTGAGAGTGATCTATATCTAGGTAAAAAGGCAGTGGTAGCCAAGTTGTAACGAGTCCGGTTGGGTCACCGAATCCGGGTTTAAATTAGGGTCTCGCAACTCTGATATTTTCATGTGCAAATCATTTCGAAAACTTCTCTTACGGTGAAGGAAAATAGAACCTGCATGTCTGATAAGACCTAGCAAGTTTTTGAAAGACATGTGGACGGGCTAAATACATAATATGTAGGTTCTAGACTTAATTATATGAATGTATATCTTACTAATTTATTTATTAAATTATTGGTTAGGTATATGTATATAGGTATGTAATATATGTATATAAAATATTCAGTGCCAGATCACACTTTTCTAAACTATTTTTTATCTTTTTTGTTTTTTTCATTATTTGCAGTATTTTTATTATTTTAGTACTTTCTCGTCTTATACGAAACATAGTGAAATCAATGTTTAAAAATATGTCATTAATTACTATTCTATTATTTATCTTTGGGTTAGATAATAGTGACGGACGTGGGTGAACGTTAGTTATTCTATACAGCAACGCGTAATATGGTATGCCTTTTTAGGCAAAGAATAGACACAGGACTGACTTCGCGTACTTTCCGAATTCGATATTTATAAATCTACTAGAGTCTCACCTTCGCTTCGCTCGGGTTCATCCCTAGATACCCCCTTTAGTATGGTTGTTTTTTCAAACTTTATTTTTTTATTATTGTTACAAAAAAAGTATCAGTCAAATTGGTCGAGCCATTCTCGAGTTTTGTGCTTAGCAACATTAATTTTTATTTATATAGAAGATAGATTATATGGCAACCATGTAGTTAGAGTAGACGCAAGTAGCGCTAGACTTAAAGACGTAGGTATTGTGAGAAATAACAACTTGATAACTAGTTAGTTTAATGTTTATAGACATTCATTTATTAAATGATTTTTATTACTTTTAACATTCAAATTTACCAAACCAATAGCTGTAAAATATACAATTAAATGTAAGAACAAAAACAAAATGTTATTGAAACGAAAGTAAAACAACAGCTCGTATAACTCATCTATAGATTGAATTTTTCACGGTTATTGTGGCATGTTATCTTGTCAGTTATATTGTACTTATAATGGACTCAGCGTATCGGCGTCTACTTTGACGAGAGACATAATAAACTGGTTCTAATGGGAATTTGTATTTAATTGGTAGGACATTAAAAATTAATGATAGATTAAAGAAAAACTAAAATAAATGTATCTATTAGTTATATAATATCTATTTATTTGTAACTAATCATTATAATTTACAGATTGTATAAATTGTTAACTTTCTGACGTATTTTCATGTGTTTATTATTTTTTTTTTAATAAGACTGTTTTTCTTTTATTCCAAAATAATTTTAAAATCGGATTTTAGTGATAAAATTATTGGTTTTCTTTGTTTATATACTTCTGTTTCCTCTGTATTTCAAAATGTCAAAGTCATATTCAATATTTAATTTGAAGAAAATAAGTCAATATTATTGAACAATGAATTTCTCTTTCTAAATCGAGTAATTCTCAATCTCCACCGTGTCTTCTCCGTTCAAAGCGACATTGGCGAAGTAAATTGTGTCCAAATGGCACGCCTAGAAGCCACAGAATAAAGAACATAACATAAAATTGACATACAAAATAACCTTATTCATAAAACAAGTAACTACCAAATAACTATTCATTGCATACTTTTAAAATGCTACCTACATAGATTATATTGCCTTGTGATTACAAAGAACGATCACTATTTAGCTCTTTAAGTCTATTGCTTAACGGTGAATATTTTTTATTGAATTTCATAATTGGATTCCAGTGATCGGTAATTATAATTACTACTATAAAACAACATATTTTAAACTTTTTCCTACAAGTTTTCATAAGTATCAATAGTATACACCACTTATTCGTTTAAATGAATAAATGTTCACCATAAAACGATTTTAAGAATCCCCAACACGTTCAATTAGGGTGAAAAAGAAATTAAACAAATCTTTTTTCCTCCCTTTAAGAATAAAAATGCGAAAAATAATAAATTCTTTTAAGAACGGTGAATAATAAAGTTGCTCCTTGTATAGCAACGTACTTTATTGAAAGAAATAAATTAAATAGATTTAAAACTTTCTAAAGATTATCCTTCGTTACACTCGATTTAGTCCTTAGTGAAATACACAAACAAAACTATACCATATAATACTCGTATATTGGGACCCGTATATCTAACAGGGTAAAAAGTAATTTATGACTATGTACTATGCCGGACTATAAGTTTCTATCTGTTTTTATAATCTATCTCTGTGCCTCTTTCAAATCCGTTCTGTCGTACTAGCGTGAACCTATATTTATATGAAATTTCGCTTTTAAATATTAATAAAATTTCATTATTATTAGTTACTTTAGGATAAAGTTTTTACAAGCTTTGAATTTCTTATTTATTTATATCTAATCAAAAGCTTAATAAATAAGTTTCAAGCTTCTAGCTTTAAAAATTACGTAATTTCCATACAAACTTTCATCCCCTATTTCAAACCCTTACAAGCCTTTTTTCACCTTGAAAAGTAGCCTATCTCCTTTCCCAGGCTCTAGACTTCCTGTGTACAAAATTTCATTGAAATCGGTGCAGTAGATTTGTAGTGAAAGCGCGACAGACAGACAGACAGAGTTACTTTCGCATTTATAACATTAGTAAGGATATTAGTAAGGACGTAAGGACAAGGTTTGATTAGAATATATTTATAATATGTTTGATAAAGTAATATATTTTAGTCATAAAGTATTACGATTAAAAGTTGAAACTTACAACGTATGTTTTTTTTTAGTTTGTCTTAGCAGCAAACACACAGCAAACACTCGTACTATGTCGGCATTTGTGTTAAAGATATTTTAAAGATATATTATGCATAGCCACGAAACTAATTTTGTATAAATCTGTTATTATAAATGCTGAGCATCCTTGAATATTAAGATGTACGCATCAAAATTTTCGACAAGATTACTGTAATAGAGTAATACGCCTTGGGTGCTTTATTTATTTACTGGGATATCGGATATCTACTGAGAGTTATAATACGTTCTAAATTATTTATACAGCAATAAGCAATGATAAAATAAATATTTTTTTCTTTTGTAAACCGATATTTTATAGCTTTATATGGGCGTTATTAAATATAGATGGCGAAAATCGTGTATACGTATGTTAAGTTTTCATTTCTGAAAAAGAATAAATATGATTACACCGCGTAGAGCTGTAGATGAATCTCAGTGGAGTGCCATAGGAGAGTCTGAGTATACGATATTTACAATATTTAACAATAATCTAGACATTTTTGTCATATTAATAAAATTGAAGTACTTTTAATTCCAAATTAACAGCTTCTCACTAAATGAATATGAAAGTATATACGATACTAACAACAAAAAACATTTTTTTTCAAATTTTTATCTGTTTGTCTGTTTGTTCCAGACAGTCTCTTAAACGGCTAGACTAATTTTGTCGGGACTTTCACTCGCAGATAGCTAATATTCTAAGGAGTAACTTGGGCTACTTTTTATTTTAGAATTTATTTTTACTTTAACTAGCGCAACCCTCGGTTTCGTTTGCGCTAAGCCTAGGGACGATCCCCAGCAAATCGAGGTTGAGTCGTTATTATATAATAAAATTTAGCACTTGACGTATATAATGTAAATAAATTGGCACATGCGACCAAATTAAATACCCAGATACAGTTTTGTTTATTTTCATTAGGTTTATCTTATCTTGCAACTAATTAAGACATATTTTAAACGATTAATTTTGCTTAAAAACTTGTTATTAATAAAAGCTCTACATCCGTTAGATCCTGTGATGGATGACTTCTCTTTGGGTGAAGATTCCGTATGGTATAAAAAATAGGCTACGAAATCCGGGTTATAAATCATGTTCATATTTTGTCATTGGGCCTTTACGTTTCAATGCCATGATGTGCAAAATAATATTTTCGTTTTCAGTCCTAACAGCTTCTTTAATTAAGAAGCACTTCACTGTATTTTCTTCGTATAAAATGGAGTCTTAAAAGAACATTGAGTTTATTAGATTATATTATTCTAACTGTTATTTCTACAGACAGACAATTGATAATTAAAATGTTATAGTTAATCAATGAATGCATTTGTTATCGCAATCTTTAATTACAATAATTATTAATCTTATAGGTACATCCTTGTTAATGTATACGTTTTCTCATAACAATGCAAGTATTTATATAATGCTTGCAAATTCCCCTGATGCGTTTTAGATTTCTTGCTTAATATGCGTTTTAAATAAATGTACTTTTTTTAAACACAACGATAGATATATCTTTTTTGTTATATGTGTGAAGGTGGTTTAACTAAAAGTAAATTAAATTTATTTTAATATTAAGAATATTAATACATTAATTAGGCAAAAAATTTTTAATGCAATAAAAAATGATATATAAATGAAAATGATATACGAACTTATTATTTTAGTTTCATAATTATATAATACTAGCATTTCCCGCGGCTTCTCACGTGTTCTAAAGTCCGGAAACCAAATTCATTCTGAGTCGCGCGGTATGATACTTCGCAGAACTAACCCGCCCTTCCCATTTTTGCAACATTTTTCATTAATGATCCGCTCCTATTAGTCGTATCGTGATGTAATATAGCCTATAACCTTCCTCAATAAACGGACTATCCAACACTAAAAGAATTTTTCAATTCAGACCAGTAGTCCTGAGATTAGCGCGTTCAACCAAACAAACGAACAAACTCTTCAGCTGTATAATATTAGTATAGATAAACATAATAATATTAGTATGGATAAACATATTATTATTGATGATTTTTATGCAAAAAGGAAATAAAATTTATTTTATTTTTTTCGTTTGTAGGTACTCTACCTTATAAAACATTTAAAGCTTCACCAAATACTTATAATCATAAAACAGATATTGAACTTTTATACAGAGGCAATTTTGTTGCGTTGCTATAAAAATATCGTAAAATTATATATCACAGTATACCGTTTTATGGGCTTTAATTATTATTTTACACCGCATCAAAGATAAAAACCGACTGGCTCAGTTACTGAAATGGTTAAGATGTTTTATCTTTAAACGTTCCTCCGTTCTCACGCCTTGCAATCTAAAAACCTTGGTTTGAAAACGCCTGACTCTATTGAACGATACTTGTATGGGTCAAATGAGTAATCAATACAAATAAATATAATTCTAATGTATGTTCGTATCATCAACTGCATATTAAATGCATATGTAATTATAAATGATACTTATAAGAAATAAACAATTTTCAACATGAAGTGGGGGCGAGTCACAAAGATACTGTACGGCCTTGGAAATATGCTTTAGAAAGTAGCATTATGTAATATTAAGTTCTCTCGACCTCTTGAAATCCTTACTGCTATTATTAATGCATATGTGTTTATTAGTTCGTCCTTCATTTATGCAGCAACATCCATGTGCTTTACCGCAAAGATAAAGTTTATGTTACGTTCTTAGAATACCATATGGTCTCTATGAGATGTTAACAAACTAGAAATTACTAATACATGTGCTATTAGAGCTAAACACAACTAAGTTAGAAGTTAGCTAGAAACTAAGTCAGTAAGTTAGAATGCAAAAGCATATAAATATGCTAAAGTCATAATGTTATCTAAGTTATTGCCTAACTAGAGTAAGCGAATCCTCGGGTTCCGCTAGTAATAAATATAGCCTAAGTTACTCGGTGATAATGTAAGTTTCTAATGGCGAAAAAGTTTTTGAAATCGGTCCAGTAGTTTATTCGTTACTATATACAAAAATACAAATCTTTCCTCTTTATAATATTAGTATAGATTACATTGAAAACTTCTCATCGATTTAGACCTGAAAAGCACTAATATTTTTTTCTGTAAGTTTTTTATAAATAAATTAGTTTTATTAATATATATTCATGGATATAGTCACGTTACATTTATGTTTAACTCTTAAATGCATCCCAATCTGGCTATACGAGGAGGAGATAAATTCCAAGCAGTGAACCGGCTACGATTACTGATAAGTACGGAAATGGATATTTTACATATTGCTTTGAATTTACTTCAAGATAAATAAAATCACGATGTTAGCATTATCTCGCATTAGTATATGTACTTTGCAATAAAAAAGGTGATACTTAGCAATATTTATAGCCTTTATTTTATAAAAAAAACTAGTGACTCACGTCCCTAGATCTAGCGCCAGCAAAACCGCGGGTTCCGCAAGTTATATATTAAACCTTCCTCTTGAATCACTCTATCTATTAAAACAACCGCATAAAAATTCGTTGCGTAGTTTTAAAGATCTAAGCATACATAGGGACAGACAGACAGCGGGAAGCGACTTTGTTTTATACTATGTAGTGATATATTATAAGACAACTATTATTATTTTATTTTAGAAATTTACTTGTCAAATACAGTATTGCATTCTTCTTTAAAAACCTAACCCACTCACAAAAATTACCTACTTTAAAGGGAATAACATTTTTTTGATTCGTAAATATTTTTATTTACTTGCTAGCCGGCACCAGTTTTGCGTTGCCAAATATACATATAAGATGTTTTTTAGCAAACGGTCTTTTCCATTAAAGTCCGATCTTCTCTAGATTACCTACACTTTATTTATTATATATATTTACTGCTTTAGCGATTTACCGTCGCTTCGAACTTATGATAGTATCACATTAATAGATATAAATGATCACTGGCGAGTTGAGATTAAAGCTTAAATACCTGGTAAGATTTTCCTTTGAATTGGAATGATTTTAAAAGCATTTTAGAAACCCCAAGGGCAGTAAGAAAATATTTTGAAAATATTTGATTTGGCTTAAGTCTGTAAAAGACTTAAGCCAAATCAAAGTTTCTTTTACAAAATAAATTGCAAAACTTTCGTAGAATGGCGATTGTTAAGTTTTCTTAAACAAAGATTAAGTATGTTAACTTTAGATTTATTTATATTTGTTGCAGCATTAAGCTTTTATGTACATACCTGTATGTAGTTGTAGAATACTAGACCGTACCATACAAAATTATATTTAACTCAGATTAACTATAACCTCAATAACTTTAGAAATGTTTAGTCAGTCATATTATAAAGTAGTCCGATTAACATTTCCCGTAATTACTAAATGGTAAGACATATTATGTATTTACGGTTACATTTTAAAAGAGCTTTAATAAATAAATAAAAACTTGATTGGTTGATCTTTATGTCAGTCAAATTTTAATCCTATTGTATTGAAACTGAAATGATAAATTCTGCACACGATCAGGAAGCCTTTTTGACATAGTCCGTACTCGCACCTCAACGTACGTGAGCTGTATGGGATAGTTCGAGATTTATTATAGGGTATTAATAAATTTAGTTTTTTGGGACAGAACGACCTTTTTTGGGACAACACATAGGGATAGGGAACTGATTTTCAATGTTTTTGTTTGTGTTTTTTTGTAGTGTTAGTTTTTATTATTTCACTAGCATATATTGTAACAGTTAGTATTATTTTTTCAGAAATAAGATATTTTCCGCAGTAAAATGTATATTAAGTATATTATATTGATTGGAATAAGTAGCTATCATCACGACAAGTTATAGCAAAATCTGTCTTGTAGGTATTTCGGTCACAGAGAGACAAACACAAAATTTCAAAAATCTATAAATTCTGTCTCTGTGTTAATAATATTGATTAGTATTATTAATAATAATTATTTATATTAGCTTATGTGTAGTAAATTTACACGCTTTAAATGCTTAAAAATATTAACTTCATCGTTTTAACACTTTTTTCAGGATTTTTTACAGTACAAGTCTGAAATTAAAATTGACCAAATATATAGTTTTTATGTTAAACATGAATTATAGAGTAAAACTTTTAAAATATCATTAAACCTTCATTAAAAATTGAAAAAAGATAAATGGAAAAATCCTTCATTACGTAAGTACAAAGAAAGTTCTTTCAAGCGTTGTAATTATATTTTTTCTTACATTTCTGAAAACAAAATAAGTAATTACAAATATTTTTTACTTGTTACAGTAGTAGTAGCTGGTTATAATAATATTTCACATATTATATCTAAATATAGGTTGAAGGTTCATTTCATATTTATTATTTTCAATATTTCATTGATATTTAAATGTATGTAAGTATGTATTTTGTATATACTATTGCTAAAATAATAAAAGTAGTAAAAACTAAACAGATTGACTCGCCGCACTCGAGTGTGTACTAAATACTAATATAACTAATGAGTTCTTCTAGAATCTAGATCGAAATCAATCTATAATATAATAGTCAACTAGTAATAGTAAATTTCATCGAAATTCGTCCAGCCGTTTCAGTATAAAGAACTAACAAACATACACAAATATTGGCTCTTTGATTCTTAGTATATAAAAGCATTCATATCAATTAGATATATGTAACAGGTATATTTATTTGTTATATATTTTTGTGTGAGTATAATTTAAAGGAATATTTTGTCAATTTTGTTATTTCTATTTTTGCCAACTCTTCACAACTCACATTATAACATTTCCGACCCTTTTTTAACGTTATACTTCTGAACACGAACCTATTCTTATAGCGAGAGGGATAACGCTATAATTCACCACTTATGCTTAATGATGGCTGGCGAACTACGCCTTTCAAAAATAGTAAGGTTATCTCAGACATAAATAAGTTTACTATACATATTTTATTTTACTATATTAAGAAATGATAATCAAATTGAAAATTAACATAATATTCATATGAAGGTCAGAGAAGCAAGCTCCGGGGTTCAATCTGAAATAACTGAATAGACAAGCAAGTTCGGGTACTTGCTGTTCAATACATATTTCTACTTATTTATTTGTTTAGGAAATATGGGAAATATGCTAAGATTTGTTTTGCTTTAACGATGTAGTAACTAGGTATATCTTTTAGCTCATGACAGCCGCGGGCTAGATGTTCGCGAATGGTAAAGTAAGCACTTGTACGGTCGGCCAAGAAAGTGGTGTACCAGTTTTGATTTATTTTCCTTGTCATCGAAAATTACAACAAGGTTCGTTATTAAAAGATATTACTGAAAGAGACATAAAAATGACGTAAACCTAATTGATAAGTATGCATACGTCATTATTATACATGACATTTTAAACTTTATACAAATAATTATAAATCAAATAAAAAAGGACATTAATTTTAAATGTTACCAAACAAAAGTAATAAAAACTATTTAAATAGACAACCAAATTCCATTTGATAAAGAAACCTAACGATTGACATTTTGTCAAATATATTTAAGTAATTTCTCTTATTATTTTCCTCTAAAATCGATATAATTTCCATGTTATTTTTCACTCAACTGCATAAAAATATCATCTGCAATGCCTGCCAACTTGACCATTGCCGAAAGGGCACAAATAATTGCCCAATTTAAAGAGAGGTGCAGTATCAGTGCGATATCGCGGAAATTGAATATATCGAGACGTTGTGTCCGGTTTTGGATTCGTCGTGAAGGAGAGGAGGGAAGTTTGTTGGATCGCAGAAGAAGTGGTCGCCGGCCTGCACTCTCCAATAATGATAGAGAATTCATGAGACGGGAATATGAAATCAATGGTTTTAAGCCGACAAAATATTTTGCGGAGATGTTCGATGTGAGTGCCCAAACAATAAGGAATCATCTACATTACATGGGGTTGCACCACAGGCATTACGCTAAGAAAATATATTTGACGGATGCTCACAGACTTGCTCGACTGAACTTCGCCAGAGAGCACTTAGATTTTGATTGGTCTCATACAGTGTTTTGTGATGAAAAATCGTTTAAGTCCAGTCAGCATGGACGTCTACACCTTTGGCGATATAATTCAACACGGAATAGAGATGATCATGTAATCCCAAATAGAGAATCAGGTCGAATTTCCGTAAATATTTGGGGCTGGATGAGCGCTGATGGTGTAGGAGAATTGTGCACTCTATCTCCATGAGCGACGGCTGTAAATTATATCGACGTGCTTCAGAATACAATGCTACCGACAGTCCGTAATGTTTACCCGGAGAACGAAGTGCCACAATTTGATTTTGTTCAAGATAATTGTTCAATTCATAATGCGAGGATCGTAAGAGCCTGGTTTCGTTCAAACACTGACGTAAGGGTAATTCCGTGGCCCTCAAGATCACCGGACCTCAACCCGATAGAAAATCTTTGGGGCCTTATGGTGCAACGATGGTCGCATCAAAATGAAAGATCCAAACAAGATATTATTAGTCACTGTGATTCTATTTGGGAGGAAATGCGGGGAACCGATATTTGCTCACGGCTTGTTGGTTCAATGAGGTCTCGTCTTTTAGAGGTTATAGAGGCCAACGGCGGTTACACCCGTTTCTAATTTTTAAATTTTTTCAACTTTTTTTTTGTTACCATATGACTATGTTTATGTTTTTTATATTAAGTATTTTAACAGTGGTTGTGGAAATTTAATAAAAGGATAAATCTATTTTTAGCTTTTCTTTCTGACAATATAATAAAAACTTATCCTGAAATAAACTGTTTTATTGAACGCATATTGGAATTAAAAATTTACAGAAATTGTAGGTATATTAAATATAAAAGTGACATTATTCAAAAATATCAAATTACAAATTTAATCACGCATTTAAGTTTTTCATTTTATTTAAATTAATTTTTCCTTTTAATTTTTATACTTACACCGTACACGTAAGTGTTATAATTATATCATTTTAAAGGTATTTACATAAAGATTAAGAAAGATATCGTTGTTAATTTAATTTAATTATAAAAAAGGGGGCATTTCTAGTAAGGAAAGTAATTTTCTATATAATTAAAAACAATTCGCGGCACTTTTTTCGGTAATTTTATAAAGGTCTTTTATCCATAAAAATTATCATCCTAAATTAGACAGAGTATCGTAATAATCATTGTCAATATTCAGATAAGGACGGCAATAGAAGTTGTCAGATCGATCTGCAAGCGAAACTAATCTTTATCACATATGAATCTGCAAACGGCATTCAACCTAAGGGTGGTACACCACTTTCTTGGCCGACCGTACCTACTTAACAGCATACAAGTTTAGGTTTGTAGGAATAGCTATTATGATTTATGGTGGGACATTAACACACAGCAAATCTAGTTCCATGGTAAGCTACTTACCATGGAACTAGATTGTACTTGATACTTAGGCCCTGTGCTTCCATGACAATAACAATAGCAAGTATATATAGATCGTGATGTATACGTCTTTACTTCTTTAAGTCTTTTTATTTAAAAGAAATAATCGTATCTCAATATCATAAAATTGATTAATGCATGAAATCTTCTCGTTTGAAACTCCCGCAAGCAAAATGACTAAATTTATTATTTTTACATGAAAAATCAAATCGAAATAAGATATCATTTATAACCTCCTGAAGTATTAAGCAACTGTGAATCTGAATAAATTAATCGGAGGGAATAAAATGCATTACTTAGTAACGAAAAAAGAATAAAGAATAAAAAACTATTTTATGTTGGTAGAAACAAAAACCCTCAAACTTACTTGGCGACTGACATTTTTACGATGTAGGCATTACAGGATATTTCCCATGAGTGTCCTTGTGATCATGGCTATGCATCAGTTTCAAATACGGATCGATACCTGTTCTAAAGACAAAGACCCATTTCATAGCACGCAAAATATTTATTATATTCTAGCTTGTCCCGCGGCTCCGCTCGCGTTCTAATGGCTGAAAATCAAAAGAAATATTTTATTCCCATTTTCGCAACATTTTTCATTGATAAACTAATTGAATTAAACCATATATATTAGTATTTTGTATAAATATAGCACGTCTAGGGCAGTTGATCAAAATATTTGAACAATATTTTAACAAATAATTAAAAATACTCCTGCTCGCCAGACTAAGCTGTGATATACAAATAAAATGCTGAATGACAAATAAAATGGAAAGGTGTCTTCAGCCCTTTTTAACGTCCCACTGCTAGGCACTGGCCTCCCTCAGTACGATGGGGATCAGGCCATAGTCCACCGCGCTGACCTAGTGCGGGTTGGCGGACATCACATGTGTTTCGAAAACTTGATATGTATTCTCAGACATGCGCGTTTCCTCACGATGTTTTTCTTCACCGTATTGAACCCGCATCGCTCGGTTATCCAAGCTAGCTCGTAACCGCTTGCTGCTTTTTAATTATCTTTTGATTTCCAAAAGATTATTTAATCGCACACTTTTCAGCAAGCAAGTACCTTATTATCTGATTGTTTCAAATTCTTCTAACTTATGAACATATTTTGTTCAAATTATTAAAATATTGCCACCTTGTGACCTTTATGTTAATCTTCCGCGCTTGAGTAAATCCAAAACATCCCCTCTTGCCCTACTTGTAAATACGATTATTCCAATTATTGTTTCATTGTTTAAGTCCAACTCAATGTTTATTATAAGGACCAGAGACTGACCTTTCATTCATACACGTTTCAACTTTATAACATAAAAAATAATGATCATAAAAGAAAAAGAAATGTACTGCATATATCGTACCTTCGGTAGTACAAGGGCACAATTGTCAAAATTGGCCAAAACGACTTTGTACCCCCTGCTTGAAAACTATATTAATTAAAAAAAAACTAAGCGTTTTTAATTCTTGCTAACATGATGCCAAGAACACCTATAATATGTACTTTATTTTATAAAAAAGATAATAACTTTAGAGCAATATAAAACAGAGTAAAACCATTTTGAATGGAAAAAGAATCTTTAAATGGCTCTCCTGTAAAGTTGGGAACCCAACAATTGTGCCCTTGTACTACCGAAGGTGCGATATGGTATGTATGTAATGTTTGAAATAGTCAAAATCTATACTTACTACTATTTTAAAGCTGAAGAGTTTGTTTTTTTGGTTGAACGCGCTAATCTCAGGAACTACTGGTCCGAATTGAAAAATTGTTTTTGTGATGGATAGTCTGTTTATCGAGGAAAGCTATGAATAATATTATATCTAAAATTTTCAACATGATTACCGACAGACTGGTATAGATACAATTAAAAATCCTTATACTCAAGAGAATGTAAGGTACCCCCGTTATGTTTACCGCGCTTATGCAAATCCAAAAATATCGTCTTAGCTTCCCCTACTGTTTTATACTTGAATAATAAAAGTTCCCGTTACTTTACACCAGATCAAAATTACATACTTTCGTGCTCTTAAAAATAAAACATCAGTCAAAGAAATTTTCCATTTTGTACCATGGACTGAGGCATACGATAGAAAGTACTTCGACCTTTTTTTATTTAGGGAAATAAAAACCTTCTACGTGACAATACGAAGTTTTATCGGAAAGGATTTATTGCCTTACGCTTTCTTGTAGTTCACATAGTACGTTAGTTACGGCAGTATAAAATTACTTTAGGGATCGATAGGAATGAACTAAGAATGAAGGAACTAAGAAGTACCTAACTAATTTAATTAATAATTGTAATTTTACGAACAAAAACATTTTTTATCATATATTAATTTTTAAGAATAATAATTGATGTTCAATTACGTTTTTATGTGGCTTTGAAAATATTCATTTACCTACTGATTGATTTAACAATATTTTTTTTTATTTTTTTTTATTTTTTTTTATTTATTTATTTGATTCACCAGTGGTAATTACAATGTTACAATATTTAAAAATTGTGTTTACAGACATAGTTCTTATGACTAAATGCATTACCTTTTAAGGTGAATACCGCATGCATATTATAGACATTTTAGAATTTTTTTTTAAATATCTAAAGTAATAAAATTAACTTACAATATAATTAAATAATTTTAAAAAAAACCAATCAACAATATGTTTTTATATACCTATATACAGTAGTACATATTTAATAATGTATTTATATTATTTATGTATTATGAAGCGTTATTCAAAAAGTTATGGTAAGCCTTTGAAATAAGCTTAACTTAATTATAACAAGAGCTTAGTTATATACGAAAAATGAATACAATCTTCAAGTAGGTATACAAAAAAAATATGATTAGGACTATAAAGTAAACTACAAATTGTGGATATTGTTTTAAATAACCATAATAAGCCCGGCATTCAGACAGAGAAAGCGGTACTGCACGGTCTAGTGATCTTGATGAAGTCCACTCATGTCAGTTCATCTACTATAGATTGTATTCAGCCCTTTTAAACGCTCCTCTGCTGGGCACGGGCCTCCCTTAAATACGAGGAGGATTAGGCCGCATCAACCATGCTGGCCTAGTTGGCGGACTTCACATGTCTTTCGAAAATTTGCTAGACTCGCTCAGACATGCAGGTTTCCTCACGATGTTATCCAGACACCGTAAGCGTAGTGGTAATTACGTTAGAAATAATTCGCACATGAAAATTTCAGAAGTACGAGATCCCGATTTGAACCCACATCACTCGGATATCCAAGCAAGTGCGTTACCACTGGGCTTCCACTGTCAATATAGATTATAACTATTATTGAAACCAAACTAGGGGAAATTTAAAACTTGATGTGAGCTCAACAAAAATATATGAGATCATTTAGAAAGCAGTACAGCACGCTCTAGCGCTTCTGGTACAGTGACCATCATTGTGTTTAAAATAGTTTCTAATTAGATGTAACTGTTAGCTTTGTATTTTAATTTTAAATCACTTTTTGTTACACGCATTTTGAGTGGAAAAAGCGTAAATGTATTATGTAAATATTATTTTTCGACAAGATCGGAAAAATATGCAAAGTATCTTAAAATTCTAATGAATGTTAGTTAATTTACTTTTAACGTATTATTGTACGAAGGAATGGTAGTAGTTACTAAAATAAATTAAGATATACTATTTACTTTGTATTCTTCATTTCTGCCATAAAAAGTATCATATATATTATACTCAGGTATATTCTTCTTGTAAATAACAATACATTAATGATTTGTCAAGGTTCAATGCCGTGTAAATAAACATGTTTTCTTCATATAAAAATACCTTTGTATCAACAAAACAGGTCCTTTCAATAAATTGTAATCAAACGATTTTGGTTTTTTGTTTTAAAGCTATTAAGAGTGTTTATAAATATAACATTTTATAGAAAATTATTTTTATATATAGTCAGGTTACCATATTATATTCATTAGATTTCCTTAAAATTAATAATGACTTCGATTTCCGAGCACTGAACTAGTAATAACAAATGAGTTTCATTAAAGCCGATGTTATTTATATTTTATTTTATATTATATAATTTATGAGAAAATGAAGTACCCTTAATCTTTAAATTCATTAACTTATTAATCAACAGGTTTACGAACAGTCATAACCTCTCGCTCAATTATTAAGCATGAAATCTAGTAGAGGAGACCGTGGAAGATCGACCTTCACCGATCTGATAACCAGATGAGACATATTTTTTATCGAATATAATTTATAAACAAATATGCCCATAATTACTTGCCTATCTGAAAGTGCTCATGGCTATTTTTAGCTGGGCAACAGTGCTTTAAGTATGATTTTTTGCAGGCAAGTCTATATGACTGATTTTGTAATAAAATAATCTAAAATTTGATATAACTTTCGATAAGTTAGCAGAACGATGGAGTCACCTATATTGACTTACCTGTTTACATTGGCTTTGGTAGCTATACACAAAAATGAGTAGGCAAGCCTACTGAGGCATATTCTGTGTGTTAAAAACTAACAGTGAAATAAAATTCATTTGGTTATCAAAAGAATTAAAGTGATGAAAAAAAATCGATTAAAGTTAATTTAATTAAAAATAGCCATGAGCACTTTCAGATAGGCAAGTAATTATAGGCATATTTGTTTATAAATTATATTTAATAAAAAATATGTCTCATCTGGTTATCAGGTCGGTGAAGGTCGATCTTCCACCGACTCTTAGACCAATCGTATCAAATTGCACTAGAATTCATAATACGTACTGACCTTGATAGATGAGATACAAATTAGAATTTTCTAGGCATTCCTAATTCATAGAATTTCAAAGTTTGATGAAAATTTTGAATGTAGTAGTATCTTATCTTTTTGCAGTAAAATTACAACACAGAACATTGATAAGAATTTATAGTTTACATACAATATTAATTAAGTACAAGGCATACAAAAGATTTTTAGTCCATTAACCGGAGCCTCCTCCTCCTCCTTTATGTTTAAGGGTTTTACCATATATTTATCGTCATATGTTTTCCAGAAATAGCTCTATTATTTTAGTTACATTGAATTAGGTATATATTAAGACAAATATCAATATTGCCACATATAAAATATTATCACTTATTGATGATGACACATAATATTTGAGTAGGAGCCAGTAATCAACGTCGATATACTGTGATGAATAGTGGCATTTTCATGCTAATAATTGGACAGTAAATAATAAATCGGCATATAACTTGACGTATCGTTATGAATAACCTCTTTCAGTAGAGTGCCTAGTAATACAAGTATTAAATATCATTAACTTGTAATAATACATTTCGTACACAACACATATAATATAATTTCGAGATCTGTACATCAATTAATTGTGGAAAATCTTATGTAAATAATCATTGTTGTTATATAGAGATCAAATAGTTTTAAAATACACACAGGGACGAGTAAAGAAATCCTCAAGGGTACTCGCTAGTCTATGCATATAATAATAAACGAAGTGTCTATTCATCCGATAAGCGGACGAATAAATTAAATATTATTCGTCCGACAATTGGTGTTTGATATATCGCGACTGAGACTTTTTTGCTTTTTAAATGGCTCAAAGAGAAATCAATTTGTTTTTTAAGTTTTAACATACTCGTGAATGCAATTGCGGACGTTTCTATAGTACTTTTTACAAAATACCATTTTCTTGTATGTACATTGTTTTGATGTAACTACATACTCTCAGGGAGTGTTAGTAACGTAAATTTCATAGGACGACTTTTACATATAAAACTCTTGGACTTATTAAAAGTGGGTGGGATCTTAATAATAAATTATCAGCTCGGTAGGTTAAGGTAATTTTTTTTTATTTTTGGCATAGGTATATCCTGCACATAAAAATCGCTTATTTTACATTAGAAATCAAAGAAGTGATAGATATTCGTACAAACCGACAATAGTCGGACGAATAATATATTTTTTATTAATACGATTATCGGATGACTAGCAACAGCCTTTAAAATAATTTAGTCGTCCAACAATTGTTGGACGATTAAATTATTTTACTCGTCCAACTAGCAGACGACTAGCATCAGCCAATAATAAATCCATATTTCCCTTGGTCACAGTATTATGTGTGAACGTCTGGACCGACTTCGCTAATTCTTCTTTAGTTAAGTTTTTCTTTGTGAGGAGAAGAAAAACTTAAGAAAATTGCGTGAAAAATAAGAAAATTTAAGAAACCTTTATTATGTTATGGCGAATAACATGGTGCTCGCAATGACAATAATTTAAACCTGAAATTTATAAAAATCATCATACGTGTATATATAATACTTTCTTAGGTTTACGCGAATATTTGACATTATAAATGAAGGTATCTTTCCGGATTTTGTCGCGGATTTATTATGGTTTTTGGTTCCCGTGACCATGATTGCTGTAAAGCATTCGAAACGTCGGGAACCAAAAATCATAATAAATCCGCGACAAAATCCGAAAAGGTTGTTTCATTTATAACGTGTATATATTTTTATCTATCTATTTCGTACAAAGAGGTAACACGTACCCACTCATGAACCCAGGTCAAAAGAGGGTGAGTCGCTCATGTATAATATTCTAAACTCGATAGAATTTCTCATTGACAAGATAAACAAAATCTTAATAATGAACGTACTTCATCTACAAATATAATATTATCCCTTTATCCTATTTATCCTACTAATACTATTGTTGTATAAGAAAGTGGAATAAAGTTTAGAATTATAATTTGTATGGGATTCCCGTGGGATAACCATTACTTAAATTTTGAATATTAATTCAATTTGCCAAATATGGCATTGTTTAAGAATTAATGAAAACCGTTCACGCGGTTAAACTTTAACCCGCGTTAAAGCTAGTATTTAATTAAATTCATGGCTACATAATTTTATTATTATTGCTATATGTTGTACAAAAGGGCTTATATGGTTGAATAAGTCAGTAGATACACATTTTTCTTGAAACACTGACATGGTACAAACCTTGACAGATCTAGGATATGTAATAGTTTTAACGTGTCAGTCGCTTCAATAGAAATGATTTCTAATGAACTTGTGAAAGTCTGAGGCTTACCGCAACTTGGTCAGATATCTAGCAAATACTACATTCCTTTAATTCATTTGCTTTTTATACAATTAATGTATCATATTTTATATTTTATTGCATTCCATAAACAAATGTTTAAAAAGAAACAGGTTCAAGTATGTGAAATGTCATTTGTCATACTCAATTATGCTACGATTACTATAAAACTAGTCCCCAGTAATAAACAAAAACGAATCTGTTCCACTGGGATCGTAAATCTTACCGAGATATAAAGTAAGCGATCTACTACTCCAGGCTAGGATCTATCTTTGTGCCAAATTTCATTCAAATCTACTCAGCCGTTTTGATTAAATAACAAACACTCATCCATTCAATATTTATATTGGTAATTATTGATTTACCTTACATGCGGAGATATCTATACTTAATACTTTTTTTATGTTTTAACTATTTATTAGTGATGCACTTTGATTTTCCTAGTTTTTTTTATTTTATTTATTTGATCATTGCTTATATTGTTGTATTAGTAAGTTATTATTAAAGTTTTATTCTATACCTTTAAACATTTGTATTTGTGGGGTTACATTTACACACTGATAATTTCTAACGTTTATAATATGTACTTAAATCAATGTTTTTGTTTCAGATTAATCGAGGAGTGCAGTGTTGAAAAATATTTTAGAACGCAGACTGAGTGAAAGTGAATAAGTTATTGTGAATCGCAATCGCCTTTAGTTTTATGTTGTGATGAAGATTTTTGAATTGTGATGCTGTTAGATCGAGGACCAATGAAGCGACGAAGGCGTTACATTTTCTATACTAGTATACAGTGAAAGTGTGTAAAATGATTATTGCCATTTGGATTATTACAGGATGCTTTACATTAGGTAAGTGTTTGTTATCACGGTACTCTATTATTATAGTTGAAAAGGTTAACATGTTTCTTACTTCTTTACAGTTTAAATGTAGGGAATTAAGCTTTTTAGTATACAGGCCAGACTATCAATTATCACAGCCTTATCACCTTTTATATTTTATTACTATTTATTATTATTTTATTACACAATAGAATATTATAATCATTTTTATAATCAAAACTCGGAAAAACTGAAAGTCTGGCAGACTGAACACTCCGTAGTGTGCGAAGGTGGAAGCCCTCCGTACTGATTAAGCAGTCGGCCGAAAGTTGTCAGACTGTTTAATTTGAATCAATCGTATAGCACCACAAAACTTTTAAGTCGGCCGTACCAAATCGTTCTAACTAATGTGCGCACTTCCATACTTCTCCTTACTGATTAAGCAACCAACCAAACTATCGGCCGATCGAAAGTTCGCTGTTTTCGGGATCTCTAATAGTAATAAGATCTCTAATAGTAATAATACTTAATAAAAGAAATTTAGGGCAAATTTAGAGTAAATTGCTTGTACGTAGAAACATACAAAGAAACCTCTGTTTCTTAAAATTCACCAAATTTTAATAATACTAAAAGATATTTTATAAAATCCGAATAAACTATATTTAAGGAAAACTAAAATTTCGCAACAAAGATACACCAAATAAACTTTGCTAGCCTTTAGCGTCCATATATCGGTTTCTAAGGTTCAACTAAGCATAATACATTTAAAGGCACTAGTCCTAGGAGTATATCAGTTGAATTTGAAACTCAACTCCTAAGGGATTAGAAAATGGATGTGAATGTTGGTATAGATAAATAACTAAACTAGCCTGGTTCGGTTTTGATTTAGAAGAAGAGAGTTACCTACTGGGAATAGGGTTACTTACTTTAACGTAAGTTTTATTGAAGCTCACCTAAAACTTACTACTGAATAAAACTAGTTAAAAATAAACTTATCAAAGCTGAAATATTTATATTATATATTAAAAAATATTTAGCGACACCAATCAAATATGAAATAAAAACGAAAAAAGTTTATAATATGTAAAAATACAGAATTTTAAAAAGCTACATTATTTATTTATTTCTTTTAATTTCCAAAAAGAATTTTCATAACTGAATAAATGAAATTATTTAGGCTAAAATTGATAATGGAAAATAATCATGCAGATGTAATAGATTAGTACATACTAAATGAACTATTTTATTGCAAGTGATAGCAGTAATAATTACCTATAGAAATGTTAATTAATGAATGAATAGTAGCAAAATTTTAATCTTATTGATAGAGCTCAATTAATTAAAATATTAATTACCTTTACCTAAGACCTAGGTATTATTAGAAACTATAACTTAAAAAAAACAACAAAAGCTGTCAGTAATTATACCTAATTCTCCTTTATAAAAAAACTCTAATACTAGTGTATTAGAATTCCGCCAGGCATTAGAAGTTCTTAGAAAGTACCAGGATATAAGAGACGAGCAGCAGATCTATTTTAGCGAGCCGTGTCTACAGTCTACACATCCACGTCCAGCCCTCACACACATGGGTAGTTTTTCTATGATTTCCCTGTTTCATTCGCACCTGAGAATGAGTGTGTATGCTAGAAAGAGACGTGCGCGACAAAGTCAACACATATAAGTCCCGTATTCGCTTTAGTAAAGACTACATTCATATGTGAAAACGGGATACAAGTTGGTCTGACGTACAATACACTGCGTATAGTACCAAGGCAGTATAGATACGTAGAAGGTTTGAAAGAGGATTGAATTGAAACATTGCTTCGAACAAAAAGGCAACACTAACGGAATAGCTATTGCTTATATATGGATTTTTTGCTTAGAATATCGAAGATTCTATAGAGTATTAGAAATATAAAAGAATTGAACGTTATTACTGTTTCTTGTTGAAGTTAAGCTTCTTATGAAAAGTCAATTATAATATTGGCATCTAAACAATAATTTTATTATTATAGTGACAATCAAATAAATACAGTTTACGCTTTATTAATTGATTTGCTTTATATTGTTACTTCTCAATTTTCACCGAAAGTGTTATTATCACATGGAAAACGTGTTTCTTTTTCCACTGTCAATATTTTACTGTATTTTGCTTCTTCTGAGAAAATTTGATATTATTGTATGTAGGAACTTTATCTTTTCGGAAAACTTAAAGCACTAATAAACCCAAATATTTAAATCTAATTATACTATGAATGAATAATCTTAAAAATTCTGAGAATTTTCGTCTAGATTGTATTACGTTTAACCTTTCTCTTTCTTTAGTCCCTAAAATTTGATTAGGTATCTTTTATTAACATTGTTTAAAAGCGTTGGCGTTGAAAACGTATCGTGTTGACAAAAGTTTTATGTAATATTGTTTATAATAATGATAATAATATACTTAAGATAAAATACAACGGCTTACTTCTGTAGCTTAGCGTAGGTATTAAACACATTTCTATTTTCTAAGAAGTCATAATATTTACATTAACTCACTCACTAATCACGAAGTATGGAAAATCACTCCACGTATAAAGATGAAGGCAGGGAGGCTGTTTATAATTCGTAGACGTTCTCTAAGAACTTATTTTGCGACAGAACCGTACTAAGGAGGTGTGAGGGTACCCGCAAGTTTTTTTTTTGGGACATTTACACACAGCACTATCTAGTTCCACGATAAGGTATGAGCCAATTGTGTAATGGATACTAGATGGTTGATATACTACAAATATATAAGTTTAAATACATACATATTATAAATATAAACATCCATGACTGGAGTACAAACATTCGTGCTCAACAAATGAATGCCCGCAGCGGGACTCGAACCCGCGACCGCTGGCGCAGCAAGTAGGGTCACTACAAACTGCGCCACGCGTGTTTATATAAAAGTCCTTCATTTTTTGTGCTAGAAAGTCGCTAGTTGCAGACTTGGTACATAAAAAAAATTTTTACTAAATAATGTTGTAAGTACAGTGGTAGCCCAGCGGTAACGCGTCGCTTGGATAACCGAGTGATGCGGGTTCAAATCCGGGTCTCGCACCTCTGATATTTTCATGTGCGAATCATTTCTATCATGATTACCACTTGTCTTACGGTGAAGGAAAACATCGTGAGGAAACCTGCATGTCTGAGGAAACCTAACAAGTTTTCGAAAGGCATGTGAAGTCCGCCAACACGCACTAGGCCAGCGCGGTGGACTATGGCCTGATCCCACTCGTACTGAGGGAGGCCCGTGCCCAGCAGTGGGACGTTAAAAAGGGCTGATGATGATGATGATGATGAATGTTGTAAATTTTTATTTAAAAGATACGCGGTTAGGAAAATTTCTCCTTATTTATGTTATAAGCAAGCCCAAAAGCCCTAACTATTATACTGTATATTCCCTTAAAGCTTAGTGACACAATATCGTATTGTTTACAAAATATCACAGCCAAGCGACATATACTGTTTACTTTAATCTCATTCTCGTTAAACTCATTTCTTGTCTTATTTTAGCAATTTCTTTTTGTCGTTATAGTTTGAAAATATGTTTGTAGACGACCAGAGACACCTCGCTCCGCTTGGACTCGTCCGCGGGTGTTTTAAAATTATAGTGAAAAGTCATAAGTGAAAAGTATTTGGAAAAAAATATGGTTTTATGACTGTACTCTTATTCGTAGTGATTTAATTATAGCATTAAGAATTCGCTCAGGACATATTCCATTGAATAAGTTTAAATTTATTATGAAAATAGTGAATACTCCCAATTGTACAGATTGTGGGACAATTGAGGATGTATATCATGTCTTAATGGTATGTGTCCGAAATGAATACTTTAGACAATATCTTCAAATTAGTTTAAACATTACCTTAAATATTACTTAATGTACATTCTTCTTATCATTATCACCTACTAGTGATAATGCTAAATTATTGTATAAATTAGCTAAAATATGTATAGATTTAAGATAATAATTTTGTTTAACTTACAGAGCGACAAAGTCAAATTTTTACTAAGCTCTTTAAATAAAGAGAAAATGAAAAGTATCCTATATTAATAGCCGGCTATAATCATACCGAATTTTAATAAAACCTGTCCAGCTGTTTTCAAGAGCTGCGGTCACAGAGTGATAAAATAAATACTAAAAACTATACATTCAATCTATGTAATGATAATAATTACTACTTGGATAAGATTTTTCAAAACATATTACGTTTTAAGATTCGACTATGTAAGAATTTTATTATAGGTATGTGTAGATTTCTTATACATTATAACCGTACCTTATTTTGCAAGTATACCAAAATACGATTTCATACAAAACAAATGTTTGGGAAACATAGCCAAGGTTTTTTTCATTATTATACTTACTACTATGAATTTTACGCGTTCTTTAACATTGCGGGCGATATATTATGTGTGTACGAGCTCGACTATTAGATTGATAACAACTACCACCTAGAAAAATATTCAAGCTGTGGTAGTTAAGTAAGCACGTAGTAGGTACATGTATTAGATAAAAATATTTTGACTACTTCTATTGTAGACTAGCAAACCCTTAAATTAAATAGCTTCGCTGGATGCAAGTCAAAATAATTAACAAAAATAAAAGTAGTCTAAGTTATACCTTATAACATTAGCTATCTGTGAGTGAAAGTCCGGTCAAAATCGGTCGAGCCAATTAAGAAATTAGCCGGAACAAACAGACAGACAGGCAAAAATTTTTAAAATTGATATTTTGATGTAAGCGTATATTATCTTCATATTATGCACTTAGTAAAAAGCTGTTAATGTGAAATTAAAAACAGACTATAACCATACCATATTTGCACAGTATAGAATCAGAGTAGATCGAGAATCACTAAAATAGTCGATTACGCAATACATATTAAAGTAACCTATATCTGTGCTTATATGAACTAACAGGTGTTTCCTCGGTTACTTCAAAGGTTTTAATAAAATCCGATAGAGCTTATATAGACAATATTAATGCAATAAAAAGTTATTATATTTTGTGAAGTACTTGATTATCATAAAAATGCTATCTATCCCTTACTGCCTGCTTCGCAATATATTTTTTAAGGCTAAGGATACGATAAATAAAAGTGATATTGTAGAAACGAGTTTTTGGTAGGTAAGAAGTATAACAGTATCAATTTTTTTGTTTTCGAATTACTCAGCACTTTTTAACTTCCCATTGCTGGGTGCAATCAAGCCATAGTCACAGACTTCACTTGTCTTTCGAAAACTTGCTAGGTTCTCTCTAAAATTGAGGTTTTCATACATAAGAATCCGAGATCCAGGATTTGAATCCTAGCGCGTTACCACCGGGCTACTACAAGATAGTAGTTTAATGGGTATGATGTTCAAAATTAGCTTACACGTTAGCAAGATTTCGAAAGACACTTGAAATTCTTCAGCTTGTTTACTTATACGCCTTCGCATTGTAAAGCACGTGTCAAGCAGTGAGATATTAGAAAAGGCCGAATACAACAAATCTGTGTTTAAATATCAAGGGAAGTTTTCATATTATTAAATAGGGAACCAAAGTGTTAAAATACGATCGCAATCTTCTTAAAACTTTGATGCGGGCATTTATTTCAGCTTTGTGATGATATGCGGAGAGTCAAGCTGAGACAAAGCAGTTGTGGCTATGAAGTAAATTTAGAATTAATATGTTAATTATAAAGTTGTCTAACTGAATAACGCGGTCTGATTCAATTTTGCGATTGATTTGCGATTTGAAAAATATATAGTTTTTTTTTTTTCTTTGACTTTAAAATAACTTAACAGTCGTTATGTCAGTAGCTTAGTTTTATTGTATGTAAATAGAAAAAATAATAAAAGACTGTTCCATATCATCGTTTTGAAAATATGAAATTTTGAACAATGTGAATATGGTAATAATAATAATTATTAATACCGAAATAAACATTTTTATTTGCGCTCTGGAACATTGCTTTATATTTAATTTAGCAAAGTATTAATATCTTAAATTATTTACTGTCAAAAATACAATATAGCTTTCAATGCGTAAAAGAATTTTAAAAACCGTGTCAGTATTTCCGGAATTCGCTACCAATATCAGAACTCAGTAATTTTAATAATAGTGTAGATCGTTTATGACCATTTATGGTATCCAATCACTTCCCATATGATAATTATTTGATCACTTTTGATGATAACTAGTGAATATATTATATAGAGTCGTTAACCGGATATTATAATAATTTAAGCCAACGCCGGATTTCCGTTAATCAAATGACATGTTGTATTTAATTAAAAGCATGTGTTCAATGTAATTACTTAAGAGCCTATTTGAATGTGAAAATGCAGAAATAAAGACTAAAAAAGAAAAAAAACTTTTTTAAAGTATCTAACATAGCGTTAAAGTATTTTTCTACGATTGTTTAAATCAAACCTCGATATGTCATCAATAACATTTAATACTGCGAAACAGTAAATGCTTGACAACCGATAAAATGGCTAGGAATCCCAAGCCCGGACAACTTACGATTCAACCATTTTTATGACTTACTAGTGAAGTGGGAAAATATTCATGTATGTCATACACATGTGCAGGTGAAAATTGAATCCACATTCATATGATGTGAATAAAGCCTATAACATACTTTAATTGCTGAGGCATAAGAATCACAATCGATTGTTATAATATTCTGGACTACTTCTTGCTTTGCTCTTGAAATTTCAATGAACTGTAGACTGTATTTTATAGGTGTTAGAGTGTATATTATTTAACGATATGTTTAGTATGCTTCTATGCACTTCTGCAGTCCTAGTACAATCCAACGCACACACATCACGGTGGCACGGTTCCATATATCAAGGTCAAGTGTTATCTCTTTCGCACGTCTCGTCAAATTACAGGGATGACAAGGTCGTCTATATAGTGTACGTAAGTTAGCAAGCTTTCGTTTCCCTATACTGTATACGTATAGGTACTATTCATTCATATGGAGTCTGAGTACCGTACATCAACCTTCTCACATTTAACTTAAAAACCTAAGTTAAATGTTCAAAACAAAAGTATTGGAAAATATGGTGACAAATGGACATCTTCTAAAAATTGCTGATATAAAAATTCAACATCGAAAGATAAGATATCAAATCGACTTACTTCTACAGCTGTTTTGTTTTGGTTTTTTTCGTTGCGTTTCGTAAATGCGTCTTTGAAATTTTGAAAAAATCAATCAATATAAAAACAATTTCATTGCGTTACGTTAATTTCGTATATTAAAAATAAATACGCTTTTTATCATATAATTTGAATAGTGTAAAAACTATGAGTTCGATTAATTTATTAATTTTAAGTTTAATTATTTCAGTTATTTATTCGTCATCAGCAAACACTTTTATTTAACACCCATGGGACTACTTAAAAAATATACTGCGCCATCTTTGGAGGTCCGCACCATGCATTGTCATGCAAACTAAATGCAAAATTTCAGCTTAATCTATTAAATATAGTTGCCTATAAGATTATTATCAATTTTGACGCATCCATTTAAACATTGAAAGGTTCAATAATAGCTAGTAGAAAGACTTGTAGCAGAGGATTGGTAGTTATCCTAATATAGAAATAAAACTACATTTATCCCTCTGTGTGAAAGAGACCGTAGTAAGCCACTCGGCACTGGATCGACATTAGTTTTTGTACAGAGATAGAGCAAGGGGTTTCCGTTAGACATTAACATGCTCCCAAAGCTATTATGGGAAGGGTCTAGCGCCTAATGGCGTAAAATGATAATTTCCTGTAGATATAAAAATGTATTTTTTTAACAATCTATACTAATATTATAAACCTGAGAGTTTGTTTGTTTGTTTGGTTGAACGCGCTAATCTCCGAAATGAAAAATTCTTTTTGTGTTGGATAGTAGATAGATAGTCCGTCTATCGAGAAAGGACCAATAGGAGCGGAGCATCAATGAGAAATGTTGCAAAAACGGCAGGTGCTTGATTTCCAGCCTTTAGAACGCGCGCGAATCCGCGAGAAAGGCTAGTCTTTACATGAAATTAAAATAAATACATACATAAATAACTGATACTCTCGAAATACTTGGAAGGACGTGAATTCGATATCTGCGAACACGGCTTCTATTGGCATATAAAGTTAGAAATCTATGTATTTTTAGATAGCTTCCAATTATAGGGCTTATAGAGCTTTTGTATGGGTTAAAAACTGTCGTATCGAATGAGACTATGCGTTTGTTTTCTCACTTGCCTCAACATTGAATATTAATCAAATGGGAAGTCTCCTATGAGAGGGATCGACAAAAATGTTGCTATACTTTTATCATATTCGCGAAGACTTTTACGATATTTAATCCCAAGCAATTGCAATGAAGAAAATGCTGACAACAACAATAATCTTTTGTTATTTACAATGAATCTATCCTTTCGGATTTTGTCGCGGATTTATTTTGATTTTTGGTTCCCGACACATTCGAAATGCTTTACAGTAATCATGTTCACGAGAGAAAACGGTAGTTTCATTTATAATATGCAATATTCACGTAAACCTAAGAAAGTATTATTATTATATTATTCTATTTTGGTTGTCATACGATAATTAGTAGTACTAAATGTCTCATTGACATTCTAGTCTAGATTAAGAATGTACATCGGATTGTCACAAAGGAAGGAATTTAATTAAAGTTAGCGGAGTTAGTTAACATTAAACCATAATTACTTGACACTTATTTTATGTTGATGACGATTTGTGGCATAATGACCTACTGTTGTTGACTGTTTGGTAGTGAGGTCAATTACCTTGTAGATCGTCTTGTCTGTTGTACTATACCCTATATTATTTTCTATTATAAATAATTTCTATTATTTCGTATGCTTGCTTAATATTTTATGCGTTTGAATGAAACAGGTCTGAATAGATATTTAATAAACACTAAGATATTTTAAATGAAAGTAGTATGAAGAGCATAAATCGTGTTAACAATTAATAAAACTTTGTTTAAAGAACATTGATAAAATTATATAATGTAGGTATATTAACAAAATTGAAATACAAAATTTTGAAATGTAATTAATAAGATGGATTTCAGTTTAGAAAAAAAAATTTTGTACCTATTACATTTTTGAATAATAGATACAAGTATGTACATTAATTTACTAAAAAAAACTATATGTATCTAGAAATCTAAAAATGACTTAGACCAATAGTAAATAAAGCTTAAAACTAAAATAAAGTTCATCGTAAAATGAATATAATGTTTCGTCGTAAATCTGCCTTATAAAGTACCTAGCTGTTATCCTTAATTGTTTTAGATTTTAGATTAGATAAGAGTCACTATTGCATAATGGCGGTCAAACAGAAACGCCTATAACTCATTTTCATTATTTAAATAAATATATCTCAATTTCTTGTTTATTCATAATAATTAAGTAAATAAATAATAAAAACTAGTGGATTCTGCAATACATATATTATTTTAGTTAGATTTTTTTTACTTTCATTAAAGACGACAAGATAAAACGGCGATAAACGCTTACGTTTATGTATTTACAGACATGAATTTTATGTTTCAGTACAAAAACATTTGCGGTTACTTGACTAGAAATTATCTTGAGTGACTTAATATAGCTGGATAATTATACTAATTGACTATAAAGTCTATCAATTAAATGCGTCTACTAATCAGAAAGCCAGTTTATGGCAGAGACAAATTGAATTAAGAAATTATTGGCTTTAGTACGTTAAATATAGAGCAGTAATAATTACTCCAAACATTTTGTATAAATAATAAAATTATACGGATGTAGAAGAAACTTTTTAAGTGGGAATAAGTAATAGTAACAACCCATTAAAGAAAAACTGGATGATTTAGGGTTCAGTAGTAAATGGCTAAAAAGGACCTTGTATTGAAATTCCAACATATTAACTTTTTACGATAAATTGTTTTGTATAGATCGTAATTCGTAGATTTTGAGAAATGGGCTCTTCCATTATACGTGTTCGATCAGTTTTGTTTTTATAGTACCTACCGGTAATTAAAATTTTTGCGATAAATATATTTTTTTACTTTTAACGTATAAAAACCAATCAAGCAATCTAATATACTGTGCCAAAAAACCGAGAGACTAACCAGTATTTGTTGGAGTTTTTACATTTAATCTAATAGAACCGGTTAAAAGCATTTTCCAAGATAAACTGTTGGACACATCGAATATTCGTATACCTTTTTTGATAATGTTTTTAACAATGATTTAAAAATTATGAAATTTTATAAGTATTTCTTATAACCATTTTACGGTATGTAATATTATTATGAATGAACATTAAAATGCTTGAAAAAATGGGGTCAGGGAGGTCTTAGTAGCATCCGGTTTCGGTGGGCAGTGTATCTACGAGTTGCTCCTGGTAGGTACTTCTCTAGATAGCAGAGTTGACTGTCGAGCAACCCTCTTGGCTGTGTGGTCTGCCTTGGCAGACCTGGCGGGCCGTCAGCCGTCGTAGTTGCATGCGCAAGCGATCCTGCGACGCCCCATTAAGACGGGTGAGGGCCGTTGGGTTTGAATGGGTAGTACTGGCTTATTTTAAGCTGGTGAGTCCCACATTACCACCTGGTGGTATGCGTCAAAGCATTTCCTTATGACAAAAAGGGGATGTAAGTTTGTATGGAAATTACGTCGTTTTTAAAGCTAGAAGCTTGAAACTTATTTTTAGGCTTTTGATTAAATATAAATGAATAAGACATTCAAAGTTTCTAAATATTTTATCCTAGAGGGGGTACCTAGGGACGAACCAAAGAAAGAAGTAGGGCGCGATGAATATAAAGGTTTGTCGTATAATATATCATTTATTATAATAGTAAAATAAAGTGCCAAGATTTTTTCTATCCAACAATTGGTTGAGCTCGAGTTAGACTTAGCTACGGTTTCATAACATCACGCAATAAATTTTTATTATAATAACCATGGCTCATGCGATCACTTTCAATTCACCAAATGACACTACTACTGTGAGTCTGGCTCATACACAGTTCATATTATAATACTACCCATTTTTTTACTTGTTATTTTCATTCATAATTTCTATCTCATGCAACTACATGGAGTTTGATGCCAAAAATAATACAAATAAACCAAATAATAATTATTAAACAAATAAATACGGAATAATGTACATTAAAAATCGTATTAAAAAAAGTATAATAGGTTACTGTTCTAGTTCTTTTGGGTCAATTTGACTTTCTAATGAGAGTAAAATGTAGTAATGCGATAGTTAAACGAGTAAATTACTTGTCGAATTAGAATGAAAATGTATGTCCAATACTATAATTAATGGGAACTTACTAAGGTACTACTTGTTGTTAATTGAAATCGAACTATTGCGTTTATTAGATAAATAAAACAAATAAATATTTTAGGACATTATTACACACAGCGCCAACTAGTTCATCCGTAAGCTACGAAGGAAGCTTGTGTTACGGATACCAGATACTTGATATACTACATATATAAGCTTTTAAATACATACATATTATAAATATAAACACTAAACAGCCATGACTGGAGCATTACAAACATCCGATCTTAACAAATGAATGCCCCCAGCGGGACTCGAACCCGCGACCGCTTGCGCAGTAAAATAGGATCACTCTCACTACAAACTGCGCCAAACATGTCGTCAAATATGCGAAACTTTGATAGTGGGTGTATTTGTTGTTACTCGATCAGATTTTTGGGTGAAATTTCGTACACAGATAGACTATGACCTGGAATAACACAGGCCTTAGGCATACTATATTTAAAGCTAAGTACTCACCGAACTAAAGCGTGTGTTTGTGTTTAGTTATAAATATTATATAATGATAATAATATTTGCGTATTAATTAAGGATAAATTTAACGTAGTTTGTATTTTAAAACCCGAGAGAGAAAATACTCGCGAATATTTTATATCAGTATATTCTTTTACTTTGTATTTGAATATAAAACTTTTAAAAGGCTTAGTCAAATGTCTGCAACGGTGAAGCGCATAGGTAGTAGAAATAGAAGAATTACACCATCTAGTTGGTGTAGTATTACAAAATTTATAATAATTAGTACACTATTACTTATCTTAAAGTATGAGTATTTCAAACATACAAACTTTTTATGCTAAATAATTGTCTATACTTGATATAGATAAAAAATAGAAGCTATTATTATGTATAAGCTACATAATTGTATAATAACGTAACAGAAATGAACAACTTTCATATCAGTGTCAAAATTAGTTACAACACGCTCAGAATACATAAGTGATAACGTTACGTGTCACAGGTAATCCAAGGCTGGGCGAAAGTCACTTTCACTGCCGGCTGTGTTAAACCAGTTGGTTATCCTCGACTTTTTGCATCTATTTAAATCTTTTCTTCATACATAACGAGTTGTGTTTCTAAAAAATAGTTTTAATAACAAGTTCGACTACTGACTTTGTCTTTATACAGCTATCTAGTTTTTGAGTTAAAGCTCCGCTTCTGGGCCTCCAATCAATGCAGATGGAGCTACAGTCCACTATTGTAGTCACGTGAATAAAAAATACGTTATTCAAATACCCAGTACAATAACATGAGAGATTGAAGCGTTACAATGAGAATACGGAATACCTTAACTATACAATAAATCAACTAGGTATTTGCTGTAGTTGTTCTCGATTAATTGAATTGAATATTGGTGTAACCTACATAAGGAGGTATAACATGTTAATATCCATTGAGACATAATATGCTTTGCCGCGAATGACTGATTAATCTTCACCTGGCATATATATACCTAAACTATTAGTAGGTTTAAGCTTCAGTTTAGGAAAAAATCTTCACCTATATATTTTTTTTTGTTTTTAATTTGATAATTAACAAATATCGTGTTTTTTTTATGGTAAAAAGGGGACAAACGGGCAGGAGGCTCACCTGATGGGAAGTGATCACCTCCGCCCATGGACATCTGCAAGCCAGGCTTGCAGATGCGTTGCCGGCCTTTCAGGAAAGGGAGGGATGGAGGAGGGAGAGAAGTGGGAGGGAGGGGGGAACGAAGGCGGAGGATGAAGGGAAGAGGGAGGGGGAAGGAGAGTGGGCCTCCCGGAATCTCACTCACCGGACGAAACGCGACAGCATAGCTGCCACTTCACGCCGGTCTTCTGTGAGAGAGTGGTACTAATGAACTATACGGGGCGTGCCGGCCCATTCGGTTGCTACCCGAAGGTAACAAGCATGGCACATATATTTTGAAGAAAATGATGGACACAAAATTTTAATGATAGCTGCAAGATTTCTCAAAAATATACTTCAATAGTGAATGTCTATGTCTATATACCTTAATAAAAATTAGTCCATTAATTATAACTTACAGTATAAAGCGGCTCTAAGGATTTGTTTTTTTTATACTTATATACAAAAAATCAATCCAAATCTTTAGAGCCGCTGCATATTTAAGAATTAAATATACATATGGATTTACATTGTATATTTACATAATGTACAAGAATTACTCATATTATAATATATATTAAGATACAGTAGAGGATAAAACTTTGTACAAATTGAAACATACAAATAATAGGTAGAAGGCACTATAATTCTAAGAAAAACTATAAAACTAAAGAGCCGCTCAAGTACTGAGGTCAATGCACTCGTTATAATGGAATAATCAACAGAGTATTAAAGGCTTTCTATTATTTATAGAATACAAAACAATGACATTCAATTGCATTTCTTTGAATTCAATGGTTAAACGCAGTAGCTACTTAGATTAGTTTTTATAGATACAACTACTAATAAGTAGTATGCCAGTCATATATTTGGCATTTTATTGGCCATAAATATATTTGTCTTAAGATATTAGAGGCAAGAATTATAGAGTAGGCAAAGTAAATGCCAAAAACAAAATCTGGTATGTAGTAGCAAATCCAGAATTATAAACTATTTCGAACTTTTAAAGCATGAGCGATTTTATGTATACTTTTTTAATCATTTTTATGTGTTAGTTCAATGACACTCTGTATATTCTAGGGGTTCATTAATTTATGTATAGATGAACATTTAAAATAAATAATAATAAATAAATAAATAATAATAATAAATAAATAAATAATAAATAAATATTATAAAGAAGTAAAGTTTGTATATTTGTTAAATTGTAAGGGGTAATCTCGGGATCTACTGAACCGATTTTAAAAATTCTTTCACCAATAGAAAGTCACATTATTGCTGAGTGTCATAGGTTATATAAAAAATCGAAAAATAAAAAGGCTTTTACATGGTAGTCCGTTTTGCAAAGTGAATCGGAGAAAAAACGGTCGAATGAAAGCGTTTCTACGGACGCTGCCTTAACTATGAAAGATATACTTATTTTTGAATTCTAGAGAAAAGATGTGGAGCTTGAAAATGCCTACAAAAAAGTCAACGACAGCATATGTCTAACTTTTATATTTAAGTTACAAAAAGTAGTTTTTTTAATATGAGTATAGATAATTTAATTTTTAATTTTAATATTAATAAAATAATAAATAAATATGTTGGGACAATTTTACAACAGCGCCATCGAGTTCCGTGGTAAGCTACGAGGCTTGTAGTACGGATACCAGATAGTTGATATACTACACATATAAATTTTAAACATACGTAATATAAATATTAACACCCATGACTGGAGAAAAAACATTCGTGCTTAAGAAATGAATGCCCCCAGTGGGACTCGAACCCGCGACCGCTGGCGCAGAAAGTAGGGTCACTGCCAACTCAGCTTTTCGCATTATAATTTTTTAACGTTACTTGATTTTTTACATTTTTTTAACCTTTTTCTTTGCTATATTTTTTAATATTTTATCGATAGATTCACTATAAGTGAACAACTACCATAGTTTAAAACAATAAAAGTTCCGTTCAGGAAAATTGATATTTTACCGTTTCGAAAACAAGAAGGTATTATGTTCCTAGTTTTAATTAAAACTTGGGCTAGCCTCACCAATAACTATGAACTTCATTGAAATTACATAGTTATACAATTGTAACTATTGTCCAGATTTTTTATATCTTCTTGATACTTATAAAATTCAAAACCTACTCCACTGACGTTTAATCATGAATTTATATAGAGGACCGTCAAATATCGAATGGATTTTCGGGTTCGGGTCCCACGTGACAGATTTTTCATCTAATGAATAATGAATTCCACATAGCAAAAATACGGAATTTTTGGTAGTTATTTCTCTAGAGCTCAGAGGGTCTGCCGTCAAGTCTTGTTACGACTCAATTCACAGTCTAAAAACGCATCGACATTCCGTGCCTGTCATGAGTATCAAAAGTCTTTCAGTATAGATCGCAACTTAAACAAAATCTAGAATAAGCCACTAACGTTAATTTCATTTACTTACTTAAGTCGAAGGTTAAAAGTCTTATAATACTTTCCAAGGCTTAAACTACCGATTCAGTTTAAAACCTAAATTGAACTCTTTACGTAATGTTAAAGTGATGGAAGAAATGTTATGGAAGATCAGAAAAAATTACACGATTGCAAAAATAAATGCATACATTCAATACGGTAGAGATTCGTAATTACGAGTATTTGTCATTGTTCGTCGGAATCGAATTTTTTATGTTTCACAATCAGGATTGAAAGGGTACAATTATTTTCCTCTTTATTTCACATTCTCGTTCAACAAAATTCGGGAAAGCTCTCTATCTTACAATTGTCACAAAGTGATTGATGAGATAGTGCGGTGTCATAAAGGCATAGCTTATTACATATTCGTTAGTCATGCTACATTTTCAAAGGCCTAGGTCATGGAGAAATTTCCATATTGACTCTTATTTAGTACCGTTATGTTGTTTGCTTGAATTAACTTAAAATCTAGCGAAGGAGTATCTTATTATACTCATGACATTATTTTACGAGCCCAAGTTAGATCTTTTTTAGTCCAATCTATGTGATTATTCATGTGATAGGCATTAATTGCTACACTGGATTTCTTCTTGTTTATTACGAATTACCTTCTACCAACTTTTTTTAATATTTTATTTTAAGTTTTCTTAAATGTCACATAGAATGGAAAAGATGCGAAGAACATCTTTAAATGTCCTTTCGAGAACAATTTACTACGTTTGCCTAAAAAATAAAATTGGGTAAAGTACGATCTCGCGCACCTGATGTTTTGTACCACCTAACCTGATGTTTTGTAAAAAATAATTAACATACCTAGTAGTAACCATAGTTATCTGTTTATTACATACATACATACATTTTATAAGGTACCTATATATGATCAAATTAGTTTTTTTTTATAATTATTTATCTTTGTACTTACTATTGGTATTATTTACTGAATCTGATGTAGAAGTTTGATCTTAAGGTATAAGTTATTCCATTTTCTAATTCAAATTTAAATTGAGGACTCAATTGAGCGCTTTGTAGTGCAGCTAAGTAATCTCCTCTAACTTAGTAGAACTCCTGCTATTTGTTTACAAACTTGTCCTATACGTACAAGTAATACATTAAACGTACAAGTACAACATAATACGATTATTTATACTATTGTGGTTCAAAATAACAAGAAAAAAATGGTTGTTAAATTAACGGCTTTATGATGATGTAATACGTTGAATAACAATGTTTTAAATTTAAATTCTATTGCGGTTCAATATACTTTGCGTGGCTTAAAAATTATAAAATGATGATTAATACGTTACACACATTTATTTATTTTTATTGCATTAAAATATTCTTGATTTATGTTGTAATCTTAACAACGACTAACGACTACTTAATGCGAAGTTAAGATTATTTTAATTTATCACATCATGAGTGAAGTCTCACGTTACCAAAATACTTGCATTTTTTAATTATTTTTTCATAAAAGATGATGTATGTAGGTATTTAAGTTTTATTTATTCTTATAAATTGGTTATAGCAACTGGTTTGACTTTAAATATCGTAAACGATTTTGTTTACAACACTGTTAATTATTACCGAAAGAGTTATCTTTTTATCAGAAAATTAACAGCAGATATTTATTTATTATTCAGTTATTCTGTTTCAATAAATATTGATATATAATTTATTTATTTACAGCTTCATCACAATTTCCTCCTGGCTTCGGCTTACCAGCCATCATACATGTCGATCGCAACTGGCTAGTGATGTCCACCGACCCTATCGGAGCTATAGTCACAAGGGTATACACCGATAGAACCGGATCGAGACCAGTCACATATGGGTTAGAAACAAGTGGACCACCGACTCCATTTACAATCGATCCTACTTCTGGTGTTGTCACTGTCAATGATACTTTAAAAGATAAGGTAAATATCACAAAAATATTTGTATACTAATATATATTTAATTAATTCAAAGCCTACGTTTTGAGTTTGTGCTTGTTTGAGAAAGTAGCTTACTGAATTACAGAAATAGTTTACGATTCTAAATAAAAGCAAGACAGGTTATCTAGAAACGTTAAAGTCTGTAACTTATTTGCATATGGGTAAGCTGCTTCTTAGTTATTTGTAAATCAAATAGCAAGAAAAACTTCTATTCTTTTAAATATTAAAGGTCACAATTTTTTAGGTATTAAAATAAGTAAGCGCACTTTTCGTTTAGTTAGTTTCGATGCCTATAATTATATCATTAGAACTAAAACAGAATTCACACTAATAATAGGTAGATATTAGGTTAAGTAACATATTTTGATATAATGCCTGTTTCATCTCCAAAAAAATTACAAATAACTGTGTTTCATGGTTTTGGAGCTTTTATTTTAAAACGCATTTGATGCAAAAAGAATTAAAAACGATTGTTCGTTATGAATAAATTTCGTTTACAAAAAAACTAATAAGTCATATATTTTTACCACATCAGCTACCATTTACTGGACAGTAAAGTAAAAAAAGTTTAAACAATGTAAACAAAAAATAAATTTTATAATTTAACTATTTAAAAATTTCAGGAAAATAAATCTTACTCATTATGGGTAACGTCCTCCGACGGAAGTTCTATTCCACAAAGAACAGAAGTTTTTGCGACGATAACAGATAGATCTGGTTCAAGACCAAATGTACCTATACCACCACCATTCCAAATACCAAGATACCCTGACGATCCACGGCCACCAAAGTTTCCTAGACCGACTCAAAGAACTACCAAAGCTCCAGAACTGTTTGTTGAGGATGTAACTGTACCTGATACTACTACAACTACAACCACTACTACTACTACTATAATTAAACCTATTAAGGAAGAAAAAAATGAACCACACAAAAACAAAATAATTGAAACAGAAGAACCAAAACGTAACAAAACTAAAGCTGTTCCAGAAACTGAAATTGGAAACGATCTCCCGCTTACAGTTATACCTGTTGTGGCTATTGGTGGACTAGTGGCTGTAGTGGCTGGAGTTATAATATTTGTATGGAAAAAGAATGAAGCTAAAAAGTCAAAGAAGGAAAAGGATGATATGGTGAGTTTTGTTAAATCAATACTTTAATATCTACAGTGGTTACTAATTAATAATATGTAGTTTCTTATCGGCGGAATATAATAAAATCGTATCGTTTAAAATGTTATCCTAAAAAGGTAAAAGTTCTATATATGTCTAATACTGTTGTTTAACTATAACTTTATATATTTCATTCTCATTACGATTGTCCACAGAGCAAAGACTCGAGTGGCATCGTGCTTCAAGATTCACATTCCTTCAATATGTGGGATCGCCCACGAGCCTATTCTAATCGTTATGAGTCCTGGGACAACAACCAATTGCAGGTCAGTTTGACCTTTTCATTTTCATATCATAATTTTCATCCTCTCCTATCCTTAGAATTTCAACTTTCATTTGAATGCTCACGAACTCAGAAATTCCATTAATTGATAAACTATTGCAAGGTAAAATGATACTTCACTGTCTCATACACAATATGTGTATGTATCTATATCAAATATTTTACTCCATAGAACCCCTTTTAGAAATATCGTATCAAATTGCCTCAAGCTTTACCCAAAACAAATTCAATTAACGTGTTGATGAAATGCTTATATCCAACTAACGTATTTTATAATACTAATGTACCTATTGTCTTTTCGAACATGTAAAATTAATTAAATAGCCATTATTTCTTGTTGTAAATTAAACGAAGAACATTGTATGTACATACATTTAATAATTTTCTAATATTGTGAAATTCTATTATATTGTAAGTATGTATAAATGTTTGTGAAAGTTTAAGCTTAAGGAAGGGTATTTATTTATTACTTCTTCACGCCATAACGATGAAACTAATTTCTTTGCTAAGTAAAGGGGATAACTTATATCCTTAATAAATCAAATATTATTTACGAGTATTACCTTTTTATCAACGTTGAACGTACTCGTCATAACATAAAAATATTTATGTTGATGCAGAACGCATACGTTCGATTGAATATTTTCAAGCGTGTACATCTGAGAAACAATGAACATAATTTGTAATAAATACCATATACTTAGTAATTATATAAATGAAAACTTGCATTACATTAATTTTTATACAATGTAAAACGTCGTGAGTAAGGTTCGTGACACAACATGCTATTAACGAGTAAACGAATTGCTCAGATAGTGAAAACAATTTATAAAACTATACAGCAATATAATACTAACAATTTTATTTATGGATTTACGATACTTTTTTACTAAACTTCTATACATAACTCTGCTTATATAACAAATGATTTCATAAAACGTGCTTTATTCAAAACATGCCACGACATGACACGTACACTCTCTATTCCTTTACACTCAAAGCCCGGCGGGACGAAAATTCGTCACGACTGCCGAGAGATCAGACTCAGGCTTTACATATTCTCTAGGGATCATATGTGTAACATCGCTAGCACCACGGAATAAATAAAAAACATCTTTTCTGTGGGAGCACTGATAACTTGAGTTTATAAAAAAAATGTTGTTCAATATATGAATATGCGTCCACAGCTTGTGTTAGTCGTTGGAATCATTAGTTTAGATTTATTAGTGGATTTGGTAAGAAGCTCCTACTAGATGTTGATAATTATTGATAATGATATGTCTTCTTTGATTCGAAGTATATTAATAAAAGTTGAATAAACTTTTTATCTTCTGAATAAAAACTGAATATACTGAAAATCTTTATTCTTTTGAACCCTTAGTGTAAGTGCAAAGTGGGATGTAACATACCACAGCCGTTAAATAATCGCGATTATATGGAAAATAGGAAAATTTGTGGGAGTACAAGATACGATTTTAATCACATAATATGTTTTTAGTTTCTTACATTTTAACAATAAAATTTAATTAAAAACTTAAATTTCCTTAAAACACGTTTAAGTTTAACACTTTTTTGTGAGATAAAAAAATATGAGTAGGTACTAGTGTATTAGTAGCGTATAATTACATATTGATTATAATTTTATTATTTATTTCTTATTTACCAAACATAAGAACCACTTGAACAAATCTTAGACGCTCGTACTAAGTAATTGATGAAATAAAATCCAGAGAAATATAGCAGTCTGGGAAGTGGATGCTGATATTCTTTAACCCTCGAACCCTACCCATCCTAGAAGGTACATTATCCCTACCCAGGGGTTTCATAGACCCCAATATTTAAATCATTAATATTAAATAAATTAAACACAAATTTAATGAAAATATTATTTATTTATTTAGAAAGCTACTAGAATTATAATAAAATATTTTTTTTTTTGGGTGACACATTCCTCACATCTTGTTGCAATATGCTCACCACAGAGAGGTTTACGGCACATGCCACAGAAAACCTTTGTTTTACGGTCCTTCCCCCTTGGGCAGACAGCACATCTTTTTTTTGCCATGGGAGAAGGACTTGCGTCGACTAAAGGACGCTTTTTTTGTAAAATTCCTCTGAGGAGGTCTTGGAGATTTGTGGGCAAAGAAGGCCATGTTAATCTTTCGTCCATTTGAGGGGTTATCAAGTGTAATGCAAGTCAAGTCCGTCTTCTTCAACATCACTTTCAAGATCAGGAACCACAACATCACCCTCCTCTTCCTCGTCAGAGTGATCCTCGTGCAACCATTGAATAATTTGGTCATCCATTCTTGTGGTTAAGCTAAAACAATTACTTCAAATTCAATTATAAATAAAGTGTCAAAAAAACTTCAAAAATGGTGTTTTGTCTATGTAAATTGAACTACTACTATTACTTTAGTTACAAACATCAACAAATCTAACTTACCTTTTTATTTTTTCATCAAAAACAATTGCATAAATTAATGTACAAACAGCAGCAGAAAAGAAAAAATATTACTTTATTCCTACTTATAATAACGATAATTACGTCTACAGTGCACCAGTGCTAATGCACTACTGATGACAAGATGGCTGCCGACGTCATAGAATATTACCTTGAGTCACGTGCCCGTGCGTTTCGTTTCCGCAAAAATATTTTCAAAAAATTAAACACTGGGGTGTACTGGACCCCCGGGTAGGGTTTAAGGGTTAATATTGAAACACCTACTCGCTAAAAGCCCACTAAAATGATTTGCACTCGTGAATAATTTTTAATTTTTTTTATATATACCAATATGAATTTTGGTTATCTCTTAAACGAATCTCGTAGTTAGTGATTAGTAATATCAGTGTATGGGTTACAACATGAATAGAGATGCACATTTTTAGTGTATAACGTGTAAGAAACTGATAGTAATATATTTAGTACCGTAAAGATAAAAAACATACTACAATTACGGTATATTTAGAACATAATAATAATTTCAAGAGAGGTTTGAAGTGATAGGTATAAACTATTGTAAGAACTGTGACTTTAATAAGAATACGAAATTTTGAAAATATAAAGTAAAATAGTTTACATTATAGTTTAAAATTATCGTTATTTTTACTTATTTCTGGATATTAATTCCTGAAAAATAAAACGTTATGCATGTATTGTGTTCGTCTCAGACGTATGTTAAGCTAGCAAGGTCAAGTGGGCAGAATTACATAACACACTTGCAGTAATTAAGTGCTCATTTAGTGCTAATTAATGCTGCAAAAAGTAAATTTTACGCTGCAGTAGATTGATCAAAAATTAGGAAGCTGCCAGCTTTATATTAAGCTAGCAGTGTCTGCCTCTTACAACGCTAACCGCATAGGACAGCATCAAATCAAACTAGTATTAATTTAGTGCCTAATTAGTGCTGGCCATTCGTGAAGGCAAATATACAATTTTATAGCTTTTTTCAATTTTTATATAAAAAAACATGCAAATTTAATTTAGCGCCTGATTTTTTGAAATAGCAATTGAGAGAGTTAAATCGGTTCAGTACTTTTTGTGTGAACGCGCACATCGATTAGCTAAGATATTGTTTTTATAGGTACCTTAGGAGACATAGATGCAAACTAATCTAAAAAACTAAATCTATTGCAAACTTTTCTGTAAGCCTTGACAAGACCGAAGAAGAAGATAGATAGAAGAAGATAATTTTCTATAAAAATATAGTTTTGATATATCTCTCAGGTCTCAAATTTTAACAAGAGTTTTATCGTTATCGTTCTTTATCCTTATCGTTCCATAAAACCAGTTATTGTGGTTGCCCGTAGGAATAAAAAACATGCTTCAATAAAAGGTATTTTAATTGTTGCCCCGTGAGATAACGTATGTTATACCTAAATTAGTTTAAATCGGTAAGTACAAGTAAGTAACTAAGCTAAGTAAGTAAGTAAGTAAGTAAGTAAGTAAGTAAGTAAGTAAGTAATTAAACACAAACCTTTGGCGGTGTGTCTGACTTATTAAATTAAAAATTAAAGATTAGCATCATCATGGGGTTGCAACTCGAACAAAAGTGTAATTAGTGCAATAAAATGAAAATAGATCGCGTTAATGTATCGATTAATTTTTAATTTTCTAACTTCAGAAAACAAGAGAAAAATAAAAAGTGAATGAGTATTATTATTAATATCGCTTTGTTATTTTGGCGGAATTAATTTGTACTACGTTGTCTTCCAGCTTCCTTTTAATAACTAATTAATATCGTATGTTAAAAGATGGCGCCCCTAACAACAACAATGATAATTTTTTTGCATTTTGAATTTTGAAGTTTAGTGGAAATTCAAATTAAAATGTAATTATAATTGTTTTATATTATAAATTTATTTTGTAAACCTTTTACTTTAATTACATATTCTATTATTTATATATTATTATTATTATAACAAAATTCTATGTCGAATATACTATATACCTAACCTACCTATTTATTTATTTTTAGATTTTTTTGAAATAGGTAGACCTCTAGTTAGTCATTATCGATACACATGCTGAATCTATAATTTTTCAGGCTTAGACAAGTTTTGATGAATTTTAATTTAATGATAGCTGGTTATCCGGGTCAACACTCAACATGTAGGATAGGTAGGTACTTTTTACTGTGAGAAAATATATAATGTGATCTGTGGGCTGTGGGCTGTGGCCTGTGGCATCATTTACTAAATTTCTACTATTTATATTAGGTAGGTACTAGCTTTTCCTTTGTGCATTTGGACACTGGATAACGCTAATATAGTATATATTAATACGTGAAGCAAAACCCTTTGTACTACCTACCCCATTAGACGAAAATTGCGCGGACAGAGGAGCATGAAATTTCGCGCATTAATAGTTTATACCTACTAATATTATAGAGAAGGGGTGCAGCTTGCTAATATTTTTTTTAATTATGCATAAAAGATACATTAAATCAATAAAAAACATCACACACACTACCAGACACACCATACGCATAAATATAATTTGTTTATAGTGTTACTGAATGTCAAATATTTTATAATCATAATTAATTCATTTATTGCAATATTATAGTATAGGTACTACCTATATTAGTTAATAATTATGGTCGAATGTCGACCACAGGCCGATCGCTAGTAGGTATTTCTAATTACCTCATCAAAGGTATTTGCTTAGAGTAGGTATATAATCTAAAGGTCTTTGTGCGTTTCTTAAACAAAAAAAAACTTATTTGGGGATCTAAAAAAGTGAAGCCCCGTCTTGGCGATGGTATTTGGTACTATTCCCAAGTGGTGCAGTGGTTGCCATTGCCAAGATTCGAAGGCACAAAGACATATTTCAACGGTGTCAACCGTCTCATTAACGAGAGATGATATAAAATGAAGTTACAGCATCAGGAGCTCTGCAAGAAATTCGGTAGATTCACCTGAGACTCCAGAGTAGCCGCCGATCGGTGGTCGCTGATCGCCTGGCTGGGCCGCCCTGAAAAGGGTCTCACACGGCTGGGCTGATCGCCCGGGCGGCTACCTACTCTATAGAAGCCTCAAGGGTCCCAGATAGGACCCTCCTAGCGAGGCGCCCATTTTCGTGGGCAGCAGAAGATCCCACGGTCAGGGGGCTATGCCCCGATGCCGTTCTCACTCCCCGGAATTACGGGGAATGTGAGATGACCACGGAGCTCTGCGTATGTACAATACAATGTATCCAGGAGGTATCAATGGCTATCTACCGCTTCGCGTACCTACTACTTGGTTTTGAGGAACTGATTGGTAGAGGAAGGCCAATGACCAGTCCCTTCGCCTACTTTTACCCCGAACAAGACTTGCTTCGATTGTTTAGTGTATGTAATTATGTGATACAGATAAAATTAATTGAAATCAAGAGTTAAAATTCCAGTGCCTACCTAGTACCTACCTACTTAGTTTTAAATCTGATTCTAGGTACATAAGTTTGAATGTATTTTATTATAATTATTACGGTTGATAGGTATTACGAATATTTTAGCGAGTGCCTTTGCCTAATATTATTGTTATTTTTAAGAACACTTAAGAATTTTTACGAAAGTAAAAACATTGTTTAAAGTATGTAACGAGATATTGTGGTAGATGGTAATTTCTAGTGAACGTTATTCAATTGCATTATTCATTATTGTATCATACAATTTAAAAAAAAAAATATTATGTGTAATTACTATGTGTATTATTTTAATCACTGTGAATTGATGGAGGTTTAAAAACATTTTAATGCTACATGTCTTATAATTTGTAATAAAGTAGTAACTAAAATATTATTTTGTTTAATGTATCCTGTTACGTACATAAAGATACATTAAATAGAAAAGTTCGTACCTATTTTGATAAATAAATTTCATATTATACCTAACTAGATTTTGGATAGGTGAATTTGTCGCTCTTATGGACATATTGACCTCGTAAGGTCACGGGTTCGAATCCCGTTTCGATTACATTTTTCTTTTTTAATTTTGCTGTTAATTTATTTAAATTATTGTTAACTATTGATATCACTAACAGAACCTTTAACTTCTTTCTTGCACGCGTATTTTCTTGTCTCTAATGTTGTCTTGTAAAATGATAATTCAAATAGAAAAGTTCATAGGCATTTTAATAAATAAATTTCAGAATATAGGTACCTTAAATGAAAAACTGCTACAATATCATTAGAATACGAAGGTAAATTTCGCTATTTAAGCATAAAATCGTAATAGCTTAGGTGGGAATTCGGGTGGCCGCTACACCAGAAGACCCCGGTTCAAGTCTAGACGTTTCTAGTCCGAAGCATATTTCCTTTTTTTTTTGAAGTTATACTTCTTTAGGCGCGTTATGAAAAAAAAATGAGAGTGAAATTTTAAGAATCACTGTACCACAAAAGTAACAAGGTGAAGTTGCCTCTGATCACTATTTTCATACTATTTATAATTATTTAGTATCTAAAAATATTATAGCAAAATACAATTGACATTTACTAAAATTAAATAATAATAATATAATATATAGTATATATAGAATATTATAGCAAAATACAATTAACACTTACTAAAATTAAATAATAAAAATATTAATAACGCCATCTATGAGAAATCATTATGCGTCATTTGATAAATGAAAGTACGGAATTATGATTTAAGAGTTAAGACCACATTATTATATTATTATTTTTTAAAAGTATATTTTACAACCGAAGTATACTTTTTTAGGAATTAAATATTCTGTATCTGTTTGAACGACTTTATCTTTCTTACTGCAGATATTGATTTTCAACTAGAAAAGAAGTCTATTCTCACGCGCGTACATAAAGTACACGCACCCATATTTTTTTATTATTTTTTACCTAAAAAAATACCGAGCAAAGCTCGGTCGCCCAAGTACCATTAAATACATACATTTACATAACTTTAAATACATACATATTACAAATATAAACAATAAAATCAATTGCTTTTTCAAAAAATCAGGCGCTTAATTAAATTTGCATGTTTTTTTATATAAAAATAGAAATAAGCTATAAAATTGTATATTTGCCTTCACGAATGGCCAGCACTAATTAGGCACTAAATTAATACTAGTTTGATTTGATGCTGTGCTATGCGGTTAGCGTTGTAAGAGGCAGATACTGCTAGCTTAATATAAAGCTGGCAGCTTCCTAATTTTTGATCAATCTACTGCAGCGTAAAATTTACTTTTTGCAGCATTAATTAGCACTAAATGAGCACTTAATTACTGCAAGTGTGTTATGTGATTCTGCCCACTTGACCTTGCTAGCTTAACATACGTTCGTCTCAGCTCTTTATTTCGTTTTACGAATTTAAATAGAGACGAACGAAACATTAGTTAGTATCAATTATTATAAATATAACGTAAAATCCATTAAACTACATAATATGTTATATATTATATTTAAGTGTTTTTATTATTTCCAGATTTCTGAAGAAACAACGATAAGCAAAGATGAGCCTAGTGACGAATGGGAATTTCCGAGACATCGAATAAGAATATTTAATATTGTCGGTGAAGGTGCCTTCGGTCAAGTATGGCGAGCACAAGCTATTGATATAGATGGTTAGTATTTATTTCTTTATTAAATAAGGCTTACCAACTAGAGAAATATACACAAACTTTTAACTAAAACATTGAAAAAAATAATCTTTTTGCATACCTCTAACTTAAAGGTATGCACAACATTATAGGTGACGTACATACTATGAAAAAATATCCAGATACCTATAGTAGTTATAGTAAGAAAAAATTTGTGAGTACGAAAAATCTTTCAATTATACCAATAATAACGATCATACGAGCGACACATTCATATGGGTGCTTTATAACAATGATATTGATATTTTGAATCTTTACTATAATTTATTTGTATTATATACTAGCGACTCGTTCGTCCCTAGGTTTAGCGTCAGCAAAGCCACGGGTTACACTAGTTAAAATAAAAAAAATCTACCTCCTCTTCTTTTTGGATCGGTTAAAAAGTAGCTTTATTTATGCCTTATAACATTTGCTATCTGCGAGTGAAAGTCCTGTCAAATACGGTCCAGTCATTTCAGAAATTAGCTGAAAGAAACAGAGAGACAGAAAAAAAATAATAATTGATTTTTTGTTTCATATGCATTTGGTGAAAAGCTGTTAATTTGAAATTAAAACAGAAACTCTAATTTTATTTATATGTATAGATGTATAAATGTTTTAGTATAATTTATTTGAATTAGTTTAGTGAGAATTGAACGTCTCTCTTTTGAGGTTTTATCAGAGCCACGTATGTTTTCTTAAATATTCTTGGCAATTTGCAAATCTACGTATTAATAAGTTCAGAAAAAATATGTTATTTGTATAAAATTAAACATTTTTTCAATGTCTCAAGAGAACTTATTACATACAATTTTTTTAACACTCACTAATTCATCATATAGGTAGTTTATCATCAAAATATTTTTTACTACAATAAGGAATTAAGAAATACCTATTGTTAAATCAAAAACAGCAGTATTACGAATTAAATATTAGCAAGAAAACACGTTTAGCTTCGGCATATTTATTGAAACGAAGTTCGTGCTAACGTTAGTTGGTGCGATCTAATAATTCTAGAAGGTTCTGACAGTGAATTATTATCCTTCGCGTACATTTTTACCATAAATAAATAAATATTCTATACAAAAGCAGACTAGTGTACATTATACAAATTACAATCTTAGTAATAGTCTTAGTAATATATATCTGGTAGTGTAGGTTCTGCACTAAAACAATTATTAGGAAACCTAGACTTATTCTTATACACAATATTACAAGATAACTAGCGATTTAGGCGCACCAGCCGCCTAACCTATGTACTATAGCCAATGTTTACCTAGCTTCGCCTAGGCCTGGTAAAATAAATTAATAAAAATACGCATATATATACTTATGTACATTGTACAAAAATAATCTAAGTTTTAAGACTACTATTACATATATTATGCACGAATAGATTCCAAAACTACTGACTCTACTGCATTAACAGGAATAGTATTCTACAGTGGTATGCGAAACTGTTTGTGGCTGCCATGGGAAATTACTTTATTGCAAAAAGGCCGCCTTTCGTTTGGGTATAATAAATAAGTACACGCTATATCTCGAAACTCGATACTATCTCAACCTAACATCAATTTTTCATTATCAATAATAACATTATTGATAATAACATGTGTTTAATATAGCACAATATTTTTCAGGCAAAAAAGGTGAGCAGACAGTTGCTGTGAAAACGTTAAAAGAAAACGCTTCGGAAAAAGAGAAAACCGATTTAATACAAGAGTTAACTGTTATGAAAAATTTGGGAAACCATCCAAACGTAGTCAGGCTTATTGGATGTTGCACTGAAAAGGTAATATCACTGCTTAAAATCTAGTTTTTTTAATGTAGCATGTGTAACTCCCTAAGTCTTGAAACAAAATATTATAAAAATTACATAATATACTAATACACCGTAATAAACATTCAATATTTTGAGATAAAAAAAATGCCCATGTCACTTTCCTTCTATAGCAATAACAACTATGTAGTTGGCGAGGCCGTGAGTCCAAAATCGGTCAAGATTACCTCTTTTTTTTTGAAACAGCTGTCATCACAGAAATAGGCGAAGATTATTACCTATACGGCTAGTTTTAGGTTCACATACACAACATGCTATAGTTAAATTAATTAAATTAAACATGTTGGGATATTTTACAACAGCGCCATTTAGTTCCGTGGTAAGCTACGAGGCTTGTATTACGGATACCAGATAGTTGATATACTACACATATAAATTTTAAATACATACATAATATAAATATTAACACCCATGACTGGAGAACAAACATTCGTGCTCAACAAAATGAATGCCCCCAACGGGACTCGAACCCGCAACCGCTGGCGCAGAAAGGGTCACTACCAACTGAGCCAAACGAGTCGTCAATAATATAGTAAACTTTATTTAAAAGTTATTATTTTCAACAGGAACCAACATTTGTAATCATGGAGTTTGTCAGTCTGGGAAAACTACAACAATTCTTAAGGGACTCTCGAGCTGAGCGTCACTACGGTAACACGCATGGTGGCAGTCAATTTCTAACTTCGAGAGACCTCACACATTTTGCCTTCCAAGTCGCGAGAGGCATGGACTTCCTAAGTTCTAAAGGGGTAATATATTCTAACTACTAATATAAATGCGAAAGTTTGTGTATGTATGTGTGTGTATGTGTGCAGGCCCGCCGCTAGCTGTTTGAGCGCCCTTGTGCAATACCGATTATGCCGCCCAAGTCATCATCGCAGTAATAAGTTATGGTTTAAAAAGCCGAATATGTCAGTAAACGTTTTTAACTCATCGAATCTGTCCTTTAATTTTTAGTTATTTAAAAATATATTAAACATGCAAAATATGAAAATGTTTCGTTTTCGTTTCGATATCAGTTTTTGCCGCCCCCTTGAAAATGCCGCCCTTGTGCGGTGCACACTTTGCACCTTAGGATGCGGCGGGCCTGTATGTGTGTGTGCAGCTGGACTTGAATGAAATTTAGTATACCTAAAAATAGATTTCACATAATGAAATAACATTAATAAACATCCTTAATGCCTTTGCTTAAATCACAGAATATCTTAAGTTGCTACTACTTTATATTTATCGACAAATAGACGTCTTATTTAGATAGGTTTATCTGCTGTGATTATTGGCCTACTTAAGTTTAAGAGGAATGGTTTAGTGAACCTTTATATAAGAAAGGAAAACATTAAATGATTAAGGGAGCATTATCTGTCTATTCCGTAATGAAAATGAGGTTAAGTTATATATATTTAATGTAAAAAACAACGTTCTATTTGTAAACGTTTTGTCCTAAAACCATCTTAAGTTATTTTGTGACTTACATCAGATTAATCACGTTGATTTAAAAAGAAGCTACGATTTTTCTTTATGTAAAAAGTTGGGAACATGTATATTTTTAATTTAATTGAAGTAACTACATAGTATTATGCAATAGTGTTTGTCAGAACCCAAATCAATAAATGTAAAAAAAAATAGATTCGTATAAAGCATTCTTAATTAAAACAAGTATCTTTTATATCTTATTATTTTTTATGTATTTTAAAGAATAATTAACCGTTTTGTTTTATTGTTACCTAAAAGTACATTTCATTCAGTCAATTTTATCATTTCGTAATAACGTTATGAATATATTAATTATTCATCACACATATTCATAAGAATATATTAAATCAAATTACCGTCGAACATAATAAAATTTATATCACTCAAATACAACACAAAATGGATGCTTTTTGTTTTAAAATTTAAAGTAGAAAAGAAATTCTTCGGACAACTGTGATTGCCGAAGATTGCCAACTGTGATGCGAAAGTTTGTGTGTGTTATGTCTTCTTCGTAGTACTGCTTGACGGATTGGTATATAACTGAATTTAAAAAACCCCTGATAGGCATCACTATCACAGATCACTACATAGTATAAAACAAAGTCGCTTTCTCTGTCCCTATATCCCTATGTACGCTTAAATCTTTAAAACTACGCAACGGATTTTGATTTTTTTTTATGGTAAAAAGGGGGCAAACGGACAGGAGGCTCACCTGATGGGAAGTAATCACCTCCGCCCATGGACATCTGCAAGTCAGGCTTGCAGATGCGTTGCCGGCCTTTCAGGAAAGGGAGGGATGGAGGAGGGAGGGAAGTAGGAGGAAGGGGGGAACGAAGGCGGAGGATGAAGGGAAGAGGGAGGGGGGAAGGAGAGTGGGCCTCCCGGACTCTCACTCACCGGACGAAACGCGACAGCATAGCTGCCACTTCACGCCGGTCTTCTGTGAGAGAGTGGTACTAATGAACTATACGGGGCGTGCCGGCCCATTTGGTTGCTACCCGAAGGTAACAAGCATGGCACTACCACTTTAATAGATAAAGTGATTCAGGAGGAAAGTTTATATGCATAACTAGCGGATCCCGCGGCTTTGCCTGTGCTAAATCTAGGGAAGACCCCGAGCGAAGCAAGGGCAAGTCGCTAGTAAAATATAAAAATAGTACATCAACAAAAACACTCCCGAGTAACTCACCTTTCAAACAAAATAATCAAAATCGGTTCATCCGTTCGGGAGCAACGATGCCACAGACATACACACACACAGACACTTCAAACTTATAACACCCCTTATTTTTGCGTCAGGGGCTAAAAGTACTAAAACACAAATCGATTTTAAACTCCAGTAACACACTGCCTAAGTGCTTGAGAAGGACAGTCCTTGTCAGCCACACCTTAAAGGAACTAGAGAATGGTCTATGTCGCAGGGCCTGACCTGATAGGTGATAAACAAAAATCTTAATAGAAGTTCCAAATTATTGTGAAGAATTATATACTTAAAATATAATCAAATTCATTTCTTTTTATTTGTATATTATAGAAAAAAGAAAGATATAGAAGTGGTAATTTTTGTTATTGTCAATTTCCCCGACCAAGTTAATTCTTGTTTTTGGATATGTGAAAAAATATAAAAATAGGGGGACGCATCTAAACAAAGAATGAGTTGCTATTAATCATGCATAATACGTATGTTTATATCATCACTGATCCTTAGATACGATGGACGGCTTATTTTATATGACCCTCTCCCACGGGGAACATTTGCAAGCCGTAATAGAGATTGATTGACTAAAAATAAATGAGTTTCGTATTCAGTTTTGTTAAAAAAAAATTATATGGGTATATTTTAACGTTTCACCAAAATTTTATATTTTCTATGTTATGTTAGCAATATAATTTCTCAATAATAAGATTTAATTTGAAGTTAAATGCAATTTAAATTACACACATAAATGACATATATTTTGATTATCCTTATGTAGGCAACCCGCAATGTTGTGGTGGACATAGCCTGAATCCTGATCCCCCTTGCATTGAAGGATTACCTAAGCCTAGCAGTGGGACGTTAAAAAAGTTTAGAATGAGATATAATGAGGTTTTATATAATTCTTAAATTTATTTAACAGATAATACACAGAGATCTTGCTGCACGTAACGTCCTTATCACTGAAGACAGAACGTGCAAAGTTGCGGATTTCGGCTTCGCAAGAGACGTGGCAGGAACTCACGTTTATGAAAGAAAAAGCGATGGACGTTTGCCAATACGGTAATAAAACCTTTTATTTGTTTGTTACGTTCAGTATATTTAAAAAAAAATATCATACATATAATATACATACAGGAATTATTTTTTTAGCATTTTCGTGCTTGTATTACTAAATTAATATTATTATCCAATTAAATAATAATTTCATATTATTGCTTTCTAATCGATAATAATTAAAACTTCCAATATATAAAATCTTGCCCTCAAACAAAAGACGAACCAAATTGTTATTAAAATTTATTTCCTCACAAATTAATTAACTTAATTTCTGTTTTAATTTACTTTCTTTCTTTGAACATTCCTTGTTGTTCAAATTGTTCGTTCAATTAATAGTCCAATTTCAATTCTTGCGGTGCCGACATTGTGCTTGCTTTTAGCAGAGTACTCTTTTGAAGTGTGCGATAGTAAATTTTACTTTAAAAGTCCTTTTTGTCATCTGCTAAAGGCACTACGGAAACAGAAAACTAATAAAACAAAACAATATAGTAAAATGCAAAAACTAAAGTAATAAGTATGTACATATATTTATTAAAATAAACGCTTTACTTTGTACAATAAAAACAATTGACGGTACGTTTGGCGCAGTTTGTAGTGACCCTACTTTCTTGCGCCAGCGATCGCGGGTTCGAGTCCCGCTTGGGGCATTCATTTTTTAACTCGGATATTTGTACTCCAGTCATGGGTGTTTATATTTATAAAATGTATGTATTTAAACTTATACATGTAGTATATCGACTATCTAGTATCCGTAACACAAGCTTTGTAGCTTATCACGGAACTAGATGGCGCTGTATGTAATAATTTCTCAACATATTTTTATTAATTTTACAGATGGATGGCACCAGAATCGTTATACGATGACATATTTAGTGTTAAGTCTGATATTTGGAGTTTTGGAGTCCTTCTATGGGAGATCGTGACGTTAGGCTCTACTCCATACCCTGGTCTTTCAGCTGGGGATGTTATGAGAAAGGTAACTTTCACAACATATTATTAAAGATAGGATTAATATACATAATTACATAAAACTTTATATGGATAAAAAAATTGATAATTAGTATTTTTGAGTTTGACTATAAAATTATAGATTACTTATTCTGTAATTTATTATAATTATAAAAAAAAAATATCTCACAAGTACTTACATAATCATACACACTTTTAATAATATATTTCTAGAATAAGAATTGTTACTTTAACAACGGATTATCAACATATTATTATTATAAGAATACTTTTACTTCAACAGGTGCGAGACGGGCATCGTTTAGAAAAGCCCGAACACTGTCGTCGAGAGCTTTACAATATCATGTACTATTGTTGGGAGGCAGAACCCACTTCACGGCCTGGCTTTAAAGAAGTGGTCTCCATGTTAGAGCGTTTATTATGTACTGAAATGGACTATATCGAGCTTGAACGATTTCCCGACCACTCTTATTATAATGTACAGCATTTAGATGGGGAAAAGTTATAATTTAGCTTTATCTTTTAATTTACTTAATGAAATGTACCATTAATAAATAATTAAAAAGATAATTTATATCTTTAATTCACATGTGTCTGTCTGTTTTTAAAATAAAAAAAACTTTTCCTCCAGCAAATTGGTACTGTAAAAGCCTTTGTAATGCTTAGACCAGAGCTTTGTTGTTGAAAGCTCTACAGGATCGTTTATTATTATTGTTAGACGTATCGAACAATTTTGACGACGAAAATATTATATTGTTATATATATATTTATTATATTATTAGACTTCAATAGCCTGTTCAAAATTTGATTGCTTTCCAGACTATTGTATTATTTAACATATACATAATATGAATGTATGGGAATAAGGCGTTATTTACATTTGGTGACATGATTTTATTCTATTTTTAATTCTTTACTAAAAATCCATGTCTTGTTAAGACAAAATACATAAATGTTATAATCTTTATAAATAAAAATAAATTATGCTAAAACTCGAGAATGGCTCGACCAATTCGGCTATTTTTTGTTAAGGCACGGAAGGTTTTAATAATAAAAAATTATAACAAGAAACATTTTTTTTAAATCTTACACTAAAAAGGGTACCTACGGACGAACCCGAGCGAAGCCAGAATAAGTCGCTAGTTAATAATATTTAAATCGTGTTAACTGAAACAGAAGTCATACAAAAGTGAACAATATTTAATATTTCTTCTTTCTCACAATTGAGCAAAATTCTGTTTTGAATCTATGAAGAGCTTTATACACAATGTATTATTATATAATTTTTTTGTAAAGTAAATATGATTTTTTCATATATTACAATTGAATACAAAATAAATGTATAATAGACAAAAGAATAATCATGTTTTGTAAGTTCAGGGGTAGTGGCTGTGCTTTATTATGATAATCAGATTTTTTGTTTATATATTAGTAATAGAATACATAATCCAAATACTGTTTGTATTAAAATCCACTTAAGAATAATTTTTATAGCTGTAGCTAAAGAACTAAGCAGTTTTTATATTAAAATACGGCATTGCAAAAATTTAAGACATACTTTGTGTCATGTCAAATTTATAATGTCGATATTGAAAGAGTGTGCTTAAAAAAATAAATCATTAACATATTATGTTAAAAAAATATTCGTTAAAAATTCTAATTGTTATGATTAAATATTTCACTGTTTTCTTATTTTTTCTTTAACTATAATGCAATAAGTATTATAATATATATGTATAGTAAATTACACTACAATATATTCAACACTGCCTAAGACTTCATCAATGCACGTCAGCTTTCAAAAGCTTACGCCATATTGTATTTTGTATTCAAAAATATTTTTTGGCGTTATTCTTAAAAGCTCGATTGAACTCGAACTTTTAAGTTATTGCTTAGCAAAAAATCTAGAAATAATAATTATTACAATTTTTTTACTTCTGTACTTAATTGAGTTTTTTTATAAAATACTAAGTTGAGATTACTACGTGTAAAACACTTTAAAATTATAATTAAATAAGTAGGTAGTTACTAGTCTTCATTCATGTTAATTAATAATTATGTTAATATATGCAGGATTGTAAATACATGGTTCACTTATTTTATAATAAATGTTACAGATTATTTGCTGCTTTTATTTCATTACTTCAATATAAATAAATATATATTTTAATTAATGTTACTAATTAATTAGAATTGCGTCCGGGACATTCATTTTTCCAATCATTTAACATTTCGTTCACACATTTAGTTAAAAAATTTAACATTTTTTGTTAAACCGTTTTAGTACACGTGCCAGAGTCAAATTTTAATAGACATTAAGATGATAACTTTCGTAATATGCTTAGCTTTGAAGTTTCAGAGGACAATCGTATCGGTTCTATTTCGTAAATTCCCAAACTTTTGGGTCAAGAACTTCTGGAAATTATATAAGATGCCAGTTTCGCTATTGCATTGTACAGGTTTATGTTTTCTATAGCTAATGATTATATTTGATAATAAACTTCATTATAAATGAAAATCATTTTACCTAATAATGAAATGTTGGTACATATTATCTTAGAAATTATCAATTTCGGTACAGAAACGATATTTATGAAAATAAGTTATGATAAGTTTAGGCAATTTACTTATGTTCATTTTATTAAAAATGGTTTTAATGTTTTGAATTAAATTAGATTTACAATAAAGTAGTATGAATTTTCATAAAATAATATATGCAATAATTACGTAGCTTAAAAAATAAAAATAGCTTTTTTGCTATGTAATTTTATTTTTTTAGGAAATGATTATCAATTAGTTAGAAAAGGAATCTAGCGACTTACCCTATATTTTTTAGAACGATATACTTTTTATAATTATTTAAATTATTTTAATTACTACCACTCAATACATTTTTATTAGTTAAAAAAATAAAATTCTAGTGACACATTTTTTTAGCTATGAATTCAATTTAATTTTATTGTAAATGGCTTGAAAGCGTGCCAGTTGGGCATATATCACTTCGCGAATGCCTTGTCTTTTATTTAATAAGCTGATTTACACATCTTTACAGACAAAAAACTATTATAAAGGCTTGTAGCACTGAGCGATGTTGTAACTTCATAGGCTGATGCTAGTCGTCTGCTAGTTGGACGAGTAAAATAATTTAGTCGTCCAACAATTGTTTGACGACTAAATTATTTTAAAGGCTGTTGCTAGTCATCCGATAATCGTATTAATAAAGAATACTATAGAGTTTCTATGTAAAAGAGCTGGCTCTATAGAGTCGTCCTATGAAATTTACGTTACTAACACTCCCTGAGAGTATGTACCTACATCAAAACAATGTATAAGAAAATGGTATTTTGTAAAAAGTACTGTAGAAACGTCCGCAATTGCATTCACGAGTATGTTAAAACTTAAAAAACAAATTGATTTTTCTTTGAGCCATTTAAGAAGCAAAAAAGTCTCAGCCGCGATATATCAAACACGAATTGTCGGACGAATAATATTTAATTTATTCGTCCGCTTATCGGATGAATAGACACTTCGAACTTCATATTGGTAAAGATTGTTTAGTACCGCATAAGTAATTTCAGAGATAAGTCACTCCAAACTTATAAAGAAACTAGCCGTTTCCCGCCCGCTTCGCTGGGCGAATTGACAAAGGAAATAAATTACATTTTATGTTTCATTTTTATTGTTTTTTTAATATTTTTATTATTCTCCTTTTTTTTATTTTCGTATGAACATAAATAGGCCCCGCGGATAGAACTGTAAGCATCGATATTGTTTAGACTTACACAAATTCCGAATTCCATCGATTTAGCCTGTATCTTTCATCCAGGTGATTTTTCTCACTAATATTCATTGTAACTTTCAATGTGCAATCATTATAACATTTCCGTGCCTTTCTTCCAAAAATTATTAATAATTGACATGAAGAAAAAAATTTGAAATGAGCATTGAAAGTTTAAGTCATTGCAAGTCTCATATGTTAATTTGAAATCTGTCTAGGTTCAAGTGCGACGAATTTTCTGTTAACTAAAATTTTCTCCGTGACATCAATTTTTTATAGAAAATTAATTGTTCATGTTTTTTATGAATTCTATTGGAATAAGTAACTAAATTTCTTTTCCACATCTCAAGTGCTTGGAAAATGCATTCATTTTAATCTGTTACATTTCCGCGATCCCGCAATAAAAGAATTCGTCGGTTATGTAGTCTGCAAAAGTAAAATGAATGTAAAATTCTTAGTCCGTTGATTGGATAGCTACATGTAAAGTTCTTTGGGGTGGGATATCGTAAAATTTGTTCATAAATCATTTTTACATCACTTATAGAAAATTCCTACAAAATTTGGAGCTTGTAGGAGCTTTAGCTGGAAAATTAAAAATATTAATTATTAATACCCACCCCCGCAACCCCCTGCGGGGTGAGCTATCGTAAAATTCGTTCATAGCCTCTTTCTACACCTCTTACAGAAGATTCCTACCAAATTTGAAGTCTATAGGAGCTATAGTTTAAAAACGGGAATCGTTCATTGTTAACGCCCCCTTTTTGGGGGATGAATTTCTTAAAATCTATTCATAGCTGACCTCTACATAGCAAAAGTAATATTCCTACCAAGTTTCACGTTTCTAAGTCTTATGGTTCCTTATATTTCGTGGTGAGTGACTATATAGATGGGAATTCTTCGATTATCATCGAAATTTTTAACTTTCTATCGGAATTTTTTAAATTAAAACCATAATCCGTTTAATATACTCTGAAATCCATGAAAACAAAAGAACCAAGAGAAAATGCTTATCTTTTGTTTTATTAGCGGAATAAATGTTCATAAAAGTAAAACAGCAATAAAAAAATGAAGGAATGTTGGAATTCAAAAAATAGATAGCCATAAACCATCTAGGAAAAATTTCGCATCGAATGGTGGTAGTTTCATGTCGATACGATCAGTGGTTTAGGCGTGATTGAGCCTCAAACGAAGACCATTTTCATTATATATATTTATATATATATATATATAAGATCAAAAGTGTGGACCTACCATTTTGCAAATACAATAAATAATAAAAATCTTGATAAATATTTTATTCAGCCAACAAGTAACATCCAGTAAAATAGGTATAATTTATTCGACATGCTACTAGATATTTTTGAAATAGAATACTTTTGTTCTATTATAAAGGCTATCATGAAAGCTTGAAGAGCCAAACTATGATAATAAAGTACAATTTTATTACTTTCCATGAAAATGGTAGCAAGAAAATGACTGACGGTAAATCTACGCTAATGCGAAAAACTATAAGTCAATATATGATTGTCTATCTGTTACATTTATAGATTTAATTTATATGTTAATGATCAAGTTACTATAAAATATACCCAGAACAATTCGATTTCGGAATTTTTATAGATAGATCCTTGAAAATCCCTCCTTATTTATGAATTACATTAAAATGCTATTAAAATTATAAAACATTAAAATACGTTAATTGTTGCAATCAATTTCCACGAAATTTGAGTGTTGATAATAGTTCTAATAACAAAACAACTATTCCACCAAATAAGCCCACAGCTAGCGTAAAAAATCCACCTTGTAAGTGTTAAAAGGTCAAAACATGAAAGTTTTTCATAGCTTCCGAAGTATAGATTATTTTAGCCCGTTTTCTCTCACTAAGAAATTTAAAATCTCGTCTCACACCCGTATTTTCGCCTAACTGCTTGTATATATTTAAATCACGTGACATTTCTCGTATAAATGGGAATCCTTTTAATGCGATAATTTCCAACGTTACCGAAAACGTGTCCATTGGAAACGCATAATAGTTATTTAATCCAAAGCTGTCACTTAATTCCGGTAAGACAGAAGAAATATAGGTTAATTCCATACGACTACATAATACTGAGAAATTCCGATGTACTGCAACATCATGTAATGCCTTCGTCATATTAGATACGTTGATCCACTTTTTGCTAAGTAAATAATCAAAAGGATCACTAGAATTATAAAATAAATCATGCAATTCTTCAGAGCCACCTAATTTTAAATCACTCTGAACTAATTCTTCAATTGTATCTATTTGTTCCTGAAAAGTAGGATTTTGTAGAACTTCTATTAATTTGGTTTGATATGCAGTAATAAATAGAACACAATATAGATTAAGAAATACAAAAAAAATACGTAAACTTTCCTTAATTGGGCGGACGTAGGCAACAAGGCCTAACAAGCATAGCCATGTATTTAAAAAACAATGCCCAAAGTCTTGATTATAATGAGAATCTTTACTCAGATGTCCTAAAAGTATCCACGCTAAAACGCATATAATAAATCCTGCAATAACAGAAAGCCACACAAATTTTTGAAATATTATATAAAGTGATACCCAATGTGGTGAGTAATATGCTCGCGGCACAATCCATGTGTATGAATCAGCTAAATATGAAGCACTACACTCAAAATCTTCATGTACATCAAAATCAGGAAATATGCCCCCTAAAAGGGCATGACCCTTTCTGGCTATCAATTCTTTGAGGGCACCATTCCAAAGACGTTTTTCATTTCTTTCGCCTCTGAATGCATTAATTATTTCATATTTAACGGTAAAGTTAAATTTCTTTAAAATTCTATTTACAATCTTTCTTTCAATGTTTGCATCTCGTTCATCTTTACTAACAAATGGTTGTCTTTCTAATGCTAGAATATGTAAAATACACCCTTGCATATTTATTGGAAGCTTTTTCTTCAACATATCTTTTTTGTATTTAACTTTTCCGTTTTGACAATAGTTTATAACTATTAGTCTATTTTCGGCAGTTTCATTGAAATATCCACAAAATTTTGGTGGATCATATGGTTTCCAACCATAAATAATTATATTTTGGGTATCTTCAGTACTTGGAACTCCAACAATTATATTTATGGCATTATATTTAAATAGGCAACTCAAAACTTTTTCAACTACTTTTTTATTTTTATCAGTATTATTTAAAGGAAAGAACAATATTATAATTTTAGCATGAGGATTCCAAAATCTGCTGCGAATCATTTTTCTGGCTAAGTATGTGAAATCCTTGTAATTCTCAATAAATATCATGAAATAATCGGCAACTGGCGTGCCAGTAAATGGGTCCCAAGATTCTATATGAAAACTTCCAACCTCATCACAAATTGGTAGCTCATCAGAAACACTTATTTGAACTGTGTATGTTCCTGTTTCATGTATTTTTTTCAACAACTCGTCCCTCATCTTTAAAGCTGGAGGACTAGATTGTTCTGTATTGACAAAAACTATGAATCCGGGCTTGATAAAATTATTTTCAATTAAATCAGTAACGCAATTTATGAAATTATTTATTACTGTAGGTTCTTCTGGAGATATTGCTTGAACCGATGTTTCCATCAAAATTAAAACTTCTATTGGTAATACCATAATAAATAAAACATTAATCAAATCAGCCATTGTCACGTTGCTACCGCCCAACTGAAACTAATTGCATAAAATGCTACCGAAAGCAACGGTTCTATGAATACGTAATACCATTATCGTGTCTAATGCTATCTAGAAAGATCTAAAATAATGTAAACATCATAACTTTGTCATAGTAAATGATGTGTTCAATAAATTTTAAATTGATTCCTATTACTATTATGACTTTTTAAAAAAAACATTTTTATGTGAGTGTAGCTTGCTAGCAGACAATGTTTCACCATTTTTGAAATACTATACACCTTTTGGTGCCAGATTAATTACATTAACACTAACATTCTTACATTTTCATTTTTATCCTTAAGTGCTTAAATCGTTGTGAATTTTGCCCATACATTTTTATATTAGACACGTACAAGAGTTAACAAAACACATTTACCATATTACTTGCGAGTAAAATTGCATATACTGCAACATCACTTGTTTGCCAAAACTTTTGGGCCGCAGCCTTCACTGTATTAAATTCGTTTTTGAATTTAAAGTATACAATTTAAATAATTTTTGTTACATTTATAACACACGCAAATTTTTTTTTGAAATTTTACTTCCTTACTAATATTATAAATGCGAAAGTAACTCTATCAGTCTGTCTGTCTGTCAGTCGCGCTTTCACGCCATACCTACTGAACCGATTTAAATGAAATGTGGTCACTGATAGTGTAGAGCCTGAGAAAGGACATAAATGCTACTTCAATATTCAACAGACATTCAAAGTTTGTAAAAATTTTATCCTAAAACGATTACTTATGGACGAACCCGCTCAAAGTGAGACATTCTTTATAAATATTTACTGTACAGTGCTCTTCAAATGAGTAAAAAAAGTTGCATTTTTATTGGAGAGAATGTCACAGCTTTAAAAGCCTACAAAACTTGGGGGGGGGGGGGGGGGGGTCGTGTTGTCGGTCACTGCAATCATGTAGATGTAGAATATAGTTATACTCTTAGTGTAAATGTTTTTGTTGAGGATTTACTGAATAATCAGTTCTAGTACCTACTGACATATATATAATACTGTATTTAAATTAGAATGGTTTTTTTGGCCTTTGCGTGCATTTGTAAGAGCAGCTTATTTTGATTTAGTAAATAGTAGTTGCTATAGCATTTTATTTGGAAGACACAAATATATCAACCTAAATTGTTAATAAGTAGAACTTTTGGGTAACACAAATATTTAGAGCGCCCTAGGAAAGCAATTTCGAGCGTACTTACCTAATGTTGTAAAGTCGAAGTTCAAACTTAAAGTGAGTTATTTTAATATAAACTAAATAAGGATTAATGCGACTATTCCACTCACTGCTCTTCAAATAAAATATTTGAGCTTTCAATGTAAAGTTACACACGTGTACACAATAAATTGCTATTAACTTATTTCATTCAATTGTCTGCATGTCTGGGTTCTAGAATTGTTATCGAAAATCTTTGTTTCGGAGAAACTATGTAAGTTAGTGGTTATGATCAAATACTTACTATAAGTGTATTACCAATAAGTTTTCTATGTCTTATGTTCTACAAATATCATCTATTACTGTAGAGTGTATACATTCCGATAATTAAAAAAAAAAAAAAAAAAAAAAAAAAAAAAAAAAAAAAAAAAAAAAAAAAAAAATTTTTTTTTTTGGGCGGTAGGTGCCAAAGTATAAACATCACTTTATTGTGCTCTCACTAAAATATATATTTTAAAATAATTATATACAAGTATTTAATGTAAAAAGTTATGATTATGAGCTAATAACTTCTAACCTACCAGCAGAATCCATAAAGTGTCCTTTACTTAACTAAAAGTTTCAAAAATTGTGATCTTAAGATTACATATCTGTGAGTACTACCTACATTGTTTTGTGTACACTATAAACAAGAATGGAATCCATAAAACACACAATTCAGGAACTGACACAACATTTCAACGACAGAATGGCTGAATTTCAAGAAAATTTAAATTCTTCAGTGTCTGCGACCAGTCCTCCTTCAGCTATTACAATTCAGTTCAACACTTTCCGCTCATTTGTATTATCTGCACTTGAGGGACTCCAACTACAAGTTCAGCTTCTAACTAAGCAATATGACAGCATGGAAATGAGGAGTCGAAGGAAAATCCTGTTAGTGCATGGTGTTCAAGAGGAAAGGAAGGACTCGAAGGCCAATCTCAAAAATACTGGAATTACTCTATCTGAATTTTTAACCAAATCCAGACACGAAACTTTCATGGCTGCAAGGCAACGTCTTGGAATATCTAAGTGCTGGACCAAAGACGGATTTGTGATTGTTACTGGCCCAGACGGTAAGCGTCATAGTATAGTTTCATGTGCTGAGCTCAACAAAATTGTCGCCGTTCCTGAAACTCAAGGTCGAGCCGCCCCTGCCTCTAATGTGGGGTCCATGGTGGAAAACAAGGCAAAGCAGATCACCCGTGCTAAAAGAATCATCAAAAAGTAGTATTAACTTCCTTTATTATGTTTTATTATCCTCTTCGCAGTTTGTTAAATTGTGTGTAAAGATCATTCGTTATTCCAGCTAAAGTTTCTTCTTTTTTCCTTTGTTACTATATTTTACTTGTAGGTATTTTAATTATAATTTCTTAACGTGTTTTTTGAGATAAATATTACCCACAGAATTTAGTTTACAAGTTAAACTACTGTCACAATTATGATAATTATAACAAACGTCAAACATGAATGTAACTGAGATGACATCTGACACTTGACAGTTAACATTGTACTCATACAGTTTGTTTCGTTTTACGATATTGAATTTTAGTAATTATAACTCTTGTTATTGTTAAAATGTGCTGCTGGAAGGTTAATAAAGCGTAAATTAATTAATATATATAATATTACCTATTATTTTATATATTTTAAAGACTAATATTATTATTATTTTTTTATTATTATTATTTAAACTTAGGTATATTATTTATTATATTTAAAGTTCTTATTTTAGTTATATTATATATCACATACTTATTATAAATATAATATAAATAAATCTAGCTAACTTATTTATTTATTTATTTAAAAATGAGCAGTAATGACAGCATAAGTAGTGGCAGTTCGCATAGTGATTTATTTTACCAATGCGATTCCACATCATCAGACGGCAGTTTTCATAGCATTTCTATGCCTCTTAACTCTTCTCTAGAGAACACTTTTAGCGATTTTACAAAAAATTTTAACATCATTCATTTGAACGCGCAAAGTATCCCCGCCCACTACCCAGACTTATTAGATTCTTTTGACGTAAAGAATGTCCATGCGGTACTAGTTTCCGAAACCTTCCTTAAGCCCTGTTTACCCTCAATTGCGTATGCTTTGCCTGGCTTTCATTTAATACGGAATGACAGAACTGAGAAAGGGGGAGGCGGGGTAGCTATATACCTCCGTAGTCACATTCCATTTTCTATTTTAGACAAATCACCATCTGTTTATTCGAATTCTGCTGAGCATATTTTTATAGAAGTTTTATTTGGTACTCTAAAGGTCCTTCTTGGTGTGTTTTATAGTCCTAACTTACATATTAATTATTTTGATTCTTTTGAAGAACTTTTGGAGAAATATGTGCCAAGCGTAGATCACACAATCATTATGGGTGATTTTAACACATGTTTAATTAAAAACGACTCGCGTGCAAATCGTCTTAAAGCTATTGTCGACAGTTCTAACCTGAACCTGCTCTCCACGAATGCTACCCACCTGTTTCCTAATTGTTCACCATCCCTTTTAGACCTTATGATGGTTTCATCAACTGAACGCGTAGCCACTTATGGTCAAATGTCTGCGGAGGCATTTTCTTATCACGACCTTATTTACTTGTCATATAAAATCCGACCACCCAGATTCAAGCCTACAGTAGTGATGCGAAGGTGCTTTAATAACTTTAACCATGATAAATTTATGCAGGATCTTAATCATATTGACTGGGAATGTATATTTAATGCTTTAACTACAAATGATAAGATCAATATTTTTAACTCAATTATCACTGAACTGTTTGACATTCATGCACCACTACGTCCAGTAAAACTTAAACATCTCCCAGCACCGTGGCTAACTCACGATATAAAGTTGCTCATGGCTAAGCGTAACGCTGCAAAGACTAAATACAAATTAAATCCTACTGATGAAAACCTGAGAAGGTACAAAATACTACGGAATCGATGTAATAAGACTTGCAGAGATGCCAGGCGAGCATATATTTTCTCAAGAGTTGAAAGCAACAATCCCTCACACACATGGAAATTCTTGGATGCTATGGGGCTTGGTGGTAGGCGTGCCAAACATACATCACTCTTAAGCAACTGTACCGATTTAGACTCATTAAATAAACATTTTACAACTGTTAATGCGTTACACAGTAGCACTAAATCGAGTACCCTTCAATCCTTATCACTCCATCACGACCCTTCTATTACTTCCTTCCACTTCGCTAATGTCACACCTGCAGAAATTAAAAACCATGTGATAGCCATCAAATCTGATGCTATAGGTAGTGATAACATAAGTAGAAAAATGATATTATTAAGTCTTAACACTGTTCTTCCTATCCTGTGTCATATCTTTAATCATTCCCTTACCTCTAATGAATTCCCTGACGCCTGGCAACTTGCAATTGTGATCCCTATACCTAAAACATCTAATCCTACATCATTTTCACAGTACCGACCAATTTCGATACTTCCTTTCTTATCTAAAGTCCTTGAACGCATAGTCCATCAGCAGCTATATCTACACTTATATAATAATAACATCCTATCTCCTTTCCAGTCCGGCTTTCGACCTGGGCACAGCACTGTGACTGCACTTAATAAGGTCTGTGATGATATTCGACGCGGATTTGACAAGCAGCAGATTACCATCCTGGCCCTGCTGGATTTCTCTAATGCATTTAATACAGTAGATTTTGACATCTTACTTGCCATTCTCAAGTCCATAAATATTTCCTCACACGCTACTGAATGGTTTTACTCCTACCTACATAACCGTCAACAGTGCATTAGACTGGATGGCAAGCGGACTTCTTGCTCTCGTATTAGTGCTGGAGTCCCTCAGGGTGGAGTACTTTCTCCTCTACTCTTCTCCATTTTTATTAACACACTTACTAAGCACCTCACTACGTCTTATCATCTTTATGCTGATGACTTGCAGATTTATGTGACTACAAACGTAAATGACATTGCTAGGGCTATCGAAACTATTAATTCCAACCTTGAAAGAATTAGTACCTGGTGTAATTCGTTTGGTTTGTGTGTAAATCCGGGCAAGTCTCAAGTAGCAATCTTTGGCCATTCTAAACAACTTTCTAAAATACATATTCCTTTCCTCCCTCCCATTTCATTTAATAATGTCTGTTTAGAATACAGTAGTAGTGTCAAAAATCTAGGGATCATAATGGACAGCACTTTCTCCTGGACACCTCAAATTGCTCAACTCAGCCGTAGGTTATTTGTTGCTATTGGTACCTTGAGAAGGTGGAAGAACCTGTTGCCGGTTAAAACCAAAATTTCTTTAGCCAACTCCCTTTTATTGCCGATACTCGACTATGCTGACTCGTGCTACCTAGATCTATCTCAGCAATTACTCAATAAGCTTGAACGTCTCCAGAATCTTATTATAAGATATATTTTTGGACTTAGGAAGTATGACCACATAACGCAGTATCGGACACAGCTCAGATGGCTAACAGTACACAATAGACGTAATTTGCACGCACTTTCTCTATTATACACTGTCCTTTACCATCACGACACTCCCACTTACCTCAAGGAACACTTTAAGTTCCTAGGGACAAGTTCCCAGCTCGCTCTAGAGCTTCGCTCTCGTAGTGAAAGATTGCTAGAAATCCCACTAGCCCATTCCAAATCCTATAGTGAATCTTTCACTACTAAGACGGTGAAGCTCTGGAACGAGCTTCCAAATGAAATAAGACAGTCCAAGTCTGTAAGCATTTTTAAAAAGCGTCTCAAAACACACTATTTGTCTCTTTACAACTAAACTGTCATTATAGTTGCATGTATTGTATTATTATGTATGTTTATTACTATTTCATTATATCATAATATATTTTATGTATGTTTTTTTTTTTTTTTTACAATTTCATTATATTATTATGTAAGTATAGTATATGTATGTTTAAGTATTGACACAATAAAATATTTATTGTATATATTGTATTTTATATATGTAATTTTTATGTATGTTTATTAATAATAAGTTAATTGAGTACACTTTATGCACCTTTCCGCTTTCTATTTATTTTTTGTATCCTACGTCTAGCGGTTGCCTGTAAGAGATCACTTTTAGTGATAAGGCCGCCTTTGCACATTTCTCTAAATGTATTTGTTTTGTATGTTTCATTTTTATTGTTGTGTGTAATAAAGTGTTTAAATAAATAAATAAAATAAAAGTTTTGGGCTCATTACTAATCTGTTCAATCTTATATTTTTATATAAGTTTTTTTTAATGTTGCATGCACAACAGAGATTAATATTTCCCCTACCCAAATTCTGGCGTCAATAAGAAATAATTCAAATGCATCATGACATGCACTATAACTAGAAAAAGGACTAAGCATGAAACAATATTTCTGTCTCTTAAAACAACACGAATAAGAATTCGAATAAAATCTTTATAAGAAATAACAAAAAACCTTAGAGTACAGTAGGTATATATTACGAACTACAGCGCCTTTGAGATATGTTCAATCAAATAAAACTAAATTTGGTATAGTAATATTTATTTTCATCACAAATTTGTCACAGCTTCGCCTTGACCTGTTTCACATATATAACTGAATGTCCTGGTGGATGACGCTGCGTGGGCCTCACGTTTCTTTCGATTGGAACACTATTCGCTCCTTCCAATTGCCTTAAAAGCCCCAACTGTAAATAATGTATTTGTTAAAAGGCCATTCATTTTTCAACATGCATCATTCATTGTGAGACGTGCTATTTTTATATATTCGTTGTTATTAAATCGATAAATAGGAAATAATTTAATCTATTACTAAATAAATAGTAATACACGTGCACATAATTTAAAAAATTGGACTTTACTTAAGTAGTATTATAGCAAAATAATGCACGAAATTATATTATTTTTGTTTCTCTTACTATTCTCGATATAAACGCAATGGTATCACATTATTCTCCCGCATATCAAGGAATAAATTGATGGCTTTTTAACATATCTATTTCGATCTGTTCGATCTATATTTCATTATGAAACCATCCCGAGGCATATTTATTCAATTTTGTATTATGTTCAACACAAAGTACTTTCTCGCCCAATAAATTGAGTAGAATAGAAAAGAACTTCGTAATAAATTCTTATTTTTCGGGAACAAAGCAACACCTTAAGAACTGTCTGTCTCTATAAATTCAAGTTTGAGTCAGAGTACGTAATTTCCCTTACCGAACACTTCCTTATTTGAATATCTTAATCATGCTCTTAAGAAAAAGTAATTAAAAATATCTGAACGTCTTGAGGCTATCTCTATTTTGAAAAGAATATTAATTTCCTTATAAAAATTGAAATCATTTTAATTTAATATTTTCAATTTATTCAAGGAAATTAGTATTTTTTCAATGCGATATAACTAAATGAACATGGTCTAACAAAAACAGAAGTGTACCTACCTATGTATATAATACCTACCTATGTATATGGGTCAAAATCAGAGAGGTGAGCATTTTAGGTTTTCAAATATCTGTAAAATTATGTTTCCTTTTGAAGCAAACTAACATGACAAGTCTGTTGTGTCATTTGTCATGAAGCTTTTCTGTGAATAGGCACGCACAAAAATACATATTTTAGAAATTCTACCTGTTTATAAAAATAATGCCAGAGTCATGAGTCATTTCGGGAACACTTTTAAATAATATTTATAATAATGCTTGTTTAATCTATTTAAGAATAACTTTCAATAAATTGTAATAAATCTGTTGCTAAATCAAGAAATGTTGGTATTTTGAATATTTTTTAAAATAAAAACGATTATTTTTAAATTACTGTACGAAAATTTTCAATCGTCGTAATTTCTGCATCGATACTTCCAGTTAATATAAATATTCTTGCAATTAATAGAATATTAATAATATAAATGCCAAGGTTCAAATGTCATTTCATCTATATGTGTAGGATTTAACTCCAACATTACTTATTAAGTGATTTATTTGCCGTTTTTGTGATGTTCCCGGAAATGATGAGTGTTCCCAAAATGACGACAACGTTTTCTGAAAGCACATAATATACGGTTTTTGACATACATTATGCATGAAAATAATATAAATTTACAGTATTATACCTTTATTTATTGTAAGGAATATGAGTATTAAAATTTTAACTTACAATCTAATAATTATAAAATTTAAAGTTTCAAGAAACATTAGATATTAGCAACAATTGTTAATTGCACGCTATTATTAAGATTTATTGAAAAGCAATGCTCAAAATCAAAAATTAAACTTTGGTTTCTAGGCTAAACAAATACTAGGAATTAAAATACCATCAAAACATGCAAAATCACATAACAAGAATCAAAAAGTATTTTGAGTATCATATATATCAAAGTTCGAAAAGACTAACAATTACTTTTCGAATAACAATATTTTCATCAAAATAAGAAAAACTAAGACTACCGTTTTTCTGTGATTTCGGTGTACATAAAATTTTAACAATTTGTTCGTAGGAGTTCTCTTGAATTTCGTTTCCTTGGTTTATCTGGTGTGCTTTATCTTGGTTTGAAAATCCTAATAGTTTAATTTCTCGCAACAATTATGAAAATTGATTGGTACGGAGACATCAGAAGCTTTCTGCTATACAATCTTCGTAAGTAATATTCATAATTCTGGGCATCGCATCTATCTATCTTTTCAGGTATTATTTTTGATTGCAATAATTTCACTGTCGGTGACTTCATGTAATAACAGTCGAAGTTTCCAGTAAACGAACAAAATCCTCAACTGTAATGAAGTTTCCTCGCAATTTCTCGCCTTGATCATGTCTTTTTCTGTTTCCTTTTCTCTCTTTCAGCCATATCACTAACAGTCTTATTTTTATTTTCAGCTTTCTTTCTTTCTTTGGTAAAATTCCCTATCTTTAAGTATTTTCCTCTCTTTTTGCATTAACCTTTTCATGATGCTTTTTATATGCTATACTATCCTGTTTTGATCGTTTTTTTCCTTATATTTATCGTTTTCCATGTTACGCGTACTAAATGGTAAATAACTAAAACCAAAATATTGCATAGTTAAGCTTTTTAAAAGCATTGCAGTATCATTTTGCTTACAGATTTTCATTTCAGACGCGCTTAACTCATTTCGGGAACGACGGTCATATACGAGAACGTTCCCGAAATGACCGTTTCCGAAATGATTATTCAATAAATATTTTAAGGTTACGCTTGATGCCGCCATGTTTGATATTAGATTTTGAGATTATTAACAAGTAAGTTGAAATAGTTATTACAATTTTGTGAAAAGTATGCAAATTTTCGAAAAACTAATCACCAAATAGCGTTCACGTAGTGACAGGGTATTAAAGTACGCTTCACAAATCTCAAACTTAACGGCACTTACCACCAAAATCAATTATTGTTTTCCGTAAACACAACACATGGCCGTTTGCTTTGACTAGCGAACTTTACACTGATGCTTCTTAACGCCACATAGTATATCTTGTTTATATTACATCGCCGTTTATCCTCCGCGTTCACGGAATGATTGGACAAATGTCAGACAGCCTTTGAGTAGTCAAAATATGAAGGAATGAAAATTATTAAAAATTATTTTAAGGATATATTCTTCATTTAATGGTGCCTAAAGCTTATACTAAAATATGAGATTTTTATTTCGTAGTTGTAAATATTTTTAACGTGCCTGAACTATGAAACATGGTAAAAGGACGCGTTCTCGAAATGATTATTGAGGTCTTTTTTGTTTATAATCAAGCAATAAATTATCATATTAAACTCAATATGTTAAGTACCTTGTAAACATGCACAGTACCTTTATTTTGAACTAAATATTATAGGTATGTTACTTCATTTTATCAAGAAAATCTTTGTCGGAAGCGTAATGCTCACCTCTCTGATTTTGACCCATATATATATATATATATATATATATATATATATATATATATATATATATATATATGATGTGTAGGCCTACATAAACAAAGGCTTTAAAAGATTACTAGTTTACATTAGGATCGGGATGTTTATTAAGGTGCTTTCAGTTTGACAAATAATCATTGAAACTGAAAACACATGTGACAGGAAATGGAAAGCTCTTGAGGATATTATTTTGTAAATTGTTATCTTTTTGTAAGCTGACGAAATTTTTCTTTACACATTCATTCTTAATAATTAGGTTTACGCGAAAATTGAAATGAAACCATCTTTTAGGATTTTGTTTCGGATTTATCCTGTGACCATGATGGCTGTACAGCAGTCGAGAACCATAATAAATATATCCTTTTAATAAAAAAAAATTATTTTAAACTTTGAAAAAATCTATAGTAGGTGAGATTTTAAGTATAGAATTACAAAAGTAATTTGAAAACATAGTATTTGCGCAAGTTATATGAATTTACACAAGCTTCTGCCAACAACCTTCAGATATTTTATAATATAATTGATTGGTATATCAATACAACTAGAATCCCAGTGTTAAGTATTATTTCTACAACTCAAATATAATTAAAGAATATAATATTATATTTTATATGCAGCGAACTTGAACGTTATTTGGGCGGAAATGCCTAATTAGCAAGTTAACTCGTGCAACGTGTAATATCCCATGAAACAATCGCAATTATACGGTAACCTATAATAAACGTGGCACTGTGTACTAATATTACGTAAGCACTAATAAAACAAATAGAACAATCAATGCCATTATCGGATAGTTTATCCGATAAATAATTATAGAGTACTACAATGTCATGATTAACAAAATTATTGTATATTTATCAAAAGAACATTGTGTTTTAATTATGCCAATGAATTGAAATATTATAAGCTAGTTATTTTAATAGTCATGTATTCAGCCCTTTTTATCGTCCCACTGTTGGGCACGGGTCTCCCTTCACTACAAGTGGGATCAGACCATAGTCCACCACGCTGGCCTAGTGCGAGTTGACGGACTTAGGTTTAGGTTCTCTAGGGTATGCAGGTTTCCTTACGATGTTTTCTTTCACCGAAAGACAAGTGGTAATCATGATAAAAAAGATATGCACATGAAATTATCAGAGATTATTATTCCAAGCGAGTGCGTTACAACTGGGATACCACTGTCTTCTAATTTAATAATCCTATTCGTTGATTTAAAAAAATCTGGTGACCGACCCATGACTACTTTTTCCTATGTCGTTTCGCTACCGGATAGATCGTACTAAATTTTATCTTTTGTCCAACTCGTTAAGGAGAAACAAACAAACATATTATATACATATACACACAAACTATGTAACATTACCTGCTCTGTGCCGATTTGAACTGGCTTTTCATATATGATCCAGGTTACGCACTCAGTGTAAGGTGGGGTGGTGAGAGATCCTTTATACGTGACGTAGCTTCCTGAAGTTACATCTTCTGCGTTCATCCATGTTAAGGATTCTAAAATATAAATGAAGTCTCAAAATAATATTATATAAATTTTATACTTATGCGAAAGCATTTGTAAAATAAACGTTTAATTATATCTCACCCTCGCTCTGCTCGGGTTCAGTTCTGGTTACGTTTAAATTTTCTTCGAGGTTACTTTCTCAGAGATAGTATTATCAACTGCCTCGATTGTGTAGTGGCTAGAATGTACGGTCATACACCGAGAGGTCCGGGGTTCGAGTCCCGGGTTGGGTTACTGAGTTTTTCTTTTCGGTTAGCCTCAGCAGTCGACCTACCGGAGTATGAGAGTGATAGGAATAGAGAGTGCACTTAATGTGTCTGCGCGTACACTTGTGCACTATAATATCTTCTGCGCAGTTGGCCAGTTTCAATAAACTTGGCCGCCATGGCCGAAAACCGTAGGAGAACATAATAAATAATTAATAATATTTTCGCGTTAAAATGTATCCTATATGTCGACCCAAATAACCTGCTATCATCACATCTAATATACATCAAAATCTGTAATTCATTAAAATTTAATTGAAATACGAATATAAAGTTTCTCTCGAGACAACTGATTCGAGTGAGTGAGTCTTAAGACATTATACATATTGTACCTATTTAATTAATGTTCCCAAATTTGTTTTAATTAACTCATTCTACAGTTACATTATTTCTTAGAATTGTCCTATTTATAATGCCCGTGGGACTTCCGTAATATATCTCGTAAGGCCCTGTTTCTAATTATTTAGGTATGTCTATAAATTAAATTATAAATGTTGTCTGTGGTTTTAAAATAGATAAAATTAGCTAAGCTTATATGTACTTACATATATATTTTTTACAGGAAACTAAAATTCAAACGAACAAAACCAAAAAAATTGTATCCGCTCACTTGTTCTAGCTTAGTTCAGAAGAGAATTAAAATATTTTAACAATACCTACAAAAGTGGAACAGCGTGAATAAAAAACTAAGTATTACTACTACTATTTATAATTTACTACTTTACTTTTTTGTGTACGGTTTCTTATAGGGTACCTACTATGCATAGCGTACGCAAACATAATATTTTGTACTAGCTACTCGCTCTAGCTTCGCTGGGCTCGTCCCTAAATTGAGCGCGAGCGAATCCCTGGGTTCCGCTAATTAAGTATAAATATAAACCTTCCTCTTGAATCACTCTATGTATTAAAAAATCGCATCAAAATCCATTGCGTAGTTTAAAAGACCTTAGCATTTATAGGGAGAGACAGCTGGAAGCGACATTGTTTTATACTATGTAGTGGTTGTAAGTATAATGTATTCACATTATGCGGGAAAACGTAATACGGTGAAGAAATCTATTCGCTTAGATAGCAAACTGTATATGACAACCACTTTGATAAACTGCAAGTAAATTTAGATAATATGTCAAAATCAGGTATTTTGTTAATACTAAAAACCATATACGAGAACTAATTTGACGACAGGCTTGACTCAGTTGGTTGTAACTCTGGTTTCTGCGCCAGCGGTCGCGGGTTCGAGTCCCGCTGGGGGCATTCATTTGTTGAGCACGAATGTTTGTACTCCATATAATAAGTCTTGGATGTTTATATTTATAATATGTATTTATTTAAAGTTATATGTATTATATAGTAAATCAACTATCTGGTATCCGTAACATAAGCTTCGTAACTTACTACGGAACTAGATGGCGCTGTTGTAATAATGCCCCAATATTAAAAAATCTCAAAGGTGTCAAATGGATATACCATTAGTTAATTTTTTATCTAATCTAGACTTATTAATAAAATTGATATATCTTTTTATAATTTCAAACTAACAACTTTTAACGAAAGAGCCTATTACACCGCCCGAAATACCGTATTCAAACTCATTTGGTGAGGCGTTAGTTACGAAAAAGACTGCCGGTGATAGCTAGTCGATGTACAAAATGAAAAATTTCTTTGAGCTTGAACTTCGAAATTTTTTATGGAAATTAGAAACGTTTGACATGCGAGGCTATCAACAAAAATAATAAAACTAAAGTTTTTTTATTATTCTTGTTTGTACACGCATCATGGATCAGTAACAAATTCATATTAAACTTTTTCAATATTAGGTATATTTATTTAATTACCTACAGTATATTACGATCAGCTTATAATAGAATTTTTTGCTGATTTATTATTTTACATATATAACAATGTTACTGACCTACCTCTTAAAATTTTTAGTCCTGTTGTAGTTTTAATATATCTGTGGACGATGAAATGATTGCACTCGTGGCTTTTAGTCATCTAAACTAATACTAGCTTATTACAGTACATAAATAAAATAAGACACTATTATTAGTTTAAATTATGATAGATGATCGTCATAAAAACAGCGATAATCTAAAAAGTTTTCGTAACACATGTGTAGTCCGCCAACTGGTACTTGGCCTAGATGGCGGACTACAACTTAATCTCCTTCGTACTGAAAGGAGACCTATGCCCAGCACTAGGAGGTTAAAAAGGGCTGAAAACATAGATATATTGACATACCTGCTGATAGCACGACACTATGTTCCGGTTTTCTTATTTGCTCCAATCCTTCAACAAATTTATCAAAGCTTGGGTTCGGCGCATCTACCGCTTCTAGTAAGTATCCGACTACAGCTAATCCATCTGCATGAGCCACTGCCGCTTCTAAGGACTGATATTTACTGTTGTAATGGACTAGGTGGCATTCTGCAGCATATCTAGAATGATTAAAGTTCAATAATGAAAACTAATATTCGCCCTTAGCTAATATTAGCCCTTATTGGAAATTTAAGGAAAACATGAAAGATAATACGAAGTCTCGCATGGGTATGAATAGAATTTACCTATCAAAAATAACAAAATAACAGTTGTATTTTTTTATTATTTTTACTATATTATAGTTACTAAACAAAAAAACATTGACAAACAGGTACTAAACTGTTTTCGTGTTTTGACTATTAGCTATATAGATAAGTTGAAGTGCCATTTGAGCACACCGAAAAATATACTTCACCAACGTTGCGCAGAATGGTGAAGATGCGTTATATATAAACTAATCCATAAAGAAGAAAAGCTAGAAATTATCATTAATATATTTCCTCGAGTTGAATAACAGCTTTATTAAATGATTTTAAATTAAAGCTATTACAATATATACCAACATGCTTCATTCATCACTTACCCGTGACCGTCAAGCACGTGTTCACAACCAGTGAAATCATCGACCGACCAGTGGAAGTGCATCTGTTCAAATATATACTCCCCGATGAGTGGACCTCCACTCAGGCAGGGACGTGTTTGCGAATCAAGTGTGAAGTATGCTGTGAATAGTATACAGTATAAATACATTACCATATATTATTGGCGACTCGTTGCGCTCAGTTGTTAGTGACCTTACTTTCTGTGCCAGAGGTCGCCGATTCGAGTCCCGCTGGGGGCATTCATTTATTGAGCACCAATGTTTGTACTCAAATCAAATGGGTCAAATGGGAATGGTAAATTCCAAATACGTCATAAATTTCATACATAACAACAAATAAATTAGATAACTAATCCCATTTAATACCTATATGACAGCTGGTCAACTGATAATAATGTCAAATTTGAATCTAGCTCTGACATACAGAGCACGTGCGATATAACTTATCTATTGGCATACACATATACAATACATTTATCAACTTTTTCACATTAAATATGCATAAAATATGTTCAAATACAACTAATTTTTTTTCATTTATGATACTTTGACAAAAATCGCTATCAATTGTTAACTACTGAACGGCTTACGGTGCATTCCAATGACATAGATTATTTTTGGTTTTTCATCTTAGTAGTAGGATTTAGATATACCATGTATTTCTAATCTACTTGTCAGAAATATACAATTAGTTAAGTTTTTTGCAACCAGCAATTTCTATAATTAGTATAGAAGATTGCTAGGCTTCTGTTATTATACAGTAAATCATTGAAATCATGGACTCCATTTTACTTCAAAGATTATAATATACACCTTCAATATATAATTTTCCGGGTATATTCAACATATGCATAATATGTATTTTGTACAAATAACACATAATTTGTAAAATTTTTTGTGGTACGTAGGTACGAGCTGCGTATATCGCCACGACAATTATTGCATGTCACCTATAACTTATCTAGCTATTAAATATGTTTCGGTAATTTTTTTTTCGATTACTTTAAAAACTGTTAAAAATATACATGTAGGTACATCGGTTATATAAGTATTTTATATTTCATATGATAATGCATACCTGTCTGCCCCGTATTGAGAAGGACTCCATCTGCTTCATTATCCCAGTAGCGTTTGAAGCGTAGCGGCTCAAGGGACGACCAAGTTGGGCAACGAGGTACGGAGATGGCAATTGGAGACTGCGACGCTCTTAACTTTGATATTTGTTCAGCTGAAATTAAATTTATATTTTTCAACATGTATTGTAATTAAAATACTATATACCATTTGATAATGTTATATTACCTAAATATTTTACTTAATACTTACGTTCGATACTTAAATGATGTTTATAGGTGAAAAAATATGAAAAAAAGGGTTAAATTGTGTAACCGATTATTATTAAAAAATATATTTTTAAGATATTTAGTTGCTTTTAAATTATTTTTAACTGGTAATGATAGAATATATTGGTGAATTAAGAATTTCCTAGTTTTTTAAATGAATGATATTTTGCTATAAAACTATAAAGAATAAAAGTCGTACTTATGGCTTAATCAATTTTTGTACAAAACTTTATCAAAAGGGATGCGAGATAATTCTATCTTGATAAAGGGAATGTAAAATTTCATGGATTATGGTAAGTCAATTACAACTTTTATGGCTTTTAGATACGTAGAGTGAAGCTACCTTCAAGTGTGAAGTGTGATGAGAAAGCAGTTTTCATTAACTTTTAAATTTATAGTGACACATATAATACGACCTTGTCATCATTAAAATACAAAAATATTATCTAATACAGCTGATAGAGCCGATAATAGTGATGACCTTAAAAAACGAAATTCTATTAAAGCCAACGTAACCAAGTTTTTTTTTAATTTGGATTAAATTATTCCTCTAATGATAGGACAACGTTCTTTTTCAAATCTTCAATCTCAGTCAGCAGTAAATCTGGAATTTCCAGTTAGATTCGTTATAGCTCTTATATTATCAGCAAAATTCGTAATTTATTCGTACTGATAAAGTCATAAAAAGGTCAGTGATCAGATTAGTATGTACAATCAGCTAAAATAATAAGTAAAGAATTTGTAATCATATAATAAGTACATGTATCTTGGTCAACACGATACAGATAAAATTATTAAATAAAATTTTGTTTCGATAAATTTTATTTTGTACTTTTTGTTCGATGTAACTCCAAGGTCAATGGTATTGATCGTTTGTTCAAAATAGCACCGATCGTCTTATTGACCATCTAGTGCATCGACAAAATTTTGATGGATTCGAAGAAATATTCCAACATATTTAATGATAGGACAACCATAATGTATTGGATTTTTATCAGAGCACATTTGAACCTTGAGTATAATCTAAATATTATACAAAAGTGAAAGGCCACTCACTCATCACGAAATATCGAAAACCACTTGACGTATAAGGATGAAACTTGGCAGAGACGTAGTTTATAGTATGCGACAGGTTCGGATTAAGGAGGTCTAAGGGCTCTCTCAAGTTTTTAAGAAAGTCCTTAATTTTTTGTGCTACAAACTTTATTGGCAGAAAGCACCTAGGAACAAACCCGAGTAAAGCGAGGATGAGTCGTTAATATTATAGATTTATTATTTTGCACTACAATCCTAAAGAAGGCTTTCCAAATAAAGTTATTATTATTGCTTGTAGTTTAATGAAAGCTTGATTTAATATGAATAAATATATAATGGATTATCCCAGATCAAAATACTTATAATTTTTCGTTCCATAAACTCTAAGTAGGTATCTCTATGTAGTATGTGGCTTAACTTACTGGAGTAAAAACATTTCTTGTCTATTTAAACGTACCTAAGAAATCAGCCGAACAAAGCATGGTAAGTCGCTAGTGTGTATATGATTAATTTTTTTTTTTTTTATGGTAAAAAGGGGGCAAACGGGCAGGAGGCTCACCTGATGGGAAGTGATCACCTCCGCCCATGGGCATCTGCAAGCCAGGCTTGCAGATGCGTTGCCGGCCTTTCAGGAAAGGGAGGGATGATGGAGGGAGGGAAGTGGGAGGGAGGGGGTTACGAAGGCGGAGGATGAAGGGAAGAGGGAGGGGGGAAGGAGAGTGGGCCTCCCGGACTCTCACTCACCGGACGAAACGCGACAGCATAGCTGCCACTTCACGCCGGTCTTCTGTGAGAGAGTGGTACTAATGAACTATACGGGGCGTGCCGGCCCATTCGGTTGCTACCCGAAGGTAACAAGCATGGCACTACCACTTGTAAAAATTATAAAAGATAATCGATAAGAACTTATTAAATATTATTAGAGTCTACGGAAAGTTCCCAAAATGACAGAATCAAATAAAATAAATAAAACAAAATATAAATAAAACATTGAATACGTTCATGTTCATTTGAATCGAATATTACCACGTAGATTTTTTTCTATCTAATATAATTTATTTAATAAAGAAGATCGTAATCAGTCTTTTTAACGTCCTTCTGCGGTGCACTTTCTAACGATCGTTTGCTTGGAACGAGTCGTCTTTCCATGGAAGGGGGATAAGGAATTATAGTCAACACGCAAAATAGGCGCAAAGTTGTCGAGCTCGGAAACTTGCCCGTATTTGCCATACCAGACCATACCAAGGCAACCTATAGTCTAGACCAGTGTTTCCCAAACATTCTTCTGCCATGGCCCGGTAATTTTCACACTGCCCCTTCGTGACCCACTTAATATTTTACAAGCTAATACACATTAGTTAATACTAAAAATGGTTCATTAATACACTGCGATGCGTCCATCGATTGTAGGTATTATTTTTTAGAACAAGGCGGGATCGTTGCGACCCGGTATTTTATTTTGATGGCCCGGTACAGGGTCGCGACCCGGCTAATGGTAAACATTGGTCTAGACCACACTGGCAATATGCACGTAGACGGACGGGACTGTTCTTAATAGAATCCATTACGCTCTTTTAAACATACAGGCTTTTTTTACCGTAAGATAAGTGGTTACTACGTTGGAAACGATTCGCACATGGTACTTGAAATGCAATATCCGGAATCACAATGCTATCTTCCTGGGTTACTACTGCATAAACACAAGTGTAAATGTCAATACTTCTGAGATTTACATGGGTATTTGGAATAAAAAATATTCCAAAATTTTAACCGGTAGTCGGAATCTTTTCCATGAACATGTTGCTCTTGAAACTTCGGGTATAAAAATTAAATTTAAAACTGTTAATAGAATCTATAAAATAATTTTATATAATTTTCTATTAATACCTATCTACAGTATAATGGGCCTATTTAATTGAAACCATGAGCTAACGATGAAAATTACATGTCTGAAATTTAGTACTGTAAAATACTCGTAAACTGGAACTCACCGTTTGATGCGGCAGTTTTTGATGGAGAAACCTTCAACGAACTTAATTTTAGTGCCATTATTAATGTTTAATCTTACACTCTATAGTATGTGTGCTCTATGTAAATGTATTAACAACTTATGGACCGAAATCCAATTCTGAATAGAAACATGAAAGATTAGATAAAAAAAATATATTATCTCTTGACAATTGGTTGATAACGAAATTATTTAATACATATTATGAGATGTCAAAATATGTGAAATAAATTTAAATTTTGGTTTGGTTGGTTCGCCAGGTGTTGAAAACATTTTAGATGATTACTTTGGGTACTTACAATTGATGGCATAATATGCCTATGTATAAAAATATTACATTTTATTATAAGTGCCTATACTAGTCAAAATTGTTAAGATTGATTTATTTTTGATCTCAAGAATTAAACCGTAAAATAAAAAGGATATTAAGGCAGCTTAATAAGCATAAATTTGCTATTCGTTTTCGGTAAAGTCTAAAAGTTTAAGCTAAGGCTTCTTGTGACGTAAAATATGTGATGACGCAATTCACTTAAAACCATTTTCAATAACAGCTAAAACATAAAGTTTTATTTAATGAAATAGTTTAAGTGTAAAACACATAACAACTGGAAGATTGAAAATGTCAAAACTGTTCATTTTGTGCGGAATCACTAACGGTCAAAACGAAGGCGAGCGAAGCTATGGTGAGTTGCTAGTAATCATCAATCCTTTTTAACTTCCCACTACTGGGCACGGGCAAGAGGACGGGAACAAGAGGATCAGGGGGATCAGGTCATAGTCCACCACGCTGGCCCAGTGCGTGTTGGCGGACTTCACAAATCTTTCGAAAACTTGCTAGGCTTTCTCAGACATGCAGGTTTCCTCACGATGTTTTCCTTCACCGTAAGATAAGTGGTGATCATGATAGAAATGATTCGCACATGAAAATATCAGAGGTGCGAGACCCGGATTTGAACCCGCATCACTCGGTTATCCAAACGAGCGCGTTACCGCTGGGCTACTGCTAATAATAGCATAAATAACATGAGAGACGAATAACGATTCTTTTGCAGACTTTAAATTTATCAAAATCACTATATAAATTATTCATTCATTCTGTAACATTAATTATTATGGGTTGACGGCTACACTAGAATGTACGCTTTAAAATTTCTTTTTACCTACCTTTTTTACCCAAAAAGTAAAAATAGCCAAAAAACCTGAATTTGAAATGTGACTCTTATATATATAAATACCTACTGGTTTGCTTTACTAGATAACAAGGTATTTATTATATTAACTTATCGAACTCATCTATCATTTATTATCTTATGTGGAAATAAACAAAATTCAGATAAACACTAATTTTCAGTAGCACGGGACTGTTGGAGCAACTTTGCATAGATAACTAACTTATCTTCAGTCTACACTCACAGTGATATTCACATGAGTAACCAATATTAGAGGTATATATTAGGTATACTATATAATACTTATCGAAACTTTTTAGTATTATAAAGTAGCGAAAACTTAGCGCGAGCGTAGCCGCGGTTTCTGCTAGTTATACATATAAAACTTCCTCTTGAATCACTCTATCTATTAAAAACCGCATCAAAATCCGTTGCGTAGGGACAGAAGACTATGTAGTGATGAAAATTTTGTGTTTTAATTTACAAATTAATCTATACTTTGTAATCATAACGTGTAATTGTAAATCATAACCAGGGGCTGGAAACTTAGAACATCTACCACAGATAAGAAATTGGTAGTGTCATCTATTGCTCGTCACCCAAAATTTTTGCTTAAATTTATCAGCGACTATAAGTCGGTGTAAGAGATGTCGCTACGGTCGCAATCGTCAATCCAGCAGTCCAGTACACGCATACCAAACAAATTTGCATGCAAAAAATTATTAAATTTTGAGAAAAATAAGCATAATGTCACATAAAAATAATACTGTTCATTGCTTAAAATAACAATTTAAATATTTGAATCGATATATTTCATTATAACTTTTTAGTGAACCAGCATTTCAAACAAATAATAAATTTATACAAATGCGTGAATTGGATAGCTTGCAACATTGTTTTGTTTTTTTGACATTTTAAACTTCTTTAAATTTTATTATTTTGACGCTTAGTAAAAATATTAAATATCTTAAAATTTAGTTGGGTTTAATTTAGTTATATGATATTGACACTATTTTAAATAAGCAGTCTAAAGGTCGCTTTATTTTGTGTTGTCTAGTTTAAGCAATTACGCCTAGCTTAAGCCGTTGTGTCTTTGGGTGTCTGTATGACCAGAGGTAAGATTTTATATCTACGATCTTCATGTCTACGCTCTACGTAATGCCACGCGCGGCGAGCTGTGTTATACAATAACTGTATTACACTAAAAATATACAAAATAAAGTTTAAAAATAACATTTTCTTGTATTATTTATTACATAGAACGACAGTCTTCAACCCTACTTAATTATTTGAGTAGATCGATTTTAAATTTGTAAATATGGTGATGTTAAGTATATGTTTTTCTTGCTTTTATTATTTTAATGTTAATAGATATAATAATATCATCACTATATTTACACATTTAGAATCGATCGACTTTAATTTTAAATATAATTTTTATGATATCAGAAGGACAAGTATAGGCCATGGGGTGAAAAATTACAGATGGCGCTAGTTTAGTGTTGGCAAAAAAAACGGTAGAGAGGGCTCTCTATTAAAAGTATAATATTACTTTTCTCTATGATCATAACTAAACCTTATAATAACGATAACCCATTTAAAGTTTCTTGACGAAAGCTTTGTAGCGTTTCCATTAAGTTCGACGTTCAAAATACATTTATTTATCAGATTTGAAGTGAAAATGAGGGCACTGTGATAAAGTATCACAACAATAACTATATTTCTTGAAAAATATAGTTATTGTTGTGATACTTTCATAAAATAAAACAGCACGTACTTATTAAAGTTTTGTAATATTTATTTTCTTCAGTAGGTACCAATCTTCTCCTATATGATAGTATATATTTAGTTAGTTCATGTTCATGTTCTTTATTCTGTGGCTTTTAGGCGTGCCATTTGGGCACAAATTACTTCGCCAATGTCGAGTAGAATATTTAGTTAGTAGTAATAATAATTTTAATAACTTTTCCTGATGTGGCTCTATCTTTATATACGACTACAAAACAAAAGTTTGGCAAAAAACAGTGATATTTTGAGCTTTGTTACGTATTAGTAAAGTTTAAAATTAATGATAACAAATTTAAACGTCAATGCAATGTTTTAATAATTCAGATTCTCTGATCGATAGTGACCTCCATAACTGCAATTGTCACATGAATTAATAAAATGCATGTCTTGTGATATAAAGAAAATATTATTAATTTTTAAAGGAAAAGAATAAAATGCATATTAGGTAACATTATTTCGTTGGCAAAACTATCATTAATTATACTGATTTCGACCATATTAGTAATATATAGTACAGTATTAGTAGAATATATAAGTAATTCGACTATTATTAGTAATAATTTTTAGAGTTTTCGAGGATAATGGACCAAAAAATGATTGTGGATTTAGAAGGACAAATTGGCTTTTTTTTTTTTTTTTTTTTTTTTTTTTTTTTTTTTTTTTTTTTTTTTTTTTTTTTATACCTAATACCTCCAACATGGGGGAAGGAGACTATATTTTCTAGTTCATTCATACTAGTTCTCGCGTTTATGCCTCTCGCACTTTCTTTCCGCATACTATTTCTTTCTTTCATTCATCCACATTCGTTAAGAGCTAATTTTACTGCTATCTATACTTTACATACTACATCTGTACAGGGATAATAAAGGTTTTACTAATTTTTTTTTTTTTTTTTTTTTTTTTTTTTTTCAATTTTCTTTTCGATCAGTTTTTACTGTTTTTCTTTCTAACTTACATAATATTACTTATTTATTGCTATACTACTTTCTACATTCTACACTATTTTTTACATTTACTTACAATTACTTAATCTATTTGCTACACATTATTTACTATTCCTAATTACTAATCTATTACTTTTGTTTTATGTTAATACTAATATACCTACCATATTAATAAAACATAATTTGCTAACTCTTATTTCGATTATTTACAGTGTTACATATTTTTTTACAAAGCTGTTGGAATAACTCTCTAGTATTTTTTTCTTTTATTATATCTGGTAGTGTACTATGCATCAGTTTTTTACCTATCTGGATTTCGAAGTTATTTCTGTCCCTGTCATGGATTGGGCATTCTAATAGGACGTGGAGGGCAGACTCTGGACACCCAGGGTCGCAGGCGCACGATGGACTCTCCTTGCACTTGAACCGATGCAAGTACTCGGAGAATCCGCCGTGCCCCGTCAACATCTGGGTGACGAGTCTGTCCACCCCCATCCTACCAATTGTCTTATACGCAGCCACCGCGTCCGGGAAGAACACTTTTGTTACTTGGGCCGTGTCTGCGGTTTGGTACCTTTGATTCCACTCATCGAGTGAACGCCTTCGGATGGTTTGTTTTACAAAGGAAATGGGGCTGTAGTCGTAGTCGAAGCTCCGCTTGAGCTTCAATGCGGCTTCTTTGGCCAGATGGTCGGCACGCTCATTGCCCTCCATTCCTGCGTGTGCTTTGATCCAGAACAAGCTTATTTGCTTGTTCTGGAGCAAAGCTTCACGCAGGTAGCCCCGTGCTTCTACAGCCAGGGGATGGAGGACTTTTGGGTTGTTCAGGGTTTGTAGCGCTGATAAAGAGTCCGAGTAAACTCCGACAGATCCGGACAGTTTCTCGGCAACCATCCGCAACGCACGGCATATAGCCAAAAGTTCCGCCTGGTAGACGGTGCAGTACGACGGCAAAGCAAGTTTGAGGGTTTTAGTTTCGGCGGCTCCTTTCCAGATGGATAGTGCCGCTCCCACTTTGCCCTCAATCTTGCTGCCGTCCGTAAAGATGTTGTAGTCATGACCATTGTTGGCCATGAGTTGCGCATTGTCTTCCAGGCACATGAACTCGAGGTCTATATGACTGGCGGGATGCGGAGATTGCAGAGCAGGTGACAACCGCTCCACCTCCCGACCTCCCACCACCCGCTGGGGCACCCCTCTCCTGGCCCCGTATAATACCGCGGCTTCGCGGACACGGAGGTCAAGAGGGAGCACGCCAGCGAGAAGTAGAGCCGAGTTCAGGGAGACGGTGCGGTATGCCTTACAAATTTTTTGCGCGAAGCAACGCTGGACTACGTTGAGCTGCTTTTGGATTCCTTTTTTATTTACTGCGGGTGCCCATACAGCAGCGGCGTACAATACAACCGGTTCTACCACTGCTTTGTAAATGGTTCGAATCACCTCGGGGTGGAGACCCCAGCTGGCCCTTGCTGCTCTCGCAAGCTGGTGGTAAAAAGCGACTGCACGTTTGCAGACGCTCGCGACGTGGGCATTGAACGTGAGTTTGTGGTCTATGATGACCCCCAACAGCTTGATTTCGTTCGCCAGGGCAATGTCGACCCCGCCCATGTGAAGGCGTGGGGTGTCATACTTCAGCTTGCGTGTCAACACCATAGCATTGGTTTTTTGAGGCGCAAACCGAAGTTTATTGGACTCTCCCCACGCCTTCACACGTTCGAGGGCAGCATTGGCCCGCCCCTCGATGTCCAGTGCCGTGTCGCCCTCGAACACCAGCACCACGTCGTCTGCGAAAGCTTGGGCATAATTGCCTGTGGCCTCCATGTCTCGGAGCAGTGGATCCAAGAGTAGATTCCAGAGAATCGGTCCACCTATGGAACCCTGTACACATCCCTTTCCTGTATCCCTCCTGTATTCCTCCCCACAATATTTCACTGTTACGTGCCTGTCATTTAGGTAGCTACTCAGTAGCCGCCTGATATTAATGGGGCACTTTTCCTCAGCCAGTCTGACCTTTATTCTAGGCCACCAGGCATTATCAAAGGCGCCCTCTATGTCCAGTGAAATCAAGACAACGATCTTCTTCTTGTCCAAGTTGTTTCTAATTTGATTCACTAGGGCATAAAGGGCGTCTTCGGTACTGCGCTGTGGCATAAAACCAAACTGACGAGTACTAAGACGAGGCCCGATGTAGTGTTGTAGCCTGGCTACAAGCATCTTCTCCAGCACCTTGCCGAGCACCGGGAGGAGGCCAATGGGGCGGTAAGATTTTGGGACCGCGTATGTGCTCTTTCCTGGTTTCCTAAGGAATATCACTGTTGCCTCCTTCCAAGGCGCGGGAAAGTGCTGAAGTGCTAGACACCTGTTGAAAATCGCCAGCGAGAGTTGGGGGTTATGCTCGATCGCGTGGAGGCAAATATCAGCCGTGAAACCATCCGCACCAGGTGCCTTCTTCTGGTTAAAGGACCGACTGGCCAGCTTCAGCTCCGTAGGGGTGAAAGGCGGATCCAGTACGTCCAGCGGGGTTTCATTGCAGGATTTGTCGGCTTGTTTCCTCACCCGTTTGTGCTCTTCGGTATCGCTTTCCCTTGTATCATCAGGGTAAAAGGTTTCGGCCATTAGTCTTGCCGAGCTTTTAGGATCAAGCTCCGTGTTGTTTTTGTTCAATGGCGGATCCTCCTCTCTCACTGTCGTTCTCCCAAGAACCCGGTAAATGCCCCCCCACAGTGACTCTCCATCCTGTCGTTCGCAAAACTCTACCCAACCACGCGTTTGTGCATTTCTGACTTCTGTCTCATATCTCGCCTTCGCCTCGACGTACTCCCCAATCACCAATTGACGCCTAATCGGCGCTGCGCATCTAATTCTGCTTTTCTTGGTGGCTACCTCGCGCTTAAGCGCTGCCAGCCCCTCGGACCACCACGGCAAGGAAAGGATTTCTTTGTGTTTTATTTTTGGTATCGTTTTATTACAAGTTGTGTCTATTGATTTGTTAAAATTTATGATTAATTCATCCAATTCTTCTTTTGTGTTTAAACTATTTATTTTCTCTATTGTAATATTATTTTGACTAAAAATTTGACCAAGTTTCTCATGAAACTTGGTCCAATTTGCTTTTTTTGTGTAAAATTTACGAGTGGTGTGCCTAATAGTATTTGTATTCATATTTTTAATTTTTACTGAGAATATTATGCCGTTGTGGTCCGAGCTGGTCAGGTCCTCGCGCACACGCCAGCCATCCACCAAGCAGAGCAGGTCAGGTGACACAGCAGTTATGTCAATATAACTGCTGAACCTTGCACCACCCCGAATGGTATCAAAGGTGGGAGTGTCTCCCTGGTTAAGGACATTGAGACCGAGTTCCTCGAGCGTCCCATGCATGTCCTCTCCTCTTCTATCGGTCGTAGGGCTTCCCCACCAGACGCTTTTGGCATTGGAGTCTCCCCCAATGATGATGTTTTGAGCGCCCGTCTCGCGCTGCACCCGGCGCAGGTGTTCCAGGTACCCATCCAGCGGCATGTTTGGTTCAAAGTAGAATGAGACCAGAGTAATTTCCCTTGTGCGGGTTCGGATCCCCACCACTGTGATGTTATTTGTGGTGAGTTTCGGGTACTGCTTAATATTTAAGGCCGCATTAAAGACAATAATTGCGGCCTTCACAGTCCCACTTCCGTGGTCCGCACTTTGGAAGACCCTGGTTCCCCTCCTGCCCCTTACCCGACCTTCCCTGCCGACGTATGGTTCCTGTACTAGGGCGACCCACGCTCCGAGGTTGGAGGCCTCGACGAGCAGCTCGGAATGTGCCCGTTTGCAGCGCTGGAGGTTGGCCTGGATGAATATCTTTGTTAGATTTTCCGCTGGCACGCCCTTAGCAATACGCGATAGTTGAGCGAGCTATTGCGTCCCATTTTCTTCTAACGGGGCACTCCTCACTGAATGCGTTGTGCCCGTACTCCGTATGTTTTGCTTTGAGGCAGTTTCTACATGAGGGTTCCGTATTATTTTTCCAATAATCACAACCTGTCTTTAGATGAGGGCCTCCGCAGTGGCCAAATTGGCTTGGCAGCGCTCAAGTCATTTTGGGAAAAACTTAGTTTCCTCTAAATATTACATAAAATAAATTACAAAAATATATAAATGATATAATATACCCCACTGTGATCCGTAAAAAATTAACTTTAGATGAAAAATTGTGGATGAATGAAAAACAGTATCGTGGTGCTGAAACGGTAGTAGGTAGGTACATGATGTAGAGAAACACATATTTTAGCATCTAGGATCAGATTCGAGTGAAGCGAGTGTAAATCGTTAGTATTTAACTTTGAATGTTTTATTTATTTATATTTAATCAAAAGTCTAAAAAATAACTTTCAAGCTTCTAGCTTTTAAAGTGATGTAATTTCCATACAAACTTTCATTCCCTATTTGAATCTCTTACAGCCTTTTTTTCGCCTTGAAAAGTAGCCTATGTCCTTTCTCAGGCTCTAAAATATTTGTGTACTAAATTTCATTTAAATCGATTCAGTAGTTTTGGCGTGAAAGCGCGACAGACAGAGTTACTTTCACATTTATAATATTAGTAAGGATTAGTAAGTATCAAACTGTACCGTATAACATTAAATACTATTCCCTTTACCTACACATTACGAATCAAAAACATGGTAGGCCCTTTGTGGCAAGATCTTAAATTTCCGATGCTGCTCACGTGCCACCTAAATTAAAGTAGATAATGGTGCTATGATCTTTGCGGACGTGCTAATAACTAGCCGTAAAACGAACAACGCGTAATATATTGTAATATTTCAGTAACTAAAATTTATTTCAGGGAGACGAAAATTCATAAACTATTAGATATTTATCCTGGTGAGAATAGTGAGAAAAGAGGTTCTCTTTTATTCAATTTCCCTTTGGACTAATGCATTTTCTTACCGAATTGTATAGTACCACTCTCTCACAACAAGACCGGCGTGAAATGGCAGCTATGCTGTCGCGTTTCGTCCGGAAAGTGAGTCCGGGAGGCCCACTCCCCTTCCCTCTTCCCTCCGCCTCTCTCCCTCTTCCCTTCCTCGTCCGTCTTCGCTCCCATCTCCCTCTTCCCTCCCTACTCCTTCCCTCCCATTCCTGAAAGGCCGGCAACGCATCTGCAAGCCAGGCTTGCAGATGTCTTGCAGATGCCCATGGGCGGAGGTGATCACTTCCCATGAGGTGAGCCTCCTGCCCGTTTGCCTCCTTTTTACCATAAAAAAAATTCAAGGCATAGAATTTTTGAAATCGGTCCTATAGTTTTTGACTTTATTCGACATACAAAAATACAAATCTTTCCTATTTATAATATTAATGCAGATGTACGAGTAGATAAATAAAGCTTAACGATGATTCAATTTCCACTTGAAAACATTGCTAGCGGTTATCTATAGGGAAGTCTTTAAGATGTCAATCCAAAGAGCTAGTAGCAGATAAAACAGTAGGTATCGAACGAATTTATTCTCAAAAGACTAGTTTCAAACACACTTTTATCAAATTCCTATGTGGGCAGAGAAATAAAACTATTCCTTGTATCTGACAATTAAAATAACTTAAAATTTTATTTATAAAAGTAAGTAAATTTAAGAAACCTTGTATTATTGTAAAAGATAAACGCTTCAACAAAACCCATTTTTGATGAAGTGGCATCATTTCTCTCACCAAAAACCTCTTACCTGTGTCGTTTTCTTTTTCTATTGATCCTTCTAATCAGCAATTATATCTTAATTAGTTGATCACGAAATACCGAAAAATAGTAAGTATTTCGTTAATAAAATCGTTAAATACTAGCCCCAGTTTTGTATTTGTGATGTTAAAGTCCCCAAATAAATCTTACGTGGAGGACATGTTGTGATCAACTTTTTGCAATTTCCTTGTATACCGCGTCCCTAAACTATTTCTATGCAAATAGCAACATTCCTTTGTTGTATAGTTCAGGCTTGATTTGTCATTAATATTTTTATATACATATATCATATAGTTATATAGAAACATAATTTAGTATATATATTAGATAATAATGAATTAGAAAATTTTTAATTACATTATCATAACAATATACCTGTTTAATATGAATGGTAAAGACTAAAGATTAACCTAAAACAAGGCAAAATTCTAGTGTTAAGAGTTAAGACGTAGGTAAATCTTTATATTATAAATAATATGTAGCTACCTAACTAGAATCTAGGATGAAATAAAAAACGAACTTGATCTGACCTCTTATCAATAACAAAAACTAGGGCTGTATCTGTTCTTTATAGTAGGTAGGTATAGGGCATAAAATATTCTTTTGAATAAATTCGATAATAGTTTTATAGCGAGGGTAAATAAGTTTGTGAATAATATTTTTTTCATGATTAGCTAATCAAATTGCTTCGCTCGCGTTGGTACCTAGGCGTAAATTTAATTTTTAACGGAAGGCTATAATACTTCTTAGCTTATCAGTGATCTGTCAATGAAAATGATTTGGAGATTAGACGGAACTAACAGACAGACAGACAAAAAATATTAAACTTGTGTTTTGGTTATTAATTCACAGGCTTTTCTTCTTGGTATTAAGCGAATAGATAAATTATTTACCTATTATTATTAAATGTACGTTTATTTTGTATACGTCATGATTAAGTACAAGATGTTATAGTAAATGTTACTTCTCTAAATATAAAATAACTAACAAGCTTATAGAAGTGATCTGAAAGTCAACTCAATAATACGGGTATAACAAGGTAAAGGAGCTAGAATTGGTTTTCATAAAGAATAAAAAATATCAATCTATAACATGTGTATTACTTTTTAGTCTCTTTTGTTTCAAAGTGTCTAACTTGTGCCATTATTCACTTTCAGATAGAAAGTCTCGTAATATAATTATACAACTGAAGATTTTATAATTATGAAACATTATTTGCATCCTTATTGATATTTTAAAATGAAATTAGTAAGTATATAAATAATAAGCATATATGACAATAGCCTTCCCCGCGGCTTTGCTTTCGTAATAAAGGCTGGAAATCAAATACCTCGCAGAGCTACCGGTGCCCTAGTCCAAGGGCCCACATACAAGGGATTTCAGTGATTAATATGTGGAAGATAATATAAATTTAATAATTTTTTTAGAACTACCTTTCGTTCTTTTATAGAAATGTCAAGTCAGAAATGCCTTCCCACTACAATAATAAGTTATAAATACCCTTGTGGGGGTACAATTTCAATATCGCCAGGTCAGAAGTGGTTCAGCCGTGAGCCCGGCACTTTGTTTATAAGTGCTCTGACTTGACCGAGATGTCTATTAGGTAAGTAATCGCTGTATCGTTTTGACAATATTTTAGTACTTATAGTAGTTACTTTATTATTTATATAGAGACACCCAACTTTTATTCTAGGTTGGATAAGTAAGTATTATATTTATACCAAAAGGACTTAACAAAATTGTTGTAGGTATTACTTATCTTTAGTAATGAATGGAAAAATAAGTTTACAATTTATAAATTCATATTTAAAACATTTCCAACAATAAATCTTACTTCAGATAATCGACGTGTTTTTCGGGAATAGAAAATCTATACGAATTTCGCAGATTTCATTTAGATTTGTATGATCATTCGATTGATTTTCAATGTTAAAGTGAAAATAGAGTATGAATATTTTATTCTTACTCTTCAAGTTCAATGACTTCGATGAGAGGCCCTTCTTAAATTGATTTTGATCTAATAATAATAGCATAATAATAGAATTCAAAAGATAGCTTAGCAAAAAAAGATTTGTATGAAAAACGAAAAACTAATATGTATAATGTACAAAGGTTTATATATCTGCCCGTCGTGTAAATAAAATTAGTTGAACTTTTCGTGGATTTATTATGATTATTAATTCTGGACGTTATGAACTCTTTACGAGTGCAGCAATAATAAAGGTTCCAGGATAAACTAAACTTTTAGACGCATCAAAGAAAAAAATGGAAAAGATTTATTTAAAATGTATGTGTAACTAGAAACTACACTTTAATTTGCTTTATTTTACAACGTATGTGCAGCAAACGTCATTACAGCGAGCCGAAACATCACAACATGACGACTAGTTTTTATCAACTTCAATGAATATGACTTTTAACAGTGAACAAATATCGTAAATAATAGACTATAGTCTACTTTGGTAATGTAGCTTTATATTAGTAAAAGTAGTTTCAGTATTGGACCAATAACTTCAATGTAGGTACCACGCTTACGAATCGTTATTATATACAATAGATAAACAAAGTTTGAATGGATTTATACAAAGCTTTATTTATTACAAACCTTCCAAAAGCTCAGGTATTTTTTCTTTGAGCTAAAACAATATACATCATAAAAAATGCTAATTATCACAATATTATGCAAAAATATTTTCGTTTTCGAGCGGTATTATTTTAAATATTAATTAGGTAGGCTTTTAGCACCCTTCTTCGGCTTCGCAGGTCGAAAAATATTCTAATGAATAAAGAATTCTATATTAATAAAGAAAATTATTTTTTAAATTTATTAATAATATGTGATACACTGGAATCGTACTATACTTACAAAGCGTCTTGAATATCTTGGGAAAACTTGTGTAGAAGCTTTAGACTCATCTACTGGTAGGTGAAAAATCCACACGGTTTTGGGCTACAATTAATTAATTATTATAGAACTTAAAGTCTAACATATAAAGCATTTTATCTGGGTTTACCTAAAACATATTATGGCTTAAAATAGTTTTGTTAATAATTAAATAGAATTCTCTTCTGAACTTTTGGTATTAAAAAACTCGAATACATACAAGGTTACCTTGCCAAAAATCATCCTGTCCCGAGCTTCATTGTCTAGTTGACGCTGTATGTCATCCGCATCATCAAACAACGTATTTGGTCGTGTAGTCGTTTCGTCGTGACTGAAATCTATTCTCAAATTTTATATAAATAAAAATACCCTTTGAAAGTTTACTAATTTCACTTTCAAAGGATCTGTAATGATATACATTTGGATATTTTAGGATTAGGAATATTTAACTTGACATATAAAATATAAAGCTTGTTTTGGTTACAGTCAGGCAGGTTGACATATGTTAGAAAAGCTAAATAAAAAATACTATATAAATTATACGAAACTAGCGACTCGCCCTCGCTTCGCTCGGGCTCTTCAATATTTAACACAGGCAAAGCCGCGGGATCCGCTAGTTATACATATAAACCTTCCTCTTGAATCACTCTATCTATTAAAAAACCGCATCAAAATCCGTTGCGTAGTTTTAAAGATTTAAGCATACATAGGGATATAGGGACAGAGAAAGCGACTTTGTTTTATACTATTGTTAACTTCTATGTATTTAATGGATAATGAATATGGACTGGTATTGACTATTTTTATTCTATTATCAATTTACTTTATTGTGTTAGCTTATAAAATATGAATATAAGATGTACACTTAATTATATACAGTAAATTATTATATTACAATTATTTCATATAAGTAAATAATTATTGCAAACATATCTCTTAAAAGAGGTAATTAAATGTTTCGTTGACTGTTTGTGAATGATCTTGGTCAATTGAATTGGTTATAAAATATGAATATAAGATGTGCACTTAATTATATTATAATATAAATTATTATATTATAACTATTTTATGTAATTAAATAATTATTGCAAACTTGCTTTTATAAATATCTAAATTATTAAGTTGTAAGATTTGTTGGCTGTATATTATAAGATCTCAGTCAATTGAGTGTCTCGACGAGATTATAAAATAGGTGACACTGTATTACGGCAGTTCAGTGGTAATTCAAATTTTGAAGAGTAAAGTTTAAAGGATAAATACTGTGAAAAAGTGTTGTATTGTTAATAAATGTATAGAAGTGCAAGTAAAGGTGTTTTTATTATTGCCAAATCGTCAAGGAGGTTAACATTTCAGAAGTGGGATTAGGTGAGTCGTAACCGTTTTTTTTCTTTCTACCTGCCACCCCTACAGATATTTCAAAGTAACGACGTATAAGATTTAATTAAATTTAAATTGATTAGTAACTATAATATATTATTTCGGTAAAGTTATCTATTGTGTTTTGTCGTATTTTTTTTCCACTGACTTTCGTACTTCTATCTGTTGCTTTCGTCTTGTAAAATGTTTATACGTAGTACAATGCATTATGTAATAATGTTGTCAATTAAACAATCGTTTTCAAATTGTTTTGAACAAATGATGTGTCGAAAACTATTTTAACAGGAAAATGGGAAACGATATTGATAGGATGAAAGTCCCAAGGCACCGTGGATCGGCGATCGCCAAGTGGATTAAAATCCGCAAGGAGTCAGCATCGTGGTTATAGCAGTCGCAGTGTGCGATGTCGCCGTAACCAGACCCGCAGCCACCGGTCGCGCAGCCGCCGGTCGCGCAGCTTCCGGTCGCGCAGCCTCCGGTCGCGCAGCCTCCGGTCGCGCAGCCTGCGGTCGCGCAGCCGCGCGTGTGTGCGGCCGCGTAGTCACGCCAACCATCAGAGGCACAGCCGTGTCGCCAACCGAACGGGCAATCGCAGCAGCCATCGATCAACTAGTCCTGGCGGTCATCGTTCACGCAGCCTGGCCAGACCTGAGCGCAGCAGGCCCGTGCAGCGTGGGCGTACTGAATCCAGTCGGATGCAACAGCGTTACCAACGAAGATCTTCCCGACAAATTTTGACGCCAGATAGGTCAGTGCCAGACACGTTATCGAATAGTAGAAATGCTACTCTTAAACAGTTATTTACAAGCTTTGTAGAAAAGCAATAGTAATGATAGATTACCGACACTAAATACGATAGTTTCATTAAATCGTTGTGGCATTGAAGGGAAGAAAGCGGTAGATTGCATTGTATTTGGAATTGACGATCGTACTGTAAGGTTAGGAGCAGAATCGGCTCGATTTGAAACACCGGAACAACTACTTCCATTTCTTATAAGTACTAGGGGTACAAATAATGTTAATGATAGAACACTCGTTCAAGCTTCCGAATCAAATGTAACAAAGGATAACGATCGCGCAATAATATGCTTTAATTGCTCCCAAAGGGGTCATTATAAGTCTCAGTGTCCTAACCCAGTAATAAAATGTAAACTCTATACTCTTAGACTCATTCAATGACGTATTTAAAGAGCGCACTGTAATTAAGAACCCCAAAATGAAATTTAGCGACTGGGCGACAGTCGGCATATACCGTAGTAAAGATAAATTGTATGAAGCAGTGAAATCATGACCCAACATACTATACTCGGGTAAGAGCTCATTCTAAAATTTTTAAAAAAAGTTTGTCAGCAGGCTAGGCCTATATACATTAGAAATAAAATTTTAAATTCTGATAATAAAACTGAAGCCACTTGGAACGTGGTTACTCGTACGACTGGCAGATCAAAGCCCGCTAGTGAACCTATCCAATTGTTAATTAATAATGCTCCAGTGAGTTCCAATGAAGATGTTGCAAATTCGTTTGTATTTTTCGAAAATAACTGAAAAGGTCACATCATTCTTTAAAATTCCCTACTACAGATGCAATAATTTCTTTGAAAAGTCATACTCGTCACTGTGATCACCAATTTAAATTTTCATATGTAGATGCGAATGAAATAATTAAAATATTTAAAACTATCAATTTAAAAAAAAACTGGTGATTTATGGGGCATGTTTGTTAAATTACTAATTACAATAATACCAAACATTGCACCACAATTGTCTCTTATATTCAATAAATGCACAGATACTGGAATATTCCCTGATTTAATGAAAATAAGTAAAATAATACCTCTTTTAAAAGATGATGAAAAAATGACCCTGGCAATTATAGACCCATTTCTATATTGCCATGTATGAGTAAAATCTTTGAGAAACTTATTTTAAGTCAACTTCTGACTCATTTTAACACAAATAATATTTTCCATAGTGAATAGTATGGTTTTACTAAAGGCAGATCTACAGCCGATGCGGGGATTGCGCTTCTAAGACATATTTATGACGCTTGGGGAAAATCACAGAATGCAATTGGAGTTTTCTGTGATTTGTCTAAAGCTTTTGTGAAACATGAAACTCTTTTGCTTTAATTTGCTCATTACGGAGTTCGTAGTATTACTCTCGATCTACTTGCTTCTTATCTGATTGATAGAGTTCAGAAGGTTGCGGTAATTAACGTCAATTCTTCTTTTTCTCCTCTGAGAATAGGTGTTCCGCAAGGATCTAACTTAGGTCCATTTTTGTTTTAGTTTATGTTAATGATCTCCCGTTTTACGCCGATAAATTGTGTGATATTGTACTCTTTGCGTATGATACCTCCTTAATTTTTAAAGTTGATAGAAAGTCAAAAAGTAATTATGACTAAGTAAATAGTGCATTGTCGCATATACTTCACTGGTTTAACATTAATACTCGTAATCTGGCTTTGAATGCCAAGAAGACAAAATATATTCAGTTTTTATTACCTAATGAAAAAAGACAGAATTTGAATTTGTATCGCAATTACGACATATATATATACGGTAGATTCCACGGTCTTCTTATGATTGACATTAGATTCGGGTCTGCAATGAGGTCCCCATCTCTCGTCTCTTGCCAAGTAGACTGAGCTCAGCTGTTTTCGCTGTTAGAAAAGTCGAGCAGCTAACGGACATTGATACTGCCAGACTTGTTTACTTCAGTTATTTCCATAGCATTTTATCTTATGGTATTTTGTTGTGGGGTAATGCAGCGGACATTAAATCGATATTTATTCTACCAAAAAGGGCCATTCGGGCTATTTATAACATAAGCGCTCGTGATACTCTCCGCGGACTTTTTAAAGAAATAGGAATACTTACGGTTGTTTCGCAATATATATATCTATATTGTAACATTAGTGTTGTTCGTCAAAATATTAATTGCTGTTTAAGGCACAGCGACAAATATGGTATTAATACAAGAAATGAGGATAAACTTGTAACACCCAGTTTCCGCCTACAAAAGGTAAATAGTTCGTTTATCGGGCAAGGTGTACGCATGTATAATAAAATTCCACAGTCCATATTGAACTTGCCTTTGAGGCAATTAAAATCAAAAAAATTAAAAATACGTTATTAAATAAGGCTTATTAGATGTAAATGTGTGGGATTAGTGACTTGTTGTGTCTCACGTAGGATAAATAGATAAATTGTAATACAATATTGTAACCGAATATTTTTTTTGAAAAGAGCAACTGTTGAGTTTCTCGCCGGTTCTTCTCAGCAGAACAGCTTTCCGAGCCGGTGGTAGCTTACTCACAGACTTACAGACTGACTTTTAATTTTGATAATGTAAAAATGTCGATTCAAAAGAGCTTGTAAAAGTCTATTTGAATAAAGAATATTTTGATTTGATTTGAATAAATGTTTACGCTTTGGACATACTTCAGATAAATGTGTGAACGGTAGTAAGATATTTTAAAACATAATATTTCATTGATTTTGGTAGCACAGTAATTATCATCATTTGAATGTTAGACGTATAGAGTTATAATGTGGAATGGATACTGGATATTCATATTGTTGATGTATTTATTTATTTAGTAATCATTGCTTAATAGTAAATCACTTACTGGACAACCTTGTATAATAGTTGAAAAGAATAGTTAATGTTGAAAAAAATTCAAATGAGATGGTACCAACAAATGTAAAGTAAAAATCCCGCTGCACTAAAAACACTATAATTGACAGACTGACCATAGTTGAATTTAGCACAGACTCTTTATGTACGGGCGATGCTTTCTATATTGAGGGCGGTATTTAACTTTAACTTAAAACTGAGGAAAACATTGTTTGGTGAAGAGGTTATTATAGATTGTCAATGGTCTAGGTAAAGCGTTTGTGACGAAGACTAGTTCGCGAACATCTATTATTAAACGAGGTATAGCGACATTAAATATTTCTACATACCAAAAGAGAAGTTAAGAACGGTACAATAAAAATTCAGTAAAAACCGAAACATCTTTTAAAAGTTAGATATTTGGTTAGCATCGCGTGTGAAATAAGAGAGTTAGTGCAGAGCCGACATAAGATTAGACACTGTTGATTAACCTCTTATATGTGACCATGTTATTGAAGATTCATATGGCGATTCCTAAATCCAGTTTGTGTCTTTCATTGCTATTAGTTTTAAATTGTTTGCAAGTTGAAATTATTTTATTAGAGAGTAAATAAAAATATATACATTTGTAATTGAATATATATCTATAGTTTTGTAAGAATATAATACAGTTATTCGTCGTCGATACGTAGATTATAGATTAAAAAAAATTAAACAGAATTAAAATTTATTCAATTTATTTTTTTATATTTAAATTAATATAATAAAGATAGAGTAATCACTAAGGGTAGAAGCGACCGACACTGTTCAGTTTTAGTATTCAGTGCAGAAGCGGCCTGATGCTATAGGTTTAAGATAGGTTAGTCAGAAAGGGTAGAAGCGACCCTGTTAACTGTCAGTCTTCAGTGCAGAAGCGGCCTGATGCTATAGGTTTAAGATAGGTTAGTCAGAAAGGGTAGAAGCGACCCTGCTAACTGTCAGTCTTCAGTGTAGAAGCGACCTGATGCTATAGGTTTAAGATAGGTTAGTCAGAAAGGGTAGAAGCGACCCTGCTAACTGTCAGTCTTCAGTGCAGAAGTGGCCTGATGCTGTAGGTTTAAGATAGGTTAGTCAGAAAGGGTAGAAGCGACCCTGCTAACTGTCAGTCTTCAGTGCAGAAGTGGCCTGATGCTGTAGGTTTAAGATAGGTTAGTCAGAAAGGGTAGAAGCGACCCTGCTAACTGTCAGTCTTCAGTGCAGAAGTGGCCTGATGCTGTAGGTTTAAGATAGGTTAGTCAGAAAGGGTAGAAGCGACCCTGCTAACTGTCAGTGTTCAGTGCAGAAGCGGCCTGGCATTGTTCAGGTTTAGTATTCAGTGCAGAAGCGGCCTGATGCTATAGGTTTAAGATCATTAAGATAGGTTAATCACAAAGGGTAGAAGCGACCCTGATATTTGATAGAAGCAGCCTAATGACTTGTGAATGTGCTGTTGTTATGATTGTCAGTTTTGAATATGCTGTTGTAATAATTGTCAGTTTTTCTTATTTGTTTTTCGTTATCGGTAAAATTTTTAAAGTGTTGTAGATATTGTTCCTATGCTTAAAAATCACTCGTATTATTGTGATAACAGTTGTTTCTGGGAGAAGTAGCCTATGTAATTTTTATTATATTGTAATACTGTGAGTTACATGAGTTACGTTATTACAGTGATAGTTGGAATAATGTTAATTATAGTATAAAACAATATTATGTGGTCTACACGAGGACGTGTAGGGTTAGTCGGATGGCCGAATGTTAGCTTATAAAATATGAATATAAGATGTACACTTAATTATATACAGTAAATTATTATATTACAATTATTTCATATAAGTAAATAATTATTGCAAACATATCTCTTAAAAGAGGTAATTAAATGTTTCGTTGACTGTTTGTGAATGATCTTGGTCAATTGAATTGGTTATAAAATATGAATATAAGATGTGCACTTAATTATATTATAATATAAATTATTATATTATAACTATTTTATGTAATTAAATAATTATTGCAAACTTGCTTTTATAAATATCTAAATTATTAAGTTGTAAGATTTGTTGGCTGTATATTATAAGATCTCAGTCAATTGAGTGTCTCGACGAGATTATAAAATAGGTGACACTGTATTACGGCAGTTCAGTGGTAATTCAAATTTTGAAGAGTAAAGTTTAAAGGATAAATACTGTGAAAAAGTGTTGTATTGTTAATAAATGTATAGAAGTGCAAGTAAAGGTGTTTTTATTATTGCCAAATCGTCAAGGAGGTTAACAATTGGGAGTTGTATTGACTACCTGATGGCGCTGTAAAATGGGTGGGATAGGTTTTATAAGTTCTGTTTAATCGGTGAGTGACACATTTCGATTCATTACTTCGGACAGTATAGATTGAATAATATAATTGCTGTTGAAAGTATTGCTGGTAATATTTGCTGTGGAATATATAATTATAATAAGAATAGACGAATACATATTATTTAATGTGTAATAACGTGTAATTGGAAGACCATCCTGTCGCAGAGTTTACAGCTTCAGAAGTGGGTATGTAACTTTGCCATTCTTTTTTTCCTTTTTTAAAGATGATTATATTGATTTAAGGTTTTATGTAACGTACATGTTCATAGCTTTAACTTGAAACGCTCGTATGCTGTGAAATACTTTATTAAGGTTATTCTGTAATTTTTTGTTAACCTATTAATAAGATCAAAAGGGAGTTTATAATATAAATTGTTTTATTATACCGCATTATAAGTGTTTGTTAGTGAAACTTATAGTATTTGTATCTTGTAGAACATTTGATTTAAGGCTACTCTTTAGTAATGTGACACAGATGAATTACTAAGTAATTATAAAACGATATAATTTGGTTAATAACGTTAAAAGTGTATCTAGTGGTGCACGTGGCGAGGGCTACTTTCTTGCCGTGCAAAATAAGCGTATTTAGCGTTATTATTTAATTGAAAATATTTAATTGGACGTATTTGGTCAGGGCTATACTTTGACGATTCACAATTAATGATACGCCTATGCTTAGCGTTAAAAATAAGAAGTAATAACAATTTATTTAAGATTAAGAGTTATTGTGGGTAGAAAAAAAATATTTTTTAAGATTAACTTATAGTAAAATTGGTAAAAATAGAAACTTGTGATATAATAATATTGCTTTAATTTCTTTGAATAAGTGTTAAAAAAAACTCATTATTTAAATGAGTGATTTAGACAAATGCTACTTGCAAAATGAAGTAGGTGGTTATTTTATAAAAATATATGTCGTTGGAAAGAAAAGGAATGCTGTTATTATTGTGGTTTAAGAATTTCTAATTTTAGCATATTTTGGCGGAAAGTTAAGTAACGTAACGTGTGTTTCAGTTAACTTATGTTAAATTTTGCCGTATTGTGTGGAACATTTGTAATAAGAGATTACATTTACGATATTTTTAGATATGATATATTTCTGTGTTTCTTGTTGGTGTTCATAATAAGATAAATAAATAAATTATTCTAAACGAATGCATACATTTAAAATAAAGTAATGAAAAGCTCCATGCATCATTCCATGTCGTCTTATCGATTGACAAAATAATATGAAGCAATTATTGCTATAAGATAATTTGTTAGTGATGTATTAAGGCATACTTTATAATTATTAGTTAGTACTGCAGTTTTTATATAAAGTGAAAGATTGAATTCAAAGGGTACAAGAAAATTTGTGCTCCTTCGTATAGTACTATGCTGTTTTCACCATGATTTCTAAGCCTAATTAAATAAATACCTACTATTAATTAGTTTAGTAACACGTGGTCTTAGTAAGTATTTGTAAAAGATAATTTAGTGAAACTATCTTTTCGGATTTCATCGCGGATTTATTTTACGGGAGAAAAGCATAAACGTAAGAAAGTATTATTAATGTAGTGTTATTATATTTACCTTGTTAATATTATGGTAATGCAAAGAACACAGCTTGATACAAATCTTTAAATGTAACGTTTGAAATGAAATAGAAGTGGACTGCAAATTAATAACGCGTCTCAAAAACTCATGTCTTTCACAAAGACACTGTGGTCTAGGGATTGGTCACTTACGCGCCGTTTGCCGATTCATAGCGTTGTCGTTTATTCACGTGGAAAATATCTTGAAGTAAATATAATTTTAATGGCATTATAGCACCAGAGCTTCAGTTGAGCATACGCTTTATCAGGTACCTCACTTTCTCAGATGGAGTATGGTAGTTATATTGAAAAGCAGTTTCTATTTTAACGTTTTTTTTAAAAGTAAGGTTTCACTACCGAATTGTATTTGAGAGATCCGATAGATTTCGGGAGGCAGCGAACATGATGAGTATTTGTTTCTAAGTTGAAATTTCAGAACAGTTTATCTATATGTATGCCCCGTGGAAGACGATGGTCTATATTATATAAGCCTCGGTACTCTTTTGAGTGTACTCTCGTCAATGGTGCATAAATGCTGATTGTAGGTAATATTTTTGTTTTGCGTTAAACAAATGGTTGGTTTTAGTTACTATTAATAGTGAGTACACTTTCTCGAGACCATTGATGAAGGCAATTAAAACCTTGTCGTGCTGACTAATTATGGTTTTAATTTCAATGGCAGTGTTAAATAAAGTGGTATCATGCAAAGCGATATCACCGTTTAAGTTCAGGACTAGGATTGATCCTTGTAATATGCTGATGTTAACATTTCATGGCTACTCTGTACTGTAATGGCATAAGCAGCAGTTTGATTTTTATATTATGTAGCATTTATATTTATATGAGGCTGATATTTTGCTGAAACTATTTTGCTGAAACTGCTGAAAAGTAACGTATGGCTTACAATATTAAATCAAACCAATAAAGACACGTAAACCTAATTGCTTTTTGTCTATATTATTTCTTATGTTGCAACTAGGTCAGTAAGAGCTGCAAGAGTATTTGTCACGAGAACTAAACTGGTCATTAGATACAAAGTTAATACATTCTAGATATGTATAAAGTGAATAGTGTAAGAATTTTCTCTAGACTTTTGATAGTTTAAGGAGCAGGACATGAAAAGGGGCGATAATTTCCAGTATTTGACTTGAACCTGTTGTGTAGATATGACACGCTTTGGCTAACTTTAAACAATTGAAAAATAATCATGTTGTTTTTAAGTGTTTTAGTCTTAAAGCTTATTCCATCAACACGGGTACTAATGTTTGTAGTGACAAGATTGGAAGGCTTGGATAGTTTCGTATGTGCTGACAGGTTATTGATTTATATATATAGTACCGAACACTATAGTATCCAGTGATATGCTAGTACCGAACCAAGTGTCACGAAGAAATTGATAAAGTGATCACATATATTTAAAAAAAAAAGAAGTAATTTGGTTAATTTTATTATTAGCTAGTTTATTAATTAGCTCGGGCACATTTTAAAAGGTTTTCTTTTAAATTTTGTGAATTATATATATTATTTGTATGATTTGTTGCAAAGTTTTTATCATTATAGCAGAGATTACATTCTTAAAATTGTAATCGAAACGTGGTGCATTTTGTACGTTGGTTTTAATAACCGTGAATAATGAAATGAATTATTTTGCGATCATTTGTTGGAAATGATTAGTTAATTATAACGGAGAATATTAGTTTTGTTATATACACACAATTTGCAGATTTTTATGTGGACTCTGCAGAAAATGTTCATGTTCTTTATTCTGTGGCTTTTAGGCCAGAAAATATTGCTGTTTTGATGAAACTGTTGATATTTTACTAGATTATTAATGCTTTGGAAGTAATAGATAAGGAATAAGTTTCTGTTACTTATGCTGTTGTTATTATTGTATTTGTTGGATGTGGTGCTGAGGTCGGCCCTAGCTATGTCGACTAGTGGTGATCCATTGTCACTCTTTTAGAGTAAACTTAGAGTTATCTACAAGAGTCCTTGTGACTCCAGGAACTTCCAATCAGGTTACATAATATGCTGCCCTAGATAGATACTTCTGCGGTGCATGAGTGGTCCGAGCGATCAGAAGATGTGCATAGCAGATTCCTCTGTCTTATGACATAGTCTGCACATTGCGAACTAACTGAGGCCGAGAGTGAACATATGTTTATTGAGTTTGCATAATGCATTGGCCAATGAGTATTCTGGTTACTGCGTTGTTTTTATACTTATTGAGTTGGAGTAACTCTTTTGTAAAGTTTTTGCAATATCCCTTAATTAGCGCTTCAGAAGGAGTGTCCAGAGGTGGATTGCCACTCTTGAAGTGCTTTGAGGTTGCAGTAAGTTTTGAGAAATAAATGTGTGTTGTTACCATACCACAAAATGGCTGACTGCTGCATCGAGGAATATCGGAGCTTATTATTGCCAAGTCACCTGCCTTTTCGTTCCCATCTATACTTGTGACATGGAACCCTTCTGAGGGTAGCTTTGCTGGATGTACCCAGGATGTTCTGACTGTTTATGCAATTCTTAACCAACGTAGAGTTGGTCTCGTGAGAATGTATGTATGTATGCTGGACTATCTGAGTTAATGCTTTAGTTTCTAATTACTACTTATGCAGTTGTTGTACTATGCAGTAGATGTAATAGAGATGATACAAGTCTCTATTACTTAGGCTATTTTATGCCGATTGATTTTATGCAGTACATGTAATGGAGATGATACAAGTCTCTATTACTTAGGCTATTTTATGCCGATTGATTTTATGCAGTACATGTAATGGAGATGATACAAGTCTCTATTATTTATGCTATTTTATGCAGTAGATGTAATAGAGATGTAACAAGTCTCTGTTAATTATGCTATTTTATGCCATCGATTTTATGAAGTTTCTGTTATTTATGTTATTTATGCCATTTATTTTATGTGGTAGATGTAATAGAGATGATACAAGTCTCTGTTACTTATGCAATTTTAAGCTGTGGATGTAATAGAGATGAAACAAGTCTCTATTACTTATGCTAGTTTATGCTGTGGATGTAATAGAGATGAAACAAGTCTCTGTTACTTATGCTAGTTTATGCTGTGGATGTAATAGAGATGAAACAAGTCTCTGTTACTTATGCTAGTTTATGCTGTGGATGTAATAGAGATGAAAAAAGTCTCTGTTACTTATGCTAGTTTATGCTGTGGATGTAATAGAGATGAAAAAAGTCTCTGTTACTTATGCTAGTTTATGCTGTGGATGTAATAGAGATGAAAAAAGTCTCTGTTACTTATGCTAGTTTATGCTGTGGATGTAATAGAGATGAAAAAAGTCTCTGTTACTTATGCTAGTTTATGCTGTGGATGTAATAGAGGTGAAACAAGCCTCTGTTACTTATTCTATTTTGTGCTATGGATGTAATAGAGATGAAACAAGTCTCTGTTACTTATACTATTTTATGCCATTGATTTTATGCTGTGGGTGTAATAGAGATGCACCAAGTCTCTGTTACTTATGTTATTTTATGACATTGATTTTATGCTGTGGTTGTAGTAGAGACGAGACAAGTCTGTTACTTATGCTATACTATGCATTTAAATTTATGCTGTGGATTTAATAGAGATAGTTCTACGTCGTTCAAGAATATTTAATGAGACAAGTCTCTGTTACTAATGCTTTTCTATGCTGTTGATTATATGCCGTGGAAATAATGGAAATGAAACAAATCTGTTGTTAATACTGTTGCCAAAGCAGCTATGAGTAAGTTAACAAGAATCTGGCAAAACAGAAGTGTGTGACCACTAAGACCAGACTCGTGCGAGCAGGGTGGTATTCTCAATATATCTGTACAGTTCCGAATCATGATCAATGCGTGCAGCTGACCGAAAAAGAAAGATCGAGACTTTCAATGAGGTGTTATAGATGAATATTGCGTATACAGTGGACAGCAAAAGGACCAACAAGTCTATCCTCGACCAACTGAAGGTTTCTTTAAGACGATCTGCCAACGAATCCTAAGTTATTTTTATAACATTGCTCGGAGACAACCAGACCAGACAATCTGGACAAACTGGTTGTAGTAGGCAAGATCGAAGGCAAAAGATCACACGGCCGATCACCTAACAGCTGGTCCGATCACATTCAAAATAAAACGGGATTTAATATTCAGACTGCCCTTAGACAAGTTGCGGACTGAGTGGTACGTAGGAAGGTAAAGCTGTATACATCGGTGAAATCATTTCATGATAAACACGACCTCCAGCAATGAAGTACACGAAGAAGAATGCTGTTGCCATGCCATGCTGTTAAAATGAAACTAAAATAAGAAGGAAGACCTAATTTTATGTAAAAACGATCTCACGGGGACGTGAGATGGCAGGAAGGCCGACTGTTAACTTCTATGTATTTAATGGATAATGAATATGGACTGGTATTGACTATTTTTATTCTATTATCAATTTACTTTATTGGGAGTTGTATTGACTACCTGATGGCGCTGTAAAATGGGTGGGATAGGTTTTATAAGTTCTGTTTAATCGGTGAGTGACACATTTCGATTCATTACTTCGGACAGTATAGATTGAATAATATAATTGCTGTTGAAAGTATTGCTGGTAATATTTGCTGTGGAATATATAATTATAATAAGAATAGACGAATACATATTATTTAATGTGTAATAACGTGTAATTGGAAGACCATCCTGTCGCAGAGTTTACACTATGTAGTGATGAAGAATGATGAAACCAATAAAATAATCAATTACCTACCTACATTATATGCTTTAGGTGTTAATACGACTATTACGATAAGTACGTAAGATACGCTTTTTTGTATCATATATAAAGCTTGTCAGCATATACTACAATAATAATTATAGGTAATAATATATATATGAAAATGACACACAGGTATTATAAAACTTATTTGCACATTTATCTTTACGTAAAATAAAACTGTATCAAGATATTATTAGTGTCCTCGATAAATTGACATTTATGTGTTATACATAGAGAAAAGTAATATTATACGTGTTATATTAGACAATAGGACTAATAAGGTTTCATTATTATTTATTTTAAAAGAAGGGCCGTGAAGCACATAAACAATCGCGGTATTTAAATTAAAAATAATACAAGATGAAACTAGAAAGCAGCGAATGAAAATCAGTTCAATAAATACTACTTTATGTTAAATTACATTACTGACATAGTTACTTTTGAAATTTTGTAAATTACTTAACTTTGTTTCTCGCTCGTTTGTTTGTTTATTCTATCCTTTTGACGCCTGAACTTTTGAAGACAATTAGAATAAAATTTTGTCTACGAATCCATCTTATCTCGCTAAGTGATTCGCAAAGCTAATTTAAAGTTAAATTAATTTTGTGAAGCCTAAGCAACGAAAAACATTTCTGAAACAGAAATCGATCCCTTGGCTTTTCACGCCATAAAAGTGACACTTTCTGAGTTGTGACCATGAGGTCAAAAGCCTTAAGGATAATGGCCTTGGTCTTTGTATTCCAAAGTATGTTTTAATAAATAAAATATACTCTCCCAACAAACACTCTTTTATATCATTTGTAGGGAATTCAATATAATTTTATGTATAGTATAGAAAAGAATATATATAAGAAAAGAAGTAAAAAGGAAATTGGTAGGTATCTACTAAAAATTTATTTATTTATAAAAAAATAAAATCAGAACCATACAGTATAAAAATTATACTAAGAACTAAGTGCGACAGAAGTCAAAATGAATCCATCTATTTAAATCTAGGCTACCCAACACACCTGCACACTGCTCTATCATATATGCTACATGTTCATAAGCTCGTAGATAAAATATATTTTGAACAAGAGGCGGTGTGGGAATGTTTGAGTTTTGTTCTTCATGAGAGGCATATTTTAAGACATCTAGTTCTGGTATACGATTAGGATTATAAATTGCTAGCATTTGTAGTATTCGAGCAAATTCTTCATCAAATTTATCAGCCATTTGGTCAAGAAGCTGTTTAACAGCTCTGTATTTGTAGGCTGAAAGATTTTCATCTTCTAAACAAGGTTTTAAACATTCTATGTATGATGTTTTGAGAAGTCCATAAAATTTCATTCGTTCATCAAAATCTCTATTCATCATAGTATTTCTCCAGGTAGTAATTGAAAGGTCCCAAACTTGTTCAGGAGCCATTTCTCTGAATAGTTCTTTTAATTCCATAACTTCAGACTGGTGATAAAAACAAACTGGATTTTTCATCACGAACATTTCAGCTTCTAACAACATTTTTTTGTAGGGATATACTTGAGGTTCTACGCTAGTAGCTTTATTTAAAACTTCCCATACCAAATCTCTGCACATATTTCTGAGAACTGTGTTATAAATCATTCTTTCTAATTTTTCAATTTTCTTTTTTATTTTGAGCACGTTCTCGACTGAATCAGCGTGTAAATCCACGATGAGTCGTTTTTCTTGTGTATCAAAAAAGCTAACGTTAAGAAAAGCTAATTCCCAACTTTCGATGTAAGATCCAGGCTCGCTAGATAAGAAAGTAAAAAAAAGTTCTTGTTTCTGTCCTGGAAAAATTACATTCTCATTTTTATTAAAGAAAAATACCATTTCCTTGCTGTCTTCAATGTTAGATCGATTTACTTTTTTCCAACAATAACGAAGACTAACTGTGCCCAGGTTTTCAAGAAGTAGCTTGCTTCTTCCAACTCTATTGACCGGGCAGTTAAAGTAATACGACCAAGAATCACATTTTATGTGCCAATATTCATTTTGCATTTTTGTTAAATAAGTAAGATTCTGTCCTATTATATCTTTAAAAAATATAGTATCATTTATTCTAATTGCATATAGAGAATATAAAACATCTCGAACATCTTCGTAGTTAGATATTACTTTTATTGTTGGCAAAGGTGGCATTTTCATCTTTGAAGATTTTGGTTTATTACCAATTATGCAAAGTTCCTCTATTTGTGGTCTGCAAGGAAATAATTGAGGGAATATAAAAAAAGTCACAAGAATTCCTATTCTTGGTTATTTTTATTATTTTATTCTGTATATTACAAGTATTAACTACTATCTTGCCGTATAGTCGCTAACATGTACGGCAGATCTAGAGGTCCTAGGTTGGATTCTAAGGTTAGACCAAGTATTTTAGTATGAGCCCAGATTTGGGAAGTTGACAATGTTGTGTCCCAATTTCTCAAAAAGCACGCAAAGCCATTAATCCTATAACTGACATCGTCAACTAATTTCGCCCTATCTGAGAATGATAGGATAAAGTTGGATTGGCACGTATACCAGAGGAATATCACAGGGTTACTATCAGAGATGGAGTAAGAATTTATACCTAAATAACATTAAACAATAAAGATAACTATATTTATACCTAAAAGGATCTATCTTCTTAATGTTAGCTTCTAATTCTTTTTCCCTTTTATCTTTATAATTATTATATTGTGAATTTAATTTTGAAAATTGTTTTCGATGAATCCCTTTTATACCTTTTTCATTTTCTTGTACATAACGAGGAACCCCAATGTGCTCCATCACATGGGGTTTACCTAATTCTGCTCGTGTCCTTTTTAATTCATATACTGGATCTAAATAACATTTTTGTTTTAATCGTGGAGGTTGTTCCCATATCGTTTTCCTTACTCCAACTTTCTTCTCAATTTTTGCATGCTCTAAAACTGTCTTTATTTCTTTATCTTTCCTTACATTTTCTAATAAATTCATTGTTAACTCAGCCTGTGTACGTTCTGTTTTATTGGCTAAATGTTGAGTTTCATGTTTTCTAATTTTGATCCACTTTTCCCATGCTAACAATTCAGGATCTGGATCAATGTCATCTTTACAAATCACCGTTTGATTCTTACTAGTGCTCATTTTTTATTATATTATGTAAATAACATGTTACTAGTAAATTCTTTTCTACTAACAATGTCTATTATTCAGATTAAGTCTTGCAGTTATATCCAAAGAGAATGTAACTATTAATAGTTATATCATTGAAGTTTTTGTGACAAGTCTTTTACTGATTTTCTTTTGAATAATTTTATATCAAAATCAAGATAATGTATAATTATTGTCTATGCTATTTTTATTTAACGTAATCTTATTTGTATAAAGAATTAGATACTTGATGATTATTAATTAACTGTAAAATAATATTTTAAAAAGAAATTTTTAATATAATATTCCATACATAATTTAATAATTTTATGAATATAACAGTTGGTTTATTTTGTCATAACTTTTAAATATCTTCACAAACTTTCACATAATCATAGAGAAAAGTAATATTCACATAATAATAACTCATAGAGAAAAGTAATATTAAATGTAATAACTACACTGTCACTAACCTACGTCTGTCATCAAAATTAAATAATGCTACTAAATTTATAGTAAATCTTTAACATATTTTATAGATGGCGTAAATTTGTAGTATAAAATAAATTAGTTAATATTTCTGTGAAATTATAGTGATTATGTTAAAACTAGCACCACCGCCTCCAGGTTTAATTATTTCTACGCTACCATATATTATGTAGTAAGTTTAAATACCTTTAAATCTTGTACCAATAAATTTTAGAAGAACAAGAACAGGTGCAAGAAGAAGACAAAAAAGATATTCCACCGTATGGTACAACGGAATGGATTTATTATTGGAGTGAATTTGAAGGAGATCTACCCTCACCTATAGATATTTCTATCACAGGTTCCTTAAAGTATTCGTGTCCAGATCTAATTTGGTACAATTTTGATGTATACCCTCATAAAGTGAAGTTAACTAATACTGGATATACGAGTTAGTATATTTTATTTTCGCATAATATCAGTAATACCGATATTGATTTAAACTGGAACTAGAATGATATTGAAACAACATGAAGCAGCCTTTGCATGTCTTATAATTATAGTTTACATATCAACTAGGGCGGCGCTCTCTCAAGGTTGCAAACTCGTAATATAAAGTAGACCACTGAACTGTACAAATATACTAAACTTTCTAGGAGTTTACTTGACCCTTCGTAAGCCGAAACCCACCTATTAACAAGCAAGTGACACAATTCATAAAGTTTATTACGTGTACTTATGAACAAAATTTGTGGCTTTGAAATAACCCTGAGCTACTATGGTTTACATTTCAATGGCGCCAAAACTGGTACAGATGCTAAATTTCTTCAGTCTGCTCGTACAAGTTTTAAACTAATATTTCTTATAAAACACTTATAAGTACTTTTACCAAATATTTTTGCGTATATGTACTACATAAACTTATGATCAGATGATCTCGTAGCTATATTATACGTCATCATAATAACGTCATTCGGCAAGTTGTTAAGGTATTTTGTAGATAATCTGAAATTCTAATTAAAGTTTTGTCAGTTTGTCATTTACCTGGAAAGTCTACAGCCCTAATGGAATGACTTTTGAGTGACAATTTTATTATGTTTTAAGTAGCCAACTTTAATGACATAAAGATAAAGATCTTTTTTTATATAGCTTTCTAAACATCAAGTTTTACTGGATTTAATTCTATTTGAACTTGTTACTTGGTACATCTCTAAAGGTACGTTACCAGTACTATATGCATACAAACGCGTACTTACGCATAATAATAATTCCATGAAAAACGTATGTCTACGAGTATATTTTCGTGGACTTGCATTTAACACGTTATTTAGATAGAGATAAACACACTTATTGCCTTTGCAATTTAATAAGCATTAGTTTTATCTAATGATTAATAAAATATCATCAATAGTCTTACTAGGAGCGCAATGGAGGACAGAAAGGCCATATTTGGAAGGTGGACCTTTTTTAGAAAAGCATATATTTTCTCAAATACATTTTCATTGGGGAAAGAATATGATGGAAGGCAGCGACCATTCAGTAGATAAAATAAAATATCCAGGAGAAATGCAGGTACTCTAAACTAATATTGTTATAGGAAGTCAGACGTATTCTCGAATCTCGATGTGTACTCGGGAACCCGCTCGATACATCTAAGATATCTACATTTAAGCTAAAAGAGAGCACGAAATGTCTAAGTATATTTTTACTGGATACCTTTACTTACAAGGAAATAAAATGCAATGAAATTACTAATATTATATTTAATTACTTACAAATTATTATTTGTATAAGTCATGTCCTGGAATTATGCAAAGATACGTCTACTAAATCTCAATGCAATGCCAATTTTTTGGGCTAACGAGCCAGCTCTTGCACAAGTAGAGGAAAAAGGTATAACAAGACTCTACGTAAGTCTACTAAGAAGAGAGAGATTTGAGAGAACATATTATGATATAAAAAGTATTATGAATTCAACACTACGAGTATAATAACCCCATCGTCCAAACTCTACCGTAATTCATTACTAAGTTATTTGATATTGAGGCTTTGTCAAAATGATATAAACAGTCTGAAGTTTTCCAATAAAGACTTTAAAGAATTTTCAAATATAAACCGTAGCTTATTTAGATTAGGTATCAGATGCAGAGTGCAGACGAATGAGAATACTCTTTAAAATATCTAATACTTATAAAAAAATCTCGTGACAGGGTGTTTGAGTTCGAACTTCTCCGCTTGATCGAATTTGATTTTTTTATCTATATGTATGTTAGGTACAAGATTAGGTCGTAAAGTATTTTTTAGCCCTTCCTTTTTATTTTATAAGACAGTACAACGTTTGCCAGATCTGCTAGTATTAGTATAAATTACAATGTCAATGAATACCTACTTTATATTATTCCTACATTTAGGTGTGTATTATTTCCGTCTAATTTAGAAACTAAAATGTTTTTAGGCAACTTTCTTCAAATCTGAATACATGACACAAGAGGAAGCATTACGACATCCAGACGGAGTTGTTGTTATATGTTTTATTATTAAGGTATGGTTCAAATAAGTAGGTATATGCTAAGTAGGATTGGTATTAGTTAAAGTAGGCAAGTATTCTATATACGATGTACTCAGCCATCTATATAATCCCACCGCTGGGCACGTCACTCCCTATACTATGGAATATTCACCTAAGTCATCTGAACCTATCGAGTTGGTAGATTATACATACCTTCCCATAACTTACAAAATTTAATGCCTATTAGAAATTATTAAAGTAACTGGTAAAGAAATAACATCAAATCTATGAGACTCAGAGGGTTAAATACACTCCAATTGTTCCCAGAACAAGAGCACAACCGCTGGGTCAAAGTGATTTTTTAATTTTCCATTATCAGTATCCAAACCAGGCTTATCTATATAATATTACATAATACAATAAAAACGTGCGCGTTTTACATAAAAGTACTACCTAAGTAAATATCTCGAAGCTCTTCAGGCGTGATTACTGACAACTTAATATTATATGATTGAATAAATTTAATGTATGAAATAGCAAAAATACATACATTAAGCTTTTACCCAATATTAATTAAGTATATATTATACACGTACATACCAAGTTAAGACAATATGAAAACATTCATTACAAAGTTGTTTTTTCTGCATTATACATATCATATCTACATATTTATTAGGGCATAAATCTGGGAATTTCTTTAATATATTCACATCGTATATTCTTAAGTCATACTAATTTTATCATTATAAAAGTTTCGATGTTTATTTGTTTGTTTCAAACTCACTCATGAACGGATATGGATTATATATTATATAGATTATAGTCTTAAATAGCACATCCCGAAAAATGCACGTTACTTTTGGATTGGTTTGTTTTAGTTATGTACTAGAGAGGAACGCGAGTAAAACAGGGTGAATAACTAGTATGTTATAAAGATTTCATTTTTAATATTGAAAATTCAAAGTAAATATTGTTCATTGTAAAATACACACCTTTCCTTTTTTTTCAGTCTATCACGATAGCGGATGTAAACACGAAATTAATCCACTATCTAGTATCTACTATTTACAGTTATAGACACTAGGTAATGGATTGATATTTTTTCCTTTGTTCGATATTTTCGAATCATTTTATTTAGCACAGTCACAAGCAAATGTAATGAAATTTTATTTACTCCCCGAGTAATATAGATATACTTATATATAGGTAGGTATAATTCGCGTCATGTAAAAAGAACGCTGGCTGTCAAGTTGCGCAGAGACGATTTATAGGCCAATTTGGTGGTAAGACGCGGGGTGTGGGACGTAGAGGCACGCGCCGCATGCTTTCTGGCTCGGTATTGGTCCGTCAGTTCAAAATACCATCGCGCACACTATTTATAAAGAGAGAGTCCGATAATAATGCAGTTAATAATTTTAAAACATATATTAAATGAATTAATTAAGTTTTTTGTAAGTAGATTAAACATTCTACACTGAATCAAACATATTTTATTAATTAGTAGAATTCTATTTAATACATTCAATCTTATATATTTTTTTCAATGTACATGCCAATAACCAATATACGTCGTCGTATATAAGCGAGCGAAAGGCTAATTTTAAAATAAAAGAATAGGCTTAGTAATTACGTGTGCGAATGTACCCATGCGCAAACACACCCCCCACCACTTTCTTCCAGCGTTCTTTTTACGTGACGCGAACTGTACATACATTGTGAAATTATTGCTATTATATTTATTTATGTTATATTTTATTGTTGTGGTACTTTATTTATGTAACTAGCAAACTCTTCTGACAGTTCACGTGTGTATGTACCGTTATTATTATTTTTCTTTATTTTTATTTATATTACCTATAGGTACCTAAAATAGGCATATAAAATTTATCTTGGAATTATTTTTTTTATCGATTAATATTTAATAAAACTTAGGCTCAGCTGAGGACAGTGATGAAATAGCCACAATTTAATAATTATAAAAAAATTCCCTAACATATATTAGGCTTAAATGAAAATTATATTTAGGAATAGAAAAGTCAAGAATAGAATAAACATAGTAAAAAAATAATCAACGTACTATGATGCGTAACATCCAGCCTGTCTGAGCTTATTATTTTTATATTTCGTTTGACTATAGTATTTAATGTTATACGTATAAAATGTTCCCTGCTCGGAGACCTTAAACGAGGATCCTCATAAATATAATCATAACCTACCTAAGTGAGACAAACACACATGAATCCAATCTAGTTAGATGATATTATAAAGAGAGCAACGTAATACTCCCTTGAGGAAAAGGACGGCTTTTAGGACTTAGCTGCCTAAGATTTATTGAAAGTCGATATTATAAATTTTTCTTTAATCTCTAACAAGGTACAATATACTAGTGACTCAAAATATAATATGCTATGGACTCGCCCTCGGTCTGCTCGGTCGCTGTGATATTATCCTGCGAAGTGCGGTAAAAAACATCCCATATGTTAACCCGGCCAACTAACTATCATCATACCAAAATTTCATCAAAATCTGTTTCAGTTATTTTTGTGATGCGGTAACATATAGACAGAAAAAAATCTAAAAACATGATTTTCCTTCTGTATCGGCAGTAATGACTTTTTCAATAAAATTTTTCAAATATTTTTAGCTTAGGTATACGTGTATCTATAAAGTTATATTGTTGAAGCCTTCCGAACAGGTCGGAAACCATAATATTTAATGGAAAAATAAATAATACGACTCTACCTCAGTCCTCAATTACGGGTAATATAAATTTTATTTATAGATCATTTTACCGTTTTTTCATATCTTCTCGTTTCAGTATGGTGTAAACCCCGATGACCGTCTCCAATGGGTCATAGAGGGGTTTCCACGTATTCGAGAAGCTCAAACAAATACACGTATTGGACCGTATCCTATGTCACGTCTTATACCAATGTTTTTTGAAGATTATTTCTTATATTGGGGTAACTTGACTTCTGTTAATGGTGATAGTTACGTGGTAAGATGGATGGTGCCGAGAGCAACTTTGTATGCTTCATATGAACAGGTTAGAATGTACATAGTATAATATATTTTTAAAAATTTTGTTTTAATAGATCACCTGACTGATTTACATTTCAATTTATTTTTGGTCTATTTAAAACTTTTGACTCAAATGTGATATCACTATTATTGTAGATGCAAGAATTTAGAAAACTATGGAACCCTTGGGATGAGCCTAACACTGGTAATTTCCGACCATTGCAAGAAAAAAGTACTCGCCATTTATTTTTTATAAGTCCACATTGGGGTCAATATAATTCCTTGCTACCGATTCCTCGAATCCCTGAACCTTCAATATCTATATTATCACCAGCTTATTTAGCAAATCCATGGATGCTACCGCCAAAAAATGCGTATATGCTATCAGATTTACAGCCAAATGTAAATGGTAATGAAGAAAAATCAAATAATAAATAATAAAAATAGATTATATTCTGTAATGGAAGCTAAACCACGAATATAATTTTATGAACTTTTTTACAACTGCGGTACCTTCTAGTTGTATATAAATAAAAAAGGAAAGTATTATTTATCTGCAGTTGCCGTTGCTATTCTTTATCTAAGATTATTAAATGTCGCTGTCAAATATCATTGTCAATGTCAAATGAAATGTCACTTGTCAGTATGCGTTAAACTTCAAAAAATTGTTTTTCAAATTTCATAGTTGAAAGCTGAAAATTGTGTTTTGTTCGGTATGTTGAGGAATATTTTATGTACCAGTCGCCACCTGGTACGAAGACAAATCGATAAGCGCACCCTTGTACCATCATTATGCTGTTATTCCTTACAAAAAACCTATAAACCGTCGAATTTTGTAATACCGACTCGACAACTTGCTTCAAGTTCTCAAGAAATTGGAACCTCAGACAATATAGATCCAGTAGTGTATGATAAAATATGTACCGAAACTCTTGAATCTCTGTATGAATATTTCGACGAGCTAGTGGACAAGTCATCAAATTTGAAGGGTGCTGATGTAACATTTAGTGTGAGTAGTGTTTTTCTTGTTTGTTTTGTGTACAATCATAAGTTAAAAATAAAATTAATTGCTTATGTTAAATTACAGGATGGAGTATTAACAGTATTTCTTGGATCCAGTTATGGAACTTACGTAATAAACAGACAGACACCAAACAAACAAATTTGGTTAAGTTCTCCCACATCTGGCCCAAAACGTTATGATTTAGTTTTACAAAATGGTGGTTACTGGATATACAAACATGATGGAATAACTTTACACCACTTATTACAAAAAGAAATATCAAAAATTGTAACCGATGTAGACTTTAGTAATTGTTCTCATAGCTCTCATATGTGATTTGGCTTTGTATATTTTTGTAATATAATTAGGTATCAGTTTTATTTTTTGTTTTATTTACAATTTTCAACATAATATAAAATGGAGGTGATTGAAGATGGGAATATTATGGATAGAATTCCTATTCTACTACAACGGGATCTAGAATATTATCAGGTATTATTTATTGAATGTTGTATATAAATTAATAAACTAATAACTACAAAAATATGAATGAAAAGTATTTCTCTATCAAAAAAATGAGATACTGAAAGCATAAACACACATTTTCTCACTTCACAAAATTTTGCAATTGAAGTGTGTTCTAAAGTGTACTACAGTGAGTTCACCATGTGATCACATTTATGATTTATATTTTGTTTTATTTTATTTAAGCCTGAAACTACAATGGAGAAAACATTAATATTCAGTTACATTCTTTTTATGTGTGTATAAAATATATATGAATTTACTAATAAAGTAATATATTGTAGAAAAATCAAACAGTTCTCTCAGAGAAAATTTGCAGAGGAGTTGTAGGAGGCAGGCTGGATTTTCCTAGAAGTGCTTCATTTGCAGCTGTCAAAATTGTGCTTTGGTTGGAGGAAGAATTTTCTATAGCATTTCAGTAAGTGCAATACTGTAACTTAGTGTTATAAGAGCTTAGAATAATATTAAAATAGTGTTTGTTTTGTTAGTTTTAAATGGTTTGAAAAAATTGGCATATTTTTAAATGTTTTAATGTAGTTTGAATGATATTGTACTTTACTTACATACTAATTACTATTTTACACAAGAAACTTTTTTTATACAATGATCACAAGTTTTATTAAAATAAGGACGTGATCTGTTGAGAAGGCTAGTAAACATATAAATATAATTAACAAATGCAAAATTATTCAACATTAATTGTAAATGTTTTTTTATTTTAAGTTTTAAAATTCTTTCTTTATAGGCATGGTTCAGGCATGCTTGTAACTCTTGAAGAAGAAGACTTAGAGGGTGGTGTTGCTAAAACATCAGACCCTGATAAATTTGCTCAGCTTGCCACCAAGTCAAGTGATTCTTTGTTGGGTAAGTACTACGTAGTAGACCAGGTGATACATGTTTGATATTTACAATTGACTCCAGTATATAGAAATAAACTCCTCATTATGTTATTTTATAATAAAAAATAACTTTCATGTGGCATTGTGGCACACATATTATATTTTATTATATTTTTTATTGTCTATATAAAGTATACAAGTATCAATTGTCCGACCAAAACAATATTTGCAGCCATAATATTAGGTTGGTTAGTACTTAAAAAAGCTAATTTTTATAATAGACAATAAGTACAAATTAATATTTTTAATAAAATGAGAAGAAATGTAATTGAAACTGGCAGAGATGTAAGCTTAAGACAAGTCCCCACATTAAAGTATATTTATATCTATGCATATATTTTTAGAACATTTACACATTCTCGCTCAAGAGGCTTTGGACCATGCTGACTTGCCAGTGCTAACAGCCACGTTAGGAGCGTCTGCTCTTTTGAAAAACAGCTTATATTGCTATGTGCAACATGTTGAAGATTCTGGCAATTCTGAAAGACATTCTATACTGCAGGTAAATTTGAATCTTTTATTTATAAAATCTAGTCTTAATATTACAATAAATTAAAATTAAATTTTCACATAAATTGTGACATTCAAAATTGAGTTGTTGTCTATAGCTTAACCACATCATCACTATAATACAAATTTTTGCTTACTTATTTGGTACCAGTTCAATATTTAGAATTCTATACCTAGAGGACTCTAACGGAATCCTGTTACTAAGCCTATACTACTTTATGCTATACCAAAATGGGATGTTTCTTTTGATTTTGCTAAAATTTTTACATAATGTTTTGTATTGGAAACACAGCCAGAAGTAATAAAAAAACAGAACAATAATTAAGGTCAGGTTCTGTAGGCAATTTACTTGCACATGTCATTATTTGACATGCGAGCTGGTGATTATTCAAACCACATAATTCCGTCACGGAATACTTTCTACTAAATTATTATACTGTAACGACTAATTTTAGTTAATACTAAGTACAATGTACTTATTCTATGAATTGTTAAGAACCAAAAATTATTTTAAACTGGCAATCCTGGACCGCTATTAAATTAAACGGTTTCATAAAGTAGCTAAGTTACTCCTTATGACATTAGCTATCAGTGATTGAAAGTCACGTCAAAATCAGTCAGTCAGTAATATTGTATGTCATAAAAATAAAATAAATAAAACAGCCTTTATTCTCTGATTATGTTTATACACTATTTAATAACTAGCCGTATTACTGATTTCCTATTGCTAACATTAAATCAGCACAATATTGTATATACCCTCATATATATTAATGTTGTGCTGTTAATTTGTAATTAAAAACACTTTACTTTAAGACACTTTAATTTTATTTATATACATATACTGATTATTTACAGGCAGCCTACAAACGTTATTCAACAATGTCAGAGGCTGTCGGAGAGAGAGTGTTAGATCTACACAATAGAGTGCTATCTCTTTATATATTGCAAGACTCAGGCGGTCGGCCAATAGATGATGAGAGTAATACTGTTCATGAGTGTGGCACTCCGTCAGTGCAAGGATGGTGGCTTTACATGAATGGTATATATAACTATATAATAATATTAATATAATATTATATTTGTGTAAATATATGTTTGTTTGCTACAGTATTTATTCATTCATACATTCATTATTTTATTAACTCCTTTAATTTGTACAGTATTGCAAGTTAAAAATATAAGTTTAGGTGAAATTATATTATTTTTTCTTATAAAAAGTAGATTGTATAAAATTAATACTTTATTAGGTTTACGCGAATATTTAACATTATAAATGAAACTGTCTTTTCGTAGACTAATTGAGACTAACTCTCCCGTGATCATGATTGCTGTAAAGCATTCGAAACGTCGGGAACCTAAAATCTTAATAAATCCGCGACAAAATCTGAAAAGATAGTTTCATTTATAATAAATAAAATTACTTTAAATAGAAGTTGATATACTTATTGTTGTGACTAAATTAAGTCTGTAGAAATAAGTTTGTCGATTTAAGAAAAAGGAAAAATTTCATTAGTATTTTTTTTCCAAAAAAACTTGTATATAAAAATACTGATGCAAAAATTTTAGGCTATGGGTACATTTATCATATTATCATTATTTCATATGTATAATGTATATAGACTATAGATACATTCCATTATCCATTAATATCAATTTATTCATATTATTGCTTTAAATATGCTTAAATAATTTTATACAATAATGTTTCTAGGTAGTAAGAAAGATTTATGGGACACAGCGCCACCTAGAATGGCTCAAAGAATTTTCGCTGGCATGCTGAATGAAACTTTAACAATACTTACTGTTAGATATTGTCAGGTATATTGTATATTAGTAATTATACTACTTTAAATATTATATAGTACTTTTATTTTCTATTTATTATAATATAATTATAAATACAAAAAATGATCTTTTTGTATCACAAAATATCTATATTAAAAAATAGCGACTTGTAATGCAGCTTCTCATTTGTGAAAGAAATTTTAGAGTTATATACGGCGGCCGGCATATTTAGCGGAAAACAAAAAAAAGGTCCATAATTAAAAAAATATGGTTTTATTTTAAAATCTACTTACTACACTTCTTTTGTTATTTAAAGTTTCATTTGTTTTACTTAAAATGAGATCAAGCATTTCTTTTTAAATTAAATGACGTATAAACCAGCCAGCAACCTTAAATGATACTGATATCAAACCTTTATTTTATCTTCCGCTAAATATGCCGGTGTATATAGTAGTTACAGATATTACTCCTTACATAGATACGTATATAGCAGGTAGATTCATTATATATATATCTATATTCCCAGACAAACACAACAAACACGACAACACCACTCCTCATAAATGATATACTGAATATTTTACTCTGTGTATCTCAACTTTTACCATCAATATGCTGTAACGGATCGGACTTGGCCGGTTTGGAACCAAGCAAGCAGTCTCGCGACGTAAGGGATGTACACGCTAAATGCAATGAACTGTTCAAATGTATGGTCTATAGAGGGGCTGAAGTCCATTTTTTACATCAAGTAAGTTATTTCTTTAAATTCGACCGTAATAATGGTCTCCGGCCAATCCCATTGAGACCGGCCAACTGCGCGAGAGATATAATAGTGCAGACACAAGTGCACTCTCTATTCCTATCACTCTCATACTCCAGTGGGACGACTGTTCGATACGACCAGTGAGAGCTAAGGCGCAGGACGTCTTTAACTTAACTCTCGGCGGTTACTGAGGCTTACTAAACAGAGAGACTTAAACTTGGCCCGACCCGGGGCTCGAACCCAGGACCTCTCAATGTATGACCGTACATGCTAGCCACTACATCACCGAGGCACCGTAACATAATATTAAAGGTCAGAAAATTGGACTGCAACGAAAAGGTCTCTTATTAGTTTAATAATCACAAAACTTTAACTGTAACTCACGACACACTAGCTAGTGTCAGTAGTATAGTGGCTAGCAGTATATCTGAACATTCCGGAAGTCCAGGGTTCGAAATCCGGGTCGGGTCAAAAATTGAAAAATTGGCGGTGTTCGACGTTCGAGCGAGAACGTAAATATCGATACCTGTAGTATCTAATTAATAATTATCTTCCTACCTAAAGAGGCATGCAAGGTAGAAGATCATGTATTCGATATTATTATACAATTTGTTCAGAATGAGCCATTAAAACGTCATAAATAACATCTACTTTTTATTTTAATAACATATGGTTTTTCTATATATTTCTTATTGAACTGCAAACAAGGTTTCAACAGTCATTAAATTATTATTGTATCATATAATGTGGTTTAATTTTTAAATAAAAAGGTTTTATTATTCAATTATTCACAGGCATTTACAGAAAAAGAAGAAACAAAGTCAACTAAAGATACACCGTTTCCATGGTTCACGTTTATAAATCCAAATTTATTTGATGCTACAGAAGATAAAAACGCCAAGAATACTCAAGAGTTATCGACTAAAACAGCTTTGGGGTTAGAATTGAGGGTGTTATTAGCACAACCCCAACCCTCGTGGGCTTTGATTGTTAAGGTGAAGTATATTTATGTTAAATTTCTCAAACGGTTTCATCTCTATACTCATCTGAATCACTATCACTACATAGTATAAAACAAAGTCGCTTTCTCTGTCCCTATATTCCTATGTATGCTTAAATCTTTAAAACTACGAAACGGATTTTGATGTGTTTTTTTTAATAGATAGAGTGATTCAAGAGGAAGGTTTATATGCATAACTAGCGGAACCCGCGGCTTTGCCTGTGCTAAATCTAGGGAAGAGCCCGAGCGAAGCGAGGGCGAGTCGCTTGTATATTATAAAACAAATTCCTCCGCCGTGTTTGTCTGTCTGTTCGGGATAAACTCAAAAACTACTGCATGATTTATACTATTATTTACCGATTTTCATGCTGTTTTCACTAATGGTAAGAGTGGTTCTCGAGGAAGGTTTGAGTATATAATTTGTCAAAAACCCGCGACTAAGCTCGCGCTAAAGTATATAATAAAGAATTAAAAAATGTTAAAAAGTGTTTGTTATGCGAAAATAAGAGACTTTTTTATTAAATGCATATGAATATAATATGCAGTAGTTATAGATATTAAGAACAAAACCATTTTAAAATTTTCATTCTGTCAGTTTATTTCGGCTAATATCTGAAACAGCTGGACGGATATTGATGGGACTTTCACTGGCAGATAACTTATACTATAACGAAAAGCTTTCGCGATTTTTTTTTTTGAAAACGAAGAATTACAGTTCTTCACAAGTAAAAAACCATTCTAAGCTAGTCTCTTACAATTTAAAGGTGTTAATGATGCGAGACTGCCACCTCTCCCGCCTGCTCTTAATGCAAGCGATACGCAACATGTCCTTAGACAATGGCCGTTGGCCCGCGGACGGGCTTTGGTACAATGTGGAAGGTTCTAGACACAAATGTGAAGGTTTTCTATGCACTGTGGATGGGTTTTGTAATTTCAAAGGGGACAGTGATGGTAAGGGCTTGTACAGTTTTTTTTAAAGTAGGTTCTCAAATTGAATGATACATTATAAAAAAGTTTTATAGGTAGTTTTATTTAGTTTTATGTAAAAAAACAAAACAAAAACATGAAGAACCAAGAAAAAGAACACGCTGTATACACTAGCTACATCACTATTATGACGTATATACAGTTATTTTTTTTATTTTCATTTCAAACGTGGTTTCTCAATTGTTGTTTTTCATCATGTAATCAATACTAATATTATAAAGCTGAAGAGTTTGTTTGTTTGTTTGGTTGAACGCGCTAATCTCAGAAAGTACTGGTCCGAATTATTTTTATGTTAGATAGTCCATTCGAGGAAGGCTATAGGCTACACTACATCACGCTACGACCTATAAGAGCGGAGCATCAATGAAAAATGTTACAAAAACGGGAAGGACATGCGTTAGTTCTGCGAGATATCATACCGCGCGACTCAGAAAAACAGTGGTTTCCGGTCTTTGGAACGCGTGCGAAGCCGCGGGAAATGCTAATCTATACTATATTATAAAACAGAAGAGTTTGTTTGTTTGTTTGGTTGAACGCGCTAATTCAGGATCTACTAGTCCGAATTTAAAAATTCGTTTTGTGTTAGATAGTCCATTTATCGAGGAAGGCTATAGGCTATACTACATCACACTACGACCAATAAGAACAGAGAAAATAATCATACTACTACGAATTAGGCTCATTCACCATTTATACATGTACAGTCGTAAGCAATGACATGTATACGTTCACAACTTTTCAAATATATGTAAACATCAATCGTTGCAAAAGAAAGTATACAAGCTTTGTGTCAAAATAAAGTATACGTAAGATGTTTCATTATTATGTATACATTTTTATCAATTCATAGTAAATAACATTAAACGAATATTATTGTATACTTTTCGTAATATAAGTAGTTAGCCATTAGTCTGTGCACAAAAAAGTGCACAGGTTTGCGCTCGAAAAGCATAAAATTGATGATTAAACGAACTTACCTGTAAGTGAAGTTCTATCATAATTATATGAAGTGCTTCGTCCGAAGAGATTAGTAATGTTAGTAAAAAGTATTTATATTGACACTAAGTAGTAACGCATAGTTGCCACCACTTCCGCACTATAGTTGAGAAAAAAGATCTTAATATGACTAAAAATATTTTTAAACGTTTTCTTCCTTTTTTATTTTACCTTGTCTTTAGCAATGGCGACATGGCCTCATTTATTTTAGAGAGTAGAGATATTTCCGCAACTCTTAGGGCCATTATGGGTGGGAGGGACTTACTAATCTCTTCGGACGAAGCACTTCATATAATTATGATAGAACTTCACTTACAGGTAAGTTCGTTTAATCATCAATTATATTTCGTGCTTCGTCCTCGAGATTAGTAATGTTAGTAAAAAGTATTTATATTGACACTAAGTAGATGTTGAGAGTAAGTGGAGGAAATATCGAAAAATAAATACAAAATAAAATAACAGTGATTAATTATTTTGTATCAGAATGTACATATTACATAATATGTAAGTAAAAGTAAAAAATGATTTACTTGTGGTTTTAACTATATTCATATTTCAAAAGAAATATAATTATAATCAGAATGATCGTGTAGACCTGGCTAAAGAGGTATTATTAAATATGTTAGTAAATTGTATGTTACAAAATCTTGCAAAAGTAGAGGAATAGCTAGAAAAAGCCCAGAAATTTTTATAAAGACGTCTAAGGTAACTAGTTTAAGTGCCATGAATGTGGGCGTATGGCGTGTGCTACGAGAGGAGCTGGTTTGACTAAAAATCTTTATCTTGTTTATATAATATGCAATAAGAGTTTTTGCAGGGCAAATATCTACTGCAAAACAATATTTTCTAATATTAATTTCAGTACTATGAATTTTTACTTGATACAATTACATTTTTATTGTATCTGTAACTTTGTGGGCTGTCTGCTGTCAGTTGTCACTTGTCACTAAAGAAAGCAAAGTAATACATTTCTTTGTTGAATAATATACTATCTAGAGATAAGTTTTCATTTGGAAATAACGTGGCTTAATAATTTAAAACTATAAGTAATGGCATCACATTTTGGTAATTATGAGCAATGAGCTGCTCTGTGACTGACTAAATTGAGCTTCATTATTAAAAAATACTTGTAGAAAACTGTATTGTTATAGGTTCATACGTGTTATAAGACCGTATTTTTTTGCAGTTTAAAAACAACGTCTAAGGCAAGAGTCATATTGCATAATTGTATTACCAGCTAGGGATATCAATATAATATATAAGTAGCCGGGTGGGACATAGCGTCTTAATAAATAAGAGTGTCGTCTCGATTATACTCCGGCAAGGTGTTTGGTTGCCTGGAGAGTTGGATCCCTGGAATAAGGAGTAAAGAATTCATTAGAGTTCAATTTTAGAATATTTCATGTCGATAAGCGTGTAAACAGAGGGGTTCACGATTGTGAGCCAGTAGGAAATCACTACAATACCCTCAGCTTAATCTGAAAATAATTAACGTAATGCATATTCAAATGCACATTAATTGTTGGTTATGCATAGAAAAAATAATGGTGTAACCAGTTAATATATGCTTAAACTGCTAGGGCTTCAGTGTCTTTTTGCCAAAAGATATAATTACTACATTTTAATTTAAAAACTAGTAAGTTAAATCGATTTGTGGGCATAGAATATTGTCTAGATTTTTTGACACCGCTTCGTCATTGTAAGAAGGTTCCCTTTCAACAATGGGATGGATCTGCCTGGGCTTGGCTAACACGTTATTCTGAAACTTAATGTATGAGGCAGAAATTAAAATGTTTGGAGTAATTAAGATGAAACTGTAAGTTCTAGATGATATATAATGACATTACAGTACCGGACCAACGTCCACTAGCTGTTTGCCCGTTACGAGCTATATCCCCCGTAGTTGAGCGTCAGAAGCTATATCCAAAAAAAAAAAGTTCATTCGTAATTCTATGTATTAAATGATCAATAGAATTAGTCATCCATTTAAGTCGGGTAAAATAGAGTCTAGAAGGGACGTATATTTTCCGTAATCGTAATATTACCAAGTACAAGCAAGGTAGTTGCAACGTTCCAGAATCCAGCTCTTTCGTATACAGCTGACCATATTCTACAGCAGGGCAGGCTGAAACTAACAATCTTAACAAATCAGTAAATAAACGTGTATCTTAAAGCGTTTTGTTTTTTTTTTTTTTTTACTTTTCTCCGAAAATAAACTTGAATGCCATTTATGTTTATCTATGACATAGCAAATAATATAATACTTGCACGATTTAGAGGGGCACTTATACACTTTAAGGATTATGTGTGATCTCAAACTTTTCAGCACACTTTTATAAGTAAAGCGCGTTAGGGGTCGTCCATAAATCACGTGATGTTTTTAAGCAACTTTTTAGACGCCCCCCTCCCCCATGGTGATACGTGGTGAGGTTTAAGATTACCCCCCCCCCCCCCCCCCACTCAAAATCACGTGTATTTTTTTACAAAGTACCTTAAAAATCTGAATATTATTTTTAAATAAAGGTTATAATATATATAATCTAGATAGGCATAATCTAATATAACTTTGGTAAATTAAGCACCGTGATAAAAATGTAAAAATTCTAATTAAGAAGAATAAATGACAAAATAATAATCGTGAAATTTTACTATTGTACCTGAAGCAAATACTGGCTCTCTCACACATGCTCGCTATACTACTGCGCAGAAGGAAGTCATAGAATAAAGCACTGTCATTCTACTCGACATACGGCATACTGTACTAAGACCTCATGGCTGTGAGGTATGTCGATAACCTTATTATTTCACACTTCTGTGTGGACTTCTGCAGCCTTTTTTAAAAGTAAAATTTTTCAAGATCTGTTGTCCTTCCTTGTCCATCAAGTTGGGTTCCATAAGAGTCATGCGGAAGTATGAGTCTAGCCTATGTGACTGGGAGTGACGCATACTACACTTACTGGCTACTGCTCCTTTTTCCGTAGTTTTTTTGTGCACTAGCACCTACAGAATCCTTACGACTCGACTAAAATCCTGCCAGAATTTTCTTTTTTCTCATTAACAAAATCAATGGGATTAGGTGGTTTATGTATGGTCTTTGACTGTATGCATACACTCTAGTTTCGGCCGACGGTCAATTAACTTTGAGCACTGGGTACATCACCCGGTGCTAAAGTTAAGTCAAAATAGTATTCACTTTTCTTGAACTTTCAGTGCTGATATTCACATATGTAAATATAGTAAAAGTTTTTGAGAATATCATTAAAAATGTATAATTCGTCCGTCTGTAACTTATAACTACTACTATAACAATGTAACGTTACTTATTTATTTATTTATTTATTTATTTTTTTTTTTTTTTTTTTTTATTTTTTTTTTTTAATAAGAGTCTCCAACAAAGAATACACACGTTACTTTAAAAATATACAAAGTTATTATAAAATACAATAATAATGTGTGCTCCTTCAATTATAGGAGACTACAGCTTGCTTATTTTTATATTGTGACTAAGTAAACAAAAATTAAAATTTAAACAAAAATAACTAAATTAAACTAATAAACGAAAGAGAAAAAAAAAATAGGCAGAACAAATTAATAATTATACTAAAGTTGACAATTAATAAATTTTGTAATACTTCTTTTAAATAGAAAAAAGTTAGTAGAAAATATATCCAGTTCTTCGTATTCTTTAGAAAGTGTATTGTACTGTCTACAGATCCTTGGTATAGCGGCGTGATAACCTATAGTTTATGTATGTCTTAATTTTTATACATGATATTAATGGAAGTATGTCAATACTTTTTATAAGTAATCCAAAGCAATTAAGACCAATCGGTTCATTATTACACTTCCATTCTTATTAATAGCGACGCTTCGTGTGTCTGGGGGAATGTTTGGCCCATCCTATTATTATTATTATACTCTTTATTGCACATAATATAAACAGTAATACAAGTACAAATTTAGTTTGCAACGGTGGACTTATCTCTATAAGAGATTTCTTCCAGCCAACCTGTGTTAGTGAGAAATAGTGTTATGAAGCAGGCTAAAATAGTGCAGTTTGAGTGCTACGATTATATAATATTATGGTATACAAGTAATTAAAAAAAAAACACTACTTAAATATTATATAAGCTACATACCATACTATACATACTTACATACATACATACATACATACATACATACATACATACATACATACATACAAACATTTATACATATACATACCCATATAATAGAATACATAATAATAGTAATTGAGATTGGTTAAGATAGAGTCAGAAAGTGGTGTCTTAATTTCTTCTTAAATGTATTAATAGATGGAGAAAGTTGTATGTCCTTAGGAAGATTGTTCCAGAGCTTTGTGCCATAGACTGTAAAAGAGTTCAGAAGGAACTTTGTGTTGCACTTAGGAATGTCCAGCATTGTAGATATGCCAGGGCGCCTGGAACGAGAGGGGGTAGGGAGAGTTTGGATACGAGAACGGAGGTATGATGGAGAATTAGGATCATTGAGAATGTTGTAAAGGAACGAGAGGATGTGCATATCACGGCGAAGGCGGATTGGGAGCCATTTAAGTTGAGCACGAAAGTTAGATATATGGTCATGCTTTCGCAAGCCAAAAATAAAACGAATGGCGAGATTTTGAAGACGCTCTAGTTTGTTGAGTAGCTCCTCAGTCACATCCAAATAGCACACATCAGCGTAGTCAAGTATGGGGAGAAGGAGCGATTGCGCAAGCATAATTTTGGTTGAAAAAGGGAGGAAAAATTGGAGACGCTTGAGAGAGTGTAAAGTGTAATGCATACGTTTGCTGACCTCATTGACATGGGCAGCCCAGGTCATGTTGCAATCCATTATAAGGCCTAAGTTTTTCACCCTATCACAATAAGGGATTGCAACGCCAGAAAACTGGATCTGAGGTATTGAGTTCCAGTCGATTTTGCACCTTAGTCTACTACTACCAAATATAATACATTGTGATTTGCAGGGATTCACTACAAGGCCGAAAGACTCAGCCCACGACTGGACATCAACCAGATCCGAGTTTAATGCCCCAATAGCCTCATGCAACTCGGCCAGCTCGAAATGCCGATATATCTGTAAGTCATCTGCATACAGATGGAAGGGAGAAGAAATGACTTTTGATATGTTATTGATAAAGATAGAAAATAGTAAAGGGGAAAGTACGCCGCCTTGAGGTACACCAGCAGTTAGATCTAACCAATCCGATGACGCATCGTTGGTTTTCACGCACTGCTGACGTCCGAAGAGGTAAGAGTGAAACCAGTCTATGACAGTAGGTGAAATGTTAACCGCACGGAGAGCACCAACCAGGATATCAAGGTCAACAGAGTTGAAAGCACCGCTAAAATCAAGCAGGACCATCGCGGTGAGCTGGGTTTTATCCATCGCACCGCGGATATCCTCAGTGATATTCAGCAGTGCACCAACCGTGCTGTGGGAGGAGCGGAAACCGGACTGATATCGGCATAAAAGTTTATTGTGAGTCAGATAGGAGTAAAGTTGGTTGTGGACTAATGATTCTATGACTTTGGATAGGATAGGAAGGATCGATATGGGACGGAATTGTGAGAGACAGGTAGGATTAGAGGTTTTTGGTAGTGGGATGACAAATGCTTTTTTCCACGATGACGGGAAGACATTGCGTGTGAGTGAGAAGTTTATAATGTGAGTGATCACAGGCGCAATATCCTCCAGTATGGGGAGTATCATGTGAAGGCTGAGGTTGTCACTACCAATAGACTTTGTGGAAATGGCACAGACACACTTCTTTATAGCTTCAACTGAGACTGGTTCAAAGACGAACGGAGGTAGGTCAGGGGGAGCAAGATTCGATAAGAAAGAGAGAGTAGATTTTTTTTTATGAGGGTCTAAAGTTATAGGTGGAGTGATAAACTGCTGATTTAAGGCATTGAGATCCACAGGACTTTGCGAAGTTTCTGTGGCCTTACCCACACCCAGTGACCTAAGGAATCTCCAAACTTGCGTTTGACAAAGATCCTGAATTGTGGAGTGAATATAGCGACGTTTAGCATCCCTACACATTCTGTTGCAGATGTTACGTAATTTTTTGTATGCGCTAAGGTTTTCGGCAGACGGGTGCTTTTTGTTTAAGGATTTGGCCTTATCACGCTTGGCCATAGTTCTTTTAATAACAGGTGATAACCAAGGAGCGGGAGCGTGTTTTATCCGCACCGGTCTTACCGGAGCATGCTTGTCGTACAATCTAATCAGCTCAGCAGTTAAAGAGTCAACCATGTTATCAATGTCATTTGCAGCCATTATAGCTGACCAGTTAATGTTCTTAACATCCTCTCTCAAACGTTCAAGGTTCATATGCTGAAAATTGCGCTGAAGTATAACCTTGCCTCTAGCCTTTGGAGGGCGCACTTTATATGCGAGATAAATTAAGTCATGATGTGAGAAGGGTGCAGTCATTTGACCATGTGAAACTGTAAGAGTAGGCTGTGAGACAGAGATTATATCTATAAGAGATGGCCGACTATTGGGAAAGTAATGTGTAGGGAAATTCAGGGGAAGAATTTTCAAATTAATCGAAGATATCAAGTCGTTTAAGGCTTGTGCTCTGGAGTCATGTTTTAATAAGCACGTATTAAGGTCACCCATGAATATGATGTGATCATAATTAGGAGCAAAGTCCTCGAGGATATTTCCTAATTCATTAAAATAGTTAATTTTGTCGCTAGGACAGTACAAAACTCCAAGAAGAACTTTTTTGTGGTTTATGACTAATTCTAAAAAAAGGTATTCAAGCGAACCTGTTAAGAGGGAGGTAGAGTGAGAAACCACACAGGCTGGGATGCAGCTACGAAGGTATATACCTACGCCGCCACCGCCCTGTACAGTGCGATCATTACGAAATAAACGATATCCAGGGATAGAGCAGCTAGTTGACGGGAGTGAGGGTTTAAGCCAGGTTTCAGACACAAGTATACAATCGACCACGCCGGTACTAAAGGATGTAAGAAGATCAGAATAGTGAGCAATAATACTCTGCGCGTTAATATGCACTAAGGTAAGGAAATTGGAGTTATGTGGAAAAACGTTCAAAAGTTTGCTTTCAAGTGTTTCTTGATCCGAAAGGGAAGAGTTAAGGCTGTTTCCAGCACTTTCAAAATCGTCCAAAGAAGAACATGAAAAATATTCCTATTGGTCTCATTATCTGTTATGAAGAATTTATAATACACGAATTTTTAAAGCATAGCATAGCTTTTAATAGTGCCATTTCTTGCAATAGTAGTTCCCGTACAGGTCTTTTCAGAGAAGTTTTGGAGGTGACTTGGCTTATTATTATAAAAGTTCGGCGATTGTCGCGGCGCGCGGGATAATCCCAACGGTGAGTAAAAAAAAATCACGTGATAACTCACTACACCCCCCCTCCCTCCTGGTGATATTTCGTGATTTTTTTCCGAACCCCCTCCCCCCCCATTCAAACATCACGTGATTTATGGACGACCCCTTAGGTACACATCATCAAGGTATATCGTTGATAGATAACCACAGGAACGCTATAATTTAATTAAAGTATCAATAATTTAGTAAATATTGAACGGTGCTGTATAGATGCTGAATGGTCATGTTACAGGTTACAGGTCACATGGCTTAACATAATAATTCTGGGAGCTTGGTGAATATTTAACAAAAAATAGGTGTCTTTAAGATCTAAAGTCGCGGTATAGAAATCTTTTGTTACTAACTTTAGAGTTATACGAATATTCTCTTAACTTTAAGCGAGATGTGTCGATAAACTTATTTTAGCATTTTAAAATTAAAATAAACCTTCATAATTCGGTTTTGGTATTAAGGACACATGCGATATAAATGGATTACAGTATGGTTCGCAATTGCAAATAGCTCCAATTGTCAACAATTTATTATTATTGTCAATAAATTATTACTAGGAGGTACTAGTTATCGAATAAGAATACAATTTTTTGTTTAGGTATACAAGTTCGATTGGAACTATTAAACTTCATATCATTCGTAACCATTAAAGAATGACAGCATAATATAACGATTTCGACTAATTGAGAACCATTGTTTTCGATAATATGTAAGGCTACCTGCATATCGTACTGGATCTAGGTCCGGCAGTTTGCTTGGGCTGTTGCCTGTAGGTCAGCGACGAGGTTCCGTGAGACACCTCGTTCCCCTAATTGCAGGTGGTTGATTTCGCTGTTGACAGCGCGCCGGCTGCCTGTGAACCAGGGCTCTCGTTTTCCAGACGTTTTCGTTTAAATTTGTCTGAAGTATCCATCACATGCACGGAATTGGTAATCTATATTCATCTGCTCTGTGGTCACATGAAAACATTTATGTTTCTTAGAATTATAGGTTCGAGATCTAAGCTCGATTAAGAAACTGCTTTTGCAGTTTTGTGTGATCTGACAGGTTGTTTCAAATAAAAATTTCTTAATTTTACTTGTGGATAACTGATCCATTAATTTCATTCTTATGATAGAATAGAGAACAAAATTACGTCTGGTATTTCAGATTCTTAATGTTGTATGTCACAAAAGATTCGTCAGACATACATTAGGTCCTTAATGTAATACATTATAATATACCTTATTCTAGGCTGTAATAACAGATGCCAGGAGCTTCTGTTGCGCCTCGATAGCTTTGTTTCAAAGTCCTTAAAGAATTAATCAGCATCGTGGCTATCTTATATAGCCTATATTTCTAGACTGTAATCTAGATAGTTATTGATGGGCCCGCTCCTAAAACGTCTGATAGGTCAGAGTTTTACACACGTCACGTATCTCGTGGCCAGCAGGAGCAACTTCAATGTTCGCTGGCATATGGCGGCGGTATGTCTAATGTACCGACATGATCGATTTAGCTTTCGATTTGATTCTTGGTTTAAAACAAGAAAACACCATTTCCTTTAAAGTCTGACAAGAAAAGTTGAATATTCTTAAAACTGTGATGTGCGTTGTTCCCTTAGAACACTCTGGCACAGCTTGGTAATTCTTTTTAAAGGCCTTTAACTCTGGTGCATTTTTAATTTAAGGCTATGATAAGCGAGATCCATTACCATATTAGAATGAAGCGAAATAGTTCCTCAGAATGATCTGGTAAATTCAATTAGAGGTTATTAAAATTACTACTACCCTCAAACACTCTGGCAGAGTTTTATAATTGTATTTAAAGCCCTTAATATAATAAGCGGTGCATTTTTAACGTAAAGGCTATTATATTATGCGCGAGATAGTCCCGCAGACTACTCTGATGCATGATTTAAGATAAGAAATCAGTCCCACAAACTGATCTGTTATATTCAATTAGAATAGGTTATTAAAAATAACGTCGTCAAGTTATTCCCTCAGAACGCTGGCATTGGTTTATAATTCTCTATTTAGAGCCCTTAATATAAAAAGCGGCGGGATAGTCCCTCAGACAACCCTGGTGCATTTTTAATGTAAGGCTATGATAATATGCGCGAGATAGTCCCACAGACTACTCTGGTGCATAATTTGAGGTAAATAAGGTTTTAACAGGCGAAATAGTCCCTCAGACTGATCTGGTACATTCAATTAGAGTAGGTTATCAAAATTACTCGTCAAACTGTTCCCTCGGAACACTGGCATAGGATTATAATACTGTATTTAGAGTACCCTTAATATAAAAAGCGGCAGGATAGTCCCTCAGACTACTCTGATGCATAAATTAAGGTAAGTAAGGTTTTAGAATGTGGCGAAACAGTCCCTCAGACTAATCTGGTACATTCAATTAGAATAGATTATTAAAATTACTTACAATTCGATAGTTCTTTGTCGAATCAAAGCTCGAAGATCCACTTGAATTATCAAGTCAATTTCTCATTACCTTTACACTTGGACATAGTAACGGCGTATAATATGTACTTATTAGTGCGAAACTTTAACGTACTTAATTTTTATTAAGAGGTGCGTAGTGGTTGAGCACTAAACTGCGAATGAGGCCATGTCGCCATTGCTAAAGACAAGGTAAAATAAAAAAGGAAGAAAACGTTTAAAAATATTTTTAGTCATATTAAGATCTTTTTTCTCAACTATAGTGCGGAAGTGGTGGCAACTATGCGTTACTACTTAGTGTCAATATAAATACTTTTTACTAACATTACTAATCTCGAGGACGAAGCACGAAATATAATAATATTTTTGTATTTGAAACAAAGTTTTCTAATGCATATATATAGTGTGTCTCTTCCATTAACATTTTTTTGTTCATATTTTATGACAATATTATGCTATTACTTATAATAATTAAATTCCCATTTAAATTTCCGCCACGCTTTTATGTGGGTGGTCCATAGAACCAGTTATTGTATTATCCAGTAAGAATAAACGATTATCCTGTAGTAAACGGTATCCTAAATATTGACCTTAGTAGGTAATAAGCGTTTAGTAGTCGATTAGCGATAATGGTTGCTGATATATTTTATCTGTTTCATAATAAAACTTCCCAATAAAGTAACTGGCAGATAAATTTATATGTATTTAGCCCGTTTAACTCAAACTCAGACTTGAACCCCCATCACATGGATATCGAAGCAAGCGCGTTACCACAGCGCTACTACAAATTACAATGTGTCAAGATAAATTTATATTAGGCCACATGTTATTTGACGGAACGGCAACCGTCGTAAGCGACGCGACGTTGCCGTTTTGCGCATCGATACAAAGACGTCAACTTAAAATCTATTTTGAAAAGTCAAATAATTCACTATCTATCATAAACATATATAATAAAATAATTGTAACTGAGTCAAATCTGTACATAATTTTTTTTTAAATCTAATTAAAATAGATAAAAATGTTATTAAAATAGATAGACATTATTATCCATACAATCAAATCTATCGTTTTTAAAATTTTTGTCTGTCTGTCTTTCTGTGACTGCATCACGAGAAAACCTCAGGACAGGTTTTGATGATGATTTTGTAAGAAATATCGACTAACCGATTATAAAACGTCACACGGTGTGTGAAATCTAAGTATTTTGTTTCCAGTCTTTAGAACGCGGACGGGGCCGCGGGAAATGCTAGTTTCTTACATTTTTAAAAAGATACATTTTTTTAAATATTCTTTTAAATAAAATATGAATTAATCATAGTGTGATAAAAATCATAGATAAGTATACTCAACCAGGTGGGGATTTGCGTATTGACCTGGAGTGCAGACTTGTACTCTTCCTCTCTTACCTCACTTACTTATATGACCTCCTGGTCCTGTTACCTGCATCTTACAGGAGCTTATGCAATTATTATGGTGGCCGAGTTTTGGGCTTCTTTTTTTTTCAATCTTTATTTTTAAGGGGTTTTGGGATTTCTTACTTTAACTATTGCCATCGACTCGGCAAGAAGAAGAAGACTCAATGCATAGAAAGTATATACGGTACTTACATCCATACATCAATTGTCTGTCTGTTAGTTTCGGCTAATCCTCGAAACGGATACACTGATTTTGACGGGACTTTTGACCTCAGATATCGTAGCTAATGTTTTAAGGAGTAACTTATGCTACTTTTAATTATGAAAACTGTTTTATTTATTTTATCTTACGCCGAGCGCAGCGGTCCGGGCTCGCTAGTGGTAAATATTAATTATAAAAAAATTAGGTTTACGTTCAAAAATTTGCGTAAATCAATCAAATCAAAATATTTTTTATTCAAATAGACTTTAACAAGCTCTTTTGAATCGTCATTTTTACATTATCAAAATTAAAAGTCAGTCTGTAAGTCTGTGAGTAAACTACCACCGGCTCGGAAAGCTGTTCTGCTGAGAAGAACCGGCGAGAAGCTCAAACTCGGCTCGTAAAATAGACACAGATGAACTTACCGTTTAATCACTAGCTATCCAAGGAAAGCTCAATACAACCAATTATTATTTTTTCCTGTAAGTTAAAATGCTTTTATATAATGAAAAGTATCCTAAGTCATGGTCCGAGAAATATGTTATAGGTAACTACACAGTTTGGTTAAAATCGGCCAAGTACTTTTTGTGTTAAACGAAAACATACTAACAGACAAAAAAATCATATTTTTTGGGATTTATATTCAATGCACTATACGTTACAGTATTTTTTTTATAAAACCAAAAAAAAATATTTCATGTATAGATTTTTTAACTCACTGTTCTATTATAATTATACGTATTATTGTATATTCTTATAAATTCACAAATGTGGAAAACATATACTCAATGATGATGACGAGCCACGTTCCTCACGGCTCACTCCTTGTCCCTAAATCGCCATCCAGTATATAACGCATAAATTAAAAGATACGCACGAAACAAAAATTAAAAAAGTTATCCACGCGCGGGATTTGAACTCGCGTCGCAAGGATATTATACGCATACTACAACTACGCCAATTGAGCTATGACAACTTAATATCATTGGGCGAATTCATGAAAAAGTAAGTTTCTCATAACAACGCAAACTAAACAAGTAGAGAATTGTCAGTTGTAATTCTAATAAATTCGAATTCTTTTCAATGCTTTGTTACACATTAAAATTTTAAATAAACTGATCTTGTCCTCGAATTGTCAAAAGTTTAAAACTGTCAGCCAATGTTGTGAATGTGTTACAAACGCTCTTACACATACACATATGCACAGTCTATTACGCGATAATATTTGTATTATACGTATGATTTAAAAATGTATTATAATATTTAAATTTAAATACATAATTATACATTTTTAAAAGCAAAGTATTATGCTTCATTTTCCGATGCAAGAAGCCTAAGATCTTAAAACATATTTTACTGTTAATTATCTAATTAATAAGTTTACGAATTATGGTGTTACAATATTTTAAATCCTGTCTGTGCTGTTGGCTGCAGAAGATATCTCATATACCCTGGGTAAAGCTGTTTAGGAGAGCTCTGCCTAAAGTCTGAATCCAAGGCGCATCCTAGAGAATCAGGTCGCAATTAGTCGAATTGATTCAATCACTTAACATATAAAAATAAATTAAACTTCTAACGACCAGTTTAAAGAATTCACGTATTTAATGAAAGAAACACAGTATTTGTATTAGAAAACTTTGTTAAATACGAAAATAATATTTAATGCTTTATTCTTAGTTCTTAGACTAATGGCTACATAGTTATAACACGAAACTTGTATATAATAGTATTCGTTTTATGTTATTTACTATGAATTGATAAAAATGTATACTTAAATATGAAGCAACATACGTATACTTTATTTTGACACAAAGCTTGTATACTTTCTTTTGAAACGATTGATGTTTACATATATTTGAAAAGTTGTCAATGTATACATGTCATTGCTTACGACTGTACATAATATGTTTCGATGCATATTTATTTCAGCCGGAGAGGAGTACGCTCGTGCAGTCGGCGCCTTATCGTATATTTTAGCAACGATTGGTAGTAAATCTGAATTGAAATCAACACTTTGTTATGCTTTGGAGTTATCAGGGAAGGATTGGTCCGCTTGTTTGGATAAACGTCAGGTACGTTATGATTTTTTTCTTTTTTTTAAAAAAAAGTAATTCTCTTGCAATCTATTTTATAAAATATACTTTTGTAGTAATTGATAGGGTAAAGATAAAAAAGTTATATATTATTTATACTTTATCGTCGTCGTAAGGATAATGAAGTAAATTTCTCGGCTGTCACCAGATTGGTATGCCATATTTTTACATTACATTCCCTAAAAAATAAATAGAAAAACCTAAAAAAAGATTTAAAAGTCCAGAACTATTTATTTTGTTTGGGAATTGCAAAAATCACCAAAGCGTATCTCGTGACCCGAGCGAATTGAGGGTGAGTCGCTAGGGTATAATCTATACTCATATTATAAAGCTGAAGAGTTTGTTTGTTTGTTTGGTTGAACGCGCTAATCTCAGGAACTAGTACTGGTTCAAATTGAAACATTCTTTTTGTGTTGGATAGTCCGTTTATCGAGGAAGGGTAGGCTATATTACATCACGCTACGACCAATAGGAGCGGAGAATCGATGAAAAAGTATCAAAAACGGGAGAAAAATATTTCTTTTGATTTACAGCCCTTAGCACGCGAGCGAAGCCGCGGGAAAGGCTAGTATATTATATTATTTTTAATTCTATACTAATCTTTAAAATGTACCTGGATGAGTCGCTTATATAAAAGTTATTTTAAATATTTTTTGTTAGGTATGGTGTGACCGAAGGCCGCCATGGCTCGCCGGGATATTAGCGGTAGTAGGTACTTCCTTACAATTCGTCCCGCCCATCTTAGTAAATGCTATACAGACTGGAGCTTCTATGTATCAGGTAATAACACTAATTTTATTATTTAGTATATTATATTAAATATTACTAATCAATACATATAAATAAAATTGAAGTTTCTGTTTTCAATTTCAAATTAACAGCTTTTCACCAAATACATATATTAGACCTTATTCTTTCCTATGTATATATTTTTTTTCTTTTGCTGTAAAATAAAGAGTTTATTATTATTATTATTACTAACATCCAAAAATCTTTTCTTAAAATTTTTGTCTGTTTGTCTGTCTGTCGATTTGTTACGGCTAATCTCTGATATGGCTAGACCGATTTTGACGGGACTTTCACTCGCAGATAGCTAATGTTATAGGGAGTAACTTAAGCTACTTTTATTTTAGAAATTTCACTTATTTTAACTAGCAAAAACCGCGGCTTCGTTCGCGCTAAACCTAGTTATTTATTAAAGTAATAGGACTATTTGAACCGATTATTTTTGATTAGATTATCGTGATATATATTTATTTATCATCGAATTGTAAAATCATATTCTTTTAACTAAAATACGTGTAGAATACTGATTTTTTATCACATTTAAATATATAAAAGTGAACGTCCGCTAAGAATGGATTTTGCGACAGGGTCGGATAAAAGAGGTCTAAGACCTCTTGCAAATTTGTATGAAAGTCCTTCATTTTTGTGCTACAAACTTTAAATTTGTAGGGAGCACCTAACGTCTACACTAGTATATGTTGGGACATAATTACAAACAGCGCCATCTAGTTCCGTGGTAAGCTACGAAGGAAGCTTGTGCTACGGATACCAGATAGTTGATATACCACATATTGTATACTCCAGGTATACTCGGAGCGCACAAACTTTATTCAAATGAAATACGACACGGCAATCTTAATCGTTTATTACAACTTACATGATATGTGACTTACATGATAGGTGGGCGAGTGGACCTTATAGCAGGCAGAGCCTGGTGGCTTTGAATCAAAAGAGAGAGAGCCCCTGTCTTACACTAGCTTATATATACAAAATCTGACCATAGACAACATAGTAGTGAGAAACTAGATAACAAATTACATTTAGTTACAGATTATACTTCAACTTTATAGATTATAAATTATACAAAATACAGATAACAAATCAATTACTAAATGCCTTCTAAGGCCTTAACATACTAATTATTAAATGCCTTCTAAGGCCTTAACACATATATATAAGTTTAAATACATACATATTATAAATATAAATACCCATGATTGGAGTACAAACATCCGAGTTTAACAAATGAATGTCCCCAGCGGGACTCGAACCCGCGACCGCTGGCGTAAGAAAGTAGGGTCACTAAAACTGCGCTAAACGGGTCGTCAGTATATATATAAATATATCTTGTTATATTTCAGACCATGTCCCTCTGTCTGTCCTGCATATCTAGAACATTAGATTGCATTCCTCGGTGCTTTAAAAACGCGGCCGCCATACTTGAATCGACGTTACCCTCACAAGTAAACCCTGTCGGAGGATCGGTTTTGTTGCAAATGCTTATAATTATAACATACGAGGAGTTACTGAAATGGGCTAAGAAGGAGACTGTAAAGGAAAAAGGCGGTGAGTGTGCGATATTTAAAGGTTCTTTATGTCAAGTAGTTAGTAGATATAAATAAAATTAAAGTGTCTGTTTTAATTTCAAATTTACAGCTTTTCACTAAATGCATATGAAAGTATATATACTTTTTAAGTTTTTGTCTGTCCGTTTGTTCCGGTATTCTCTGAAACGGCAGATAGATAATCTTATAAGGTGTAACTTAGGCTACTTTTATTTTATTAAATAAAATTATAAAAACCGTTCAATTTAACTTTACACTAAGCGAAGCGGGACGAGTTTGCTAGTAATATATGCACTACTATCATAAAAGCGAAAGTTTTATGTGTGTGCGTAGGCGCGTGTGTGTTTGTATGTGTGTGTGTGTGTGTGTGTGTGTGTGTGTGTGTCTATGTGTGTTCGTGGAGTAACAACTAGGCTACTAAAAGGTAATAAAATATTGTTATATAGGTTTATATCAATACCTGTGTAATATAATCTTGCAAATATAAATGATTTTTATTTTGACGTTCTTTTTTATTTTTAATATTGCATTTCAGTTTCCAATGGTGATGCTCATGATATGAGTGCTAAACAATATAAAAAACCCAAGCATCTAAAAGCCGTGTCCTTCAATCGTACAGGTAAGTCCACTACGATATTCGTCGTACGTCAACACTAAGATCTTGACAACATAACATCTTAACAGAGTGTTGAGAGTTCTTTTAAGATGGGAATGGAATAGGTTTAAGCGATTAGTCCTGGCTTGTTAGGCTTTTTTTGAACATAGCCCATTTTTCAACTTTTAATATCCCATCCTTATCTAAATGTATATGTCAAATCAAATCAAAATAATGAACGTCATTAGTCTACCACCGGTTCGGAGAGAAGAAACCTCTGACCTGAGAAGAACTGGCAAAAGAAACTCAGCGGGACTAATATTTTTTTTATTTTGAAAATTGGAAATTATTTCCATTGTTTGATATCACATTTTTGATCAAACGTATTAAATTAACACATTTGATTAATTATGCAGGCGAAAACTACTAACGTTTTTTAAAATATTTAACATTACAAGATTTTATAATGTATATAGATAAAGTTTATTTGAAAAACAACTTTATTATTATACTAGTAACGTCTTTTTCAGCATCCTTCGACGGGTCATACAGTTCGCCATCGTCAATAGCTTTAGCGATAGCTGAAGCACTATGTTCCATAGATGAAGATCACAAACACACATCTGAAATAGAAAACTTGGTTGTACAGAGTAAAAATAATTATAAAATCGGTGATAACTTCGGTTTAGAAGATTTTCCTGAATTTGCGGAGTTCTTTGAAGAGGTGGGCAGTTATTGTTTTAAAATAATAAATATGTTGGGACATTATTACAGCGCCATCTATTTCCGCCGTAAGCTACGCTAAGCTAAATGTTAAGAGCAATAAATATTTGCTTTTTTTTTTAAATATTACCTTGATCAGGGCACCTCAAACTTTCTTCTATACCATCGATAAATATTTTCATACTTAAAAAATATTATTTAATAAGCTAAGTCTTATTTTCATACAAAATTTAATTTAAATCCTTTGAGACATTTCTGCGATACACAATATAAATAAAAAATCATCATTTTAAAAGATATGGCTGTATTTCATGCTATTTACATTTTTTCACTTATTTTAGGGGAATGTCCCGGCTTCAAATGCAGAACGTGAAAGTGACGCGGCAGCGTTGACCAGCCAAATACTTATGACTTCGGCTGGACGAGACAGTTTAAGGGTATTTTCGTAAATTATCGATAACTAGCCTTTTCCGCGGCTTCGCTCGCGTTCTAAAGGATGAAAATGAAATATTTTTCGCCTGTTATTGCAAAATTTTTCATTGATGCTCCGCTCCTATTGGTCGTAGCGTGATGTAATATAACCTATAGCCTTCCTCGATAAACTGACTATCCAACACAAAACAAAAAGAATTTTTCAATTCGGACCAGTAGTTCCTGAGATTAGCGCGTTCAACCAAACAAACAGACAAACAAACTCTTCAGCTTTATAATATTAGTATAGATAAATGAATTTTTTTATGAATATTGTGAAATAAATATATTATGCATTTGTATTAAACTTAGTCTTATACTAAGTCCAAAGGCAATGTATTATACGAAGTCGCTTATTCTCTTTACATTTTTATCTTTCAAACGACTCAACTGATTTTAATGTAGTTTTTATCTTTAAAGTTATTCATATTATAGTTGAAAAAAGTCTAGAAAATATTTGATTTCTTAAAACATATCTTGAGACTAACTACTAACTAATTAACTATGGATGAATCCGAGTGAAGCGAAGTTGATAAGTTATGCATATTTTGCATATTTCAAATTAAATTAGTAAAAATAGAAATAGATAGATTTGTACATAATATAAGTTCACTTCTAACACTATTTTATTATTAATAATAATCTTTTCTAACTAAGGTTATATACGACCATCTCCAACTGCACTGTGAGAGGATATACAGGGAGTTAAATATTCAAGAGCAATCTGAAGCAGATATACCGCTAAATAAAGCGCCATTACTATACATCATGTTTCATATCGGTAAACGGCCTTTTGATCAGGTAAAGAGTAATCTATTCTATTCGAATTATTAATATTTTAATATCTCTACATATTATAATAAAATTATTAGTGAGATGAAACTGTACATTGATTTGCTTTTTTTTGCAAAAAGTAGTTAATATTAGTATAGATAATTTAATTTTTAATTATTAATATTTATAAAATAATTTAAATTATTTAAACACTCTGTACTAAAAAGGATTATTAACATTATGCCTAACGAAGTAGACACGGGTCAGCTAGTATAGAAATAATTTTGTTTTTTTAGTATCTTCGAGGCGAGTGGACAATGCCTTGGAGTAAATTGGTTTCGCTTGCCAAGGAATGGTCAGGATTAGAAGGTGCTAAAGTACATATAAGCAGACGCACAGACATAAGAAATATAAAAAGTAGTAAGAATAAACAACTGTTGGAACTATATAATGTATTTAAATCTCCACCTGAAGGTATACTATAATATTAACCGACATTTCTAAAAGCATAGTACTGTTTTGCACCTTAGGCTGCCTATGTAGACATTTCAGGCCTACATTTTTATTATGATATATTCGGAATTTAATATGTACAAGAAATAGGTATATGCAAAAATGGCGACTTTATTACGTTATTTAACGCCGTTATAAATACACAAAGAATAATAAATATTTATTATATTATCATCTGAATTGATAAATTAATTTTATCATTATTTATAGTATATTATAAAATCTTATATAGAGTTCATGAAAACTCGTACTTTTTCCTGCATTTTTTGTAAACTATATAACTAACTATTACATCTATAAGAGTATGATTGTAACATCTTATATGTGTAATATTTACGTTCAATTGCAGTCACAGTTTGGGTATTTAATATATTTAAAAAAAATCAAAATTCACGATATTTTGTTGATTTAATGTTGGCAGTTTTAATGTTGGTTATTTTACTTCAATTTCTTTACTTAGTTTTTTTTTCAGATAGTTTAAAATGTTATTAAAGTTGTTATTTCGTATGATACATCATGTTTTATGCTATTAAATATATATTCATTCGTTTAAGATTTTTTGTTTTACTTAATATGTCCTTGTGTCTTACTTTTAATTATTGTTTAACATTTACATTAATAAAAAAGGAAAAATAAAAAATAAAAAACACTGACTTTAAAAAAAACTAAAAGGAAAAAATACATTAAAAAGTAAAAAAATATTATTTTCAAATATAAACACCAAGGATTGGAAAACAAACATTTGTGCAAATAATATTATATGAATTAAATGAATGTCACCAGTCAGATTCGAACCCGCGACTGCTATCAGAGCAAGAAAGGTCACTATTACACCTCTTATATTTGATATTTATATTGCCTTCGTAGTCTTTACACTACTTAAGAAGTAATAACAAGGTGAAACTTTATGATAGTATGATGATTTTATCTCAAACACCATGTATATAATAAACATGTACACAAAATAACTATATATGTATGTATATGTACATATGTAATATCTATGTAGATAATTTATTATCAGAGATATCGTGTGAAATATATGCTTTATCTGATTATGATATAAGGCATTGACGCCTTAATGCCCTACCTACATTCTTTTTGACCTTTTTCACGGTGAGAAGTTGAGCTCTTGACTGACTTGCCCTCGCTTCGCTCGGGTTTTTTTTATGGTACAAAGGGGGCAAACGGGCAGGAGGCTCACCTGATGGAAAGTGATCACCTCCGCCCATGGACATCTGCAACACTGCAGGGCTAGCAGATGCGTTGCCGGCCTTTCAGGAAAGGGTGGAAGGGAAGAGGGAGGGAGGAGGTATGGGGAGTGGGCCTCCTGGACTCTCACTCACCGGACGAAACGCGACAGCATAGCTGCCACTTCACGCCGGTCTTCTGTGAGAGAGTGGTACTATACGGGACGTGCCGGCCCATTCAACAAGCCCGGACTTAGCACGAGCGACGCTGCGGGTTGCGCTAGTTAAAATAAATGTAATTTCTAAAATAAAGCAGCCTAAGTCCTTATAACATTAGTTATCTGCGAGTGAAAGTCCCGTCAAAATCGGTCCAGCCGTTACAGAAACTACCAAACCAGGCCCGCTTCGCTGGGCGTAAGTCAAAATAAATTAAACGGTTTTTATTACTAATAAAAGTAGCCTAAGTTACTCCTTATAACATTAAATCCGTCAATATCGGTCCAGCCGTTTCAGAGATTAGTTGGAATAAACAGACAGACATTTTTTTAAATTGATTTTTTATGAAAGTACCGTATATTATACTTTCATATGCGTTTAGTGAAGAACTGTTATTTGAAATTAAAAACAGACACTTTAATTTTATTTATATATGATGATGATGTATGATGAAGAGAATCAATCTGTAGGTAAGTTTGTATTATTATATTGATGGTTGTGCCCAGTATGTGTGTCTACTGGGCACAGCCATACGATCATGTCTGACATAGTTGACCACGTCGCCTTGTTTAAGTGTGGGTAGGCGGACACATACCTACTCGTACCTATAATTAAAGAGAGACCAATAAAATAAATATTTTTTTAAATAAATATTTTGGGACATTATTACACACAGCGCCTTCTAGTTCCGTGGTAAGCTACGAAGGAAGCTTGTGTTACGGATACCATATAGTTGATATACTAGGTACATATATAAGTTTAAATATATACATACCTATTATAAATAAATGCGAAAACGTATTAGGTTCTCTCAGACTTGTAGATTTCCTCACGTTGTTTTCCTTCATCGTAAGGAAAATTAATCATGTTAGAAATAATTCGCACATAAAAATCATCAGAGGTTCAAAACTCATAATTTGCTTCATTCTTAATCACGTCACCATTAGGCTATGCCACATGTACCTATATACAGGATGTCCCAGAACGTAACTGTTACGTTCTGGGACAGCCTGTAGATACCTTTACCTTTTAATTATTTGTATATTTTCGCTTTAAGGTCAAAGTCGGATGTTAAACAGCCTTTAACAAATAAATAATAATAAATAGATTAGGTAAGCAGAGATAAATGCATTCAAACAAACCAAAAACAAACTCTTTGTTTTATACTTTCAATGATAGATTATTTAGTAGGCACTAAATAATTGTAGTATTACGACTGTGTTGTGAAAATTATTAATATATGTATTAGTAAAGTTTTACGTATATAATATTATTATTTTAAAATAAATTTTGAAAGGCTTTCCGCGGAATTCATTATAGTATGATCTATAAAATGTTTATTGACTCACTAAAAATATTAACGTCAAGAAAGTTTGCTCAGATGTAATATCCAGACTTAATAGGAATAAAAACTGCTTTTGTTTTATCTTAGTCACGTACTGCACCTAAAATGGCATTGATGTAAGTTTGAAATTTATTTCATTTAATTTTTTTTATATTTATTACAATTTAGCCAATACAATTTCTTACAACATCATGAATCTTTATTTGAACATATTATGCGCTTACATTGCTATGACTATCTGCTGCTACGACTATTTTTTCTTTATTTATGAGTTTGTATTGAATTTCGATAAATTATACATCATAGAGTAGGTATATCTATTAAGTACTACTACTACTATACTAGCAACTCACCTGCTTTACTCGTGTTTGTTCCTAGATGCGTTTTTTATTTAATTATTTTACCCTAACTCTTATTCTTAAATATAACTAGCCTTTGTTACTTTTTATAAAACCAGCTATTAAAGTAAGAGTCGTGTCTAAGATTAGCCCGAACTTACAGACAGAAATACAAATAATTTAAAAGTTTCGTGTTACTTATAATACTTATAGGTACATACTAAGTGTGAGTAAGTACCTACTACTTGGGTCACTTGTCACGGTGTAAATGATAATTTTAAAATGAGCCTAGTTTTAAAACTATATTAGTACACCTACTAATTAAATCTATAAGTTAAAACTAGCTAGATATAGCGCGAGCGAAGTCGCGGGTTTCTTTAGTACCATAGCTTGAAAAGTTATATACTTAAACCAGTAAATAAAGCCGTTTTTTTTGGCCAACCTCACGCTAAATTTCAAAAAAAAATTTTGGATCGGAATTTTAGTGCGAGGTTGAATGCTTTATTTACTGGCCTATATGTATACCTACTATTTTTTACCTAATTATTTATTTCACTAAGCTACAATAATTGATGTACGACAAGTGCCGTGTGAGTCGTATCAGATAATATTAATCTTAGAGACTATGCAACCGAGTTATCTTATTCATCATGCATTTATTATTTAAGTACGTTAAGACCTTTTTTTTGTTTCTTCTTGATAAATGCACTTGTCTTTTTGATCAAAGAGTACGCATGTCACCTTTATGCATACAGGTGGTTATGAGAACTCACCGATAAAGCCGGTACCATCTGCTAAAACCCTACAAAAAATTAATGGAGCGTGGCAAGATCGCTGATCTTCCGAAGTAGATTAGAATAACTATCCGAGAAGTAACTAGCTTGAGCAACTCGTAAGGCACCTATGCCTCCAGCCGTGATGGGCCATCTCCAACTTTTCATTTTCCGGGATGAAAATTATTCCTTATGTTTCGCGTACTACAATTAAGAAGGGAGGAACTACTGTAATTGTACAGAATACACAAAATTCGTCCATCAGTTTAAGTCACATAGATAGACACAACTTTATCGTCTTTTTACAAGCTTTAAACTGAGCTTGAGACAAAAATTGTAAGCTGAATTAAAACCACTTTTAAGAGGAAGAGAACTGTGTGAAAGTTTTACATATTGGACATTGGTTCAGCCTGTGAAAGCCGGTAAAACTGAAAGTTTTTTAAATAAAATATGTGTATATATATGTAATAAAATTTTCATGATTAATATTGTCATTAGATTCTCGTCTTCATAAAGCGTATGTCTATATTGATATTATTAAAAACAAAATGGAGGCTTTAAGCTGTCTGTGTTTACACAAATATTTTTATTGACTGAAGAAATAAATGAAAGTTTTTAATAAGCGTTATTATTTTATTCGTAGGTTTAAGCTTAGGCTCTACTCACTATATTGCCATAATTCTCCATTACTAAATTCTATAAATGTGACTTAATTGTATTAATATTGCGTTTAATTTGCTTCTTCAAGATATGAGTTTGTAAAAAAAGAAATAAACCTTGGCTTGTTTTTTAAAACAAAGAAAAATGTCAATGCGTTACTTATACAATCAGGAAATGACGCATGCAGAACATTTAATTTTCAAATCGTATATATTATTGGAGAAAAGAAAAGTATGTTTTAATAAAACTATCATGTTTAGAATCTTTCGTGGATTTACTTAGATTTTATATTGCCGAAGTTTTAACAATGGTTTGAAGCAAATAAGTATGATCAAGGGGTAAGTGTGTATATATGACACATTGTCATCACGAAAGCATATCCTCGTATTTACTTCTAAAGTTTAGCATTTCTTTTGCCTAACGAAGCCCTATAGCTTAAAGCTTTATCTAACAAAGAGCCTAATCATCTATTCAGCTTACTAATATAATAAGTAATATTTTGTAGAGGTTGTTTGTTTGTTTGATTGAACGCGCTAATCTCATGAACTACTGGTCTGAATCGAAAAAAATATTTTTGTGTTGGATAGTCCGTTTATCGAGAAAGGCTATAGGCTAGGTATAGCTATATATACCTATTACATCACGATACGACCAATAGGAGCGGAGCATCAATGAAAAATGTGACAAAACGGGAGCAAAATATTTCTTTTGATTTTCAGCCTTTAGAACCGCGCGAAAGGCATAATATACACGGCCGGTAAAAATGTGGCTAGTATATTTATTGTAAATTTATTAAAAAGTAATCATACCTATATCTGGGTGAAACCAGAGAACAGAGTAAATTTTAAAATTACTGTAAAGTTCCTTATGAAATAATTTAATATTAAGTAGGTATATTATATACTTTTGATAAAGGTACTTACTTCTAACAATATAACATTCGATTTAATAGGTACTACATAATAATGTCGAATATAGGTAAATACGTAGCTACCTGCCTAGTTTTTTCTCGCAATTACCATTAACATGGTAAGTAGGTATATTATAATAATAATAATACTATAATACTTTTGTAAAACTTAATTAAACAGAATTTTATTCATAAAATAGCTAATTTTGTCATTATAGCGTAAAGTTGTAAGTAATAGGTACTCTCACATTATCAAAATTTAACGCAATATTCATATTAATACCAAATTTAAAAGCCTTAGCCTTGAAAAAAATATTTTCGACTCTTTTTGATCTCGAAACTCTGAAACGGTTGCATAAGATGTCTTACCGATGTAGTTACACCGTTCATATGCGGGCATCATTTCTACAACCTCCGAGATCGAAGAAAGATAGTGTGTTGTTACATAACTTTCCATATGAAAGTGTCTTTTTTTTCGTTCTTTTTAGTATTTTAGCGCAAGCGAAGCCACGGGTTCCGTTAGTTATACATATAAACATCACTCTATCTATTAAAAAAACTGCACCAAAATCCATTACGTAGTTTTAAAGATCTAAGCATAGCACATTAGCATAAGTACATAGGGACAGTCAGCGGGAAGCGGCTTTGTTTTATACTATGTAGTGATGAGAAAAATATGCAATTGAAAAATTTTATTAAAACACGTTTTGAATGTGATATTTGAATTGTCTTGCTGTAAAAAGCACAGAGCAGGTGAATGTTATTTGTCAATTCCGTGGTAAAAAGTATCGTATAATATGCCCTGTGGACCCAGACATCCAGCTATCACCCTACCAAATCCATATTATAATTTTTATTAAGACAGGCAGAGGAAATTTCTAAAATCTATAGATTTGACCTGTATCAATAACACAGGTTATTTTAATAATATTTTCAAAAAGTATTTCTTGTACAGATTTAAATAAGTAATAGAATAAGTAAAAATATGCTGTTTTTATTAAAATACAACAACATTTTAGTTAATGTTATCAGAAATGTTATCTTAATAAATGTGTTTTTTTTAATTTCTATGGAGATATTCTACACTACGCACGTCATGCGGCTTCGTATAAATATAAAAAAAATGATTTTGAGTGAAACGATTCTTATCGTAACAGATATGAAGTATTGCAAAGCCATTGTTGAAATAATTCGTTCTGTCACATTAATATATCGAGAGTTTAAGAAAGTTATATAGCTCAAGGTCCCTTTCGAAGTGTTGGCGGATTGTGTTAAAACGTCAGTAATAGTCATACTTATTTTATGACTTCTTGCCCATTACTAAGAGAATAGAAACGTGAGTTACTAATATGTCGTATCTTTCTGACTTAAAATCGTTAACGTTTATCGTTTATGTAACGGCGAATAGTTTTGCAGAAAAAAATCCCTTAAAGAGCGATTTACAATAATGCTGTTTTTCTAAATCAATATCAATTTATTAGAATAATTAATAACATAATTAGAAATTGTATAATTAAAACAACTGTTTATTTTGGGAGTGATTAGAGTTAGAAGAAGTGATCGATCCTGCGACATCCCATCAAAGAGAGTTCGTTAGGTTATAATAGTGGTTAGTACTGGCTTTTCTTGCCAGTGAGTCCCATATAGCCATCTGTAATTTGTATATGCTATCCTACCTATAAAAACTTTTCCCAATGGTCAATCAACGCATCAATTAATTCTATGTATTTTTATCATTATTGGTAAAACCCCACAGTAAAAAGATATTCAAACATATTTATAAAATCTTTGTTTCAATTAAGTACAAGCAATTGTGTGCGGATTCCTTTATTTATAATAGTATAGATTTCTCTCTCTTTCAGAAATTAGATATTACATATGTGTATTGAACCCGGATAATCAGCTATCATTATTCCAAATTTGATCAAAATCTGTCTTCTCGTCGTGCCATCACAGAAAAATAGACAAAAATTAATAATTAACTGTATTCCGCCTCTGTATAATAATGACTAATTGAAAAGATTAAAGAAATAATAATGTACAGATTTGACTTAGTTAGAGTTGTATTATACGTACCTATAGATATTGATAACACTCCACCATGTGTTCATTAAATAATGTATTATTAATTAATGTAAAATAATTAAAATATACATTATACTTACATATAAAGTAGGTACCTACTTATTAGTAGCTCAGAATATCTGAAACCATCATTTTTTTAATTTTTTATTTAAATTAAAACGTTTAAAATTTGAATATATAAATTTATAAAGTACCTACTTTGGTGCCATTTTGAAATATTTTGTAAATTGTGGGTAGGCGCTGTCTGTAACAAGTAGATATTATAATATATAAACCTAGGCATTAAAATACCTTGTCTGATTGCTGAAGACCTGATGTGACCATGATTGCTGCAAATTGCTGAAAAAATCTAAATTAATCCGCGACAAAATCTGAAAAGATAGTTTTATTTATAATGTCAAATATTCGCGTAAACTTCAGAAAGTATTAACACTTAAAAGCCATATTTCGAAAGTTTATGTGCGACAAAATATCTTAATGTCATATTGATAATCAATTTGTTTTATTGAACCCATTAACAATTGTGTGCATAATATTGCAACAGTCCTTGCGGCCAACCTTCACAGCTTCAGTACTGAATCTACTGTAGGTTTGCGTGGGCTGCTGTTTTGTAAACAAGTTATTATTCGAATACAATTCTTAAGATAATATATTAATGAGGTTTATCTCCATTATACATAAACGTTATGTTTTAACGTCCTGACTTTAAACGTTCTAACTTTGTGGTTTGTTAGCATTGTTTAATTCTGGTGAAAGATGGCAAGTAGGGAAATGTGTTGGTAAGTATTTTGTGTATATATAATATTATTTATTTATATAAAGTTAGTTATTATATTCATGTACCAAGATTGAGCGTTGAATAATACCTTCATTAAACGGTGAGAATATTTTTTATAAAAAATATCTGAGTATTTATTATTAATACGAGTAAGTATAGTCATGGTAATAATTATAAATGAAACTATATTTACGGATTTTGTCGCGGATTTATTATGATATTTGGTTCCCGACGTTTCGAATGCTTTACATCAATCATGGTCACGGTCAGTCTATAATGTCAAACATTCGCGTAAACCTAAGAAAGTATTATATTAATCCTGTAGCTACTGTAGTTTTCTCGTAATGCGTTTCTAGACAGACAGACAAATAAAAATTGACGACACATATGGCTCACTTTGTAAGTGACCCTCTTTCTGCGTCAGCGGTCGCGTGTTCGAGTCCCGCTGGGGGCATTCATTTGTTGAGCACGAATGTTTGTACTCCAGTTATGGGTGTTTATATGTTTAATATGTATGTATTTAAAAGTTATATATGTGTAGTATATCAACTATCTGGTATCAGTTATTAAAGCCACATAGCTTACCACGGAATGATGACATAGTGTAATATTTTAATTCTAAAAACTAGATTGGGCCACTGCATTTATCCTACCTAAAAGTGACTATTTCCAATAAGATTTTCCAAAAAATATTTAATGTACTTATGGATTCGACTTAAGTACATAATTACGATCATATTATGTATATCCCATTCCAAAATAGCAATCACATTTCATTTTCATATTGTGATGAATTCATTATTATTATGGTAATTTATATGGCAAGAAATTGCAAAACCAGTTGGCATTTGCAGTAGAAGTCTAGAAGATCCGAACTTAAATTGACCTTCACCGAGCTGATAATAGAATAAAACTTATTTTATAATAAATTTAGAATATGTTAAAAATGAGTTTGCTAAAACAATCCTGGACATAATATTTTTCCACACGCGTTGAAATTTAAATCTTTAAAATTCGCAAACCTCTCTTAGGACCTAATTTTTTGTAGACAACCCTATATCAACGTGTTTGCAATAAAACAGCGCTTATGTTGATATACTTTCTTTCTATTATCCAATCAACTTTCTAAGACTTTAGGTACATAATATCACATATTATGTACATAAAGTCTTAGAATTTGACAAAATTTAAGAGTGCAGGTACATACACAGTGTACATGGGAAATGGTAGTCAATCTAAAAAACCGATAACTATAAACCGACAGCTAATAATACATGTAAAAGAAAAAGAAAAAAATATTAGATTTATAATAATTAAAAAGTTATAATTAAATAATAACAATTCTCGGTACGACTGGAAATAAATAAAATATACAAATGGTGTCGTGGGACACCAGGTAGGAACGAAGTTCCTTCGGTTAATGTAGAATCGACACAATTTGCAAAAAAAAAAATCGTGCTCAATTTTATGTAGGTTTTCTTGATTTTTCTCTTAAATTTTGCTGATTAGTTTTTATTTAAGTACAGGAAAGTATTTAGGAAATTCAGTATTTTATGAATTAATAAATAACGTAAAATAAAAAAAAATCGTAATTCAAATTATCAACTAAAATAATAAAATATGTCTCTTTAAGTAAAACTAAAATGAAATCAAATAAAATAAATATAACAATAGAGTTTAGTAGTCATTTGAATAATTTTCATTTACATAATTATCTTAAAGAGAAAACAAAGCTTTAGTTTTATTAAACCCAAAATTGTTATGTAAACCATCCGATGAGATCGATTTACAAAATCACCGCAACCGAAACGTAAAATAATCCTGAAATATATATTATATAAAATATAAATATACAATAATCTTGAATCTGAAAAACATATTGTACTACATTAATCAACCATAAATGTGAAGTGAAACCTGACATAAATAAAATTAAATAAATCTAGACCACTATAAAATAGCGCTTTTGCATGCACTACAATTGTCATGAATAAATATCACTTGGTTTACACGATTATAAGTCAATCTAGACCTTTTGGCAGACAAAACTAACCCAGCGGTCGAGAAAACTCTTTCACTAGGCGTACTTGTTGCGGGTACTCCTAAAATCGACGTCGCTAGCGAAGAAAGCCACGGGAAAGAATCCTTATTTACAAGCCAGTAATTCAAGAAATCTACATCTTTAAGATCCTGCAGCTTGCATGTTGCAAAATATTTCCAACATTCTTGTTCAATTGGATCATCTACAGGTACAGACTGAGTTTCAATGCCAGAATGCTTTTCGGAAAGCCTGATTAGAAAGGAACTAACGGTAACGGTATCAGATGTCGTAGTCGGTCTTGCCACTGCTTGAGATTCAGAAGTCTCCATAGAAGGGATTAGATGTGGACGACTTTTAACAATTTCTCTGATGTAATCTGATAAGAAAGACACCCTTGTTTGATTGGAAATCTCAAGATCTCAAGGACATCTACTTCACGTATCCCTTGAAAGCGACAGTCCAACAAAGTAGCAGCCACTATTAGTTTTGTGATCGGGAATCGGTGATTTAATTTATCCATCATATTTCTATTAAGAGTTAACAATACAAGTGGTTCATCATCTTCTGAGGACTGTAGTGCGTCTTTAATTTCTGATCGGAATATCAACGCAACATTTAAAGATGTGGATTTTTGAGAGCTTAGTATTTCTACAATGACCTTGATTTTTTTTAGAAATGTGAGTAAATCTGTCATTAACTTCTACTCAAAATTGTTTAATTTAAGTTGCTCTTCGCCAATTTTGTCAAGCAAGATGTTGACAGCGTAACGATTGCAAGAATGATTTAAACTTTCTAGCATGGCCAAAACGCTGTGCCAGCGGGTTGGTGTCGAAGTTTTTATGCTTGGTATTGGCTTCATAAAATCATCGATTTCACTGGAATCGCCATCATCCATCTCATTATAATCGTACACAAAATTATCAAGGATTGGATCCCGTCGTTTTCCAAATCTTCTCCTGTTTTTTCTAGTAAAACAATTATTTTTCGCTGTTCCTTATCAGCTTCAGCTTCTAATTCAGGTAATCTATATCGCAGCTTCTTCACTATTTTTTGCACTTTGTAACCAGTCTCTTTACTTGGGTCGAATTTATTCCATCGACATTCACCAAATTATGAAGACCATGGCCCAAGCAGAGATGACTGTTAAGTGAAGCCAAATCGACTGCACGTTTAACATTTGCTCCGGCGTCCGTGACAGCAAATTAGTTTTATCAAGCAATCCAAAGTCATTTTTTACTTCAGCGATCATATCACAATTTTTTGACCAGTTTTTTTTTCGGTTATTAAGGTCGTTAATAACGTGAAATATTTGAGTTGCATATCTGTATAAAACATATTGTTACAATTAGATTCTCACTTTACATTGTACTTTAAATAAAAGAAAGGGGAAAAATATATACCTTCTGTCAGATAATGGTATGTGAAAGTGATATAATTTTGACTCCGATATTGATCGCTCCACAAATCAAAGGTTATTGCTCCACAGCATGACGCATCTAGCTGAATTGTCTTTTTCACATGTGATAAACAGCTTTCAAATACATCGTCCAGAGCCGTTCCAGATATTGTAAAACGAGATGGTAAATCTGCCGTGTTCCCAATTACCTTGTATTTCTAAAAAAAGGTAACTAACTTTAATCATTGAAGTCAAGTCTATGGATTAAATGAAGAAATTCTTTATTTTAAGTTATCTACGTACACCACGTGTACCTACCATGAAAAAGTCCTGCATTCATTTGTCTGATACTGAGTTAAATGGCATCAAAGAGCGACAAAACCAGAGAGCTAGATCTCGCGCTAGGAACCACTTGTCATTAGTTGACGACGCTGAGGATATACTCTGCTTTGAAGTTGAAGGCCTGCTGGTAGTAAAAAAATCTTGTATTGCCTTTTTAGCCCTTTTCTCGTAGACCATGAACATCGCGAAGGTGACGAATTAGATTTCCAGTGCTCACACATTTACTGTAAGACTTTACTTTTGTTCTAAAACATTAATCAGATAGAATTACATTAATATAGTACATGAGTAATGAGTTCGGAAGTAAAATATTAATAATAAAATAACCAATGTAAAATATTGTATATTTATAAATAAACTAATACTTACGTATTTAATTCTTTTGCACTAAATAATTTCCCACTATTATCACTGTCAATTGCATTCAAGTCACTTGTTACTTTACTTGCCATTGTTACTATGACGACTGTCGCGCCTGCGCACTATTTAACGGTTTTATTCCACGCTTTTACTATCACATATTTTTCAGTTCGGTCGCGCAGCAAAATCCCTATCTCCTCCAGCCTGCCGTAAGGAACTTCGTTCCAAAAATACTTACATACAAAGAATTTCTTATAGTAGTTATTAACTAAACAAAAAATTGAAAATATTATTCTAAACGCAAGCGAAGTCGAGCAGTAATAATTGTTAATCGTTTCTTATAATTTTGGCCTTGAAATTCACCAAGACAATATGTATTTGGCAAGTGACAGTTTATTAGACTATTTTAATTTAATCTTATTCTTACGATACGTTTATAACCATGGCGATAAAAAATATTGTAGCGCTTACGGGTGAAATGATTTGCAAGTTGAGCAATATCTGCACGCGTGAGTAAATAGATTGATAGTGTTAGTCATTTCAGTATACTATCTTAAAAATTAATCTATAAATTATAATGACATAGATTTAATCGGACTAATACGCGATAAGTATGTTTATTTGTTAGACCTTAACACTGAAACTACTGGACTGATTTTGATAAAATTTAAGAACATTTTAAGTGGTAGTGCCATGCTTGTTACCTTCGGGTAGCAGCCGAATGGGCCGGCACGCCCCGTATAGTACCACTCTCTCACAGAAGACCGGCGTGAAGTGGCAGCTTTGCGGTCGCGTTTCGTCCGGTGAGTGAGAGTCTGGGAGGCCCACTCTGCTTCCCTCCTCCCTCTCCCTCCCTCCCTCTTCCCTTCATCCTCCGTCTTTGTTCCCCCCTCCCTATTCCCTCCCTCCTCCCACCCTCCCTTTCCTGAAAGGCCGGCAGCGCATCTGCAAGCCAGCCTGCAGATGTCCATGGGCGGTGGTGATCACTTCCCATCAGGTGAGCCTCCTGCCCGTTTGCCCCTTTTTACCATTAAAAAAAAAACATTGGCTATAACGCCCTCTTGCGTTTTTATTGTTGTACTTAGCACTTTTTTACCGTCCCAATGCTGGGCCCGGGCCCATTTCAGACCATAGTCCAACTCACTGGCCAAGTACAGGTTGGCGGACTTCACATGTCTTTAGGTTTCCTTACAATGTTTTCACCGTTAGATAAGTGGTAATCATGTTAGAAAATGATTTGCACATGAAAATATTAGAGGTGCGAGTCTGCGAGACCCGGATTTGAACCCGCATTAGTCGGTAATCCAAGCAAATGCGTTACTACTGGGCTACCACTGCCTCTTATTCATGCCTCTATTTTTGTTTATATTTGAAGCTAAGCCAATAAGTTGTAAGCTTACATATATATTTTTCAACTCCCTCGGTAAAAAAAATTATAATATGATTGTACATGAAAATCGTCCACAGTGTGAAATTAAAATAAATACCACCTTGGCATTTTGTTTTTTTATACTGCTATTAATCTGATAGTTGTATTGCTTGCGTATTCTTAGTTTTATTATTTTACTAGTCATTGTTTTTGTTAACATTTACGTTTATATTTTTCTGTCTATAATTATGAATATCATTGTAATTTGTAAGTTGTAGATTGTAAAAGAACAACTACTATATGTATATTAATTACGTAGTATATACGTTATATGTAACATATAACATATATACTATGCCTTTAAAAAGTCTCGCAATTCATTACCCAAATAGAGCTGAATGAGAGAGAGAGCTATTTGCCCACGAGTGGGACAATAACAGCTGAAAAAATATATATTACGTATTTCGATAATCTAAAGAAATACATGGAGTACCTAACAAGTGCTATTGTTAGACACCTAGGGTTTGTGGACACACCCAAACGAAAAGGGTGTAAATCACCAGTATAATTAAATTTAATTGTTTTTGAACCTTCACCCTATAATTAACTATGCTTAGTTTTTAAAATATATTTTTTTATATTATAAAATATTAAGTGAAGTAAAGCGAAACTTCAATAGAAATTTTAAATTAGCTTTAAAATAACAGAGTTAGATATAGACATATTATTGTAATTGATTAAAAGTATTGTTGACCCGTATAACCTATGATAGGTAGGTTCATACTAAATTTAATTAAAATCAGTCCTGTGATCTTTTTGTCATGCGGTTTCAGATGGTCTCAGATCAGAATCAGATAGTTTCAGATAGACGGACAGAAATTCAAAAACTATAGATTTGGCCCCTGTATTGATATATGTACTAAATATTTTACTAAGATTTTCAAATTTCAATTGTTGTTTTTATCCCTTTGGTTTTGGTGTTCATCATGTTTGTATATTTTTTTTTAACTAATTATTTTCAGGTGGATATTGTGGATATCATTAAGCATATCTGTCGGGAGCGGATATGCTTTAAAAAGACCCAATATCCTGTACATTATGGTTGATGATATGGTAAGAATTATTTATTTTATTTTATTTAGTTTATATTAAATTATTTACTATTTAAATATTTAAGTCAAAAATCCTTATATAAATGTTGCGAAATCTATATATAGGTACGCATAGGTGCTTATGTGGTATAAAATAAATACCACTCACTAAAACCAAACCTAACCAAGGAAATTCTTCTTCCTATCCAACCACGATAAAAAAAGGGTTGCTGTAACTGGTGGTCAGCTGTCAAGCTATTAGAGCAACCCGTGTGGTTCTCACCAAGGCCACTTCTGTTTTCAATCATCTTCCTACTAAAACAAATAAATAACATAATATCAAACATAAGTTATTATAGTGTTAATAACAGAAAAGATGGTTATTTGATATAATTCGACGACAAGTACAGGAAAATTAAAAAAAACAATTTAAACACTTGTGTCTACATCTAAATTAAACATACTCTCTTAACAAAGTAATTATGTAAATATAATTTATTGATTTTCATGTTATCAAAAACCGTTTATTACTAACTTGTAGTTTATTTAGTTGTAAAATAATATATTACGGGCTCATCCCTAGTTTTATCGGTTTTATCGCGAGTAAAGCCATAGGTTCCGCTAGTGTATTATACATATAAACCTTCCTCTTGACGTCTGTTGCGTAGTTTTAAAGACCTAAGCATAAATAGGGACAGACAGACAGCCTTTAACAGACAGGTGACTTTATTTTATACTATATAATAGTGATGATAAAAATAAGCTGTGCAAACAAACAGCATAAATCTTAAAATAAAAATTAAAATGAATTTTTATTTAGAGCCATTTGGATGGTGACGTATGTAGTTACAAATGTTGAATAAATATCGAAGAATCGAGAAATCGAGTGTAAGACTTCTTTGTGAATATTAAACAGATGTTCTGCACTCTACAGGCATTGGCAAAACAAAATTTTGCGTGGACTACTATTATAAAAGTTCACTTGGCCTGGCTCGAATTAAGTATAGATATTATATGCTATAGTATACGTTATATGCTAAGTTTTTTTGTTTAGCTTGTTAAGTTTAATGTCTGCACAATCATAGCATTAATAGGAACATCAAGAAGTTCCTATTGCTTGCTTTATTTTGTGCTTCAATTTAGAATTACATTAGGTATTTTTATTGTTTAAGCGCCTATTAAGAATTTTTCTTCAAAAAACTACAATATGGCAATACTCTTATCACGTTAAGACTAGAGTTCTAGAATATTTTAAATATAAAAAAATAAAAATTAAATGAATTTTGAGATTCAATATGATACATTATGCAATACATTTTGCAGTACATAGTATATTTCGTCTATTTTTTTTGTTATTTTTCATTATTTCTGGTATTTAATTAGTATTAAACAATAAGCTTATGATTATACCATTATAAAACCAAATTTAATTACAGGGTTGGAATGATGTGTCATTTCATGGATCAGATCAAATTCTGACGCCTAATCTCGACACGTTGGCCTCTCAAAGTGTTGTGTTGCAACAATATTACAGTGAAGCCATTTGCACTCCGGCCCGCACTGCCTTACTTACAGGAAAATATCCGATGAGATTAGGCAAGTAAAGTACTTTATTAAAAGAATAATAATAATTGATAGTATGTATGAATAACAAAAAGGAAGGAGACAGACAATATTTAAAAGTTTTTAAATGATTCTAAAATTATTATATTCCTATAGTAATGTGTAATATTGTTTTAAATTTCATTTTATATAAGGATATTTGACTTCTTTTTTAAAGTTTTATATATATGTAAAGAAATGTATTTCTTTATTAAAAAGTTTGTATATTATGTTTTAGATAATAACGGATGTCAAAGTTGGCATAAAATAATATTATAAAAGATTGATATATAAAAATGTCAAGAATTGTAATTTACTGTTGAAGGAATATTTAAGTTATTAATTTCTTAATAATTTCGAGGAAATAAAGACTTTAAATGTTGTTTTCTTTTGCTATAAAGAAACGCAATAATTAGGTCTTTGTTTTATTGCTCCCCTTTTAATAAAGAGTAATATAAAATATCATTATAAAACAACATTTTCTGCAAATATTTCAAGACTAATGGAAAAATTAAGATTTGACTTTACTGTAAAATCATCAGGCGATGGAAAATCAAAGATGCTGTGCATAACATCGATAGCTACAACTGATGGACAAATTTATGCTATACCAGCTGAATACCAACCTGTAAATCTACACCATGAAATTATAAAGACTCCAAGTTATGCCAAGGTAAGAAAATCATTGAATAAAAGACTTCAAACTAGAAAAATATGGATAACCATGACAGATGAAATTTCGAAAATATATTTAGATGAAGAGAATAACTTACAATTTAATGATATTTATTTAGAAGAGATTTTAGAAAAAAATACTAATGCTGAATCTATATCTAATAACTCAAATCAAATATTAGAAAAACTATTAGAGAAATTACTTGAAGAAAAACAAACAAAATCGGAAACTCAAAATTTAGGCAAAATTGCTAAGGATTTTATGATAGAGAAATTCACTGGTAGAAACTCAAACGCTTTCCAGTGGATTAAAGATTTTAAGACAGAATGTACACGTTTTAAAATCGAGGAAGATAAAAAAAGAATTGAAATTTTGAAACACTTTTTGGTAAACTCCAGTGTTGATTGGTACAACTGCATGCTAATGAAACACACAGTGGAATCAGAATGGAACATATGGGAGAAAAATTTTTGTGAGACATTTGCAAATAAAGGATGGTCTCCCATTAGATATGCTCTTGCCTTTAAATACCAAGCAGGTACATTACTTGAATATGCTCTAAAAAAAGAAAAATTATTACTGGAAGTAAGAAAATCAATTGATACTGGGACACTTATAGATCTCATAGCATTTGGCTTACCTAATTATGTAGCTGATAAAATTAATAGAGAAACTTTAAAACAAACGGAAGATCTATATAAGGAAATAGGAAGATTGGAACACCTTGTTGGAAAGTATAAATATGATAAGAAAGGTATTACTGATACTAAATCCAAAAAAATTGAAGAAAATAAACCATGCCAAATTTGTGTTAACGAGAAAAAAGGGAAACGTTACCACAGTGAGGAAAATTGCTGGTTTAAAGGAAAAATTCAAAACGCAATTGTAAAAACTGTAAACAACTCAGAATTGGAAATTGAACTTAATGAGAATAATCCAAAAAACTAGAGGTACCACCATTAATAGAAGTAAAGTTAATATTAAATGACATTTTAAAAGTTTCTGGAATTTATGATTCAGGTTCTAATGTCTCATTAATTAATGCAAAATTATTGAAGATACGGCCGAAAGAAAATCCAAGGAATATACAAATGGTAACTTTAAAAACTATTAATGGTGAGAAGAAAACGAAAGGTATGGTAACACTAAAAATAAAAATAAAAGATATTGAAAGAATTATGGATATTTTTGTAGTAGATAATGAAAATTTTAATTACGATTTTCTAATTGGTTTGGATTGTATAAAAAAATTCAAATTAATGCAAAATGAAGACTTGAAGATCATACAATGTAACAATGCAAATCAATATAAAGAAATCACAAATGTCAATATTCCTGATGTACTAGGTGACAAAAATAAAGAAGGTGACTCTGAGGTATTAGAGCAGGAAAATAAACATATTAACAAATGTGAAATAAATTTCAATGAATATATAAATTCAGATAAATTTGAAATTTTAGTAAACCATCTAGATATATGTCAAAAGTCAGAAATTGAAGAACTGATAGAAAAGTACAAACCAGTCTTCGCTAAGGATAAATATGACATTGGTACTGTACGAGACTATGAAGCTCATATTGACTTAATGGTGGATAAATACTGTTACAAACGTCCGTATAGGTGCACTTTCGAAGATAGAAAAGAAATAGAAAATCAAATATCAAAACTATTACAGAAGAATTTGATTGAAGAATCTTATAGTCCTTTCGCTGCACCAGTAACTCTAGCATATAAAAAAGAAGATGGTAAAAGAACAAGATTGTGTATAGATTTCCGAGAATTAAACAAAATTGTCACCCCTCAAGCCCAACCTTTTCCTTTGATCGAAGATTTAATGGTAAAAACTGTAAACTGTAAATATTTTTCTACGTTAGACATAAATTCTGCATTTTGGTCTATTCCTTTAAAAGTTCAAGATAGATACAAAACTGCCTTTGTTACACAAGAAGGCCATTTTCAATGGACGTGTCTTCCCTTTGGCTTAAAAACTGCTCCAGCCATTTTTCAAAGAATATTGAGCAACATCATAAGAAAATATGAACTCTCTAGTTTTGCAGTAAATTTTATAGATGGTATTTTAATTTTTTCTAAAACTTTTAAAGAACATATAGTACATCTATCAAGACTACTGGAGGCAATACAAACAGAAGGCTTTAGACTAAAATTTTCGAAATGTACTTTTGCAAATAATTACGCCAAATATTTAGGTCACATTATAGAAAACAATTCAGTCAGACCTCTGAAAGATTATTTAACTGCTGTCAAAAATTTTCCGGTTCCAGAAACAAAAAAAATGTACGTCAGTTCTTAGGAAAAATAAATTTCCATCATAAATTTATACCACACAGTGCAATCATCCTGGATCCACTACACAATTTACTACGAAAAGATGTGAAATTCATATGGTCTCCAGAATGTCAGGAATCATTTGATAAAATAAAAGCATTACTATGTTCGAAACCATTTCTTAATATCTTTAACCCCGAACGACCAATAAATATTTACACAGATGCTAGTATCAAAGGAGTGGGAGCGGTGTTGAAACAAGAAGATGAAAATGGATACAATAAACCAGTTGCTTATTTTTCAAAAAAATTGAGTGAAACTCAAAAAAAGAAGAAAGCAATATACCTAGAATGTCTGGCAATAACAGAAGCTGTGAAATATTGGCAGCACTGGCTCATGGGAAAGGAATTTATAGTTTACTCTGATCATAAACCTTTAGAAAATATGAATATAAAGGCTAGAACTGATGAAGAACTAGGCGATTTAACCTATTACTTATCCCAATATAATTTTATTATAAAATATAACCCAGGAAAAACGAACCAAGAGGCAGATTTTTTAAGCAGGAATCCGGTTCTAGAACCTTGTGATAACACTGACGACATCTTAAAAGTAGTAAATTTAATTAAACTCGAAGATATAAAAGAAGACCAACACACAAATCTAGATCTACAAAATGGAAAACTTATATTGGAGAATGAAATTTACTACACGAAAAAGAGGAAAAGGAAAAAAATTATATTATCCGAAGAACTTAGCAAAACTTTAATAAAGGATGTCCACAATACTTACTGTCACATTGGGAGAACCCAGATGATAAATAAAATAACACCATTCTACACAGCAAAGAATATAATCACAAACATTAAACAAATCTGTGATGAATGTGAAATTTGTATAAAAAACAAATCAAGAAGGAAGACAAAATATGGTTTTATGTCACAGTTAGGTCCAGCAACATACCCATTCGAAATTATATCTATTGATACCATTGGAGGATTTGGCGGATCACGGTCAACAAAGAAATATTTACATCTACTGGTTGATCACTTCACAAGATATGCGTATATTTCTACATCAAAATATCAAAACTCCAGTGATTTCATAAAACTAATAAAAAAAGTTACACAAAGTTACAATATTGGCATGGTATTGACGGATCAATATCCTGGCATAAATTCCAAAGAATTTAAAGAATTTCTTAAAAAGGAAAATATAAAAATGGTTTTTACTGCTGTGGATGCACCATTTTCAAATGGACTTAACGAAAGGCTAAATCAGACTTTAGTCAATAAAATAAGATGTAAAATAAATGAAGGTGATAAAAAAACCGCGTGGACTACTATTGCACAAAAATGTGTAGAAAAGTATAACGAAACAGAACACACAGTCACGAAGTTTGCTCCAAAATACCTTTTAGAAGGCGAGGATGTCAATATTCTTCCATTTGAATTGAAATCAAGATGTACAAATGAGGATCTAAATAGAGATAGGAAATTAGCATTTGACAACACAATTAAATCTCATAATTATAATAAAAAAATTTTTGACCAGCATAGGAAAAAATATAATTTAGAAGTGGGAGACAGAGTCTACGTAGAAAACGGAAATCGACTTAATAGGAAGAAAATGGAGGAATTAAGAATTGGACCATACAAAGTTCTGAAGAAGATATCTAATTCAATCTATGAAGTTGATGTCGGACACAAGAAAGCGGAGTCGAACCTCTACCACATTACAAAATTAATACCAGTAGTTGGTAATAAATAAACAAATTGCATACATTATTTGCACTTGTTTACTCTCTGAAGGGGGGAGATGTAAAGAAATGTATTTCTTTATTAAAAAGTTTGTATATTATGTTTTAGATAATAACGGATGTCAAAGTTGGCATAAAATAATATTATAAAAGATTGATATATAAAAATGTCAAGAATTGTAATTTACTGTTGAAGGAATATTTAAGTTATTAATTTCTTAATAATTTCGAGGAAATAAAGACTTTAAATGTTGTTTTCTTTTGCTATAAAGAAACGCAATAATTAGGTCTTTGTTTTATTGCTCCCCTTTTAATAAAGAGTAATATAAAATATCATTATATATATTTCCCCTAGCTTTCAAATCAGTTTAAAAATAATGAGTTTTACGCATTACCCATATTTATAATTTCGACACTCTTTACTTCCATGCTTCATGCGTTACACGAGATGCAATTTAGATCATTCTTAGATTTGTTACGCTAAACGCTTTATGTTGAAACGTGCGTTTATTTTGACAAATCTATAAAACGATTGTTTTCGGATATAACTCATAATTGAATTTTTTAACATTATAAAAGTATAGCTTGAGCGAAGCCGTGGGATCCGCTAGTGCTATATATCTTTATAAATTATAGCCTATGTGATATATTATTGTAAAGTTTCATTATAATAAGATAATAGATATTTAGAAGATTTAGTAATGGTTGTTAATGTGAATAAAATATACCTAGATTAAATTCAGTTGTAAATCAAAACGAAGACGAACCGAATTTAATCAAAAAATAAGAATAATAATTTTCCAAACAAACCTCTTCAATATTTATTTTTTAATTATTCAAGAAGTAGTATGAGAAAAACAAGTTTATCTGCAACACAGTTTGTAAGTGGTGCGTTCAGTGCCATGGGAAAATCGTTGCATAAATAATTATGATGATAATTAAGAACAATAGCATAGAATATTCATATAATCGTTTGATGTACAGGTATGCAAGGAATGCCTTTGTACAACTCAGAAGATCGCGGCATCCCGATATCAGAACGACTTTTGCCATCATATTTAAAAGATTTAGGTTATGCTACGCATTTGGTTGGTAAATGGCATGTGGGGATGTCAAGACAACAATATTTACCGTTATCTAGAGGATACGATAAACACTACGGAATGAGGGGTGGATTCGCAGATTCGTATACTTACAACAAAGTTGAAGCGGTAAGTTTTGCCTAATAATTGAAAATTTAAATAATCTCTTTTAAATATTGCCATACTATTGTTGCATGAAAGACTGACTGACAATTTATATGTTAGTATAGAAATTTTAACATTTCTTAATAGTAGTAAAGATAGACTAAATAGCGCGTGCATTTTCCGCTTTAAATGAAAAGCTTCCATAGAGCTTATTTTGATTGAAATAAAACTTAGTTATCTATAATTTTTAATTGAAGGTCGTCTTTTGTCTAAGCCTTCTTTCTTTCACTATAAGATAATGATAATATAATACATGGAATTCTAATTAGTTTAATTCTTTGATCATAAATTCTTAATTATTTGATAATATCAATTTATGTAAAGGGACAATATACAAAAACAAGTTTTGATAAGTGCAACACTTACATATTCGTACATAAGTAGGTAGATTATGTATATATAGGACTAGGTACAAAGAATACATAGGTAAATGTGTCTGCGTGCGTTTGTGTTAATATTGTTTCTTCGTTCCTCCTTATTCCTAAACGGTTGAACTAATTTTAATAAAAAAATCAAGTGCTTTTGTGCGTTTTAAAAGGAAACCGGAGATGAACTCATTTTTATAAAGTAAATACGTAATGTATATATAATAAAAACATAATAACCATTTTAATATTTTAAATGTAATATTAATATTTTTAAAGCAATCGATTGGAGTGATTCAAAATGAAAGGTTTTAAAATATGATCACTAAATATAAAGGTATAACTTGTATGATTAAAATAAACCTTCGCATTTGTATAACTTTACATATTACATGATAATGTACAAGGAAATACAAAAAAGAACTTATTTTATCAAAGGACACGAGAAATTGATAATGTAGGACTTTTTTCACTGTTCGTTCCGCGTAAATGATATGAAGTTACCTTCTATAACATTAAAAATATACCAATAAGGTATATATATTTTACTTGCAAACCCGGCCCGCTTCGCTGGGTGTAAATTAAACGGTTTTTATATATACTTTCATATGTATTTGGTGAAAACTTGTTAATTTAAAATAAAAAAACAGACACTTCAATTTTATTTGTATATATTACCTACAACTGTACTATCAAATAACTTATTTTCTTAAAAATTAAGTAAATAATATTAAAATAAATAATAAATTTTGTTAGTTTGAAATTTTCAATTAACAATTTAACGTCTGCGTAATGCAAAATTTATATCGTCAAAAATTTAAGGCATTCCACTTTGGCTCTTAAATAAGTTTTCACAAAGAAACATAGTTTGCAGTTGCTCGAGGTTCTTTACTCGCATAGTTGTTAGAGCTTTGAGTACATGAAATGTTAAGAAATTCATACAAAATTTTCATTTATAATTCCATAAGCGTTTACGCGTTTAATGTTAAAGTCGGTATTTTATATTTTATACTAACTTCTACGTCATACCTGTTTATATTTCAATATTCCTTGAGGTCATACAAAAAAATACTTTTAGTTTTATCAATTTTCCGTTTTTTTTTTCAATTTTGTGCACAAAAATCTTTACTCCAACAATTTTGGATATTTTTAAAAAGTAGGCAAATAGTTATGATTATCAAATCACGTAAAAGATTTTAAAACAATGACAATTTTGGTACTATAGAGCCATCATAGAGCAAAGGAATATGGAATACCCAAAGAATTTATAACGACTCTTTAACTAACTTTAACTATACTGTATAGTAATCGTAATAAATAAAACTCCAGTACTAAAGTAAATTAAAACGAACCTAGGGACGAACCCTACCGAAAATTATTATATGAATTACTGTACATTTCTATGATATTTACTTTTAGTGGCCCAACGGAAGAGAATTCTTCGGCTTAGATCTTTTCGATAACGAAGTCCCACAAGATGAAGAGGACAGATATATTATAGATGCTTTAACTGAAAGAGCAATAAATAGTAAGTATTTTGATATTAATATATTATTTTTCTTATTAACTAATCGTATATTTGGCAAAGTAGTTTTCGTTCGATTTCATTGATACATTCTGAAATGCAAAAAATTTACATCTTTGGCCGTTTAGATTTAAACAGATGACAGCGGGCAATATTAATAATTATGAACCCAAATATCCCTTGTGCATAGGTATTGTTTGTAGATTGGTACATAAGCCATGTAAAACACGGTATTACGCGTCAGAGGTAAATTTGCGTTGTGTTCCCCTAATACAAGCCTTTGTTTGTAATTGCTGAATATTTGCAGTAACAGAGATTACAGTGTAGTGTTCATATTTACCGAAAATATAAAATACTAGCTGACCCGTGCCCACTTCGTTGGGCATAATGTTAATAATCCTTTTTTAGTACAGAGTGTTTAAATAATTTAAATTATTTTATTAATATAAAAAATTAAAAATTAAATTATCTATACTAATATTAAAAAAACTACTTTTTGTCACTTAAATATAAAAGTTAGACATATGCTGTCGTTGACTTTTTTGTAGGCATTTTTAAGCTCCACATCTTTTCTCTAGAACTCAAAAATATATCTTTCATAGTTAAGGCAGCGTTCGTAAGAAACACTTTCATTCGACCGTTTTTTCTCCGATTCACTTTGCAAAACGGACTACCACGTAAAAGCCTTTTTATTTTTCAGTTTTTTATATAACCTATGACACTCAGCAATAATGTGGCTTTCTATTGGTGAAAGAATTTTTAAAATCGGTTCAGTAGATCTCGAAATTACCCCTTACAATTTAACAAATAAACAAACTTTACTTCTTTATAATATTAGTATAGATTTTGCCGGAGAACATGTAGTTATGTATATAACCGATATACATCTTATTGATCTTAATTATTATACTTTTACCTATAAATGTACAAGACGTGGAAAAATCTCCTAAATAGTTTTCCTCCCTTAGTTTATCTTTTCTTTTGTATTCGATAGTTATGTTATATAAGAATATTATTATATAATTTAAGATTATATAAAATTCATTTACTGAGAAAGGTGACTAATTAAACTAAAAAATTTGAGGGTGTCAACCGAAAAATTATAATTTATAACATGATAAACAAATACAGGTCACATATTTTAATTATATTTATTATACTTTAGTTAACTTCAAGGTTAAGATGTGTTTTGCTATACTATCTACTTTATTTAAGGCCAGGGTAAGCATATGTAATGCCTCTGTAAAACCTTCGTCCTTATTAAAAATTTATTGCACATTACTTGTACCGAAGTATACATAATACATATATTATTTATATCAATGTGCGAGTTGGGAATTACAATAAAAGATACATATTATTAATTTACAACAACTGCTTATTAATACCTAAGACTTAAGGCTAGTAAGGTACAAGTAATACATGCACTGTAAGACTTGTTTTGAGTCACACTTGATATAGGTATCTAAGTATATAAATAAAAATGAATGTTGCTAAGTGCAAAACTCGAGAATGACTCGACCAATTCGGTTTTTTTGTATGATCCTTACGCACACATACAGGTTTTAATAAAAATAAAAAAAAACAAAGTTTGTATAAAACTTTGTACTAAAGGGGGTACCTAGGGATGAACCCAAGCGAAGCGAGGGTGAATCGCTTGTATATTAACAAATGTAGCTTATATTACTAAAGCATAATGCAATTTTGTAGGTTTTCTACATACAAACATTATATTTAATCAGCTACTAAGGAATTTGTACATACATTACTATACGAAAACCTAACAGGTATATCGTACTAGGTATATATAAACAATATTAAACGCAAAGTAAAATTATAATTCTAACCGCATAAACATGACCGCAAATTTTGGGCATGTTGTTAACATAAAACTACCAACGTTCAACCGCAAGCGACAAATGGAATTAAACACAAATAAACTAGTACGCGGAAACACTTTACTGTACAATCACAAGCCTTTACACGTGACTCTGCCTGAATTAACACTGTATAGAAGAATATATGAAACTAGCGACTCGCCCTCGCTTCGCTCGGTCTCTTCCCTAGATTTAGCACAGGCAAAGCCGCGGGATCCGCTAGTTATGCATATAAACCTTCCTCTTGAATAACTCTATCTATTAAAAAAACCGCATCATAATCCGTTGCGTAGTTTTAAAGATTTAAGCATACATAGGGATATAGGGACAAAGAAAGCGACTTTGTTTTATACTATGTAGTGATACAAAATAGGTGTATATCATATAGTTTTTAAATAACTAGTGATATCCCAGTGGCCCTTATTCGTATATAATCAATATATCTTACTGTATATTACTACAAAAACTGTTAGACTTTTTTACATTTATGACACTAAATCTCGTGAACGTTAATTATATTTATATTTACATTTAAAATCGATACCTTTCTGCTGGACACGGACCTCCCTTCAATGTATTTTCAGGCGATACCACTTTGGACAAGTGCAGGTCAGCAGACTCGCATGTCTCTCAAAAATTAGATTCTCTCAGACATGCTAATTTCCTCACGATGTTTTCCTTCATCGTAAGACAAGTGGTAATCATGTTGGAAATCATTACATGAGAGGTGCGAGAGAAGGATTCCAAGTGATCGCGTTATCACTGGGCTAGTTATAGTCTGGCGTTTTTATTAATTACTAGCATTTCCCGCGGCTTCGCACGCGTTCTAAAGACCCGGAAACCAAATTATTACTGAGTCGCACGGTATGGTATCTCGTAGAACTAACGCTCGCACTTGCCGTTTTTGGAACATTTTTAATTGATGCTTTGCTCCTATTGGTCATAGCGTGATGTAATATAGCCTATAGCCTTCCTCAATAAACGGACTAAACGGACGCGCGTTCAACCAAACAAACAAACAAACTCTTCAGCTTTATAATATTAGTATAGATAATTGAAGTTAATAACGATATTATATGTGCGAATATTTTGAGTTAATAACGTCTGCAATTCTGTTCAATGGTGTTATTTATATGTTAATTATTCCATAGCAATCCGAAACCACAACGAATCAATCCCGTTGTTCCTGCATCTGGCACATAGTGCACCCCACGCGGGCAATGACGGCGGGCTGTTACAGCCACCGCTCTATTCTACAGTCAAGAACCGTCATATTGCACACTCTGATAGACGTTTGTATGCAGGTAAGGGATGATCCAACATTACTGATGACTTATAATTTATTATTATGATCAAAAGAAATTAAAATTAACTTAAGATATACGATATAATGTTTTTAAACAACATTACAATAGTTTACCAAATGATGTAATAAATGCTAGGTCTTTGACAGCATTTTAAAATAAACTAAAAAATATTTAGAAGCTGTTTCTGACCTATTCACTTAAACCTATATTATGTTTTTGTATCGGTCTCTACTGTATATGATTGTACCTAATATTAAGTTATAATTGTAATCTCATTGCAAGTGAGCTATGTTCTTAAATGAGTAAATAAATGTTCTTTAACCCTAATGTTAGGTTAATTTTAATTCTATTTGGTCTTTTAAAAATTCAAATATATTTTTATGTCAGTTTTCGACTATTCTAAATTCATTTACACATCTGTTTATAATTCTGAATTCGTACCTAAATAATAGCTTGTAAGCAAAATTTCACCATGCAAAAATGTTAAAATTCATATTGAATAAGTAATAGTTGTATTGTATCCGATTTGCCCAATTTTGTTGAAAGTTTTTTTAACTACTATAGTTGCATAAATTTTAGTATTGTTATTTAAATTTTCAATAGATTCCCTCAATGTAAATTATAATTTCTTCAATCTTTATTTCTAATAGTTTAAACAAAGTTATTATTTTGTATAAGAATGACTATTGCTTTACATAATGATTATACTTGCAGAGATTGTTTCTTATTTGGATGCGAGCATTGGAAAAGTAATAAGAGCTATCGCGGATAAAGGAATATTACACAATACTTTGATAGTATTCGTATCAGATAATGGAGCTCCTACAGTTGGTCAGTTTAATAATTGGGGTGTAAATTTACCATTTAGGGGTAAAAAACAGACACCATGGGAAGGAGCAGTCAGAGTGCCAGCTCTTATTTGGCATCCAACCCTCAAGCCTAAAGTGTGGGAAGGACTTATGCATATAACTGATTGGTTGCCTACACTAGTAGCAGCCGCTGGAGGTGAAATAAACGCAAAAATCGATGGAATTAACCAATGGGAATCCATATCCCAAGATCGAGGATCGAGAAGAAAAGATGTTCTAATAGCTGTTGAAGATAGCGCTTCAAATTCCTATGCATCTTTCCGATCAGGCGACTATAAAATTGTTGTAGGCAATCTATCTGGTTTGAGCAATGGATATTATGGCGCAGAGTTTCTAAGAATCAAAGGTCGTACACCCGATTATTTCCCAGCCCTTCGGTCCAGTGACGTTGCTAAAATATTTGAAAGATACGGTCTCACATTAGATTATGATCAAGTATTGTCTATGAGGAAAGCAACTACAATAAATCAACTTGACCCTGTAAGAGATTTAATTCCCTGTGAACCCACACCAAGTAAGTCCTTTATATCTTAAATGTTATCTCTTTTTATATTCCATGTAGTTTTTATATTCCATTTTAATGTTTTTAATATATGCAATAATAGCAATATATATACTTAAAACGTATATAAGTAATATAATTAATTAGTTTTTTTAATGTCAAAGTACCTATGTGAATATAATATTTGGATTGGACTGAAAGTGTTATTTTGCACAGCACTGTAGCTTTGTTTGATTAAACTTACAAGCAGTTGATCCTTACGGGATTCACCATGAGCTATATTAACAGAAGCTTAAATATTGTAATATTCGTGCTAACATTTCTACCAGTTTAATACTATTAAAGGATAAATTATCAATATTGTGTCCTGCTTCTAGAAATAGAGGTATAGGCAAGACACGTTGTCTGTCAATCTGTGTTTGTTTATTAAACACTAACGCCTTTATAAAAAGTAAACGAAGTGTCTAGTCATCCGCTAAGCGGACGAATAAATTAAATATTATTCGTCCGACTATTGGTGTTTTATATATCGCGACTGACACTTTTGCTTCTTAAAACTCGTGTATGCAATTGCGGATGTTTCTACAGTACTTTTTACAAAATACCATTTTCTAGTACATTGATTTGATGTAGGTACATACTCTTAGTGAGTGTTAGTGATGTAAATTTCATAGGACAACTCTATAAAACCAGCTTTTTTACATATAAAACATTTGGACTTAAAAGTAGATGGGATCTTAATAATAAATTTTCAGCTCGGTAGGTTAGGGTTATTTTTTTTTTATTATTGGCATAGGTATATCCTGCACATAAAAATCGCTTATTTTATATTAGAAATCAAAAAAGTGATAGATATTCGTACAAACCGACAATAGTCGGACGAATAATATATTTTTATTCATACGATTACCGGATGACTAGCAACAGCCAAAAGTAAAAGCAATTTTTTGTTAACGTACAACATAATACATATTTTATATGTTATTAATTATTATATTATTAATTATCTATATCTATACTAATATTATAAAGAAGTAAAGTTTGTTTATTTGTTAAATTGTAAGGGGTAATCTCGGGATCTACTAAACCGATTTTAAAAATTCTTTCACCGATAGAAAGCCACATTATTGCTGAGTGTCATAGGTTATATAAAAACCGAAAAATAAAAAGGCTTTTACGTGGTAGTCCGTTTTGCAAAATGAATCGGAGAAAAAACGGTCGAATGAAAGCGTTTCTTACGAACGCTGCCTTAACTATGAAAGATATATTTCTGAGTTCTAGAGAAAAGATGTGGAGCTTAAAAATGCCTACAAAAAAGTCAACGACAGCATATGTCTAACTTTTATATTTAAGTGACAAAAAGTAGTTTTTTTTAATATTAGTATAGATAATTTAATTTTTAATTTTTAATATTAATAAAATAATTTAAATTATTTAAACACTCTGTACTAAAAAGGATTATTACCATTATGCCCAACGAAGTGGGCACGGGTCAGCTAGTTATCTATATTTTTGTATTTGTCATGCGAAATAAATTTATCATTTGGTTGATTTTCACCACTTATTATGCATAACAAATAAGATATTCTTATTTTATATTACAGTCCGTGGTTGCTTGTACAATGTTAAGCAAGATCCATCTGAAAGTCACGATCTGTGGGACCGTGGCACAAAAATAGCTGCTGTACTAATAAGCAAATTGCAAGCTTTGTGGGCAATGCAATTAAGAAGAGGACCGTTAGCATTAGATGCGAGATCAGATCCGGCTAACTTTGGATATAGATGGTTGCCTTGGCTGAATGATACAGATCCTGTACCTAATGGCGCCATTAATAATGTAAATAATGATGAAATAAACGACTTATATCTACTTACGAATCAAAGTGCTTTAAATGACCGAACTGCTGCTGCAATAGCCAGTTGTGATCGCACACGAGGGTTAAGAAATCTACTGTGTGTTTTAGCAAGTATTTTCTAGTTATATTATTGTTATTTAGTTAATTATTGTATTGAAATAAATTTTGTTACTGTTTAATAAGGTTTTTATTTCAATAAAATATAAGGATATAAGATAACTTATATGATGCACTCGAGAAATAAGGTTGATTAGTCAATGCGTATTCAATCCAAATTAAATTTATCTACATAATAACATTTTGTATTGTATTGTGGACATATCATCAGCCCTTTTTAACGTCCCATTGCTGGGCATGGGCCTCCCATGGGCATGAGTACGAGGGGGATCTGGCTTTAGTCCACTGCGCTGGCCTAGTGCGGTTTGGCGGAGTCACATGTCTTTCGAAAACATGCTAGGTTTTCTCAGACATACAGGTTTCCTCACGATGTTTTTACCGTAAGACAACAAATCTTACTTCACCGTAAGACAAGTGGTAATCATGATTTGACTGTGTGAAAATGTGTGGAGATGACGGCTGATGAAGATGACGGCTGTAGGTCTGAAAACTGTGATTGTTGGTCGACAACTGTTCGATTTCATATTTTAATAATAGAGCCTGATATTTGATGAGTCCACAAAGTTCAATCAGAAAAATGTAGCACGTATTTTATTTTAATTGTTTATAAATGTCACTTAAGAATAAAATATGACAAAGTAGTCATAATGTTGCAAACCGCAGGTATGTCCGTACTAATTAATAAGTAAAAGTAGAAGTAGATTTATATACTATAATATAATATATATAAAAATAAGTAATATATATAGATAAGTTAAAGTAGATTTATTCATCAAAAGTGTTGTTTCAAATTAAAATTCGTTTTACAAGATTAATTTACCCAATCTTAAAATTACTAGGTATCACAAATTTTTATGGGCGACAAACGTATTCTCTTTTCTTTTAAATGTGATTGTTGGTGGTGATTGTTTTAACCATAATAAAAACATATTAAATTTTTTTTTAAATCTGGCTTTTAATTCTGGCTCCTTCTTCAAACCCTCGTCTGTAGTAAAAGTACTCATAATAACTATAGACACTAGCCCAAATTCAACCAGCCTGCCATTTGCCATCGAGAAGTTCCAGTATTCTAAGTTCTAACATATGTAGGTAAATCAAATTTTAGTTTAATTATCCCATAATATGTTATATTATATTATTATACCAGGTAGTGGATAAAAATGTTAAGCATGAAACGGAAGACTTGTATACGTATTTTTTTTATAATTAAAAAAAAGCTTGTTATAATAAGTATTATTGACCTTGTGAATGTCCCTCCGTTTACTCTAATCTTATTTGTTACTATTTATCATTAGTATATAGTTATACATATATATTTTATCACCTCATAGGAAGTAAACTACTCGTAACAAAAGCACACTATTGAGCTTTATACATAATTTTGTATATAAAATAGTAAGAATGTATCGATCATGTAATTCATAACACTTATTCATCTTGATCTACTTACTCGATAACGGTCGGTTCAACAAGTTATCAGCTATAAGATATGAATACAAGATGAGATATATGACAAATGCACAAATTATATAAAAGTGTAAAATTAAATTGTATGAATCCTACAAACTAAAAATGAGCTGGTCGATTCCTTATAGACAATCAGTACATATAAATAAAATTGAAGTATCTGTTTTTAATTTTACATTAACAGCTTTTCACTAAATGCATATGAAAGTATATGCTACTTGTATCAAAAATCAATATTAATTTTTTTTGCTGTCTGTCTGTTTGTCCCAGCTAATTTCTGAAACGGCATAACCAATTTTAACGGGACTTCCACTCGCAGATAGCTGATGTTATAAAGAATAACTTAATGTAGGTACTTTTATTTTGAAAATTATAGAAAACTATTAATTTATTTTAACTTACGCCCAGTGAAGCGAGGCAAGTTTGCCAGTATAGTCAATAAGATATGCACTTAATTTTTTAGCAATACTTGAAAAAAAGTGGGTCATAACTCATATTATGTTTTCAGACAATCTGTAAGATACATTTTTCGTTATATACATATCCCTAATACACGATATTGTTAAAAATATATGTTACTATATTACAAGACTTTTATGAAAAAAAATATATATTTATAGTTTATTCAAAATTATTTTCTGCTAATACTAATTGATGCAATCGTAATCGCAAGTTCACGAATCACGTGTGAGCTCTCAATTCGCTTCTACAATCTTATTTATATACATACGTTTGTGCGTTACGTACGTTTATCCAGTTTTCTGTGTTTATTTCAAGAACGTATAATGTATTTAAATACTTTAAGTGAATTGTTATAGTGTTACAGTAAGTACGTTTGAAATATTATATTTTCTCGATGATAATATATAGATGGATAAGGAAATAAATATTTATTATTTTTATGTGCTGTTTTACGCTGATATTTAGTATAACATGGTCGTTTTGTATTTATAATAACAGCACTATTTGTAACGCAAAGATTTTGTTAAGTTATATTTTTTATGTGATCTGTGGTTATATGTTAAACTGGATCTCAAATATTTTATATTCAAGAACGGTTTAAATCATTACATACTCGTAGTATAAAACAAAGTCGCTTCCCGCTGTCTGTCTGTTCCTATGTATGCTTAGATCTTTAAAACTACGAAACGGATTTCGATGCGGTTTTTTTAATAAACAAAGTGACTCTTTTAAAAGTCACTTTGACCCTTTTAAAAGTGTTTCAAAGGTTTATATGTATAATACACTAGCGGAACCCGTTGTTTCGCTCGCGCTAGTTCGACAACGCCAGAGGGACGAATCCGAGCGAAGCGAGGGTGAGTCGCTAGTTGAAAATAAACCAGAACTATAATGTTCTCTTCCGTTTTACAGTCGGTTAAAATCTTTAAAGTAGTTTAATCGTCCTATAAACAATGTTTATCAATAGTAATACTTATCGAATATAATATCTCAATGTCAACATCCATGACTTTAAAGTGCTTGTATCTAATAATTATTAATTTTATTTAATATTTTTGTAGATCATGTTGTCGAATTTAGAGCATTTTGCTTTTCTCATATTATTATTCATACTGCAATACAGCAAAGGAGAATATATTCGTCCAAATGTGGTGATAATCATTGCTGATGACATGGTAAGTTTATGAAATATTTAATGATTTCCCGCAGCATAATGCATTACTTTATTATCTTTAAAAATTATATCTATATTGCGTATATGTTAATTTGAATTAAAAGCTGTATATGTATTACTATTGCAATTCTACGCCATTACGAAAAAAGCTAAAGTGTAAAAAGTTAGTGTTAAAGTGTAAAAATTAAGCGTTCAACATTCTCGTTTATGATATTGGTAAGGTTTATATAATGATATAATGAGTGAGCCAATTTGGAGCAAGTTAATATAACAAGTTTTAGTGAAAGTCTACACGTATACAATTCTAGATTATGTTTCGTTTACATAATAGGTGAGAGTATTACTACCTCTGGCGTAGTGGCTAATATGTATAGTGAATAGGCCACACATCCTGAGAACCTGGGTTCGAATTCAGGGTCGGGCCAAGTTTAGTTATTGAGCATCTCTGTTTAGTAAGCCAATAACAGCCTGGAGTAGGAAAGTTGGCGGTGGTTTACCCCGCGCCATGCCATTGCCTTAATTCTCACTGGTCGCGTCGTTTAGTTCTATAACCAAAGTATGAATGACAGGCTAGAGAGCGCACTTTTATCTGCGTGTATAGTTTCAATAAAAATAGCCGACTTCGGCAGAATCGGTCGCAAGGACATTATTATTTTATTATCAGCACCAACTATATAAAATACTAGCCTTTCCCGCAACTTCGCACGCATTCTAAAGACCGGAAACCAAATTCTTTCTGAGTCGCGTAGTATGATATCTCGCAGAACTAACGCAAGCCCTTCCCGTTTTTGCAGCATTTTTCATTGATACTCCGCTCCTATTAGTCGTAGCGTGATATAATATAGCCTATAGCCTTCCTCGATAAACGGAATAACCAACAAAAAAAAAGAATTTTTCAAACGAACCAGTAGTTTCTGAGATTAGCGCGTTCAACAAAACAAACAAACAAACTCTTCAGATTTATAATCTTAGTATATATAAATAATTCAATACCAACAACCTATTAAGTGGGAGCCTATAAAGAACGACTTAGATTATATTATGGCTGGTTGCTATATTCTTACATAATTTAAACTTTCAACATTTAATATCTTTTGAAGTAGAATAATGATTAAAAGCTTAATAATATGTAAAATTTTATAATTATACCAATATCCGTGAATCCGTTACATTCAAGTTGTCGCTTCACACGTAATTTTCACTTTTATTGCTCGTTGAACGTTAATGAAACTGAATAACTGACGAAGATATGTGATTCGCAATAAAAATTGTTCACATATTTGTTAATAACACGTTCAAAGTCACATAAATATTGATAGAATAATGTTTACTTTAAAAAAGTATTTCATCCGAATGTTTGTTTTTCATTTAAATTTTGTGTTAAAAATAAGAGATAATCGTGATTTAAATTGTGAGAGATGTAAAATATATACGCGTACGTAGCACGTAACAATTAGTTATAGGTACCTACTCTATGTGTTATTATTAAAGGATTTCAATAAAAATTGGTAAGTACATAAATTGCATACAAAGGCTACCTACCTTTGGTCCGCACTCTAGTTATAATGCGACCAAGCCATGGGCAAATTTTAATATCTACAGCATACATATCATCTTCTGCCATAGATAAAAAAATAAATAAATAGATGCCTAGACCGATAGTGCTAATCGACGTTATCTACTGAAGATGATCGAGCTTTATATAGCACAAAGACTTAATTGTATTACTAACTTTGCCATTGGCACTAAAACATAAAATATTTTTAAATGAAAACGCTTGACTTAAACCTACTGACCTGATAAAGTTAATAAGAACCAGAATAAATAATAACAATAAGCAAATTATTTTAATGACACACAATTTAGTTGCGCTATAAAAATCCTATATAACTAAATAAGGTCATGTCTAAACTGCAATGATCAATGATTTTAATTTTTTGCTTCCAACGTGACATATTAAAAAAATATTAACTTTATTTCCGGTCGTAGGTACAGATTAGATAACGAAACTTAAATAGGCAATATAAAGTGAAATAAACACAAAACACCTTACAACAAGGTAGTTTACTGCAGTACTGGTATGTCATAAGTCACGAGTTCAATTCTTGTTCAATTCTTAGGCATTTGGTATCGGCACCCTATAATGACAAGTCATTCCGCTTACAGCAAAAATATCAACAGTTCCATTTATGTTTTTTTCGATCTTATGGTAGTATCAATGCCATTCTATAAAAAATGTTACGCTTAACTTTTTTTCGATGAACGTGACTTTTATTTTTGTTATTACGATTCAAAAGATCAGAACAAACTAAAGGTACTCGAGTATAATTTGGAAATACGTTCTCTTAAACTACTACTCATATAACATGCGTGAAGATAAAAGATATTCGAGATATTAAAGAAGTAACGGGTGTGGCTTTGCCTATCATCGCTATCTTTACTCAATCTTGCGGCTTGAAATTAAATTTGTATTATAACTGGCAACTAACTCTCACGCCGCACAGTGGATCCATATTGAAAATTAGTGGACATAGGCAACAAAGTTCCAATATCGATTCGATATTTTTTTATGTGATTCTTCATGATATTCCAGACAACTTTTACTCTTGTGAAATTTCTTCTAAAGTTGATATTTTGTCTGAAAAAAAATAAATTAGATTTTTTTGTATGGAGCGAATCACGTTCATTTTTTTTTCTTCAATTGTACGAATATGTTGGGTGTATGGCGTGAGTATATGATAGCTAGGGTCATTCTCTATCCACGAAAAAATAATTCAGCGCCGGCCATCCGCAGCCGCGCGAGTAATCATTCGGTAAAAAAACAATATTTTCTATGAAATTTTTTGCCTTTTAAAATCAATTCAAAGTATATTTTCTGTCTCACTTGGCTGCTTTCACCTTCTTTTTAGTTAAATATATAGTTTTAATAGCACATAGGTACTCACAACTAGTAATTCTGGCAGAGGTTTAGTTATTATTGCATGTTATCGGTGGCAACTGGCACCTGCATTGTGATTGATGACTCATTTGTTTGTGCGCTCGTCTAAGCGCATAACTAATGAGTCATCGAAAAATGCCCGTCTCTGATTGGCTGAATAATTTTCAGTCATGTTAATATGTTCACTACTTGAGTAATTAACACTGACTATAAATACAAAGACATTCATTAAGTCCCTCTAGTTTCGCTCTTGTCGCTTATTTGTGAACACAGTGAAATACTTTTATTTTTATATTTACTTTAGAACTATGGCTGGATTTTGTACCAAACTAGATCTTTTTGCGAAATTAAGAAGTGGTGGTGATCTGAAAAATTATATGTTTCTATATGAAAGTATAATTTCTGTTTTGAATACCACAGTTTCTGAAGAAGACAAAAACCTAATCAAGGAGTTCTGTCGGGTTTTTTGTGTAAATCTAAATAAAAAGTGGATAGAGTCAAGTAGAAGTCAAAAGACTTTTATGAATCGTGTAAATAGTCACAAGTAGTTGGAAAAAAACATCAACTATCCTGTTTGTGACAGTGTTGACCTGAGAAGTGAGTTTGAGCTTTTCGGACGCAGCCTTATCTGAGCCAGTGGAAATGAATTCCCATGTTTCTAATCTTGCTGTATGAACTACGGAAGCGGGAACATCTACAGAAAAGGAGCACAGAAAACCGTTCGAAGACTTAAGTAATAAGCAAAAAAAGACGTTCTACTTCCATAGTAGAAGAAAATTCCGAGGAAGAGATGCAGCACTGGTACTTTACAAAATTGAAAGACAACGGCAAAACGAATCTGGCAAAAGTGGTCGAATAATCCTTTCCAGTAGAGCGACTATTCAAAAAGCAGAGCCTAAGTACTGTCTCTGAAGATAAGTGTTTAGCTCTTTATACATCACTTGCGCTCTCGAGATGGAAGTACATAGCTCTTCGACAATTTCTGAAAGAAGAAAACTGTACTGCCTTTCCATCTTATCCAAAGCTCGTAAATGCCAAGAAAAGATGTTATCCACCACAAGAGAGTATGGAGATTACCGAAAAAAGAGCTCAAATTAAATTGCAAGCGCTATTGGACCACACTGTGGAGAGAATTTTACTAGATGTGAATTCTGTTGATAGGCCTCAACATGAAGAACTCAAGTTGACCTGGAAATGGGGGTTTGATGGTTCTTCGTCGCAGAGTAACTATAAACAGAAAACGTCAAACACAGCTACAGAGTTCGGTGAATCATCAGTAGTCATGATAAGCATCGTCCCTCTTCGGCTAGTGTCTGGCTCATCATCTGGGAATGAAAATATAGTTCGGGAGAACCCCACACCTTGCTCAACTCTGTACGAATATCTACACAGTGTGGAAATATTATTGTATTACATGAATTGCATATGACCATGATTGATGGAAAAGTGGCCAATATTAATGTTGAAGTACCATCATTTGCAACGTGCCTCATTTGCTTGGAAAACCAAGCGAGATGAATAATTTAGACGCTTTGACTTCCAGACCACTTCGTGAAGAATTTTACAAACAAGGAATTTCTTCACTGCATATGAAGATTCGGTGTATGGAATGTCTTCTCCATATATCTTATAATCTGGATTTTCAACGATGGACAGCTCGAGGCGAACATAAGGGCTTTGAAACAAGCTAAAAAAAATACCACGCAACAAGAGTTTCGTGAGCAAACTGCAATGCTGATTGATATAGTCAAACAGGTATTGTTTAGGTTCCATCAGGGCTGGGAATATGACAAACAGCCCTTTTCAGGGCTACAATTATTTCACAATTTCCTTTCGATCATACGTATGATAACTTATACTATACTTTACATACGCTTGATTATGTAGATATTGATTATCAACGTCTTGCCAGTTAAAATTCAAACTATTTCACCTATATTTGACATAATTAGTATATCCAGAAACTTATTAATAACGGACTACCACGTAAAAGCCTTTTTATTTTTCGGTTTTTTATAAAACCTATGACACTCAGCAATAATGTGGCTTTCTATTGGTGAAATAATTTTTAAAATCGGTATAGTAGATCCCGAGATTACCCCTTACAATTTAACAAATATAAAAACACACAAACTTTACTTCTTTATAATATTAACATAGATAGATAACGTGCAGGTAGTTAAACGCCACCTTGCCTCAAGGAACGTTTCCAATTTCTTGGGAACTTCTCGTCATCTTCGCTCTAACCTTAACCCTATCCTCAAAATTCCTTCTCACTCCTCTTCCTTCTATAGTAATTCTTTCACTGTAACAGCATCATGTCTTTGGAATTCTCTTCCCCTAAATATCAGGCGCGCGAAATCACTTGCAATATTTAAAAAACTCCTCAAAGAACACTTTCTTACCTTATGATCTATTACTTATTGTTGTTATTATTATTTTCCTTTATTTAAATATATATTCATTCGTCAGGTATCTTGCCTTTTTGTTTCATTGTTATATCTTATAGTGTATATATGTATATATATATATATAATATATATATAATATAATATATGTATGTATATGTGTATTTATGTAAGTATATATTTGTAATTATGTATATTTTTTTTAAGTACCTAGGTTTTTTTTTGAGATTTCTCAATATTATGCACCCCTTCCCTCTGTAGAGTTTTGTATTTCCTACACCTAAAGGTTGCCTGGAAGAGATCGCTGTTTTAGCGATAAGGCCGCCTCTTGTACATATTATCCTTCTCATTTGTATGTTTTATATTTCTTTTGGTGTACAATAAAGAGTTTATTATTATTATTATTATTAAAAAAATAACAGCCAATCAGAGACGAGCATTTGCATTTTAAAAGGCAAAAAATTTGATAGAAAATATTGTTTTTTTACCGAATGATTACTCGCGCGGCTGCGGATGGCCGGCGCTGAATTATTTTTTCGTGGATAGAGAATGACCCTAGCTATCATATACTCACGCCATACACCCAACATATTCGTACAATTGAAGAAAAAAAAAATGAACGTGATTCGCTCCATAAAAAAATCTAATTTATTTTTTTTCAGACAAAATATCAACTTTAGAAGAAATTTCACAAGAGTAAAAGTAGTCTGGAATATCATGAAGAATCACATAAAAAAATATCGAATCGATATTGGAACTTTGTTGCCTATGTCCACTAATTTTCAATATGGATCCACTGTGCGCCGCCCGGTTTCGTCTAAATGCATTTTGATGGTCAGTATAGATTACAAAATATGAAATTATCTTTTCGGATTTATTCGCGGATTTATTTAGATTTTTGGTTCCCGACGTTTCGAATACTTTACAGCAATCATGATCACGGGAGGTCAGTCAGAAAAATAAATCCGCGACAAAATCCGAAAAGATAGTTTCATTTATAATATTAAATATTCGTGTAAATCTAAGAAAGTACTAGTATAGTTTATTTACATATATGTTATATTTTCTTCCAAAAAAAAGTGTCCTCTATGTTGACTCTTGTGATACGATCACAAACGTACAGAAATCTACAGATACGATGATGAGAATTAAAAAGAACTACTTCAATATGAATTTCCAAAACAATTTTGATGTCAAAATTCGTATTAGTTAGAATATTAATTATTATTATTGGTGATGTAAAGTATAAACCCTAGGATTTTGGTTTTGTATAAGAGGGCGAAACTGCTGGTAATCATAGTCTCCTATAAAACTATAACTTAATATAATTATTTAGTATTGTATTGTTTCCACCAGCTTAATTTTAAATATTTAATAAATTTAATCTTAGAATTATTAATATTTTTAAATTTTGGTTTATAATTTTTTTTTTTTTATTTATTATAATTTATTTTTGTTTATTATTTATTTATTTTTATTTATTATAATTTATTTTTGTTTATAATTTATTATTTTTCCGATAGTTTGTTAGTTAATAGTTATTCTAAGTCTTAATAATAGATAAAGTTAGCAAAAACTGCTTTTGCACTTTCCTAAGCACAAGGAGTTGTCTTACTACCACACGAAAAGTATTAGTAGAGCAGACCGTGGTAGATCGACCTTCACCGATCTGATAACCAGATGAGACATATTTTTTATCGAATATAATTTATAAACAAATATGCCTATAATTACTTGCCTATCTGAAAGTGCTCATGGCTATTTTTAGATTTATATGATTTTTTGCAGGCAAGTCTATATGACTGATTTTGTAATAAAATGATCTAAAATTTGATATAACTTTGGATAAGTTAGCAGAACGATGGAGTCACCTATATTGACTTACCTGTTCACATCGGCTTGCCAGGCTATACACAAAAATGAGTAGGCAAGCCTACTGAGGCATATTCTGTGTTAAAAACTAACAGTGAAATAAAATTCATTTGGTTATCAAAAGAATGAAAGTGATGAAAAAAAAATCGATTAAAGTTAATTTAATTAAAAATAGCCATGAGCACTTTCAGATAGGCAAGTAATTATAGGCATATTTGTTTATAAATTATATTTGATAAAAAATATGTCTCATCTGGTTATCAGATCGGTGAAGGTCGATCTCCCACCGGCTCTAATTCTAAATCATCCCATTTAATTCTAAATCATCTTATAGTACATATGAAAAGAATAATTTATTAGTACATACCAATGAATTTAACGTGTTTGGTATGTCAGTTCTCTCTTCATACATATGAACACACAAAAGAGACATTCATGCCTATGATCAATAGGATTTGCGAATCTTGTTTGCTTCAAACAAGATTCGAACCTATAACATTCGGTATAAATATTACGATAATTCTACTACATCTATTAAAATTAAAACATTAGTCATACATAACTTAATAGTGTTATTAATATTAAAAGCTGATGTATATATTACAGGGATGGGATGATGTGAGTTTCCATGGCTCTGACCAAGTTTTGACTCCGAATATAGACCTGTTGGCGTATACTGGGGTGGCTCTCGAGCGATATTACAGTCATTGTATATGCACGCCTTCACGTTCCGCTCTCCTCACAGGCAAATTCGCCCATGTGACTGGTATAATATTTTTTTTTATATGTATACGTAAAGTAAGAAGAGGTGTTATTAATTTTATTTCCCTAATATACGTATTTATATTGATAACTTAATTTTTTTTGCTTTATATATTATTTTATTTATAAACTAAGTAATAAAATTGCTTTCAATGAAGGTTGGTAGAGGCTAGATAAATCTACTCATATTACTTTGTAATACCAATAACGATTCCTTTAATTTTCAGTTATTTAACAACTACTTACAGAATTTTAGACAAGACAAAAAATTGTTAAACAACTCAAATAACACGAATACCAGTAACAATCTCTATGTACTTAAACTACAAATTTTAAAATTTCAGTGTAGAATGTAAATAGGCTACGAAACCCTAAAAAGTGAAAATTAAAAGTTTTTTGTGTGTTAATGTGTGTTTAGCATTCTTTTAAAAAATATTTCATCAGTTGTATTCTACTTATACCTACTATCAGCTATTTAATTATATTTACTAACCAAAACATCTCTGGAAAACTAATATTTAAAAATACTCGCTTTTCTCTATTTACAAAATAATTTATCCACTGCGATTTTAAATGATGTACTCGTACATACAGTGAGAAGTTCGAGAGTAATTACTCAGTTAGATGATTACGAATTGTGCAAAAATGTGTATCAATTAATAGGTAATGATTTATTCAATTGCTTATTGTTTTCAAATTTATCTGCAAATAATTAGAATAAGAAATTAAGAGATTACCTTTTTGAATAAATACAATACAAAATATTATTTGTCTCTACATTTATAAGCACGATAATGAGATTTAGCTTTGATGTTGTGTCGTTAATTAACGCAACAAACTATTTCCTTGATATGATTCACCTTTCCTGATTACTTATTTATTAAATTAATAATAAATGATAACTATTTATTTTTGTCTGTAGATTAAGACAAAACATAATATTTTCTATTGTTATATGTATACAAATAAATACAACTCAAATACGTCATACATAATATGATATAAGGCACTTAAAAATATAGCTTATGTTATTAGGATCAACTCAAATTAAACTAAATAAAAAAACAAATTAAAACGTATGTACCTATAGAAGCTCTCAAGCAATGCAAGGATAAGTTTCTAGTATATATTAAGTGTTTACGAAGTAAAGATTTTTTTCTTTGATATTTGAAAAATCTGGTTAATTTTTAGAACGTTGTTCAATAACATAGTTATTCACAGGTATGCAAGGGTATCCCTTAACAAACGCGGAGGATAGAGGTCTTCCTACTACAGAGAAAATTCTTCCCCAATACTTGAAAGAAGCCGGCTATGCCACGCATTTAGTAGGAAAATGGCATGTGGGCCAATCCCGTAAGGAATATTTACCCACATATCGAGGATTTGATTCCCATTTTGGACATAGAGGAGGATATATAGATTATTATGAATATAATTTATTGGAAAACGTAAGTTTATTCTGATGTTTCCTATAAAAACTATGAAACTAGCTTATATAAATACTTTATAACTAATTTATATAGATACTTTAAACTAGTTTATATAAATACTTGTGATTGACTTTATATTGATTAGAAAAAGTAATAATTATATCGAAATGTTGTTTGTAATAAATTTTCATGTCTTGTTTTGTTTTTTTAATCTGACTCAATTTTATCTCTTATTAAATTTAAAATTTTACTACTCGTTAAGTGGAGTATCGGCGATGTCTCAGGATTTGATCTTTTCCGAAACGAAACGGCTGCTTGGGATGTGGAAGGATACATAACGGATATATATAATGAAGAAGCAAAATCAAGTAAGGCGGTAATCAACATAATATTATTGTCTTATTTACATAGTTAAATTAATAAAATTAATCGCAGTTATTGTTAATATAACTTTAATAATTTAAGAGAAATGAAACTGAGTGAAGTGTGTTCAAATCCTGGTCTCGCACATTTTGATATTTTCATGTTTGAATCATTTTCCAACATTATTACCACTTATCTTACGGCAAAGGAAAACATAGGGAGGAAACTTGCAAATCCTACATGCGTGACAAAAGCTATGAAGTTTTCGGACATATTGTACAGTCTGTCAAACCACACTTGGCCAGCGTGGTAAACTATGGTCTAATCCTCCAATTAAAGATAAGCCAGTACCAGGCCAGTACAGCAGTGGGATGTTAAAAAAGAATGAAATTAAAAGTAATAAATGACTGTAATTTTTTCAGTTATAAAATCGCACGATATTTCGAAGCCATTATTCTTAATGGTAGGCCACAACGCGCCTCATGCAGCTAACGAAGGTGCTATGATGCAAGCGCCGCCAGATATCGTTCGTGCAATGGGATATATTGATTTGCCTCAAAGACGATACTATGCTGGTAATATATAACTTTATTTAAAAAATAAATATTAATTTATTACTGTACTCGTGATAACGCATTTTCTATTTGTATATATGTAAAATATTCCAAAATCACTAAAATATTCCCTTATTATTTAATTATTTTTTTATTTTTAGCAATGGTTAAAAAACTGGATGACAGCGTAGGAGACATTATAAAAGCATTATTAGACAAAGGAATTTTAGAGAACACCATTGTAGTGTTTATATCTGACAACGGTGGTATGACAACACAAGCAGAAGCTAATTACGCATCTAACTGGCCATTGAGAGGCCTTAAGATGAGTCCATTCGAGGGAGGTATTAGAGTTAACGGCCTAATATGGGCCAAAAATTTGACAAATTCTGAACATTTATTCAAAGGATATATGCACGTTTCTGATTGGACACCAACAATACTGAGTGCGGTGGGTATTAAACCTCCACCTGATATAGATGGTGTAGATTTATGGGAAACAATCAAAAGTAATGGGGAATCAAAAAGAGATGTTATTGTTGAAATTAATGATTATACCGGTTATGCTGCTATTATTCAAGGAGATTATAAACTGATAACTGGTACGGTTAAGACGGAATATAGCAACCATGACGGTCACATATTTAAAGGGGTAACAAGACCTCCACCATTATATGAAGATGCAATTAAGAACAGTGCGATGTATACAACTCTATCAGATATTGGAATTGATTTTAAAATATCAGATATTGAAATAAGAAACAAAATTAAAGTATCATGCAATGAAAATAAGAGACCTGAATATATTTGTAACCCTAGCAATGGTAAGTACAGTACAATAAGTTCAAAACAACTCTAAATGTGAACTTTAAATCAAATAATTAGATGGATATTTTAAACTTTTATAATGCTTATTATATAAACAAATATTTCAGGCAAATGGTGTTTATTTAATATAAAAGAAGACCCATGCGAATCACAAGATTTGTCGTCAGAACATGCGGAAATTGCGAACAAATTAAACTCACGATTACAAATTGAAATAAAACGAACTATTCCTAGAAAAATTGTACCTCATGAAGTGAACTTAAAGGCTAAGCCTAGTTTACATAATAATACGTGGGATGTATGGCATCCGTCGGAAAAGAAAATATGAATATTTATTTTAAAAAAGAGTATTTGTTTTATTTAAACTATTTTAATTTTTTGAACAATATTGTTCAAAAATATACTTAACATATATACAAAAGTAAACAAGAATTAACGTAGTTTTCTGTTTTTCGTTGGTTCTTGCCTAAGCATTTTAGATACTTAACATCGATCAGACTTATAACGAGAACAAAAAATATCTATTAAAAAATTAAATCGCAACCATAAGTTATTAAACCCATGTTATCATCCTCTTGTTTTAGAACAGTAGGTACCTACGTCACACGAGTACCTATTGGTAAAACGTAGCTTATTATAAATACGAGTCCCCATCCGGAATAAGAAAGAGCCTAGCTTAAGAAATATTTTAGCTTTCTACACTTCACTGTTAAAAATGTTTGTAAAATTACAATCATTTTACAAAACAAAGGTTGAGTAAAATTACAAATCGATGTTTACCACTGCGAAATTATGAAACAATTCTAGTAATTTTTCAAAAGATGTCAGGAATTTTACGATCTTAATGTAAAAATCCTACTTGTATTGTAATTTTACAGAACTGTTTGTCGAATTTCATGAAAAAATTTTAGATTTACAAACATTATTTGTAATTTGGTTTACTAGATTTTTTTTTTAAATCACAAAACAAAGTTGTAATAGAAATAACAATGGGGTCATTGTAAATTTAATAATTTTCTTTGTAATATTCAAATTTTGATTGTGAAATTATATCATGAATTGTAATTTCACCAACAATTATTTTTTTTTTAATGTGTGTGGTAATTTTACAAGACTGTTTGCTGAATTACTTTAAAAATGTCTTATATAATTTTTTTTGTAAATAATTACTTATACACAAAACAAAAACATTATGTGGCACACTAGAATAAGCTGGATACATACACCTATCTTTTACTTTACCTACTATTTACATTGTAAATATGAGTAATATTTACAATGTATTAAAAGCATGAGTGAATTAAAAAAAATTAACACATAAATTATTATGTAAGTAGTTAAGAGTTACACTAATAATAATATCATTTTTTAGGTTTTAACTACACTGTCCTTCTATGCGACAGGATCATATCAGAGACCCATTGGAGATATAAGTGCTCACTCTATAGCTCAGCAAACAGTTTCCTCTATAATAGCTCAAGTTACAGCATGCATTGATTCTGCTGAGATGAGAAAGAAGTACATAACTTTTTCAGTGAAAGTTTAGTAAATTTCAACGAATATGTTGTAATTTTCTTATATTAAATTACACTTAATAGTATAGTAAATTTACAAAACTGAGTTTTAAAATTACTAAACATCTTGGATATCATTTGATTAGTAAAATTTCAATACGTGTTAGAAATTTTACTAAACTTTTTTTCAGTAAAAGTTTAGTAAATATCAACAAATATGTAGTAATTTTCTTATATTAAATTACAATAAATAGTATAGTACATTTACAAAACTGAGTTTTAAAATTACTTAATTGGGGTGCGTAATTACTTCCAACACATTTTTTGTAAAAATACAATAGAAATTTTTAACAGGGCTCCTATCACTAAGAACTTTAAGAAAAGAAGACTTTTTATAATGTTAATATTAGTTTTGAAGTTTACCTTCAACATCCGCATACTCAATTTTTACCTTCTTCTTCGACATAGAAATCCTGACATAAAAAAACGATATACGAGTACATAAATATAAAAAAGAGCACGTAGATGTGCGTGTACATACAAATGTTTTGTTCTGTAAATATTTGGAGCAACTCACGATACGTCGAGAAGCCGGCTTTTGTGCAATGAATTATTCGCATCGTTGAAGTCCCTGAACCATGTTCCTTTAAATATGTAAGATGCATGAAAACAGTAACTAGAATGGTTTTATGCGCTTGCAGTTTGGACACATTATTTTGATGATTTTATCTTGTATTACAAAAGTTTGAATGTGTGTATTTATTCCTTCGAGCTGAAAAAGCTGTAAACAGATTTGTATGAGTAAATTGATAGACCTGGCATCTAAGGAACATATTATGTTACTTTTAGGAACGTGGGAACGGGTAAGTTACAAAATTATATCAAAACTACAAACATTAGATGCTACTTACTGATATAAAGACTACTTTTTGTCAAATATTGTATTTCATAAAATAAAAACAAATTGTTGAAGAAAAGTGTTGTTAGTTAAGACTATTCTTGTTAAGCAATACTGACCTAAATCGGTAGAATAGTGTAAGCCGACTTGCGAGTACCTGCCTAATACCTGTCTTTTCAAATGAGAGCAACTAATGACCGTTTCTTGATAATGGTAAAATAAGACAATTGTGCACGTCTATTTGAATAAAGCATAGCAAGCTTAAACGCTAAATTATACACTATATAGAGTGCTTACTATAATAACTCATTTCGCTCAAGCGTGTTACAAGTAATAATTTAGATCTTCTGACATCGCCTAGTGCGAGTATGATAAGTATAAAGTCCACCAAGTAATCCAAGTGTGGATGTGGACACATGTCTTTCGAGAACTAGTTAGGTTCTTTCAGACGTACATATCCCAAGTATTCTGTTTAACCATAAGGCAAGATTTGAAATCCGAAAAATTATGTTAAAAAAAGTTGGTCTCTTTATTATTCAGCTACTAAGTAGGTACTTCTAGCTTTTAGCGTTTAGAGCTTATTAAGTAATTATGAAAAGTATAATTTATGGTACATTTATATTTAAAATTTTCAAGGCATTGCACAGCATTTGTGTTTCTCCATAAATTATCGCGTTTGTGATTACAGAGCAAATGAGTCTAAACATACCATTACTGTTTACGACAGGCGTTTCACACAACAATTTTCACTTAAGTTCAAGCCACAACAAACATATAATATAAAAAGAGATGATGTTATTATTTACGAATTTTGTATGTAACTAAATAGTTAAAATAAATTTACCAGCTATAACTATTATATTTGACCAAAAGATAAAAGAATATCTAAATTAAATAATTTTAATATTGCTTTTTAACATACCTTAGCGGTTTAACCCCGCTTCGCTCGAGCTTGTCACTAGATACAGTTCTCGAGGCGTATCAAAAAAATGTTCAATGTATAGATTCGAAAATTTGAGATAAACTTAAATGAACAAAACGTATGGCATAAAAGAAGTAAGAATACATGATTTATGAAACATGATACAAATATGTATTCTTTTATTTATTTAAGTATTTCTTTTAAATTTACTGTGTAACTTTCCCTTAATAATTATCTGAAAAACATATTTTCTTTTCCATTTTAACCAAATCCAGGACAAACCGTCACAAACATATCTTATTTCGATCAACCATGACGAGTCCTGGTACCAAAGAAGATGTATTAAATGAAAATTTTGAAAAAATATTTAAAACTATGATGTTTGCTATGGAAGTAAATAGATTTCAACCGTATCTAAAGAAAGATGTTAAATGGGCTTTTCAATTCGGTACTATGTATGGGATATCTTTCATGATTTTCTGCCTTTTAATTTATAGTATGATTTTCCATGATCTTAGATCCAACGATATCGCCCAGGCTTGCTCTAATGGTATACTCAGCATTATTTTCGGCGTTGTTACATTTCAGTATTGTGTTGTGTTTTATTATAATAAAATAATAAAAGAAATGATTGAAAAAATCAATTGTGATTATAAGAATGCCAGACAATATCCAAAAGATGAACAACAGTGTGTAATAGAACATATTAAAAAAGGAAAATTTGTTATCACTATATGGTATCTAATTGCTACTAGTGGGGCTTCTTTGTTTATATTGAAAGCCATAAGTTTAATGGTGTATTATACCATTTTTGATGAATTTAAATATGTACACATATATGATTTAACCTACCCTGATTTTGTGGAAGATATGAAAAATACCTTTGGACCATTTTGTATATTAAATTTAATATTTACATTCTACGATATTTACGTCATGTTTATGTTTATTGGATTCGCACCCATGGGTCCAATACTTTTACTACACGCTTGTGGGCAGTTAGAGATTGCGAAAGCAAGGATTATGAAAATATTCCATCAAGATAATACAGCGAAGGATATAGACAATAAATTAAAGGATGTTGCAAAATTGTTAGTGGAGATTTACGGGTAACGACATAAACATAACAAATAATTTATTTACATATCAAATAAGATAGGCTTGATAAATTATTATTTGCCTCATTCTTAAAATATAATATAATGTTGTCATTTTACAATTAAGTGTTCAGTGATGTGAGTTGTACTGTTTAAGTTGAAGCTAAATCTTAGTAACCTTGCTGCAGTGTTTTCATCCACCCATTAATTATGCATTATCAATTACCAAGTTTGACTTCTTTATGACTAAATGTTTCTCACTTTCTGGTGTAACGTTTGGCTTAGAATATGAATAAATTCACCGTCACTAATCGATATAATGTTTATAATATTGATCAAGCTAGTAAGAAATGTCAACAATTTGGCAATTCAATGATTTCAATAACGTCTTCAATAACGTTTGTGATAAGATATGCACTGCTTGAATATGATAACAGTATTTATTTTAAATGGAAACATTGCGGGCTTAAAATTTTGTTTTGATTTGTAAAGTTATATTTATTATTAACATAAATAAACTTCTATGATGGTGTTCAATCACTCCGTATTTTCCTATTATAACAATAACCGTTTTACTTTTAGCAGTTTTGTTAGGTTTATTAGATTGTCATCCAGACTGTATCATTAACTTTAACTTCTCTGATGTAAGCAACGCTTTCTTTTAATGTTGTGTAGTGGGTTATGTTACCCGCCATTTCAATGATATTATTTTTAACATGATTTTAATATTATAAAAAATAATTATTATATTAATATTATAAAGTTTTCCGAGCAGATTTATAAATAAAATCAATGTCAGCTTTATGGTATTATACGAATTGACGCTAAAAACTACAACTATCGTACTTCCGATCACATTTTATCAAATTATCGAGGTAAGTTGTGATAACTTATTATTTTGCTAATATTCTTATGATGCTTCTATCGTTTGTGCTGTTGTCTACTTTTGATCCTCTTTTTTTAAAAAAAATAGTCAGAGAAATATTTTTATAGTTCTACAAATAAAACTTAAACAAATAGCCTTTAATAAAAAATAATATATTATTTCAGTCATCTAAACATGGAGAAATAAGAGTCGAATTCATATGCATAATCATAGGTGGAACAACTATGAGTAGTGTCCCGTGCTATTATAGTGATAAGGTTATGGAATCAGTGAGTAATTCAGAATTATTATAAAAACATGTATTCAAATTCCTTTTGAATGTCCTACAGCTGGGTATGGTAACGGGCTCTTCGGGGTTGGGTCGAACGGCAAAAAAAGGGGGGGGGGTATGTAAAGCGGGAGATATTAAAAACATATTGATAACCTTATTTTTCAGATAATTCAGATCATTTTATGATGTTACAGTGTGTAAACGGAAATTGTCAAATACTACTTTTGTCTGCTTTTGCTATTATCAGTGTGATTATATATACTCGTACGTTTAGAAATGATGTAATACGATCAAATATAATAGATAATAATATACTATAGAAATGTAGTTAAGAGATTACAACAAAAATTGGTATTACCGCACATATAAAGCTCAAACAGCAGATTTCTTTCATAATAAATATCACCTATTGATTTGTTATGGTATGTACATAAATTATGTTCTTCTTAACAGGGAGAGAATTTAAGGCGTGCGATATATATGTGTGGCTGGGAAAAGCGATGGGATCAGAAGTCACGTACTTTGATCTTGTTGCTACTGTTACGTACTACACCATCTGTCACCGTACGGACCTTGTTCTACCCTGTGTGCCTTGATACACTAGCCGATGTAAGATTACTTGCTATTTTATTATTCGTATTAGCTGGTTTTGGCCTAACGCTTCTTAAGATATTTATTTCCAAAGAACAAGCAATTAGGAAATAATACACATTAAAGCGATTTTCGTGCGTTACCATAAACTACGAAAATGTTTATTAAAATAATCTGGGATATTTTTAAATTATAATAGATACTAGGTAAAGGTAAACATTAAAAAGTAAAATAGATTAGATGTCATGCATAATATTTAAAAATACATAAGAAGAGAGTGGTAAGAAGGGAATGGTAAGAAATGTAAGAGAAATTTATAATTTTTTATACGAATCTAAAATAAGCTGTGGTTAGAGCTCTAGAAAACACTTTTCTAGAACACACGCTTACGGACGATGTTTCCATGTGCCTAACCAATCTTTACAGATTATTATTATTTCCCAAGTAATTATTATTATGGCTCAATAATTTAACTTTGATAAACTAGTATCAATACATATAATATATAACACGTGTACACAACTATCTTAAAAATATATATTTTACATTTAGATGTAAGAAGAGTCTTGTATTGTTAATTTACGCACTACGTAGTTAGCAACTGCATAATTATTTAGTAGTTTTTTGCGAATTAGCATCATTGCGTAACTATAATCAGTAATATAATTATTGATTAAATATTATGTTTCAAAGTAAGCATAGAAAAATAATATAATAAAATAAACTATTAGTAAGTTCTAGGTAGACCGCATTGTCGTGAAGTTTTAAAAAAATATATATTACATTATTACTACTAAAGTTATTATTACTGTTAGATATTATTATTAGAATAAGCAGAACTATTTTGGAATTGTTTTTTAAATATATCCATGTTCCAGGTTTTTCATCAAGCTTATGCAATCTTCAACTTGCTAAATGCAGCCTGCAATTAAGTCGAGCGGTCTCATCGGATGCGTATAGTCTCTTTAGCGATTGTTAAACACACCTGTTACCAAACACTTCGCACTATATTTTATGAAAACACTTTTCCAGGCAAAATTCACTGTTTACTGTACGACAAATTTTATTTTATTTTTTCTCTGTAAATGAAAATCGAATAAATTAATATATTATAGTATAGTATAAAAGTTGTTTTTTTTCAAATACCGATGCACATGATGAAGTGTTTAATTTCAATATAATTACTTATTATTACATTACTTTGGTATTATTACCTATGTGTGTTTTATTAAGCTGAATGCGATAGAATAGTATATAATAATCTTACGATGATGATTGTATGTATATTTTTATAAGTAAACTAGCGACTCGCCCTCGCTTCGCTTGGGCTTTTTCCTAGATTTAGCACAGGCAAAGCCGCGGGATCCGCTAGTTATGCATATAAACCTTCCTCTTGAATAACTCTATCTATTAAAAAAACCGCATCAAAATCCGTTGCGTAGTTTTAAAGATTTAAGCGTACAAAGGGATATAGGGACACAGAAAGCGACTTTGTTTTATACTATGTAGTGATGCGCATCATTTGGAATTTAGATATAGAGAGATCTATCATTCGATTGCAACGGACAAAAACTAGTCAATGTTTTATAAGTACATACTTGCTGCGATTTTGATACATGCATCTTTTTTGCTTACTATTTTGTAAGTGCGTTGTCACAACTTCGCTTCTTTAGGAAAAAAGAAAGAAATATCATGCAATAGTATTGAGTTTAATAAACATTAATTTCAACATTATCTAAAAAAATGTATTCAGTCATTTTAGGTTTCAAGTATATAAGGGCATGAAAGCTAAATAATTTAAATCTGCGCAGGAACTCAGTTCGGTTGGATGGTGATGAATGAATGCTGGTACAAAAGTAAAATTAATGACTGTCGTTTTGTATTCGCTAGAATTTTGTGGGCTTTTTGTGGTTATGTTTAATTTAACGTTTGCATCCTTTGCGTATACTTGAACTAGCAACTCGCCCTCGCTTCGCTCGGGTTCGGTCCTAGATCTAGCGCGAGCGAAGCCGCGGGTTCCGCTTGTAATAAACTTAGCCTATGTCCTTCAGTGAAAATGTAGGTTTCTAATAGCAAAAGAATTTTTGAAATCGGTCCAATAGTTTTTGAGTTTATTGGTTACGTATACAAAAATACAAATCTTTCCTCTTTCTAATATTATATAGTGTAGATTAGTGTAGATTAAAGTATTTTAATATTACACATATTATGCGACAATTGTGGCTGACTCGTTTTCTTGAAATAAAAATGTTGGTAACTTGCTTGTTTTAATTCATTCGTTTTTTTATTTATTGCACAAATAAATAAATATTATAGAACAAAAATACAGAAAAGGTGTGAACAAAGGTGGACTTATCTCTATGAGAGATCTCTTCCAAGTTCCAGTCAACCCTGCATGTGAGAAATAGTGTTAACAACGGGACAAAAAGAGAAAGTGTATAGAGACAAATTGAATAATAATAAAAATAATAATAATTAAAATAAAAAAATAATAATAATAAAAAGATAATAATAAAAATAGAAGCTTTGAAATTTTCATCTTCCAGCTGTGTTTTTTTGGTTTCCCTATTTATTCATACTTAAACCACCCCTTATAAAACAAATAAAACAAAAATCAATTGAGCCGTATTTAAGTTTTAGATTTTTTAAATTACACAATATAGATTTTAATAGATAAACCTACCTGCATATTTAACCTTGCGTCGGGTAACATAAATGTCAAATGGGCATGTAATTGCAAGAGAGTGTTACATGTCATTTTTGAAAGAGAGTAGGTATTAAGTCATGTTTTTTTAAATATTAATATTGAAAATAGAACACCTATAGTTTGTCCATTTTTTTAATGGTTTTTTGACAGCTCGCCGACTGACAAGCTATACTGATGACAAAAGGACGTAATAATCGATATCTCTTATTTTTTTAAATATAAAATAATATTTATTTTTATATTTATTAATATGAAAATAAATATTATTATCGTAAAAATGAAGTGTGGTGGAAAGAACTATGAGAATCATAATGTCTGATTCGGGCCGTGACATTGCATTTGATAATTTATGCACACAAGAGTTATTAATTAATATAACTGAAGACTCCTCATCGGACAAATCTAATATAAATGATGATTCTGACGAATCAGGTTAATAAAAGGAATTAAAATATTTTAGTTGTTTTATTTGTATAATTATAATAGGAAGAAAGTAAAACTTTACATAATGTTAATGTCTTAATTTATTGGTTTCAACCTTAAAATTTTGTTGTCTTCCTGATTAAATAACATATTACACCATATTAGCATTGATTTCTATCGATTATTTGTAATCTGTGGCACAATCGTAGTAATCGTTATGTGTGGCACAGCAATAAGAGGGCGGTGTGCCCGTCCATGAAGTACAATATTATTTGTATGACATTTTAACTTTAACGGCTAACCATTAAATACGAAACGTGGGCGTGAGCTGTCAAAAAACCATTAATAAAATGGACAAACTATACGCCATTTTATTCGTAAATACTCGTAAATTCTCGACATATCAAAGAAAACTGTCCAAGAAAGTGCCAAATAAATTTCCTTAAGAAGCAACGGTATAAATATTTTTAAGGCCCTCAGCATTATAAAAAGTAGGTAAAAGGGTTTAAACTAAATTAGGAAAAAGGCTTTCTCGACTCATTTTGTATTCAATAGATGGGTCAGACGGAAAGTAGTTGCTCGCAAATTTTAACTGGACATTTTTATTTTTGAATATTTAATTTTATTAATGAATGAACTTTTTTCTTTCTTAAGTTAAATGGTAACTCAAATGTCTTTAATATTAGGTATTTTACTTAAAAAATATAAAGACGGTGTAATTTAAATAATAGACTCTCTCTTTTTTTTCAAATATTCAATAGTGCAAAGAGACGCTCTATCTAAGCTTATTGATATTAAAAAATTATTTAAAAACATGAGTATAAAATTAAAATACTGGTTGTATTTTTGGTCCCATATTTAGAAAAAAAAACAGAATAAATGCAAACTCGATCTTCAATGTTTTTATATGCATGTAGATTAGTTATGAAATGCTAAATAGCTCTTCAGGTATTAAAACATCCTTTTGAGTAATAGTTACGAAGTTCCTTTGTGTAACTAAGTTACGGGATTATGAATAAAACAACGGACTAAAAAGTTCATACAAAGTTTCCTTTGAACCCGTTTCATTTAAAATTCCTTGCGCTCAGTTCATTGCCAACAATTATAGAAAAGATAATTTAATTTGCAAGAATGTAAGTAACAGATTGTTAGTGCTTTTAAAGCTTAATTTTTTTATTTTTTTTTGTTATATTAATAACTTTATTTTAATATTTTTTTCTATCGATACGTTGTTGAGATTTTAATTGTATGTCATTGTGAATAGTTTTACTCATCGGTAGATTCTGTTTTTGTATTATAGACCATAGTAAGTTTTTAACACCAACAGTAAATATCAATTCAGACTACATACGATGGGGTAAAGCATCGAAGATATAAGAAAAAATGAACTAATGATGCTGTGTTTGTGAACAACATAATATTCCATAGGTTTCCATGGTGTTGGGATTAAAGTACTGTATGAACGAGTATGTCATGACCAATGACCATACCATACTATCCCAGATTTTCAAATCTATGAAAAACGTCGAAGAGTGAGTAAAGTACTCAATATCAGGTTCACTATGTTTAGTTCAACTGGACTAGCTGTTCGACAAAACTCTAAGGGACGATTGTTAATCACGCGCATTTTATGTATGAAAATAGGGTAAAAAGATAATTGATATGGATGAGGTCTACTGACTACTCCGTGTGATTTAATTCCGGACGCCATTGAAATGTTCAACCCAATGTTTCAGTGACTGAAATAAAATTTATAAAACAATAAATAAAGTTCCACTTTTATAACTGTAGATGTAATAATATTAGTATTAGTTGGTGTAGAGGCTAACTCTTATAATATGAAAATAGACAAGTAATTCTCAGTGTCTACTGAGAATACTATAAGGGAACGAAAGGAATAGAATGTAATATAATATCTCCTGTTTAGTTGGTTAGTCTCAAAAAGATTGGCTCTTGTGATCGAAATTCGGTCAGAAAGGCATTATTACTATTGGTTAGGATAAATAATGTTACGAACTAGGGTCCGAGGATCGGAAATTAAAGCGGGCAGTACAGATTTTTATACTTTGGCAAAGATGAAATTTATTTTTATCAGATAACATAATATTCTTATAACTATCGTCAGATTTTTGTTTAACTCTTAAGGTTTATTGATAGTTTGTCATATTAATATTATATATTCATAATTATGAATTTATGATTATAATCAATACCTCTGAAAATCTTTCAGTACCTTCCCCACTTACGGCAAACTTAACTGTCTTCAAATCAAATTTTTAAGCATATTAAGCGTACTATTTTTAAAACTACTGACTACTTAGTAACTTTCGACTTAACAACCTAATAGAATGTATCACTATTGTAAGTAATAAATTTATAGCTTCGTCAATCAACGATAGGATCACATCTGAAACTTAATAACATAAGCTCTTGCTAATTGGATAGAAGGAAACCATTTTCTAAATAAAGCGATCATGAATTAAATTCAGGCTAAAGGAGAAATATTTTTGTTAATTAGAACCAAATATCAGTTTCTGTTAAACTTACAATACTAAATTAATATTATTCAAAGTCACTTTTATGTATAAATAGTAATAAACTATTGTAAAATTTCCGAGTATTAATTATGATAATCTACGTATAAGCTTTCATAATCACATTTTGTATAAGTTTTAAGTATTAAAGTGAACAAATAAAATTAATTATGTGCAGCTAATTGAATAGCTCTGTACTAGAAATGGACGTTTCATTAATTATTTCTGGGTTGACCCTTTTGACTGTACAGTATTAATTTTAAGTAACTTAACGAAGATATATTAATTGAGTTTTAGTTTTCAAAATATATTTTAATTAAGTCTTAGAATTAAGTAAGGAATCATGAAATATAACAGAATTTTCTTTAAAAGTACAAATTTTTTTGTGATGACATTTTTTTAGGTTTGATTTTACGATTATATATAAACCATATTTAAATCGATTAAAATGTGTAATGTTACATTATAATTATTGGAACGAAGTTCCTTACGGCAGGCTGGAGGAGATAGGGATTTTGCTGCGCGACCGAACTGAAAAATATGTGATAGTAAAAGCGTGGAATAAAACCGTTAAATAGTGCGCAGGCGCGACAGTCGTCATAATAACAATGGCAAGTGAACTAACAAGTGACTTGAATCATGAATGCAATTGACAGTGATAATAAATTCATTGCAAAAGAATTAAATACGTAAGTATTACTTTATTTATAAATATAAAATATTTTACATTGGTTAATATTGTGTGTACATACTAAAATCTTTGTAAGGTTTTCTAGGTCATCTTTCTTGCTCTTCTTCTCACTAAAAACCAAAGCAGAGTATCAAAAAGCGTATAGGGAACGCCAAAAAGCTAAAAAAAATGAAAATAAGCAAGAAAGGTACGATATTAAGCAAAGATATCCTCTAAACTAATGAATGAGTGATATTTAAAAAGTTTAATGATTATTTTTTTAAATAATTTTAAAAAATCTCCCTTCAATTCCAAAAATTTAAATATATACATAATATATATTTTGATAATTCTATTTTTATTATTAATCATTTTTAGTACTGCAAAACCACCGAAAACCAAAGCAGAGTATCAAAAGGAGTATAGGGAACGCCAAAAAGCTAAAAGAAATGAGAATAAGCAAGAAAGGTACAATATAAAGCAAAAATATCTAGTAAACTAATGAAAATATTTAAAAAGTATATTGATTTTTTTTTGAGTTTTAAGTTAAACAAAAAATCTATTTTTAATCATTGTCAGTACCGCAAAACCACCAAAAACAAATGCAGAGAATCAAAAGGCATTCAGGGAACGTCGAAAAATGAAGAAAATTAAAAATAAACGAAAAAGGTACAATACAAAAATATCTATGTGTATGTATACATACGAGGGTGCTCCCTTTTTTTCAAATTTTATTACAATATAAAGCAAAAATATCTAGTAAACTAATGAAAATATTTAAAAAGTTTATTGATTTTTTTTTGAGTTTTAAGTTAAACAAAAAATCTATTTTTAATCATTGTCAGTACCGCAAAACCACCAAAAACAAATGCAGAGAATCAAAAGGCATTCAGGGAACGTCGAAAAATGAAGAAAATTAAAAATAAACGAAAAAGGTACAATACAAAAATATCTATGTGTATGTATACATACGAGGGTGCTCCCTTTTTTTCAAATTTTATTTTTGGCCTGATCAATACTTTTTAGTATTGATCAGGCCAATTAGAAAAAAAATTACTTTGAGTTTAGAATAATAATTTTTTTTAGTAACGCTGCATTAAATGCACCATCTAAAACTAAAAAAACTCAATCTGAACTCTGTAAAGAGTATCAGCAGAAATCTAGATTGAAAAAGCAGCGTGTTCAACTTGATGCTTTACTATTTAAAAAGAGTGAAGTTCCACAATCGTAAGATATTTATTTTTGTAATTCATATTTACCATGTAAAGAAACAACGAAATTTATTATGAGACACAACGAAATTTTGACTGATCACATCGAATCATCTAAAGAGCTGTATGTATTTCAAAATTTGTATCCAACTTTTTTTTTCATTATTTTAAATTTTTCTTTAAAGCATATAACTTTTTGTCTTAGGTTGCATGATACTGATAATTTACCAACACATACGCAGGCATCTTCTCAAAGATCAGTCATCAATCTTACATTCCAAGCTCCATACGAGCAACATACCGAATGTTCAAAGCCGAACGCCATTTTACAGCGTATAATAAACATTCCTGGAGACGGCAATTGTTTATTTTATTCTCTCATTGAAGTCCTAAGGCTCAGAATTGGATATGTTAAAGTATTTATCGTTGATGAAATAAGCATGATCAGCGCAGAACTATTAGGCAAAATTGACATGCGTTTAAAACAGATTACCGGAAGAGGTAAAGCAGACTTTGGTGGCATAGATGTTATTTTAATTGGGGATTTACGACAAGCACCACCAATAAGGGCAACAGCCATATATAAGCCAGTTAAAACAAATATTTTTGGACCTTATTTGTGGAGAACATTAAAATTTTATCAACTGACTGAAGTAGTGAGACAGACTAATGTTCAATTTTCTAATATTCTAACTAAGATAGGCAACGGAGATCCATTGGATAAGGCTGAATTTCAAATTATTGAATCCAGATTTTTTACCAAAGAAGATGCCGAAAGATTGTGTCCTCATGGAGTTCGTTTGTTTTATGAAAACGTTCGTGTTGACGCTTCAACAATTATGTTTTGAAAAAATTTGAAGAAAAAATAATTTCTACAGCTGAGGATGTGATCATTGGTTCAAAAAGTGAACAAGAGACTAATTGTCGTCAGAAACTACATAAAAAGAATCTCAATGAAGTCGGTGGGTTACCATACCAAATTACTTTTGTTAAATCTATGTATTACCTTATTAACACTAACATTGATGTAACTGATGGCTTATGTAATGGTTCAGTGGGAAAGTTAGTACATATGGATTTTGATGAAAACAACACCGTATGCAGAGTTTGGTTAGAATTTTGTGGTTCGAAAAAGATAGGTAAAAAAAAAAGAAAAAAAGCTGCTCGACAAGCAATTCAATGTGGTAACAGTTTTGCTGTACCAATTGAATTACGTTCAGCGAACATCCCATTGACATCAGATAAGAAAGTTACTGCGAAACGGAAGCACTTTCCTTTAGCTTCAGCTGCTGCGATGACCATCCACAAATCAAAAGGTGGAACATTCGATGAAATTGTTGCGCTATCTCGTGTAACAAACATCGAAGGTTTGTTTATTGTAACACCCGATAACGATCCAACTAACTTCAGATTCCACCATAATCGAGTGCAAGCATCATCAACAAAAAGTTTGCTACAAGAATTTCAGAGATTGTCGTAAAATCCTTGACACACTAAAGCCCAAACGATCTTAGATTTTCTTCAAACTAAAAATAGCATTTCCATAACCACATTAAATTGTCAAAGTCTACAAAGCCATAGATTGGATTTGTCGGATTCTGTAATACAAAAAACTAATTTCTTACTTCTTTCCGAAACGTGGATGAGCAATGACCAACAGTTTGATATCCCTAATTTCAACTGCATTGCCCATTTCAAGCGAGATTACGTACGTACAGGTGGAGTTGCTATCTATCAAAATAGCAATGACACTACTAATATTTTAACACCAAATATGGACATAATCTTAAAAAATACTGGCGATGTGAATTTTAGACGTACAGGAGTTGGAGACATTTGTTCAGCTATATGTAAAACGAACAACGGAGTTGAAACTGTCATGGTAATAGTCTACATTTCACCAAATACAAAAATTGAAGATGTGAAACATTTCATCCATCGAGCGCTCATAGAATATACTGATGAGGTTTCTGAAATACTTGTTGGAAACTTCCATCAGCTTCCGATGGTTTTATCTGGAGACTTCAATATCAATTTTGCAGATGAAAAATCAGAACCACTAAGAACATTTCTTTTAGAAAAATTTAAATTACATATAAATAACAATCCAAAAGAATCGACAACGAGATACGGTACTACTATCGATGCTGTTTTTTCGAGGTATTTGCATAAAATAGAATCACAAACATATGTATCATATTTTAGTTACCACAAGCCAATAGTTTTAGCAATAGAATTTAATGACGAGACTGATTAATAAGAATTACTTATAATAATAATAATAAACTTTTTTTGTAATTAGCCCTAATTTCCTGTACTTAAATAAAAACTAATCAGCAAAATTTAAGAGAAAAATCAAGAATTTTTTTTTGCAAATTGTGTCGATTCTACATTAGCCGAAGGAACTTCGTTCCTACCTGGTGTCCCACGACACCAATTAATTTATTTTAAAAACTTAATTTTTAGTATAATTTAGCTGTAGAAATAAACAGATTTCGTGTATGAGTGCTTCAGAGTGCTTAAAAGTCAATTTAGGTCACCTCCAGTGAGATTTTACTTTGTGTCACTTCATTTGTATTCCACGTCCGTTATTCTCTCCCAATTCGTGTTTGAACCATAATATCTTTATTATTTACATTACCTTTAAAGTGTAATTTAGAGGATACATTTAGAATGTACATCGAATAATATACAGAATTCATATTATGAATAAATAGCAGAATGATTTTTGTTTTGAAAATTCTAATTAGGTGCACGAATATTAAGGGAAGCTCTACAATAGTTTTTAAAGTAAACTTACTTTTATTTAATAAATTTTTAATTAAAATTCAAGCCATTTCTGAATTTTAAGTAGGTATATTATTATTATATTTATTTCAACTCATACGATTTTTTGATTAACTTATAATAATAAATGAACGATTAACTTATCTAATAAGTTGGCGAACTAATCTGTGCTCAACTGGCACGCTTAGAAGCCATTAACAAGAGAATTGAATTGAAAACAACAATTTGATACCATTGAGCTGCTCTACGAAAATCAATTGTTTTTGTGTAATCTAGATAAAACTAAAAAAAAACAGGGGAGTCAGGATTAGCCTAATTATTAAAAAATACGGAAATCCTAATATAACAGATGGAGAATCGAAAGTTATGAACTGTTTATATATAAAATAACTAACCGCCAAAGCCCAGTTCCCACCCAGAAGAAAATTAATCCCCATATTTCAACTAAATAATATAAAAAATAATTTTATAAGGATTGACTTAACATTATTTCTTTTAAATTACAAAACCATTCTTTTTACCCGCAAGCGAATTCATAATTAGCTTGAAGTGGCTTGAAGTTAACGAAGCTGAAAAAATATGAAAATATAAAGCATGGCAAGCTTATGCAAAGTTTTATTTGTCGGTCCTAGAGTTTTACCAGCCATTTACATTTTGTAGAAACAAGTGTTGCAATAACCTGTTTACGTGTTTTACTGTTTATAGTAACGTACATATTGAAAATTTTCACGAGTTTTGTTTAAATACAGTGCAAAATTATTTAAGTGCTTGGAATTGGATTTACTACAGAGGCATGGGTTTTATATTTTATGTATGAAAAGGCCGCTTTTAAATTAATTTACATGTCGTATTTAGCATTGGTATAAACTTATAAAAACGGTATAAATAATAAATACCTTGTTTAAAATAAGGCATTCAATTTCTATTAAAAAAATTAAATTTCTAACTTTTTATTTAAGAACATAAATATAACTGTAATCTATTACTAGGGGTTTTAACTGCAGACAGGTTGGGTCTTGGTGGCCTCGCCTTATTCCGCTAACCTTTTAGTGCTGACTCACTAGGTGACCTAACCTGGAGAAACGCTTAAACGATTCATCTTTCTGTATCCATATTATTATTTTTTGATTTTAGAAGAAAATGTTAAAGATTATTTATATCTATTAATGTCCTGATATGTAGTTACTGCATTTTATTCCACGATTAGAGATTCTAAATCTATATATCTTAGGCTTGACCACTATCGCACCCAATGAAAGGCCTAAGGTGGGATGTGCATGCCTAATGCCTATTCACTTTAGCTTTAAATATTTTATGATTTTAATCTAAATATTTTATAGATTCAATAGTTTTTCAATTTTTCATTTAAAATAAAACGTAAGTATGATCCTTCAAATTTCAGATCCAATTCATATAAACAAATGTGTTTTAGCAATATATAAGAACGTTCTTTTGTTAAAGTACAAACAAATTATTTATATAAATATTCTTCTCTATGATGAGATTTCTAACTCATAAGAAACAACAAAGATAAATAAATAGATCATAAAACATCTTAACTACTACTTTTAGACTTTATGCCTAAAATCCCGCAATGTTTCAACGCACTGCGGTGATAGAGTTCCGCTGTAGGCTTTCGTGAGTAAGAGCCAGGTGTTTTTGATTGGACTATAAGAATACGTTAGACATAGGAACTGATAGAGAAAAGAAACAGAATCCAACATATTATAATATTATGTAAGAAAGCATAATTACTGTAGTAATATAAAATACCTGTAGTAATAGTAATATTAGTGTAGTAATAAGATTTAAATATCTCTTTATTTAAAATAACTTAATATTAAGTGTGCTCTTAAAATAGCCGGTAAAATACACGGTATACGTAAAGTTTGTTTGCCTCCCTTCGACCTCACTGTCATCGTAGACACCTTTTGCATAAAGTGTCAACATTATTGGATATCGCTGTCTATCCTGTCTGTATTTCAAAATGTACCGACATTAAAGAACATTTATTACTTTTATAAAATTCAAAATATATTTCTAAGCACTTTATTCTATTGTTAAATAATAAACAAGTCTTATTTAAACTGATTTCCCTAACTTTATTTTCCTTCGTTTAGTAAAAAAAATCACAAAACGTGAAATACATTAGATACTGTCACTGTGATAAAGAAATTCCTTTGCTTTAGTATTAAGCTTAAAATTATGGTTTAAAATCAGTTTAAAATGCAGTATCTACTTGCTAGATAAATATTAATTTTGATGAAAGTATGAAATTTCTTTTAGCCACGTTATAAATGGTGTGGAAGCATTATCATTCAACCGTGAACTTTCAGAAAAACCATTTTCTATTGTTTTTCTATGTTTTTTCCAATATACTGGCTCGCTTCAATTAGTGCTGCGGTCTGACAGACCAACGGTCATCTATCACCATGTGTCGGTATGATCGACGTTGGTAGATTTGCAATGACGAATCTGTCTTTGCAAATTTGTATTTCACTAAATATTAAATTTTAAATGGATGAGGAACTATCTTTACTTTTACTTATATATACAGTTCTTTCTCTTAGGTATTATAAGTTTAATTGAATTTGAACTAATTTTAAATGTATATTATGTATGTTAAAAATAACGTTCATAAGCGCTTCGCTTTAGAATGGCTAGGACGATTCGCCTTTTTTTATTGAAGCAATAATTAATGTATAAAATATTTGAAATTTTTATTTGGATTGCTCAGAAAATTACGACATTCGAAAACCTGAGAGCATTTTTGAAGTATTTTTGTTTGAGCCAAAAACAAAATTTAAATTTATTATGAAATAAAACTAATGAAAAAAAAACTTTTTAAAGTCTTTGAATGTTATAAAAGTTATATTTAAAAAAATATTTATGAACGTATAATTATTTTAAAATGTAACTAAACTATAGTTTAACAAAACATCAAATATTTCCGTACTATATTTTGTTCTTACTTTTAATTATTTTCGAACTATTAAACCAAGTGGCGCGGCATTTGTTGAACACACATAGAAAGCTGTGTTCAATTCTGCATTACTGATATCAGCTGAGTTAATTCTATTTACTATGAACTCTTATGTTCGTTGCTTTTTGTTAAGTTTGGTTAATTGAAAGGAGCAGATTTCAAAGTCACAACACACGTGTATCTTCTTGGTACTATCATAAACGTTAGGATTAGATATAGCTTAATTGTTTGGGACAATATATACATATTATGATGTAATAATATGTGATGGCAACTATAATAATAAAGTTCGTTTCGCCGTTTACAATCTAAATACTGGATATAATATGTATTAGTTTTTGATAAAGTTTATTAGTGATGGGACACTTTGGACTCTATGTACGCCTCTCTTGTAGCTGTTGTATATGTTTAAAACAATTTTAAACTATATTACTTAATAAATCCTTCGACAATGTATTAATTTAAAAGTAAGGGAAAATCTTCATATTTTTAATCTTTTTATATTGTTGCCACAAACAAGTTATATGAGCTTGTAAAATCTCTTGTTCATAAGAAAGTTTTGAACTTGTTCAATAAAGAAAACTTCATAGTGGAAGGCTTTAATAATAGCTAATTTATAATTAATTAATTTGTAGTTTGAAAGACTTGTGGAGAGTAACGTAAAATAATAAAATAGTTTATCTATTGATTACTGTCGACAACTAAAAAATTGGGATATAAGATTGCTAGAAAATAGGATATAGTATAGCAGAGTAATTTTTATTTTTATTTAATATTATTATAGGTTTTTTTTATTCATTTAATTATTTTATCATACAAAAATTTATTTAACAGAACGTTGTTTCGAAATAAACAAAATGTTTCCATAGTAAAAAATATGTTCTAAAAAACGAGAACTTGAAATTATGTATTAGAAGATTCCTTCATTATAACGCTCAACAATACATACATATTATGTCTTTTTTTTTCAAATCAAATTTACTTTGCATGAAAAGAAGATAAGTGCTATATAAAGACTATCATGTAATGAAATTGAATCAAAAGATTGATTTCTAGCATACCGCTAACATGATAATGTCAACGAATCTCAAATTTTATATAAGTAACACTGGTAACACTAGCAACTCGTCCCCGCCACTCTCTAATACCTGAAAGCCATGTTACTCCAGGTCATAGTCTCTCCGACCAAGGAGTTTTCAACTAAGTATACCTGTTCAGTAATGAAGTTTAATTTTTATATTAAGTTTAAGTTTTCTAAGTTCATCGTAATGAACTCAGACATACACTTATTAACTTTACCCCTTATTGAACAGTACTCTGATAGTATATAGAAAGCCTGAATAGAGTTGTCACTAAGTATTTTGCAGTTCACTGAGTTGTTCCGGATGCGTCTAGATTCTAATAAACTTTGTGTCTACATTTAAACTAACTTTCTAATATGTTAATACTATACGGTAGCGTTCTACTTGTAAGATGTCATAATGACATGAATGATGTCTTAGATTACATTATTAACAAGTGTTTTTAGTTTTATAGCTTTTGGAGTTTTGTATATATTTAATCGAAGTTCAAAAGTTTACTTTAACCCACTTTTGATATAGATTTTAATCTTTAATTTAGAACGACAATGTAATTATTTCATTCTATCAAGGTCAAGTTTGATGAATAAACTTATAAATATTTTGACTTTAACTACTTATAAAACCTTTTATTATAAAATTGAGTCTATGAATTATAATTAGTTTTGACGAGTTCCCTACATTACAGCTTATCAACAGCAACTTTTTTTAAGTATAAAAATAGCGGTTACATATATTCGAATTATAGCTTAAAAAAGGTAAATGCTATATCGTATAAAAATAGATAATAGTTTAAAATTACTCTCATTAAACAAATAAGTAAAAGGGAATAGAAACATCACTCACGCTGAAGCACATCTATGTATTTCACTATATTCATGAAACTTCACCTATTTAACTATATTATATTACTTTATTTTTATAGTTGAATATTTCAACTTCACCAAAATCTGCCCAGTATATTTTTCGTGATGCGCTCCTAGATATAAAAACATTATTATAAGGTATATTATTATGTATAGACGTAGGTACAATAGATATGTATCTTCCTTTTAACTTTGTAAGTTAAAATGTAACCTACATTGTTGATGGGCGTTATTTTCGGCGAATGGGTGAAACATAACTTGAACTAATTTGAGTGAAGCCAGGCTAAACGCTACCGTGTCGGCAGCTCAAGCCAGAGGTGCTAAAGTTTTAATTAGTTAGCAACTTTCAAAGTCGCATTATGGTTTCCGCCTGTTTCGCTACATCGTTACGAGTCAATATTAAGTTAGATTCACGGGTGAATTATTCTCTTAGATAAGATGAATCTGGATCTAATCAAATTGAATTCCACCAAAAATGTGAACTCGAACTTTTAAGGTAATAATTAATTATGAATAAACAACATAAAACAAAAAACAATTAATCTTTTAGTCATAAATAAGATTGATACCTTTTTTTTAAGAAATAATTTTCATGGCAAAATGTAATAATTGAGAAATTATGAGAAGCCTTTTCGAAAGCTTTTAGAGCTTAAAGTCAAATCACCAATATTTCCAGAGAATAAGTTCGATAAAAATAATTGTTAAGCTTGAATGATGAAAAAGCTTTTAAAGTGCATCTTTATTTATCTATCAACTGTAAAAAAGAAATCGAATCGCTGAATTGATCTTAATAAAAGTGAAAGTGGTATAAAAATAGAGTATAAAAATTATTTCTCTTCGATTTGGGGACGGTAATAAATTGATAAAATTGTTTAAGATAATTTCAATAGTGCTATTATTTATAAGAGAATTGGCACTCAATAAATGTAACCAATGTGGCAGTAGTAGCCCAATGGTAACACGATCGCACTTCTGATATTTTCATTTTCTAATCATTTCTAAGATGATTACTGCTTGTCTGACGATGAAGGATAACATTATTAGGAAACCTGCATGTCTGAGAGAACCTAACAAATTTTTGAAAGATATGTATTTGACATATAATATGAAGTTTTTATGGAGCTTCTAACAAGTGAAGATCATTTCAGATACGTATAAGGTTATTGAAAACATGTGTCAATGTAATGATTTTTTGCAACTAACACACTTGGTAAATATTAAAATGTTATTTAAGGTTAATAAGGAAGAAGTATTAAATCACAGTTCGCTAGAGTGCTTTTCAAAAATCATGATCAAAAAGTGAGATTATTAGGTCGTTGGAAATATTCACGAGCTTTTTCTGAAAGACTTGTGGAATTTTAAATTAAGTTGTACGTTTGAAATTATGATTACTCTCACAAATGTCGAAGTGTTAGTTGTTTTTAAAAAGAAACACTGTTGCTTGCATCTGACTGGAACTGCTTATTACGTCATAGGATGTCTAAATTACAGTTTAATATAAGAATACATGAAAATAATGGGCTTTTACGAATACAAAAATATTTTTTTTTGTAATTAAATGAGTAAATTAAGTACTTAATAAAGTTTAAAATTTACTTGATTTTGCAAATTCCTATAAGAAGTTTACGTAACCAAAATAAACAACAAAAAGAAGACACAACCAAAAACCATTTACGAAAAATCTTATAGGTAATTAATATTAATGCTACAAAACCCAAAATTGTACAAATAAATATTATAATTATACCTCATAACATATAAGTTACTCATATTGTGATATAGGAGTATTATATGGATCATGAAAATTATTATAATATGATAATTTGATTATACTTTGAGAATATTTGTAATAAAAAATTTAATTTTATGACGTCATAAATATTATCTGTTTTGCACCTAGGCTTTAAATTTTACATATTTTTTCAATAAATAACTTTTAAGCTAAAATCAATCAACTTTTAATGTATTCGTGGTTTATTCGGTGGATATTGCTTTCATAAAACGCTTTATCTCTCCACAAAATGGTGATTGAAAAATTTACATTTTTGCGCTTGTTAATAACAAAAAAATTATTTTGAATACCTAGGTACTGCCTTTCAAAACCTAGTGTAACTTGTAAAGAATGTAGATAAATAAAACAGGTTTCCACTATATATTTTTTTAATTTAAAAATGTTTAAATTAAAAAAAGGAAAAAAGAGTTTCATTGAGTAGGTGTCAGTAAGTAATCTAGATATCTATTATATTTATTTTATTCATTACTATATTGTAGTGTGTTCTTGGTTAGTTAAAAAGCTTATACTTTGTATTTAAAAAATATTTTACTACTTATATTTGTATTATTATTGAATGACAAGTAGGTATACTTAAAAGTAAATATTATCTCTATGTAGGTTAAGTCAAGGGAAGACGTGAAAAATGAACATGGGAGCACCAGCAATAAGGGTTAATGTTTGGCCCTTGAGTAAATAGTTGTATTATACAACGCTATTATAGGAAGAATCCAAAAGTAAACAGATATTCGTTATAGCTTTTATATCACATACCTATAAGTAATATAGTATAAAAACACATAAATCTTAGGCATGCTTAATTTCCTAATTTTCTCAGCCAATCCCTTTACACAAAGATTCGTTTAACAAATAGACAAGAATTCGTTTAGCATGAAAATAATAAAACTTTATGTACAAACGAATATCAATGTTATTTCTTTTTGGAAGTCAGTCAAAAATAAAGTAGTAGGTACCTACAACTTGAACCGTATTCAATGAAATAATTACTTTTGATGAGGGTTATATTTATTAACAGGAGTCATAATTACTTGACACTTAGCTGAATTATGTTTTTTTTTTTATGGTAAAAACTGGCAGGAGGCTCACCTGATGGGAAGTGATCACCTCCGCCCATGGACATCTGCAAGCCAGGCTTGCAGACGCGTTGCCGGCCTTTCAGGAAAGGGAGGGATGGAGGAGGGAGGGAAGTGGGAGGGAGGGGGGAACGAAGGCGGAGGATGAAGGGAAGAGGGAGGGGGGAAGGAGAGTGGCCGGACTCTCACCCACCGGACGAAACGCGATAGCATAGCTGCCACTTCACGCCGGTCTTCTGTGAGAGAGTGGTACTAATGAACTATACGGGGCGTGCCGGCCCATTCGGTTGCTACCCGAAGGTAACAAGCATGGCACTACCTTATTAAATGTGTACTTTGTATATAGGCTATGCACATAATATTTTATATAATTGCCTATTCAAAATGATAAAATTAAACAAATAAAGGATTGGTACGGCATAGGAAATCTTAGAAGCAAAGTTGTACAAGATACTACAATTAGAATAGAATTAAGTGTTGCTTCAAATTAAGTTTTAGGTTTGGGAAAATGTAAACTATTATTACACTGTGTACATCACTCGAGTTAATTTAGATGAAATGTAGTAAATTAACTATCTCAAAGTAAACAATACAAAGGGTTAATTTCAAGGACCAAGGACGCACCCGTACGACTATTTTCATATCTCTTGTATGAAGGGTACTTAAAATAATTATGTGTTTCAACTTCCCAACACAGACCAGATGGTCTCATTCTTCATGCAAATTATTGTTTTACGGCTACAAGGGCGGAGTTCTGTTACAGAAGTTATGTATTTTATTATAAGAACCTTGGCCCTTCAATGTAACCCTCTTCATTAATGCGATGGAAGTAGAATAGAAGTACATAATTTTATTTTATGAACTTTACTAATTTTAATATACGATATTATACATATTTTTATGGCTTTAATATTAATTTAATATGGGTATTATAGTATGATAGTATTGTTTAAGCTAAATACATTTATTTTGTTTGTTTGAATGGACCTATCTCTCAAACTACCAGTTGGACTTTCGTAGATAAACAAACTTTCGTAGATATTCGAACAATCTGTTGCAAAAACATGTATATCCTATACACTAAAAATAAAAATATAAATAAAAATAAATCTTGTATGACACAGAATAATGACAAATTACAACCAATTTTACAGTCGAATCCATCAACGTGATATTATAAATGCTACGTGTTAATTAGGAGACTACTACAACACCCGCATCGAATATGCGATTGTCGATCGATCATTCCGACCACTAGTAATGGTTGTAACAAATTTAATTTCTTCACTCTTCCCTAATATTAAAGTTTTAATAATATGTTTGGAAATATTATTATAAATTAAAACAAGATAATAAAAGATTTTTAGAGCTTAGCTTTGGAAGTTCAGTTTGAAGCGGTAGCGGGTTCGAGTTCTGTTGAGGCCTTCATTTGCCGACTCAGATATTGTGTAGTAACCTTACAATGGAACTAGGTGGCGATTTGTGTTAATGTTCCAACATAATTACTTATATACCTACTTATTTACTTATTTTTTGACAGTGGCGCAAGTAACGTTGCCAAAATATCGGGAACTAGAGTTCTAAGCTTTTTAAAAAATAATATTGTCAGTGATTGACATTAAAAGTTAAAGACTTTTTATAGCTGACTATTAGAGCTAGACTGTTTAGCCCATTTGTTAAAAAACTAATTAAATTTATAGTGGATAATAAAATAAATCTATAACGTAGCTCTTAGATATTATTTCCATTATATTATAATCCTTTATTGTGCCATTTTATATTTTATATCGAGTAATAATCTTATTATTAGTGTAGGTTGCTCCATTTATTCATTCATAATTTAATTTTCATTCTCTATTTCCAAATTTCTAAATTACCGCTCAATTTCATTCGTGTCTTCCTCACAAAACGTGACACAGGCAGAGTGTATTGCATCTGTTAACGCAATTTTAAGCCATACCTAACGAAAAAAAGCCATTTTATTGGAGAACTTACATTATACTAGTATTATTTTATTTTATTGCAGAAAAGCCAAAAAAGTTGAAAAATCCATATCATTGTATTATCATCTTTTTATTATTGTAGGTATACATACTGATACTTGTATTATTGAAGTGGTAATTTGAAGTAAATTTTACTTCTCGCAGAGATCAAATCCAGACCATTACGCTTCAAGTTTCAACTAAACCAGTGGAATACCAATACTCTTTTCATTTCTTTTATTTTAGGAAAAAAAAAATAATATTCCAACTACCTCAATGACAATATCACTACTTAAATTAATCCTTTATTTATTATTTTAGTTGAAACGAAATAACGTTGGTTGTAACAAAGCAGGCTGCTGTTGGGAGGATTTGCTTTTAAGATTTAAAAGGGGCATAAGGCTTACTAATATTGTCTTTTATTAAGGCTTAGACCTAAAATATATCTAGATTTAGATTTAGATTTAGTATTATAATTTTAAAGCATCCATGGAATATATAAAAAATAGTTGACTTCTTAAACTAAATGTTTTGAATACTTATTTTGTCATTACACATTAAATATATTAAATTATTATAGGTAGTTATTTAAATTTCAATTTTGGATTTTAGTGAGTACATATGTAAAACTTATCTCAAAAAACTAGAAAATCGTGCACATAACCTATTATAGTCACTAACATTCTGCATTCAGATCCCCGTCTTTATCATTCACATATGCAGCACAGCCGTCAATTATTTATTAATTAGCTTCCAAAATTGTATATGGCTTGGATCGGTATATGGTAATTATATTAACAAACAGCAAAGCCGCATTATTGTTCGTTAATTATCATTTTTAATTAGTATTTAATGAACTCTAAATAATAAGTATTAATAATAAATGTTATATGCAAACAGAAATTAATGAATAAATGAAATAATTAGGTGTAATAAACTATTATAATATAACTTCGTATTCATTTTGTTTAGGTATGTATTTTATATAGGTACTTATTTACAAGTCGTGTACAAATTGAGTAATAATTATAACAAAGTACGTATAAAATAAATAAACCATGATATGCATTTATTTTTTTAATACCAATAAATTGTTTTAGTCTAAATCTGACAAGCTTAAAATTTTAAAATCACAGATTAATAATGCCTACTTTTTGCGAGTATTAAAAATAATAATAAAAAAATAAAAAATACAAATCAATAAATTTTATAGATATAGCTATTTAAAAAACAAATATTTTTTCAAAGCAACGAGATATACTTACTTATTATTATTTTTTATGTAACTAGTGACTCACCCTAGCTTTAGCGATTTAGCGCGAGCAAAGCCGCGGGTTCCGCTAGGTATACATATAAGTCTTCCTTTTTAATCACTCTGTCTATTCAAAAAACCGTTGCAGCATCAAAATCCGTTGTGTAGTTTTAAAGATCTAACCATACATAGGAACAGACAGACAGCGGGAAGCGACTTTATTTTATACTTATTTCCCGCGGCTTCGCACACGTTCGTTAAAGACAGGAAACCAAATTCTTTCTGAGTCGCGTGGTATGAGACCTCGTAGAACTAACACCCAACCTTCCCGTTTTTGCAACATTTTTCATTGATGATCCGCCCCTATATCCGCGTAGCGTGATGTAATATAGCTTATAGCCTTCCTCGATAAACGGACTATCCAACACAAAAAGAGGTTTTCAAATCGAACCAGTAGTTCCTGAGATTAGCGCGTTCAACCAAACAAACAAACAAACAAACTCTTCAGCTTTATAATATTAGTATAGAGTATGTAGTATTGAAACAAACAATATACGAAGGAAGTAGAAGAAGTATTTAAATACATTGCAAAAGGCAGGTAAGGGTAAAACAGTATCTTTAAAGTAGGCATTTCTTTAAATAAGTAACTAGTAACAAGACCTAATTCACATAGGGTCATATAATGAATTTTATGAGGCAAAAACGAATTTCGCCGTCGCTTCACCGAGCGGCCTTTGATCGAGATGCACGTCAAAAAGGAAAATCGGTTAGCTTTTTTCGCTTCTACGATCGACTACACTACAGTTTGTGACTAACGAAGTTTGAGTACAAAGTAGAATGAACAAAATTATAATCTTAGTGAGTTATAGTTTAACTAAAATGAAAAATGTATTATCTTCTTAATGTGTAAAATTGAGATATGACGATGCGATGAATTCCGAAACTACTTATCCAATTTTAACGTATTTTTTAAATATGTTTTCATGTCCGGCAAGATATTCCGGGCAGATAAACTTATATATAAGATAAACTTATAGGTGTATTTTATTCAGTAAACAAATAAGCTTACTACTAACTTAATTCAATGCCGCTAAGGAAATTGGTGGAAATTACATTGCCGCAAGGACGTTAAACGAAATAGATCAATTTTAACAAAGAAAAACAAGATAATTATAAATAATTAGGCTTCATTGTTTTATAACAGAACTTTCACTTGCATGTACCAGTAATTGATTGCGGTGAATGTTATGTCATCCTTACATTAATTTAATTCTTACACATTAGACAATTAAAAAAAGTCTGAGATTCTACTATCTACATTTTAGAACCGAGTTGTAAAATAGGAAAAAAAGGACGGTAGAGCGTTAGACTAGAGTTATTCGATTAATTCACATAATAAGAGGAAACAAAAAAAACTACAAATAAATATAAAAAAATATAAAATATACCTACCTACTAATAATTCAACAATAACTCAATATAAAAAATCATAGAAAAGTGCCAAAGCTGCATTAATATTGTTTTAAACGCAATTCTAATAGGTACAATAACAAAAAACAACCGAATTGAGAACTTTCCCAGTTTAAAGTTTGTTGAAAATTAAAACTATTTCTACTTTAACTACCACTACTCACTAGGTATATATTAAAAATATTTATAGTAAATGTAACTCTTAAATCCAACTTAAAAATATAATGAAGAAAAGCGTTTAATAAAGCTGCTAGGTTTATCTTGTATACTTTGCAATAGTCAACCCTTGTTAAGGCAACGCGATAGTTCCTGTCTTCAGCACACCTCACTGGCGGCAATTTATTGAGACTATCCATGTTATCTAGATGGTAAAGATTCTCATATATTTTTGGCTTTTGTATAAGCGATACACATTTATTTTAAAGCTACTTTCCATAAGTTAGCGAGAAAAAAAAAATTATCCAACAAAACTAAGTTATACTACACAAGACTACAAATAACAGTACAATTAAAATGGAATTTTCTTAAGTAACTTTAATATTTTGACTATATGTAACAATATTTGATAACGTAATCTTTTTTTTAATAATAAAATAAATATGTTGGGACATAATTGCACACAGTGCCATCTAGTTCCGTGGTAAGCTACCAAGGAAGCTTGTGTTACGGGTATCAGATAGTTGAAATACTACATATATAAGTTAAAATACATATTAAATAATATAAATATATAAACACCCATGACTGGAGTACAAACACCTGAGTTAAACAAATGAATGTCCTCAGCGAGAAAGTAGGGCCACTACAAACTGAGCCAATTTAAAATTACGTATTAATATTAATAAATTCTGTATTAAGTTGTAAACGTTTAAGTTTAAATTTAAGCTTTTTAAACGTTGCTGTGCATGATTTATCTAGCTAAGTTTTTCTTGCATGCATTAATGAATACATAAATAAGCTGAAGTGTGAAACAACAGAATTCCAGCCAATATAACTAGACAAATTGACTTTGGCATAGTCTGGAGTTGCCCATAGCTTTTATACAGCTGTACAAAATCCTATTAGATGCCACATTGTTCGGCGTTCGACATGCGCTGTCAGGCTTTCATCTCGCAAAGAAAAAAGGGTCACATTTCACACATAGTTTATTGGCTTATTCAACAAACAAAGCTCATGTTCTACAAAAAGATAATGATGATATAATAGTAAGGCAGTGGTAGCCCAGTGGTAACGCTTGCTTGGGTAACCGAGTGTTGCGGGTTCAAATCCGGGTCTCGCATCTCTGATATTTTCATGAGGGAATCTTTTCCAACATGATACCACTTATCTTACGGTGAAGGAAAGCATCGTAAGGAAACCTGCATGTTTGAGAGGACCTAGCAAGTTTTAGAAAGACATATTGTGAAGTACAATAGTACTTGTACTAGACCCTAATAGATGCATCATAGTGTATTCATTTATTATTACATATTTGATAAAATATTATTAAGCTTACTATTAGGGTGGTAACCCGGAACTCGGAAGGGATGATTGTAATCAGCAACTGGCTTGTAAACTTATAGGCATGACTTGCCTATTACCGCCTAAAGAAGAAGGTAGGGAAAGGACGACATAAATGTGCTTTGGGTGTTAACGACACCAATTATTATTTAATATTTATGATTTTGTTAATATTTGTGACATTGATTAACATAATGAGGTAGTAATGATAAAAATTATGAATTTTGAGTTAATAAAAAAATGATATTTATAAATTATATGCTTTTTGCATTTTTTTTTTCAATTTTTCTAAACATCATGTGTATTTTGTTTAAAGACATCTTATCTTAATAGCATATTTTCTAATCTATACATACATTAAAATAAAATTGAAGTGTCTTTTTAATTTCAAATTAACAGCTTTTCACTTACCGCATATGCAAGTTTAAATACGATACTAACATTAAAAAAAAAACAATTTTTAAAATTTTTGTCTGTTTGTTCCGGCTAATATCTGGAACGGCTGGACTGATTTTTACGGGGCTTTCACTCACAGATAGCTAATGTTATAAGGAGTAATTTAGCCTACTTTTATTTTTGAAAATTTATTTATTTTAACTAGTGGCACCCGCGGCTTCGCTCGCACTCAATCGCTAGTCAAAAATTACTATTTATCCTAGGTATATCCAAAAAACAAATTTTTTTGAATCGTGGAAACCATTACGTCACTAAAGTACAAAATTGAGTTATATTTCCTAATTGAGCCGAATTATAAAGGTCCCCGTCAAATTGGTTTGCGGTGTGTCCACCCTTTCGCCACAGCTCTGTAATTTTTGCAGCAACATATTAAGTCAAACAAGAGCAGGGTAATTTAAACTTGAAGCCAAATTTTAAGTTAAAATGAGGAGTACGAGCAATATACACAAATGTAATTTCACAGTAGCTATATGTAACTTTTTTAAATTGTATTCAACCCTTTAACATCCCACAACTGGGCACGGGCCTCTCATCATCAATACGAGGGGGATCAGGTCATATGGACTATGACCTGGCTCCACGCCACGCTGGCCTAATGCGGGTTGGCGGACTGTTATACAAGTGTACATGTCTTTCGAAAACTTCCTAGGTTCTCTGAGACATGCAGGTTTCCTCAAAATGTTTTCCTTTACCGTAAGACCAGTGTAAATCATGATAAAAAAGAGTCGGACATTATTTTTTTAAATACAAATGAGTTATATCTAAAAGACAACTCATATAATTTATGGATTTATTTAGAAATTATAACATCAAACACTCCACACAACTTGCTGTGAAACATTTCCCTATTAAAACAAATTGATTTCGGTTCAACAACTATCAACTTTGCCGTTGGCGTCCATCCGGGCAAATTCTGTAGTTAAACGACACTAGTTCCACATATTAGTTACCGTGCTCCAATATCAGTTGATATGACTTCATTATATTTTGCGCGTGGCACAAAATTGCTGACCACAGATTAATATTCATGGGAAAGTTTGTTAAATCCAGTCATAAACAGTCCAAACGGCACTGTTTATCTCCGATCGAATGTATTTTCGCTATTCAGTTTGTTTTTACAGTAAACTAGTAATTCCCGTGGCTCCGCCCGCTTTCTAATCACTATTAAAATATGGATTGGTAGAAGGATGAAAATTTAGGGTTCTAAGTATTTTTTGAAAAATCATAGAAAAAATAAAAATAAAAATTTAGTCTTAAAATAAGTATTCAAAACCTAAGGGAAAAAATGGCCTACGACCTATTCTCAGACTTTCTAATATACACAAAATCGATCAGACCGGTTTGGAGGAGTTCGATAACAAAATTATAGAATAGCCTATACACTAACATAGCCTTCAGTAAAGGTAATATTACGAAGACGATCCACTTTCAAAAATCTCATGCTGATTGTATAGCGATATCTATCCTGTCAAGACTGAGAATGCGGTGTCGTCGTGTCGTGATTCTAAATCGATCGTCACCCGCTTGTCATTTCCATACAAACCGAAACCGAACCCTTAAAATTTTAGTAAAGTTTGCATTAAAAGATACCCTTATTACTTTACTTAAATGACATATTAATTTTATATACAAACAATAGACAAAGCTGGTCTTGCATAATGTTGAACAGTATTATATATTCTTGTGTCAGAATATCAATTAGGATACATTAGAAGTTTCTTCAGCCGAATTGTTAAATTTTGCAAATAATGAAATATCTGTACAAAAGTAATACAATTTAAAGAAATATCGTAATATCATAATATGTCACACGACGAGAAAATATTAAATGAAATAAATATTTCTCCCTTTACATATCTTTTGATCATAAGTACCTTATTCTTCTCGATATATTGAAATCAAATAGAAAGTATTACTATTGGCGTCTAAAGCTTTTGTGAACAAGAGCCTTTAGCAGAATATAATTTACCACTTCAGGTGAATATGAAATTTTGTAACAAAGATTTTTTTGAGCTCTTGATTTTATTGCAATAATAATTTAATACTAATAAATAAATACTAATAAAAACATATGTACGAGTAATATTTATTACACAAACTTTAAATACATTACAGTTATTTTATGTAATTGTATCAAATTTAATAAAACTACGAGTATGATTGTGAATATAATAGAGGTTATTACTAGATATTTATCAGCAAACCTGATAATATACAGCCATTATGTTTGTTAGTTGTTCATCCATAATTTTAGCCTATTTTCTATATGATTCCAACTTCTAATTATCTGATATTCAAGCGACGAAATACACTTCCTAAGCAAATTTTTCGTGCAACATTTATCGTTACGCATTCTGGCCTGAAGCCAGTGCTTCGAACTCTCTAACAACTTTATTATGCATAACCTAATGTCATGTTAACCTAAATAAGCAGCAGAATTCTTGCCAAATTGTGCCTTTACATTTTCATTAGATCATGTCGCTGTCACCATGCGTACCTAATTAACGGTCTAGAGGCCGACAGCAGAGGCGGCCTTACCCATTGCGAGGCCCTGGGCCGCAGGTCTTTGCGAGGCCCTTTGTCCTCCGTGAAAAGTATGTGATGCGAAAGTAGGTCTGGTTGTTTGGTTTAGGTATTTGTCATGTTTGAGGAGAAATGTTTAAGTTATACAAATATAACTTAAACATTTCTCCTTTTTTTTTCCTTTTCATTTTAAATCATTATATTTTGTTTTTCTTTTCGTTTTAAAAAAAAAGTTTTGTTTAATTTTTTATGTATCTAATAAAGAATTTTATAAACAAATAATTTGTTTATAACTTAGTACATTTTTTGCGTATGGCTTTAGAGTTCAAGTGAGATTTTGGATAGCACGCAATTTTTGCTTACATGGGTTGGGGGCCCCCTTACCCCCGGGGCCCCGTATAATTGATACGGCTGATACAGCGGTAGCTACGCCCCTGACAATAATCCAACCCTAAGAAACCAATAAAAGGTTTTTTAATTTCAGCTGTATTTGTATTAAAAAATCTTATAATAATTGAAAGTTGCTCAACACGAGAACGTCGCGATTACAATCAAGACTAATAGAGTAATATTTAATATTTATTATTTTTTCAACAATTTGAGTCTTCACGTGACTTGTCATTTATTGTATGAGCTCATTTTGAATATTTTTTCCGATATAGTCGTCTTATCCTTTTCTTGGAACAGCTTTTCAAACCATTCCCTAAATTATTACATTTTAACATGCAATCTTTGTGCTGTTGACTAGATTCATGAGACTTTAGATAATCACCCAAGTGTTACCACACACTCCTTGATTTGATCCAATCTTTGTACCTCTGTATCTAGCCCGAATATTCGACATGGAAGGCAGTAAACGGCATCCTTTGTTTGTGAAAAATCATCCAGCGCCTGTCAAGCTTTTCACCGCTAACGAATGAATTTTTCAATTATGTTTTGAATGAATGAATTTTATATTTTACTTAACTAACTTTATTTTAAATTAACGTTGTGTTATAACCTTAATAAGCAATTAAGGATCAAAATCAAAAGCTTAAAATAAAAAATATATAGTTAAAAAATCTATATTTTTAAAAATTTGCTTATGTTGTTGCGCGAGGCCCCAGCAAGAGCGAGGCCCCGGGCGATTGCCCCGTTCGCCACCCCCTAAGGCCGCCCCTGGCCGACAGTATTATGATATAAGTAAAATGCCAGCATTTTTGATATCATAATTGGTACATAACAATCATATTTCCGAACAAAAAATGAATAGACTTTTTTTTCTCTTTATTTTTTATAGAGGGTTTTTTCACAATGTGAATATGTCACCCGAATAGACTTATTTACGCATAAAATTCGTATATTATAATCTATAATCATTGTAGCTTATGGTATACAAGCGATTCGCCCTCTCGTCTAGACTTAGACCCCCCTAACAATAGCCCATGAATCTTTAAAGCAATTTACAAACTAAACTGTAGGCCGATATTTAGTTAAATTAATTTAGCAAGTCCTCTGAATTATAAGAAAGTCATAATGATTTAGCAATTAGTCTATAACTGTAATGATAAATTAATGGTACAGACAGTTCATGGTACAGACGGACGGACGGACAGCAGAGTCTTATTAATAGCGTCCGTTTTACCCTTTGGGTACGGAACCCTAAAAATTAAATAGAATAAAAGTGAGCTGTTTGAGAAGTATAAGAGTGTTGACAGCTAACTTACGACAAAAACCAGTTAATTTGTATACTGTTTCAAGTATTGTTAAATTCGAAGTATGAAATAATTATGTACAGGAAAATTAGTTAGTATAATACTAAGCAGTAACTATTGTTCATATAAAACCTTTAAAATAAATTTGATGTAATTATTCTGGTCATGCCTACAAAAATTGCCGTGACCAGAAAAATGTATTTAGCCATTGTTTTATATTCTTCAAATTTATATAGACGGCTAACTCCCTGCTTAGTATTCTCGACTGAGGGCTCCGTTTTGTTTAAATTGAAACACGATATTTTAATCAATAAGTAAACCTCAGGGCAAACTCGTTGATAGTTAATCGGTAGAAAAATTTTAACGTTTTGCTTCTGTAAGTAAAGGGAAGTTAAAATTACTTTTTTGCTACCTACAAACTTTCTTACAGTTTAATTGTCTACGTAAATGATAAGGAGAATATTACATGCTCGCAAATACTCAATTTTCCAGCGTAGAATAATAAACAGCAGCTATATTCGGAATAATGTTAATAAAAGTAAAAATACATGTATTATGTATCAAAACTTCAAAGTAAATTATCTTAGAAATTTGGCGTTATACAACCAAACTTTTACATATTTTATATAAGTACATATATAAAAAAAAATTCTAGATTTTTCACTAATGTTCAAATTCTAATGATTTGAATCATTCTTCATTCTCACATTTATGGCATTGCTAGATGATTTTCGCTCCTCATGTATCATACTCGTTGACTTATACGTAATACGTTCATCCAGCTTACATATTACTACTTTATTCATCGTCCCCAGTTTCCCTTCTAACTGACATCCATTATATCAAAATAAAGGAAGATACATATGACTATATACAGTCCTCGACAATTACTCCTGTCTGAGGGCTCTCTATCACCCCTTGCTTTTCGGCAGAAACGACAGACGTCAAACATAATCATATGTAGGCACATATGTATATCACTTTCAGAAAATGTTTTCATTTGTATCAGCTACATTTGCAACAGCTCTCACTGATCTTACTAAAATTTAAGAGAGTTTTAATGAGATAAGCACGCACACTACTGTGAGACCGACTTTTTCATTCTATAAACCAATAAAAAAATATATTTTTGATATAATTAATCCTATCCTACATTGAAAAAGTTATTTTAATCACATTACCATCGGTTTTATATCTTCGAGAAGTAATAAGAATTATTGTACAGTATCTAAAAGTAACTTACGATGTATAGTACTGAATAAAATTACTATTTACGAACTTTACGAACATTAAAAATTTTGATGACCTTTATTGATCTTTACAATGATAGGTAAATAATGATTATGGTTTAAATTTCAACCATTGTGCGAATACTAGTCTCTGTATTTTTTATAGATGTTACTAAAATAATTATCATATCATTTTATATACAAAGCAGACGCAATTTCTCGCAAACTGATTATTCAAAATCGTATCATGTTATGTACAGAGATAACAAGCTAATACGTACACAAACGTGTGGCGTAAACTCGCCATATAACATACTGTAAGAGCTTATTCATGGTGTTATCCTCAAAGGACAAATATATTTATTGCTCAATTAAAAGCGTTTAATATATAACGGAAAAATAAATAATTAATTTATGCATGTTCTGATATTTTTTTTGTTATTGTTATTTTAATGTATGCAGTAAAAAACCAATGAAAAAACAAATGAGCATTATTCGACGACGTTCGGCTCAGTTTGTAGTGACTTGTTCTGCCTGCGGACGCGGGTTCGAGTCTTGGTTATTTATTTGTGTGATAAACTTTTTACCAATAAATTTTCAACTTTTTACCATGCTCTATAGTTCCATCGAGGATCGCCTCACGCCGCAGATCGTCTAATTTGGCTTACATGTCGACGTGTTTGTGACTGAGAAGACACAGGTCATCAGTGTAGTCTAGGTCATCTAAATGTTCAGTTAACACCCATTTTATACCGCGCTGTTTACCATCGTTTGATCTGTGCATTTTGTCATCTAGTACGATAAGGAACAGCAGAGGTGAAAGATAACAGCTGGATGAAAGCGCAGACAGACGAGTGGTTCGGTCTAAAATGTATATATCTAAATTCTCTCCTCAGCAGTGGTTCAACAGCCTTTGATAATTTGTCCAACAGCACCTTGCAGCCTAGCCTGTTTGTAACAAAATGCGAGGGTTGCGACAAAAATAATTCTGAAAATCGACATCTTTTTGTTTTGAATGTTTTGAAATTTTAATGATTACTTTGAATTTACATATGGTCTTTAGTTGGGCCCGACTTTGATTATTTTAAGTACTTAAAAAAATTAAGTACTGAGGTACAACATTTTTTGTTAAAAATTTTAAGTTTTTTCATTGCTCGCCACCTCTTGGGTACTCCATTAGTGGCCCAATTCATGATCATCAGATCATGTTCATAACTAAAATGTTGTATATATTATACTATAAACTGGTTTTTGTAAAACAAATATCCGTCCTGTACTGTAATTTGAAAATAAGATAAATTATTTTAGTAAATATCATAAAAACATACTCTATTTCCTTGTATTTGTAATATTATGTAAAATTTTCCTCTATCCTGTGAGTCTGTATCGATTAAAATGTTTCTAATCTCATATATTTCCTCATCTGTTTTTTATTTGTATTTCCATTTATAGCATTCGTTTTGAAACATACTTCCTTGACATGTCCCTTTGTATTGCATGATATACACTGTAAATTCTTAGATCTGCATTTATTGGCTTTATGGTTATTTTTCCAACATTTATAACACCTTATTTGTCTATATTTATTTGTATTTCCAAATGAGTTATTATGTAGTTTTGTTTTATATTATGTATTCTACATATAAAACGCATTTTAATTCTTTGTTATGTATATTAATAGAAGATTGTATCATCTGCTGACTTTCTTTTTTAGACAATTCAATTGCCTGAGCTACTTTTATAACATCTGGAAACTTTTCTGTCTGGTTTTTGTCATAACCTCTCTTTAGTTTCGTTGCATCTAAGATCTCTAATGAATTGCATAGTGAATGGGTTTGAAATTCTATGGCCCGATCTTAAAACTTTGATGATGATATAGATACTTTTGCGGAATAGAAAGCTCGGAGAAAAGAATTTTATTAATAAAAATCTTAAATTGAAAGTAAACTGTTATCTCATTATAAATATAACCTATGCTCTTGAAAATAGAACTAATTAGATTTTTAACTAAAATGCACACAATATTATTGTTATCTTTGTGGTAACTTCTAATATAAGTGGTTTATTAAAATTAAATTTTAACGTGACTATTTTTACTGGGACGCCGGAGGGTCCCATCCGAAGAATTTGCCACGGGCCTCAGATAGTATAGTTACGCCACTGCTTACTTCCTTAAGTATTTAACGCCATTTTTTTTGTTTAAGTACTTTATATTACAGTACAAAATAAGTTCAATCCTATAACACTTATAACATGATAATGTATTACAATACAAATAGTTTAACATTTAAGTAAATATTATAGAATTATATCATACGTCTTACTTAAAATCTAAATAGCAGATTAGTCATATAAATAGTGGCTCTATTTCTACCGAATCTCTTACCGAAATATCATCTCGATATATTATTACAAACGCAAAACCATGTACTTGGGTAATAACCTCAGTCGTAGCTCGCCCATAAATTTGAATATACTATGAGATCACAATTTCGATATACATATAATATATTTTTACTGTATTGGTGTGGTAATTTTGATATACAAAGTCACATTTTTTCACGTTTTACAAATTTTTCATAAATTTTTATGTTATATGTCGAGCACTTATTTTCGCTCTTGAGTCTTAAATAAAGCCTCATATATTTTGTCGTAATGCATGTATAATTGATGGCGTTACAGGCTTTATAGTTAATGACTACCGAGGGTGTCGTCTTGTTCAGGATTCAGACACATTGATTTAATAATACCTTTTTTTATTACGTACCTAGTCAGCCCTTTTTAACGTACCATCGCCGCTTCAAAACGAGGGGGATCATGCCATAGTCCACCATGCTAGCCAAGTGCGGGTTGGCGAACTTCACATGATGTATTTCGAAAACTTATAATGTTCTCTTAGATTGCATGTTTCCTCACGATGTTTCCTTTCTTCGTAAGAGAAACCACAATCTTGTTAGAAATGATTCGCACATAAAATATTAGAGGTGCGAGACCTGGATATGAACCAGCATCACTCGATTTTCCAAACGAGCGTGTTACCACTGGGCTACCACTGTCTTCTATTCTTTTTTTTATTATAACTAGTTGAATTTGAATGAATCTAAAGAAACCCTAGTCTGTCCCGTGATCATGTTTGCTGCAAAGCCTAAAAGTAAGGGTGTTAAATATTAAATAAATTCGTAAATATTAAAATTATTGGCACAGTATTTAAGATATACATACTTAAATAAGCTCGAGCTAAGTATTAATTGGATTTTTTATCAATAAAATAAAGTCTCCTTCTCAAAAAATCTAAGCAAAATTTAAATCACTATAGGTCAAGGAGACTAAACATATTAGAGCAATCTTAAACATATATCGCATTACAGTCAATTTACTCCGATTTTTTAAAGAATTCCGTCTACAATATCCTAATCCTGATGGAATTAGGAGATTGGCTTCATATTCGTTTCATATTAGATGATCATATTAAAAAATGACATACTGCAAATCGAAGTTGTCGAGACACGCACGTATTAAAAAAGAAGCACGTATTATAAAATAACAACACTTAACCTCACCTTTTTGGAAATCGGTTAAAATGAACTAATGGAATTCTTGTAGAAATTTAAACAGTAATTCGTGAGGTTATGTGGTATTTCTAATGACATATGGGAAGACATTTACGTAATGTAACAGCCAAAGTTCTGCATAAAATACATTACAAACGTACACAAATACAATGTATAGACATGGTATATAAATTAATATATAAACAAAATACAACACAAATAAACCAGCCAGACAGCCCAATGGTAACGGGTTCACTTGGAAATCTTAGTGAAGCGGGTTCAAATCCCGAGTCTTGTATTCTTTCGGGCTTCAAGATGTTTTCCGTTATTGTTAGACATTTGTTAATCATGTTAGGACTTGATTTTTTTTTGATTTGAGACAAAAAAAAGTATATTAAATAACAATATTCGTGGCATTACAATATTTATCTATTTAAACTATCTAGGTATATATAAAGAAGTCTGTTTCCAAAAAAAAAATATTAATTGCACTAAAACTACCACAAAGAAAAAGAGTTACCGAATGGACTTGTCTATGGCCTTTACTTATACATATGTATGTAGATAACAATTAATTCGTATTACATGTCATCTACATACAAATAACGTTTTATAGTGAAGTTATTAAAAAAATATAAAAAGTCTAAAGAGCTGTTCACAAGATTAATAATACAAATGAAATAAAATTAAATAAAAGGTTCAACACTTCAATACGTATGGTATTCAGCATTCGCAAACCCAAAACAAGCGAAGTTGACACGAGGCACCACAGGAAATATATACCTGTTTAAGATGCGCGACCCACACCCGCGTACAATCGCGTTGTTTTTACAAAGCATTCCCAATTTTTACCTGCCTATAGCATTGTGGTTGATAAACGTGATGAGAACTGATTGTATTGCTCTCGTCAAAAGAAATACTTCCCCAATCTATTATTCTCGGATTCTTTCTTATGTTTTTCATATAAAAAGGCGATACTGTTTTGTTAGTAAATATATACATAATGTATGCTATGTAACAATTTCTAATTATACCTACATTTTGTTTTTAAAGGTATTTTTACCAATATTTGTATTGAGAATCATGCGAAATTAATATTTACTTTTGTCCATCCATATGCTATGAAAGTTCAGAGTAACAATTAATAAGGAAAACGCTTGCAAATAACTTGTTTAGAATAAATCTGATTCGATAACCATGTGAAACACAATATAGAGCAAACGCAGACTAAGCTTTTAAAATAAGCTTTCCCATATTACTTGACATTAACCTTAAAGTCAGTTAGCGACCTTCTCAATAGTCGTTATTTTTAAATGACCAGTGACCGGTGAATTTGATGACCAACTCTACAAAAAACTATACTGCGTGAGCAGGATAGAGACTGCGTCAACGTGAAGCCTCCCGCGTGTACGGCATTTATCGCCGCGCGTTGAAACCCTCCGCGCGTCTTCTTAGACGATATTCGCGAGTGTAGTGGTAGTGAAGTAAAGTTTATAACATTTATTACAATGGGACTTAAAGTGATGTTATTAGTGGTATTAGTAGGCTCCGCCTTAGCTGAGAGCAAGCCTACTATCACTGAAAAACTTCTAGGAGATTCCGACCTTTCTGAGGTAAACTTTAAAACTTTTAACTAAGTTATATATTTCGTTGTTCCACTTTAAAGTTGTTTTATAATAATATAATAAAATGTTAAGAAAAAGTAAGCTTTATGTTAGCTCCAATTAAACTTTGTTTAAGTTTAAACTGTTTTTGTTTATTTATTTCGAGTGCACTTTTGTAGAAGCGCCAGCGAACGCCTTTCTAGTCCACTTGGTAGACGCCAAGTAAAGAACTTGTTAGGCGAGTTCGTGTTTTAAAAATGTATGTTTTTTAGTTCACTTTTTAAACCAAATTTTCTGTTTTATGATAAAATTAATTTACAAATATAATATAAAATTAATCTAATAATAATAATATAAATTTAATCTAAACTTATCCTGAATTCTAAAAAATACATTAATACATAATATAAAGAATATACAATATATAAATAAAATTGTATTTGAAATTTGAAACTATTAAATTATTTAAACAATTGTATTTTTCTAATATTTTAAGAAAGAGATAGACAAAATTGTAAAATGACCTTACTCGATGTATATTTTAATTAAATTAATTAAACTAATTGCATTAACTAATTGTGTAGCAATATCTATAATCTATATAAAATATTTTTTTTTCTCCATACAAACTTTTAAAAATTCGCTATATTCCGGTAATTTTAGTTGTACCATTTCAAATTTGCCGCATGCATGACATGACAAAACTATTGAAAACAGCTTTGCGATTAGGCATTAACAGTCATAAATCATAAAACTTTGCGAGCTTATTTGTAATGTACAAACACGGAATTGACATTATCTATATTCACCTGCTCTGTGTGTACAAATTTGCCAACCAAATTGGGGTACAAATTATAGATTCGCATTGCCTACATATTTAATAAAAAGGTCAAGTAAATAATAAGGGGTATGAACTATTTAAGAAATTATGCAATGACGGTTCCGATAAAGGCACATAAGCATTTAATTAACTCGGAAGAATTTATAATATCCAACAATATTTATAATTTCTACCTAACGTAACTAATCGACTAGATGTAGGTAATGTTTTTTGTATTACTAATGGACACGACAGCCAATGTACATATCTTAAATCCGAAAATTTCAATTTTTTTTAATAAGTAATAATCTGGGCCATTATGATATTTTTTTAAATAAAAAAGGCTCAAATCCACTAAACACAAAAAAACCATTAAAATCGGGCAAGCCTTTTAGGAGGAGTTCAGTCACAAACACACGCATAGAAGGACTATATGAAGATTATTGGTTGGGAACACTAAGGGCTATAGTAAAGCCAAATAACATTTTTAATTTTATTCTATACAGGCATTCAGGGCATTACAATTGTCTCGAAATACCTTAGTTCAGACCTAGTTACATACATATTATTAATACATTTAGAATATATTATGAAATTATGTGATTTAGGTTAAACCTATCAACATACACTCGATATAGCGTGGTCTTTAATACGCCTTTATAGAGCCACTTTGCGTATCTAATAAGATTTATTAAAGCCATCAGTCTGATTATGACCCACAAGCATGACTCATACAGTGCGTTGATCGAGAATTCCTTAGCGCTGACTGCTAATACAAAGGGACAGGTTGAATATGAATAATATATTGGAAAATGACTTACTCTGGCTTAGCTAAGACTTTAGTTTGGTCCTTTACTTAAGTGCTAATTAGGATTTATACTATTAAGACAGACTAATTTTATTGATTTTATCTTATGTGCTACTTCGAGTTGCGTACCAAAGATGTTTAAACAGTATATATACACATATAGTCAAAATTTCGTATTAATATTTTCGTATAACCTCGAGTATGTATATCTACCTTATAATGTTGGGCGATGATCACAGGTTACGTTTGCGTTCGAATCAAAATTGATATAAAGGAATCTTACCTAGTTTACGAACACACTTTAATATAAGACTTTGCAGGAATATAAAAACACCTATTACTTATTCTCATATTTCTTCGGAGTTTTACACGCGGTACTAGGAATCCACTAAACTTGGCTTGCTTACGACTTCACTGCAAACATACGTATGTAAATAATGCACAAACACCGAAATTATTTATTTATTATACATGTAAATCTCATATTATTATTATTTGATATATTCTTGCCCCTTTCAAGAGTGATTTGTTTGTGCCATTAACACAATTCGATTTACTTTATATATAATTATATAGACAATGATTTTAATTTAAACAAAGTAATTAATTACAATGAAAGTCACTTTAATAAGGTTTATAATTGCGTTGATAGAAAGTTTTAGTTCATTATACGACGATCACTGACTAAAAGTTTGCTTCTGTCGTTTAATCAAGATATCGACGTTCAGAGATTGTAAATAGGCATGTTTAATAAACTTTGTTTATTACAGATGGTTTTTCGTGTTGATCTAAGATTTTAATCGTTTGCTTTTTAAACTGATTGTATACGTATATTTTGATATACTTATATTTAAAAATGTTATTTATTACTAGTAGAACCCGCGGCTTCGCTCGCGCTAAATCTAGAGATGAATCCGAGCGAAGTGAGGGTGAGTCGTTTGTATAAGTTAAACATTTCCATCATACTTTATATATGTGTAACTCTAGCGGTTTTGGCAGCGCACGCCAGAATAGCTCGCAGATGATAGATTTTTTACTTCTTACTTGACACTTATCGTCATATTTTGGACAATTCACACAATATCTTTATAAATTGTAGCCTGTGTGTTATTCTGAAGTATAAGGTAGATTATTGTAAAGTTTCAATAAAATCCATTCAGTAGTTTTTATGTGAAAGAGTAATAAATATCCATTCATCCATACTTACAAACTTTCGCGTTTATTGACCGATTTCATAATATTAGTATAGATGAATTAATTTATTTACAAAGTATAATATCAGTAGGTACATCAGTACCTAGATGAAAATAAAAGTAAGGCTTCTGTTTCTATTTTCTACTTTTATATTAACAGCTTTTCTCTATATGCATATGAAAGTATATACGGTACTTACTCGTACTATATCAAAAAACTATTTGTAAAATTTTTGTACGTCTGTCTGTCAGTTCTGGCTTGTTTCTGAAACGGCTGGAACAATTTTGATGGGACTTTTACTATTTTACGCAGATAGCAAATGTTATAAAGAATAATAGAGCTACTTTTATTTTATTAGAAAATAATAAAGACCGTTTATGTTAACATACGCACAGCGAAGCTGGCCGGGTTTGCTAGTAATAAAATGACAACTAATGTATGTATAATGTACATCTTATTAACACATAACCTTTCCATTACTTTCCTAAAAATAATGATAACTTATTCAACAAGTGTTTGTAATTTAATAAAATAATAGTACCTAGTTTTCATTGTCTGATGATAGACCTTAGCAGTATTCCAATTACGTAAGGAGAAATGTAAAGTACGCTTTCTTTCCACCGGAAGACCATCTGTGTCTTTATTGCTAATTGGCCACATAAGGTTAATGAAACTAAGTAAGTTCAAATGAACTAGTTAAAGTAACCTAATAATAACGTTGTAAAATAATTCTTACAAATCGACGACACGTTTGGCTCAGTTGGTAGAGACCCTACTTTCTGCGCTAGCAGTCGTGGGTTCGAGTCCCGCTGGGGGCATTCACTTGTTGAGCACGAATGTTTGTTCTCTAGTCATGTGTGTTAATATTTATATTATGTGTGTATTAAAAATTTATATGTGTAGTATATCAACTATCTGGTATCCGTAATACAAGCCTCGTAGCTTAAAACGGAACTAGATGGCGCTGTTGTTAAAAATGTCCGAACATATTTTGATATATTATTAAAAAAATACTCTATATGTATCATTATGTCGTTTAATATTTATACGTACCTATTTTCGATTTACTACAACTAATCTACTTATACAAATAAATAATATAAAGTGTCAAATTAGCAACTTTTTATGCATATGAAAGTAAATGCGGTACGCACATACAATTAATAAAGTTTTTTCCGTCTGTTCCCGCTAATCTCCACAACAGCTAGGACGTTTTAGATGGAGGTTTCACCAGCAGATATTTAATTTAGGTTAATTTTATTTTAGAAATTTACAGCTCTCTACTGTACCTATTTGTACATTTCTATTGACAAATGCATATAGCTGTACATAAATGTAACTAAACGCGCAGCAAGGATAAAACACGTACATAAGACTCCGACTAAATAATACTATTTTCCTTCGCTAACTTTTAAGTTAGTTTTTACGAATTTGTGTTTTTAGAACATGCAATAGAAATATATAAAAATGTGTGAATGAAATTTGGGAATTACATGTCATGATTCTTATTTTAATGAATAACTTATACCCTTAGTGGTGTCTTGAGGGAAGAATTTGTCAAGAGTGACATGGGTTAATTTTTACGCCCCTAAAAGGTTTCGCAACAAAGACGATAAAAGTAAAAATTTTGCTAACTTACCTGTGCTATATTTGTACTGAATGGGCTTAAATGTCAAACATTTTCACCTAGTAAAAGGGGAAATGTGGGGTAAAAAGCATTTTTTGGCAGTATATGAAATTTATTAATAAAGTTGGAATCAATATTTTATAAAGATTTTTGGTGGGGAATTTCAACACATTTTTGTTTTTTTTTTTGCACTATAGGTACATTTTTTTCTTATTAATGACAATTATTTTTTCTGACTGAATATCAAAACTATCTGAAAAGAAAATGAAACAATTGACAATGTCTTACTTTTGGTAGAGAGGTCTTAACAGATTACTGTTATTTAAGATTCTTGGAACAAAAACGACGGCAATTAGGCAAATGGTCCATTTATTATATTAATCTTAAATTTGAAAATGCATTAAAAGCGGGATACTTTTGTGCAAATTCCTAAAGACAGCAATTCTATACTTTTTCGAAGATACTCAAGCTTCGACCTACTTTAATTGAATTGAAAGTCTCTTAGTCTTAGCCTTTCAATATTTCTTATTTACTTGTACTGCTATAAATATAAGAATATTATGTATTTGTTGTAGATTTTACAGGTCATACAACTTATATTTTAAGGTTTAGCTTTAGAAAAAAAACAATTTTCACTGAAAACCAATGAATTCAAAGTATGACTGCACTTTAATTTCATCGATACATAAATTACATATAGTAGTAGTGAAGTCGTTCCACATGACTCGTTCAGCGCGTCCTTATTATTTTTATTAAATCAACGCGATTGTAATACTTGACCCTCATAACATAATCTCATAATTGAATTAGGTTATTGTAATGTGCAAACGCTTTTGCTTACATTATAAAAATACATTCTTATACATACGAGCTAAAATATACGCAAAGTGCCTACGAATTTATAGTATTTGCAATAATAAATCGCTAAAAGAATTATCCAAATTTATAATTAAGAGAATATTTGAAAATCAATCCATAAGATAGTGTTAATTAAAATAAAATTTCGCCCAAATAATTTTGTGAAATAAAATAAATTGGCTTTATTCAGCGAAGCGACATCTGACGTTTTTTAGACAAAAAGTTCAATGTTGTAATTAGTTGTGTACTACTAGTTTAAGTCGTATATGAGATTGTACACTTCCACAAAATATTTACCAAGCCAAGTTCAAATGAATGTAACAGTATTAAGGAATTCTTCCTAGGTTTCCAGATTTTTTAACCTAAAAGAACAAAAGATTGCCGCTATATAAGCATGCTCCGTTTTTCTGTTTCTTTCAAAATAAAAATTGTCTGGAGGACATCTCTGACAAGACAGATCAGTGATAAATCTTACCGACGCCTTTACTTAACTGTAAATACAGCCTTTTATTCTTAGTGAGAGTGTTGTTTATATTCGTATAACTTAAATATATTGCTACAAAATATTGGAAAAATGTTTTTTCAATACAAAATGAGTACGCTATTCTAAATCTTAATAATAAAATAACAGAAAGTAATCGCTACACAAAGTAATTCGATGAATTTAATCAAAGGAAATACAGAGTGAAGATAAGAATTCTTCAAATCGTTCTTACAAAGAAGCAGAAACAAAAACAATCTTGGCTTCGCGGTTCAATAAAACACATCGATTACGCTTTGATACACTGTTGGTTGGTTAATTGGGCAGACGTCTCAAATGGTTGCATCCGTTTGGGTAATGTCTATATGTACGAATATGATACCATATTTATTTATATTATTCTCTCATACGCGGCCGGAAAGTTAAAATAAATTAAACGGTTTTTATAATTTTCTCATAAAATAAAAATAGCCAAAGTTACTCCTTATAATATTAGCTACCTGCGAGTGAAAGTCCCGTTAAAATCTTTAGAACCGTTTGAGAGATCCGCCGTGACAAACAGACAGACAGACTGACAAAAATAAAATAAAAATGATTTTTCGTACGTTAAAGCACCGTATATACTTTCATATACATTAAGTGAGAAGCTGTTAATTATGAAACGCAAGGTAGCTGGTACTGTAGACCGTAATGCTACTGTAGTTTTCCTTTGACGGTACCGTTTATGACTTTGTCTCTATGTAAAGAAAGGTGAGATTAAATTAATAATACAAGCATATACGCAGAGGTGTATCAGCTTTTAATAGCTAGTAACTGTTAGGGCATTTTTTGTTCATTTAAATATATTATGTATATTGTATATTCATTATCTAATATTCAATATAGCACATATTTGTTTATAGGTCCACGGTTTATGAAGTCACATTCTTACACATTATAATTTTTAATAAAGTTTTGACAGTCTCATTGTAACGCCGTGTGTTTTGTGTGTGTTTCCATGTGCCATTGGCGAAGTAACCTGTGATCGTCTTTAATCACATTTAAGCAATTAACAAGAGAATTGTATGAAATAAATAAGTACATGATATTATAGTGATTATCGTTCACTTACATCTTGAACATTGCTTGAATTTTTGTATTTTTTCTAACAATTGATAATTTTGAAGTTTGCTTGAAGGTTTCGTATAATATGCAGTTAGATACAACTAGTAAGTCAGAGATTACGACTGTCTGGTGTCGCTACTCTAAGCTCAATACACGTGCACGTGAAGTCGTAGACGCCTGTTAATAGATTAGGTAGAACAGTGACTGTGAAAGATTAACAATCTGTTCAGTTTCATTTGCCAGAGTTGTGGTCTCTATCATTCTTTTTTACAATACGCAGCTGTGAAAGAGATGGTTTAGTAAAGATACTAAGTTGAGGACCTACTTCCTTTTTTTAATTCGGTCAAATCAAATGTTTATTCCCAATCTCTTATTAAAGTATATGTAGTATTTAGTCCACTACGCTAGCCAAAAGCGAGTTGGCGGACTTGACATGTTTTTCTTAAACTTGCTAGGTACTCTCAGACATACAAATTTATTCACATTGTTTTCATTCACTGTAAGACAAGCGGTCAGAAATGATTCGCACATGAAAATATCAAATGTGCTAGAACCGGATTCGAACCCGTATCACTCTGTTACCACCTATCTTGTCTATAAAATTGAGGAGTTTCTATGATTCCATATCAGTATCAATATCAAGAATTTAAAAGATCTTACTCAAATATCTTCTAGGAAGTGGTGAGACATGTCATTAAATTAAAGTAGTGTAAAAAGTTGTTGCTGACCACAGAACGGTCTCGTGTTACTTACTTCCTCCAAGAAGCAATTATGACGGACAACGGGCCTCTTGTCAATTAACGGTCAGTTTAATTTTATTTGAGCTTCCTTTGTAAGGATAAGATTTATTCGATATACTGTTACAGTTTCCTCGTCGTGAGGACTTGATTTATAAGGCTTACATTTTTAATATGTCATACTTATTGTAAAATATTTGTTGTATTAGGTAAGGTAACTTAATGTGTAAAAGTTATGATTATCCAATAATCATTTCTATGGAAAAAAGAAGAACTAATCTGTTTCTTCATTGCTGAGTAAAATGATAAATTAACCGATTTCGCAATAATGATAATGACACGGCTATTCATTATTATAAATTTGAAAATGATTTAATTTATATGTACCTATATAATTCTTACGTCTTTATGCTAAAATGGCTGATCGGCTTTGATTAAGTTTAGAATGAAGTTTAATTCACAGAATGACTATATTTTTTTAAGCACTTGAGGACGTACCCGAAAAATACAAGGATATTCGCTAATTATTAATAGGAATGAAATTTCGGATATAATCTTCGATGTAACTTATCGCTCTATCTAACTTTGTAAGGGACGTATTGTGAGATTATTTGTTGTCCTTGCAAATTCTTTGGCGTTAAAATACCTAATTGAAAATGTCACTTAGACATTAAGTCAGGAAGGAGCTAATTAAAATATGTCCACTGTTCAGATTGCTTGTCCTGAACTAACTTCATTTGAAGTCGTACCGAATCCCGAGCGTAAATTTAAATGGTTATTTCAACTGATAAACTCATGATTTTAAAGCAAATAATTTTGTATCGCGCAGTTATTAATGTACGATGAAATTGTGGTTGCCTCTTACAATTTTATGTAGTAGTATTTCATGGATGTTCTGAACACGGTTCATTTTAAAGGCTTTTTATATTGAAATTTATTATAATGGAAGCATACTTATCACATTTTCCTGATACGACGAATTTTGTTTGTGCAGTGCACATAAATGTATCCTGCACTGGATTCTACTTATAAAAGGTTTTTTACATCGCATAGCAGTCACTATATTTTATTTAATGTGTTCCTTTCTAACGTCCTAATGCCCACGCATCCGTTCAATGTTAGGCTATAGTCCACCGCACTGGTCAAATGCTGGGTGGCAGACTTCACATGTCTTTTGAAAACCTGCCATGTTCTCTCAGACGTACAGGTTTCTTCGAAGAATTTTCTTTATACTTAAGAAAAGTGGTAATCATGTTTAGAAAGTTATACGCTCGCGAAAACATCGCAGATGTAACACCCGCTATTTAAAACCAATTCACTCTTTTTCCTAAGAGTACCTACCTACTACTCTACCACTACCTATCACCATAGTAATAAACATTCATATAAGATTGTTATACCGTAACTTAATAAAGGTATCCTGTTCTTACTTCCTGTATTCCTGGAGGTGACAAATAACAATTCTATAGGCGTAGATGCGGGCGTGTCATCTTTCTCGTTTTATATTCCATATACGTAAGATTATCGCTTGCCACGTATGTTGTAACACATCCCGTACGCCGAATGGAATTCCATCTACAGCTTTAAATTCATACTTTTCGGTAGAAAATTTTATATCTTCGAAATTTTAAGGTGTTACCTTAAAATTTCGAAGCTTGAATTTCTAAGCTTTATGTAAACAGGAAAAATATTTTTCTAACGTTATTATTAGGATAATGTAAATATGTAAATGATGTATTGATGTTCTTTTAATAAAACAAAAAATTTATAATGTATTCATTGAATAGATAATAAGCTTAAGAATAATTAATTTAATATGTATATTGAATTCAAATAGACATTTTTAATGTAATTAGTAATATCTACTAATACCACGTCGATTATATTGAAAAATACTCTAAATTAAAACAAAGAATACATCAACGCACGTCATGCATTTACGCGATAAAAGCTTTTTCAATATAAAATACAGGTAAAAATAAAGTGATTTTGAAGTGGCATTCAGATTTTAACGATACTGCACGAAAAATAAAATGCTTCGCGAAAATTTAAATATATTTTCTATATGCGATAATCTATATACATAAATACTTAGATACTTACTTTATATATAATTATATACTTTCAAATAAAAACAAGAAATATTTTTTAGAGAAAATAAAGATTACGTATACGCCTGTTTTTCCTTACACACAGTGACTTAATGGTTTCAAACCCTTGACCCGTGTCAAAATAGTTGCTGTTAAGCCTACTTTACTTAACAATTGTGATAAATCGATACTAATATATAAAGTTGTAGAGTTTATTTGTTTATACGCGCCAATATATGGATTTCCTGGCCTTATTTAAAAAATCCTTTTGGAAAAAATATTTTTGCAAAACGATTTTCTGGTTATCAGCTACGGTATGGTATCTTGCTACGGTATATATACTTATTATCCTATAAGTATAAAGGAAGAAGAAAAGAGTTATTTTATTTTGATAGGTTTTATAGATATAAGTTTTGTAAAAATTGCTCCAAAAATCAACTATTTTAATGTTTACATACATGAAAAACCATAACTGTCCTTCAGCCGCAGTCAGGTAAATGCGGGCGGAATTGCGAGAAAACGGTATCAGTTAATTTAATTTTAGGTAAAAAAGGTGGAATCACTAGAGTTACATTAATTTGCTTAATCCACAATTTGAAGATTATGCGAGTAGACATAATACGATGATGGAGACCTTACGTTAAGAAATTCATTACGTAATAGCTTTGCATGCTACCTGCGATTACCTTCGCTCTCAAAAGGTTAATCTAAGCATTGTATAGTATGGATTGTCAAAATACGGCCCGCTTATGAGATTTGATATGATTTAAATTATATTCATATACGATATTATTTACCTCCTAAAGAAATATATCTTATTAGAATTATGGGTAAGCCTGTATGTCTTGTTGACGTCGTATCTTAAGAACTGTTTTTTTACACTAAATTTGAACGATGCTGCTAATATTTGGAAGTAAAAACATAAAAAAATATATCTTGCAATTAAAATAATATTATGGCTTTACAAAGCATTTCTGTTTTAAAAAAATATATAAAACACGTGTCTCACAAAATATTTGGAACTCTGTCTAATTAAATTATTTTAGTATCAACTCAAAACTTATCAAAATGTTTGGTTTCAACTCTTGTAAATGTATACGTAGCCATTCATAATAATAACTTTCTAACCCTTTTAGTTTCGTATATTAAAGTACACCTGGTATAAAGTTAAATTGACTTCAAATTAAAGGATGAACTCGCTTTTATCAAGATGTTACTCGTAGTTATTACGTAGAGGATTATGTTGTTTAAATTACAGCTTAAAATTGTTAAATAAAGTAAAAGCAGTTATGTTTTTCTAATAATAAATCCTATATTCCTATATGTCTTAATTTATATATTTTCATTGATCATATAAAAAATGTATTGAACGAGCTTATTTGTATTGGATCTTTAGTGAAACTCTTAACATTTATTCTGTTAAGCAAAATGTACATGTAAATTATATTTTTTAATACAGTAATTTAAAATAACTTTAATGTTTTGTTAGACTTTTAGGTTATTTACTAATTTATATTAGGTCTTTGAGACATGATCATCGTGAGGAAAGAATGATAAAAAGATTAAATATCCGAAGATAATCTTGTGACATTCTCACAAATAAATACAAAAGAAATGACTATTTCTCTTTATTAAATCGATCAAAAAGCTTTTCTATTTCTACTAGCGACTTCTAGCGACTTTTGCAAGGTTTCACTAGATGCCTAATAGCCTGTTTGTAATGCCAGGTCTAGTGCACTTAATATGATGAATGAAAAAAAAATTCAAATCAAGTTAAGTATTATTCGATCAAATTAACCATAAACTTATAGTAGGGTAATAAACTCACGACTTAGTTATTAGAGTCTATTTCAATTCCCATGCGATTGAACAGTTAGGTTTTGCACAGTAGATTTAGAAGCAAAAGTAATTTTTCAATTAAGTTTTTTATAAGTATAGGTATGTGTCTTTAACTGACTATTTTGCATAATTATTTACTTTTAGCGACATACACGTTTCGTTGAATTTTTCCCTTAGTTAAGTTTGAAGTTGTATTATAGGTAATTGTGTTTCCGTGAGAATAAGAAAATCTCCCGCTTTAAAAAATCATGCCAACACGGCACTTTGTTTCGACGGGAAAAAAGAACAAACTAACAAACAAAACAACATTTTCAGATTTACAATATTATTATAGATATCATATTATATAGAGGCAAATTCAATAAGAAGAAAATTAAAGCACTCAATCACATAAGTATTATTTAAACCTAATAAATAATAACTGGCAAGAGCAATTTGTTTCAATCAGATTATGTAGTTATTTATTTAATTTGTCAATTTCATTATGTATTCATTCACATGTACACTTTGGAAAAACTGCTAAATTATTCCTACCTGCTCTATTTCAATTGGTGTAGACAATAAGACAAAAAAGTAGAAATATTTCGTTAATTAAACTGATACTTGATAATTATCCCTAGTTACAGTGATGTCTATATTTGATGACAAAAGGCATATTTATCTTTAATATACATACTTGTATACGTGTCGTGAAGAGGAAAGAGAGGGTGAAAATTCTGAAGTTTTATATATGAACTTTGAGGTGTACAATAAATACTTATGCACTCAGTGGTAACCCCATGTTTAGGGGAGAATGTATGTAAGTCGAACGTTATATACATGGTGCAGTACGTCGCCTACTCATGCATGGGCATAGTGAGAGGAAACGCGCAATACGCTTTTTTGCGTTCATTTACTTCAAAATATTTTTTTAGAAATATTAATCCTTACTAAAGTTATGAGTTTTTTTTTCCTTTCGCGAAGTAATGTTAATAAAAAACATAAAGTTATGTACCATTTAAAACATATAAAATGTTTAAATAAACTATATAATCCTAAAACTACAATTACTTATATAATTAAAGATCTTTCCAATTTGAATGTCAAACATTATACATTTTATTTACCAAGGCCATATTTTTCAATTAATAAGTAAATTGATTTCTATAGATGATAAAATATAACATAAGCAAACGAAAAATTTTAAAACTCAGTTTTGTCTTATTATAAAATCAGACGTTACTTTTTAGTAAAATGAGGAATAAAATTATTGTATAAATAAAAACTTCATTATTTAATACTAAATATACATTATAAAGAGGGGTAGCTCAATGGTAAATCGCTCGCTTGGATAATTGTGAAGTGTGAGTGAAGCGGGTTCAAATTTGGGTATCGCACTTCTGATATTTTCATGTAATTCATTTCTATCATGATAACCACTTGTCTTACGTTGAAGGACAACATCCGGTGAGGAAACCTGCATGTCTGAGAGAATAGCAAGTTTTGGAAAGAAATGTGAAGTCCCACTTGGCTAGAGTGGTGGAGTAGGCATTATACCCCTCGTATTAAAAGTAGGCCCGAACCCAGCAGTGGGACGTGAAATAGAGTTAATAAGGTTATACAAAATAACCTTATTAATTATTAGCTTAATATTGATAAACATGTTTGCTTATGTATGTAGAATGTACATACTTGACCGTACTCGTCAACACTCTTGGTTTAAATAGGGTCACAATGATTTAATTTAAATAATGCCTGAAAACAGCTTTGAAAAGTAAATGAAGGGATGAAAAGTTATGAAATGGATTTTAATTTTCATCTCTAACTTATTTTACCACCCTACGGTTAATTTTGAATTGGCACAGGATTTTTTTATTTTTTAATGTACTATTTAATAATTAATTTACTACTGAATCGCATATTTAGCTTTTCTAACAATAAAATAATCGTACTTGAATTGATAAAAAATAACTCTCTCTCTCTCTCTCTCTCCTCACTCTTTAAATAGTGATTCAACGGCGCGTATATTTTCTCTAAAAAAACAATTTTGCTGCTCAGTTACTGAGTAGAGATAAACTAATAAGCATTATTTACACTTAATATTAATAAAGATTATAATTTATGTTAAATTATACAAGAGACAATGAAATTAAAATATTTTCTATACACTTGAAATATTATTCTAGTCTAATTATGCAAATTGATTTCTCTGGAACATCGTAGAGCTTAAGCTTTATTGCAAGCCATTCCCGACCGAGGGTGTTATTTATAAAGTCTATTACATTTTGGAGTAATTTTCTTTAGATATGGTTTTTCTTATGAAATTCTTCAGTAATGGTTATGAAATGGATGATGTACTACTTCCTTTCTCGTTTAACATTCTGCTTTACTTATATGAGAATAAAATATGGAGTTCTTTTAATTATAATAATTTCTTATACAAGACTACTTTTTTAATTCAGACTCCCTGCTAAAAAAGTAGCACAAATATCCGTCCAGTAATTAAAATAAATAAAATTTCTAAAATAACACTAGCCTAAGTTACTTATAATATTATCTATCTGCAAGTGAAAATCTCGTCAAAATCGGTCTAGCCGTTACAGAGATTAGTTAAACAACAGACAGACAAAAGTTTTAAAAATTGATTTTTTATTTACGTACGGTATATAAATTTTCATATGCATTTAGTGATAATCTGTTAATTTGAAATTAAAAACATACACTTCAATATTATTTATAAATCTATATAAATGACTGTATTGCAGCATTGTTCGTATTTATAAATGATACTTTCTCTAGCTATGGAATCATTTCTATATAAAAATCTTAAAAAACAATAAAATAATTAAAAAGCTCCATCAGAAAGCTTTAAAAGAATGACCTCTTTAATTAAAATTTTTGGGCTTTCAGTAATTTTTCTTCATTAAACATAGTTATGAAAAATGTATATTATTTCAACTTTAGAGGTATACAAAAGAAAAGCTATTGTTCTACCGCATTAGCAAAACAGTAATTACATGACATTGCAAATAAAAAGGCTACGTGTAAAATCTTGTTACGTGAAGTATATGTGAAGTATTAATTGGATGGAGTACTTGTCCGAACGTGACTTGCGCGTACTATTGTCTGACATCCGTTCGTTTATCGCGATTCCTGGTACCGTCCTTATACGGCTGCGGCGCTTTCAAGTGCCCTCTAACTTGTAGGACATGTTAAATGTATGTTTAGTAAAGATATTAATATTTAATATTTTATTATGTAATATTATGTTGATTGAAATATGATTTATTATTTAAAAGAACTTTATGAACTTAGTCGTGTATGAAATCAGGTTTTGTTCGCAGCTATGCTATCACAGTATTCGTGAAAAAATAATAAATAGGCTGACAGACAATTTCAGATTACTTGCAGTAAATACAAAAAAATAAGTAATAAGATGTACCAATTTTATCTATATTCTATATATCTATATGAAAAGTACCGTTGTATTAGTATATAGTAGTAGTAGTAAATAGTAGTAAGTGCGTAAGTACACACCCGAGCGAAGCGATGATAAGTAGGTACTACAACATAAAACATGCAACTTCATTGATGAAAAGTAGAGATAAAAAGTATAATTTGAGAAAACTATTGAAAACATATTTTTTGTAACTTAATTTTATTTTAATATTATTAGTATGATAATATACATCAGGAAAATGTACAGCTCCCATGAGGAAATAGATATGTTTGGATAAAACTTCTTTTAATATAAGATAAGGAGTATATGCTTTGAGTTTAGTGAGCGAAAAATGGACTAGCTGGACTAAAACTGCAATTCTTACTGATATTTTATATGCGAAAGTAACTGTCTATCTGTCTGTTTTCGCTTTCACGCCAAAACTACTAAACCGCTGAAATAGGAGATGAAATTTTTGTATGGAAATTAAGTTATTTTTAAAGCTAGAAGTTTGAAACTTATTTTTAGGCTTTTGATTACATATAAATAAATAAGACATTCAAAGTTTGTAAAAATTTTATCCTAAAGGGGATACCTAGGGACGAACCCGAGCAAAGCGAAGTTGAATCGCTAGTAGTATATTATATATTATATATACTAGCATATACTAGCATATTATATTTGTTTTTATAATTACTATAGACTAACATAATACATTTTAATTTAATAATAATGTTAATTTCAATTCAATTATTTGTAACTAGCACATACCATTATAGAGTAATTATTAAGATCGAAAAACTACCTATAAAGCTATATAATAACCTCTATTTGAGGCTAACGTGCACAAAATTTAAATTAAATATTATCGGTCTGTTTTCAAATTAATCAATTTAAAGAGAAAAAAAACTATTTTTGTAAGACCGACTTTCCCGTGAAATCTGTTGAAATTGATTAGACGAGAAACAGTTTTTATTTAGCTGTAGTATTGTCATTGAAAATATTGAAGAATCAATTACTACTAACAGACAGGCGTATCGAAGTAATTAATCGTAGGTAACAGTAGGTACGTAATTTGAGTTTGAGAATATTCCCTCGTACATTAATGCCAGTTTCTTCATTATATTCCTTTATTATATTTATATACTTAGATACTTTACGTTCATTCTACTCTTTAAAACTTTTTTATAGTATTGGTAAAATTAACAAAATTATGATTTTATTTAAAATAAATAAAGTTATGAAATCATTTAACTACTACATCATTTCTAGCCGTAGTTTGTCATGTTATATAACATAGTTAACTGAGGGTCGCAATATCTCGCCGATAATCCCCATAGCATTCGTATTGAATGTGGTTATCCCAGCTTCTTCCTGAATTTAAAATTCGTTTGTGGCCCATTGAACACGTCATCATTGTTAATTTATGGCCTCCCTTACCCATGTCAATAATATTAGATGAAGCGTGATCAGTGTATACATTTGCTGATAGAAATTTGCAATTTGCTTAATACGAAATGGGGAAGACTAATAACTTCCTGGTGACTGTCGATGCGGAATACATTTCAAAAATAGGGACATTTGAAAATATTTATTGATATATCTATACTTCTATACTAATATTACAAAGAAGTAAAGTTTGTTTATTTGTTAAATTGTAAGGGGTAATCTCTGGATCTACTGAACCGATTTTAAAAATTCTTTCACCAACAGAAAGCCACATTATTGCTGAGTGTCATAGGTTATATATACAAAACCGATAAATGAAAAGGCTTTTACGTGGTAGTCCATTTTGCAAAGTGAATCGGAGAAAAAACGGTCGAATGAAAGCGTTTCTTACGAACGCTGCCTTAACTATGAAAGATATATTTTTAAGTTCTAGAGAAAAGATGTGGAGCTTGAAAATGCCTACAAAAAGACAACTATAAGCATATGTCTAACTTTTATATTTAAGTTACAAAAAGTAGTTTTATTAATATTAGTATAGATAATTTAATTTTTAATATTAATAAAATAATTTATATTATTTAAACAATCTGTACTAAAAAAGGATTATTAACATTATGCCCAACGAAGTGGGCACGGGTCAGCTAGTTTTAATTAAATGTTTTATTTGTATAACGAGTGACTCGTCCTAGCTTCGCTCGGGTTTATTCGTGGGCATGTGTTAACGATTAGTATAGACTTCTAAGACTTCTCCTAATTGATATTTCCTCGCAGTAAAAAATGTATATATAGGATATATGTGGGCCCGGATTTCCAGCCGTAATCATACCAAATTTCATGATAATCCGTTTAATGGATTTCTCGTAATAGATCGCCAGACAAACAGACACAAAATGTTATAAAATGACACATGATAAATAGTAAAGATTTGGCAAAATATATTTTATGTTTCAAATGCCTATAGATAAATATTATTTTTTTTATTTACCAAATCTAGATGTTTATCTCCAGTTCTTATAATTTAATTGTTTCTACCTACATTTAAACTGTAGTTCATTTTCACAATTAATATTTGGCCACTCACCCACGTATCTTTTATTTAATTCTTATTTACATTTCAAATAACAGTGCCAATAAAAATGTTCATGATATTCATATTAATTTATGAAACGACGACGAAGTCTAATTTATTATTCCTTATTCCTGTCATAATAAAAATTTCATTGAATATTAATAACATTCTTCACTTAAAACTCGTCTGAAGAGCTTCTTTCTCATAATTTGGAATTTAAAATAATTACATTTGTAAAAAAATTATTAAAAGTAGCTATATTTTTAGTAATAAAGGCAGATGAGTGCAATATTACATCAGTAGTTCAGGTTATGCTGGCTAATAACGGTCTACAAAGCAATGGCCACGACCAGGGATAATGTAACAATGCATTTGATCTAGACGCATTTACGTAGCATGGAAATATCTACACTAATAAAAACTTATTTATATATTTACATTTATCACAATGAATACTTAAAGTAAGTCTGTACATAAATATATATACCATCAAATTGTAATAAAGGGTGAGATATTGTTTTCCCACCGCGAAGGCACAGTACTATCAACTGAGTGACATGTGATTGTGAACCATATGTAGCCGTATGGAATATGAGATGTATTAGTCTTAGTGTAAAAGATAACCGATATGTAATTTAATCATACAATAGGTATATATGTAGAGATATGTATGTATGTATAGAGATGTAGTTATTTGCCTCTATAACACTTCACTATAATATATATTGTACATATAAACAGGTTGTGATATATAGGTATAATATTGTCATCAGTATTTTTGTTTATGTGTTATTAAATAATACTCGTAAATATTAAATAAAATAAGTTATTGATCAACTATAATAACTACAATACTATAAACAGTTATTTGGTACCATTAAGTTGATCTGATAATAGAATCAAGTAAAGCCATTTCTAATTAAGGCATATTATTTGATCGGTTTTCACAAATGTGTCACACATTACAGCGGTTGGTTAAAAACTTGTTTCTATCTACATATTTGCTATCACACAGAAACCTATCTTTTTTCGAGTATTATGTACATTGCCGTTATTGTTATGTGGAACAATATAAATTAATTATAAGAAAATGTGTTTAATGTGGTTTAGCATTGTTTGTATTTCACTAAGGAGACTAAAGTAAACTTCTATCGTAATTTAGTTTAGTATTCAACTATATTTAGACGTCTAGCCGAATTATTTATAATAAAATTTACAGACGAGATTAATTCAGTAGTCGATAATCATTATTCATGTAATCATGCAACATTATAATAGACTTACAGCTGTATTTCTCTATAAAGTTACGACTAAATCTAATTAGTACTTATAGTGTAAAAGCTAAGCCACCGCAGGACTTCTCATTGACGTAAATAGCTTGGCCGATTAAAGCATTTGCAATGTAAATGGACTCCACTAACCCTTCTGTTGGTTATAAACTTGTTTGTGAGTTTTGTATAAATAGTAATAGATTTAATTAATTGTTAAAATGTTATTATTATTATATCCAGGCAATAGTCAATTTTATATAATAAACTAGCGACTTGCTCTTGTCTCTCGCTCGTCCCTAGATTTAGCGCGAGTAAAACCACGAGTTCCGCTAGTTATTCATAATATAAACCTTCCTCTTGAATCACTCTATCTATTAAAAAACGCAACAAAATCCGTAGAGTAGTTTTAAAGATCTGAGCATACTAGGGACAGACAGACGGGAAGCGACTTTGTTTTATACTATGTAGTGACTATTAGACTCACCCTTGTTCTGCTCGGGTTCATCCGTACTCCTTAGTTAGGTTTTAACGGTTATTATAGATTTCTCAGAAATTATATATTTCCCTACAGTAAAAAGAATTCTAAATGTGATCTGGTTAACCAGCTGTATAAAAATATTAGATTAGATATTGTTAGATTATCTTCGTTATAAGGCCGCCGTCGTAGGTACATCTCTTTTCCTTTTCGTATTATTTTATTTACTATTTTATTGTGCTAAAATTATATTAAATAATAAATATTAATGAAAAAAATGATTTTTATTCTTTTAAACAAAATTAAAATGTAATTTATTCATATTACATAATACAAGTAGATTCACTTGTGTTTGCCCACAAATTAAGGCATGTGACGGCGATACATAATAAAAAGCCTTTATAACATTACACTTATGCCATTTTCAATTTGGCAGGTTGTTACCAACTTTGCACTTTGACTTTTAAAGCATTAAGCACGCTGTAATCAACCCTACGACTTCCGGCGTATTTGCCAGAGCGAAGCAGACACGTGTCACAGTACCCCATGCCATCAAAATTACAATAAAATAGAACATATAGTATTAATGCTAATATTGGTATGTGTATATATGTGTGTTTGTTACTTATTAGAGCTTAAAAAGCTCGACAGATTTTGATAAAGCTTACTATACTAACAAAGCATAATTTTCAGTGACACATAGTCTATTATTAGGCACATGGGGCTTTCAAGGAAGCTAAGACACTAGTCTCTATACTACTACACTAGTATCTACGAATTATATAAAAATAATAAGGTACTTCACAGAAGCGTGAAATTAGATGAACGTAGCATTTTGCGCTGAGGGATATGACCTTATGTCCTTATTTTTGTATATAATTGTGTTTTAAATATTAAAATCCAATAGTGTTTAAAATCTGTTGTGTCAACAAATTCCCAAATTAAGCAATGGTTCATTAAAATTTTATTGCAAACATTATGCACCCGTATTATCGCGGAACATGTAATGGCCGCTGATAACTCTTGACAAATATGCGAAATTATAATCCGATAAAATTAAACTATAAATAATTATATCCGAAACTGAAAATATAAATAAAAATAACTTTTGAGCTTCAGATGGACAATGTAATGCGAATCAAGCTTTAGTCAACCATGATGATGCAAGCCCCTTTCATTCGGTCTTCCAAGCGAGCATGGTACCAATTAAATACCATATAGCTAATTACATAAATTATACTATTATATTTTAAAAATACATTTAAAATTTTCTACCATTTACTATTTTCTTGCAATTTATAAAGCAATTTTCTGTAATCCAGATCATAGCAAGCACTTGTAAATAAAAAAGGTAAGAATAGGATTTCTAATTTCTACAGCAATAGTAACAGTCAGACATACGTGACAATATACAACCGTGAATGTAAATAAGTTTTGCCCTTATTCCATAATCCCTTCGTTCCCCTGATTTTTGCCCTTCATAGTAATATAGCATAAAAAATGTTACACAACTTCCTTTTGTTAGTATAAGATTACCAGCTTATAATAGTGTCGTATAAAGGCAGACCCTACCGGAGCAAGAGTATGCGGGTCGTCATTGTTGAACGCTGAATAATAATATTCAATTTTGATTATATTTATGCCGATTAGGGTAAGCCTGGCTTAGATAAACGCTATTAATCTCAGAAGTATAACTTTCTATTGTATACCTACATCTATATACATAATAAATTAATTCAGAGTCGAATCTGCATTTGAAAAAAAACTTAAAATAGTGGCTTATATACAGACCAAATTTACAGTTTTTAGAACCACTGGACAAATTTTGATGAAATTTACTATTATGATAGCTGGATCAACATAATATAGTATACTTAAATTAACTTAAATTAATATAACTTATGTTCTTTAACCCTAATAGAGAAATCAAAACCAAACTTTAAAACGTATCGAGTGACGAACCCAGGCAAGCCAGGATGAGTCGCTAGGTGAGTCCATAAAATGTATAAAAATGAAAATATCATCAATAAGTGATAGTAGTACTCAAAATATCAGTTAACAAATAATTCCAAATTAAATTATTATTTTCCTTCTAGTTATTCCTGATGGACGTCATTTATATCATTAGATAAAAATGTTTCTTGTAAAAAGGAATATTGTTAACGAAAACGTTAATAAGGTCAAACTAAAACATAAACCAAATTAGTTTATCATGACATTAATATTTTCTGACTAAAGCAATAACTAAATTTAAGCACGATGGCAAACAAGATAATTCTAACAAACATCGTTGATAGTAACCCAAATATATTATAATCCTTATTCCGTATTCTATACATGTATGGACATATTTTGAAGTTTAACTTTCCTCGCTTCTGCGAAGTCGGTAAAAAGCGGGTAATTTATCGGAAGCCCCTCAAGGACGTGTTCCGGTTTCGAAGCCGCCCACTGCTAGGGCTTCCGTTGGTAACTAACTTATAGTCAGCAAATTTTTAACGACCGTGCGAAAAGTAGCTCGTTAAAATTATGTAGGAAAATAACTTTAGTCCAACCATTAGTATTTTTTAACTTTTATACATTATATTTCATAATATATATGTGAACCTAACATAAGTTAACGACAATATCATAATTCTGGGACGTGATTAAGTTTGCCATAATTTCATTTAAGGGTTTTTTCACTTAAGAATTTCATGCCCTCCAAATTATAAGTCCCCGTATGCGAAAAGTATTTTTGTTGATTTAACTTTAAATTGATAGTTATTATTATAAATAACATAGAATAAATAATAACATTAAAACTTTATTACGTACATAAATAGTTAAAGCTGTTTAATATTTGCAAAGCGGAGGTTTTATGTACCATGTATGTTTTATTTTACTGTATTACCTATAAAAGAAAAAGGAATAGGGAAAACAATAATTTAAAAGTTCCAAGCAATTTCACAATGAACAGATGTTATATTGTGACCATTTGCCTTCTGTTACATTGACTGTTACATCAATTACTCAAGAAATTCAATTTTATTCATGTGTTTATAGTAATTGATTTAACCAACAAAACACTTTTATCGGCTGTCAATTGATTGTCTAAAAGTGGCGCATAGAATTTGGCGATGCGCCCGTTTTGCCCCTTCCTAGCATTCTCTCTAATCCAATCAATTTGGCTTAATCAGCTTATTGTTGTATTATTATTTCCCAAAATGTCGCGTACAACCGTGCCAAATGACAGCATTTAAGTATGTCATATTAAACAATGCTTAATACTATCGTAGTATTGAATGCTTTCAATCTCCCAAAACGATCAATGTCAAAAGCAGCCAGTCTTGCATTACATACGTACTTACATCTAATTAAGTTTTCCATTTAATACTTTGTTAGGTTTACGCGAATATTTGACATTATAAATGAAACTATCGTTATAGTTTAATTTGTATAATTTCCATTTATTAACGAAAGTGAATTTGGTATAGGTAAGGGTAATGAAATTTAAATGTAACGTTAACATTCAATATTATTAAATATTCCACACAATTATTTGTATTCATACCTTTTTAATGTCCCATTGATGGGTATGGGGAATCCTTAGATATGAGACAAGTCAGGCCAATATACACCAAGCTGGCCAAGTGCGGGTTGGCGGAAAAAGATTTGAACATGTTTTATTCGGTTTCCCAAGCACGCCCGTTACTATCGGGCTACCACTGCCTGCATTAAATACAATCCTTTTTTTTCGATGTAACTTTTTTACCTTATTTTTACTTGTACCTTAAATCAACTATAGTGGTTCTATAAATGTATCATAAACAATGAATATATTTATTTTATCATACTCAATTTCATTTCCCTAAAACTATAATAACAAAATAAAGCGGAACGAAAATTCGTAACCCAATAGTGGCTGGTTTTATAAAGGAGATATGATCTGGAGCTTATAAAAATGTTTTACAAGAGGCGCTTTATCTTAAACTTATATCGAATGCAACCGAGCGTCGTTTGGAGCCGTCGGCGAATCAAAGGATTGCTTCAGCAAGATATTCTTACTTGGTGGTCTGACATTAACCCCTAATCTATTTTATGTCGTACATTACTCAGTATATCATACAAAGGAATTCCAAGATCTCGTAGTATTACGAGGTTATAACAAAAGAGGAAAAGTAGCTTCAGTAGTTGCTTTTTGAAATACTCATTATTGTCGATACTGAGGCCGAATATTTAGTTTTTATAATTTTCGTCTGTTTTTCGGTGACTGCATGACAAAACCATTGGACTTATTTTGATGAAATATACTCGTATTGTGATGATAGCTTGCTATCCGGATCAAAATGTAGGCGCAAAAATTTCACATCTCGGAGAAATCTATAGGTTCTGGGGAAGAAGTCGCTAGTTAAAAATATATTATATAAAAATATTAAAAGTAAACGAAATGTCTTGATAGCTATTATTTCTAAATCTTGCGTTTTATCAGGCGTGATAAACTACGGTCATGAAGGTAGAATAATTATAATGTAGTATATTGAATTTCATTACGATGTAGGCGATAAGTGTGTCATCGTGAACACACACTCAATTTTGCTTTTTATTTCACACGTAATTCAATTATGTAATTGAGTTCTACACTAACTTATTTTATATTCACTAGTTTAAAAACTTGTACCGTGTGGGAATGGCTTTATTGGCATTTAGCTAGTTTTAAAACGTGAATTCATTCGAGCCTACTTCAATGAGACATTCACTTCATGTTACTCAGGAATAGTACAGTTTTCAATGTGTCAAAGGTTTTAGAAGTCTATATTTTAGCTACATTCTAGATATTCTCTTATGTATATAAAACAGGTTTCATTTTTGTATTATACAGCGCAAAAATAAAATTCGTAACCAACATACTCGCAGTGAAAAATAATTTTAAATAATTTTATTATTTTTAGGCTTCATTGCAGGTAAGTAACTAGATAAACTAAAAACAATGAACCGTGTATAAAATAAAGGTGCCAAAGTGCCCAAAGGACTGGAAAATTTGGACACGGTTGACGACATCCCAACTACGACACAGTAACTGGCCCGTATAATGCGTAAAATAAAATGAAAATTTCCTATTGCATGCATTAAAAAATTTTCTTTTCTGCTCCTTTTCTATTCCGCAATAGACCATAATGACTTATTTATACGCCTTTCGTCCTCTCCACCATCTTTAGAACTATAGGGTTTAGTCGTATGTAGTTGTTAGTTTGATAATTTATCTGCCGGAGATTACAGATTCGAATCCAGCTCGTGACAAATATTTGTTATGAGGCATGAATGGTAGCTATCCACGACTTTCTAAATACTGTTTTGAGTGTATTCCAAATGGCGGGTCTTAACTAAACCATAGTAATTAAACCTGTCACCTTTGTTATGACAGTGAGACTTACGTCATGATTATCTTTAACTATAGCTCTATTTTCACACAAAAAATCGAATAAGTTGACAAACATATATAACGAACGGTTCATTTTTAAAATAATTAAGAAAATCTCACTTATTCATAGAAGTTGTATACTAAAATTACAGTAAAATGACAAAAAGTACTACTAAAAATCACAAACTTGAGAGAAATCCGGCTTTTAAATAGAAATTTTCAAGGGAGTGCTGTTAGGGTACACACTTACGTTGTAATGAGAAGAACCCTTTGTGATTTCTTGAATCCTTTAACCCTTCTCTGTGTTAGTGTAGTACGAAATTTAAAGAAGTGTTATTTTCTGCTACTAATGTACATATACTTTGTGTGAGAAAATGTAGAGTCACTTAGTCAAATTTATAAATAATAGCATTACATTATTACAATTATATAAAATGGGAAATTTGTTTTATTTTGCTTTATTTTTATTTAGAATTATCTATTTAGAACATATCAGTTCCTTCAAATACTTACCAAGTACATATAAAGTCATACAAATGAAAGTCCTCTTACTATATTTCAAACAATAGGCATGGCTTATTGAAACGCAAGCGCTACCTCATATATACATTATACAAGTATCTACCCATTGATTCTTGGTCATTGGTCTTAATATCTATTCAAGGTCTAGGTATTCTAGGTCTTAGAAACTGTTACTTATTTAAGAAGTAAAATAATAATACTTAATTAACTTATCAAGTAGCCTTGTAGGGTATCTTAGTTGGAGCACGTTAGAGACAGTCACGTCCTACGTAGCGCTTGCAGAGTCCTATTGCTTAATTATTATAAAACAAATTAAAATTCATAAGGCGATTACGTTTTTAGAATTCTAATTTTTTAAAAAACAAAAACTAACAAAAGGAAATAATTATTAGAAGATGTAATATGAAATTTCTAATATAGATGAAACGTTTGGCTCACGAAATTGATTTTGATTGAAAAACTAATAATAATAGTTGAATCTGCAGTTCAATTTTTTTTTGGAAAATCTTACTAAATAAGTCATTATTACCGATACAGAGGCCAAATATATAGTTTTTAGTTGTGTCTGTTTGTGAACGCATCACGAGATAACTATTAAACAGATTTTGATGGGTATGATGTAGTTGGTTAATGGTTATACGAGTTATTGACGTACCTATTACTTATTATCAGGAATCTTTAATATTAATTACCATTAAAACATATTTCATCACTAATATTGTATAAAATTACATATTCTATATTATAATACTTAGTGAGTTACAAGAGATTACTTTGTAAAAGAAATTGATAAATTAGCAAAAGCATTTCGATTTCGATTGAGTTAAAGAAATAAAAAGAAAAAATAATTCGTGTAATAAATAATCTTTACAAAGCCAAAAAAATTTAAACGAAATAGTCTCCGGTATTACGTTAGTCCTCTTTTATTTCGTGGTATATTAAATATTTAAAATAATGATTTTTGTATGGTTTTAAAAGGAAATATTTTCTGCAATATTAAAAAAAACAAATATCCTTTCAGTGACCGATTTCCTTTTAACAATAGAGATGCAGATCTTTGTGCACGTCTTCTAACATTCAAACTTCATAGGTTTAATTTTCGACAGGCTTTCAAAAGATAACAAGAAAAACATTTTTGGTACTCCAATAAATCTTTTAAAACCTAAAAGCCCACATTCAGCACACTAGAAGCTTTATACTCGTAGTAGGTTTTTTCTTAATGTTTCTGGGAATGCCCTTGAATCAACTGTAAAACAAAATTAACAACAATAAAAGACGAGGTAAGAGTTAGCTTTTCAATTACTATAAATTTTTTCCCAATATTTCACTCATATCTTTAATAGATATTTTAATAAATCAACATTTTACTCTAATATTATAAATATAGTATTCATATAATATATAACGCACTCGCTTGTATCACTGAGTGATGCGGATTCAAATCCGGGTCTCGCATCTCAGATATTTTCATGTGCTGAATCATTTTCTAACATGATTACCACTTTTCTTACGGTGAAGGAAACATCGTGAGGAAACCTGCATGCCTGAGGAAAACCTAGCAAGACGCACTAGGTCAGCGCGGTAGACTATGGCATGATCCCTCTCGTACTGAGGGAAACCTGTACTCAGCAGTGGGACATTCAAAAAGGGCTGAAGATGATTATGATGATATTATAGAAAAGTAATAATAGAGTACGGTGTATACAAAAAACGAGTATTAAAAAAAACAATTATGGGACTGGAAGTTTGTCAAACAAATCTCGCGCTCGTCAAAATACCATATTTTTACACGTGGCTTAATAAAATCGGCAGGCAAGAAGCCACTGACAACGCTATTATAAATTGAGTGAGGGGCACAATCATGTAATATATTATTAAATTCTAACGATGAGGCACAAAATATTCTATTGCTTTTTTATGTAATGATGGAAGGAATTTTTGTATATACTTTTATATTTCTTTAAGGAAAATTTAAGACTTCTCTTTGACATTTTCAAACATTGTGATATAGATTAACGTATAAATCTATTTTAAGGAAGGTTATAAAGTATTTTTTTATAATTTCTAGACATCGACAAGGCAAAAGCTTTTCAATTATTTCTTATAAGACAATAATTAGGATAACTTAGAGCTATTGGCTCTTTAGTAATGTTGTAAAAACCTTAAATATATTGATTTTAAATTAGTTTTGTGTAATAATAGGTATTATTCAGTCATTAAGGTTTTCTAGGTGATTGATTCACAATAATGAGCGAAGAGCCGTAACGAAATGTTAAAGGGTTAAAGGGTATAAAATAGTGAGCTATTTTATTTTAATCTGACTAACCTTTTAAGATTAGTAAGTAGTTTTCATTGGTGATATAATATTACTTATTAGATAATATATTATTAATATATAAAAAAATACTTATAGAGTTAAACATACAAAAAACCCTGTAAGTTTGCACATTACTTACTATAAGTAATGTTAAGAGATTATAGATGTATATTCTTTTCTTTCAATATTGAAATGTAAAATGAAAAATCGTTAAAATAAGCGTCGCAGATATAAAAATGATATTTAGTTAACAAAGAGCAAAAGAACCATATAAATTGATAGATAAAATTCTAAGTAATGAATTACTCTATGATGATACCAGAAGCGTTCCCTTTCTTTGCCTATACAACACTTCTGCATTAATTATAAACTGATTTATTATTAACCTAGTCTCGTTTCATTTGGGCCACTAAATTGATCATGAAATAAGTTTCGCGGTCAATGAAATTCGTTACGTGAAAATTTCTTTAGTAATTGGTATAGAAATTTCTAATTTTCTATTGAAATAAACCGGCTTTATACACTGTTCAATGTACATCACATGTTAAATATAATATATTTTAAATCATATTCAGGTTATCAAAGAGGACTAATACCTACCCAACACGTAATCCTCTCTAAGTAATATGTTTTCTAAAGCAAGGCTACGACAAAGCAAGCTAAGCTAGGCAAATGTGAGTCAAGTAGATTTAACTTTCTAATTTCTTATACATATTAGGAGGTACCATTTTAAAGTTTATGAGGAAAATAATTAACTGCTAATAAATTTATATAAAGATACGAGTAGGTATATTAAGAAAACTGTCATGGATGTCAATACAGGCACTAGGGTAGATGACAAAGGCTTTAACTATTGATGTGAATAGAACGAAGCGCGGAAGAGGAAAACGATGTACGGAAGAATGAACTTATATAAGTCTATAATTACTGATTACTGCGTTTTTGTATTATATCATTCATTTGTAGACTTTTACAACAAGTTTTCTATACAGTATTCCTGAGCAAATAGAAACCTGATATTAATTATCATCATAGCTAAGAAACAAGCTTGAAAAATACGAGTAAAATTATTAAATCAAACAACAGTAATTATTATTAGATTCTAAATACAAGATATTTCACAAAAAACGTATTTTCAGAAATGTAGTAGGAGTAGTATTGGTAATTGAATTTGTACAAATTGTGAGCTATTAAATTACTGGTAACTGTCTTAAAGTTTTAGAGTTAATTTAAGGTTTACGAGTACGAAACGCCTCCTAAATGTATCATTAGACGGTTCAATTTACATATTTACAACTAGTGACTCACCCTTGTACCGCTGGGGTAACCTATGTTTATTTTAGCAGTTAGTGTATATTTCTTAGAGATGTGCAGTAAAAAGGTTTTATATCTTGACCCGGATAAACATCTATCGTCATACCATATTTGATCAAAATGTGTCTAGTGCTATACTGGTGGTGAGATCACCAACAAACAGACAAACATTAAATTCTGCATTTATGTATATTATTGATTTATAGTCTATTTCAATCATATTTTCTAAAAAATGTTTAATTTACAGATTCTACTAAGATATTTATTATATGTATAGATTAGAACTAAAAATTATATATCCTTAGAATTATTAAATTCTCCATATAACAGCAATAGTCATAGACCAGACAATAATAGAAACGATGAAGCAATCTATTATTCCGTATTCATTGATATGTGAGACAAAAGTCGTTAGATTCATGTTTCATTCATCTGAACAATGGGAAGAAATAAACGGTGGGTTTTGAAAATTTTTATTAAGGCATATTTCCATAAATGTTAAAACTGAGATTTGAATACTTTTAAAAAAAATTTCTATATATATTCTTTTATAATAAAATTACTTAAGTAGGACACTTTGACTAACTAGGTACTTCGTAAAGCATTCCATAAAATTTCAATGTACAGTCATTTGACCTCTGATTAAAATATTAATTAGGTAATTAAAATTTGTCAAATATTATAATAAATTAACGTTAATAAACATAATACGAGTATGTTCATATGTAACTCATAAGTAGCCATAGATATATAATAATATAGTTTGATGCGTTTTTTAATAGATAGAGTGATTCAAGAAAAAGGTTAAATGCTTAACCTTTACTAAAACTAGCATCCTTAGCAGTAGAAAATGTTATATTTACACTACGAGGCACAATTTAAAATTAACGATTTATGGCATAAATAAATACAAGCATCGTTAAAGTTTCTGTAATTTAATTAATTATCATACTTGTATTCGGTTTTTTTAAAATTTAAGGTCGTTTTATGATTGACAGATAGATCAAAATTTAAAGAATAACTTCTATGCATGAAAATATAATATGTGTAGATAATCACTTGCATTTTAGATGTAAAATACATAAACAAAAATCATCCAACGTTTGTCTGCTAGGGCCTAACTGTGCACAATAGCGCTGGATGATTGGTTTTGCAAAATTAATCAGTGTAGCGTAGGGTTGTCCAAATGTTGTTTATGTATTCTCGTTTACGACGGTACGTTTGCCCCAGTTTGTAGTAACCCGACTGGCTGTGCCAGCGGTCGCGGGATCGAGTCCCGCCGGGCATTTGCTTGTATCACGTGATCATTTATGAAATTATAATATTATGTATTTGAAAGTACATATATTATGTAGTATGAGTATATCAACTATCAAGCAACCATAATATAGACCTCCTGTCATTTAACGTTTCAACATATTTTTATATATATTTTTTTTACTTTTGTTTAATTTTGTATTTAACTATGTTCTAAACATTACTTTTGCATGTCAACTGTGTTTTTTATTGGAGGGAATTGGCGCTGCTAGCTGGAATACAGGTTTCCTAGTTCAGCTACAGATCCTGCATTCACTTATTAGCGATATTTCATTTTGACATAAATTATTTTGTTAAACTTGTAAAACATCTTTTTGGATAATAAAGTATTATTATTATTATTATTATTATTATACTAGCTTTACCCGCGGCTTCGCCCGCGTTCATTTTTTTAATTGCTAATCAAACTCATTGGGTTGATCTGTAGGATGCCTGAAAGTTTCTTCAAAATTACTCTAGCTATTTCAGAACCCATTGTTAATACAAACAATTTTTAATATTTCGTAAAAATATTTTTTTAATAAAAAGTATCCTATGTTACTTCTAATACCTACAAGAATATGTGTACAAAGTTTGTTTGAGACTGTCCGTTAATTTTATTGTCCGTTTATGTCCATTGATTAATCCGTCTGTCTCGGTGAAAAGTAGGTACAAACAAAATATATTATCAAATATTCGTTCAAATCAAATCAAAATAAACTTTATTCACATTCTTTTTTTACAAGCTCGTTTAAAACTTTCAAATATATATTACTGAACTATAGTTTTACAACCAAGAAAGTCGGTGCAAATTGCGTTTTCATGTATATTTCAATATGTTACATGTTTTCGTAGAACTTTAGTGTACACCACTTTTAAAGAAAGCTAATGTCGAAACGATTTATATTTCTTTTTCGTTGTATTGAAATTTACTTAACGTTAAAAATACTATATAAGGGTCTAATAAAAATATTCATAACTAGTGGAACCCGCGGCTTCGCTCGCGCTAAATCAAGAGACGAACCCGAGCGAAGTGAGGGTGTGTCGCTTGTTTAAGATAAACATTTCCATCATGCATTACATATGTGTAACTCTAGCGGTTTTGGCAGCGCACGCCAGAATAGCTCGCCGATGTTAGATTTTTTACTACTTACTTGACACTTATCGTCATATTTTGGACAATTCATACAATATCTTTATAAATAGTAGCCTATGTGTTATTCTAATTTATAATCTATATTATTGTTTAGTTTCATTAAAATCCATTAAGTAGTTTTTACGTAAAAGAGTAACAAACATCCATACATCCATACTTACAAACTTTCGCGTTTATAATATTAGTATAGATAATTAATTAACGCATAATTTTATATTCACTTGTTTGACAACCCTGATAGTATCCTCGTGTACTTACTAATTTACTAGGATTAGTAGCAGTGAATAAATCTCAGTTGAACGTATTGAATCATAACTGGTACCCCTTGGTTATCTTCGACCGTCTAGCATATGGGGAACCTATTACCATTAATAGTGTGTTTGCGGAAATTATTTGATTAACATATTAAAATAATTATACAAGTCCTATAGTATAGTAATAAAATGGAGATTACCAAAACTGCAGTTTTAGCCACAGCCATTTCACATCAAATGGAAGAAGTCATTGTTGTTTGTTTGAATTTACATTAATAAGATTTAAAACTGCTGTTTTATTTTATTGGTTTTAATTTTGGTATAAATCCATAAATATTTTAAAATCTTACAAATATCTAACGAATATCTAGATGCCCGTTAGTCTTGCTAAAACTCAAAAACGGCTGGATCGATTTGAATAATTCTTTTTTGTCGAAAACATAAAACATTATATTGTAGATTTTGTTCTTCGTTTTTTTCTATTTAATTTATTTTTTAAACATAGCTTAAACAAACTGTACTTTTATTTTCATACAGATAGATACTAAATTAAGATACATTTTAAACTTTATATCACAAGTTATTAAACTTAAAAGTGCTTTTATTGATTTCAGCGGATTCTATTATGAATGCATGAGTGGTTCTCAGAATTCTAGTTTGTGCCAGAAAGGGAGATGATTCTACAAAGGAAGCATTTGTTTGATGCAATCTAAAACTCGCTGAAAAGAAAAATTAGTGATTTTCCAGTGCGAAAAATAGAGATTCATATTTTACAGTTATTACTTACAAGCAAACCCAGCCGCTTTCGCTGGGCGTAAGTTAAAATAAATTTAACAGTTTTTATAGTTTTCTAACAATAGCTATCTGCGAGTGAGAGTCCCGTCAAAATCAATCTGGCCGTTTCAGAGATTAACCGGAACAAACAGACTGACAAACACATAGACTAAAATTTTAAAACTTGAATTTATATGCAGTAAAAAGCTGTTGATTTAAAATTTCTAACAGACACTTCAATTTTATTTATATGTAATGATTACAAAAGACACGCTACATTACTTACTATAATGGTAGGTGTACTAAATAGGGGCTCTAATTTATAGTGGTAGTCTAGTGATGATACCCGTTTAGGAAACAGAGGCGATTACCACTTGCTTTTGGTGCAAGAAAACATCCTGAGTAATCCTGCATGTATAAAAGAATTTAGCAAGTTTTCGAAAGAGACATGAAGTCAACCTAACATAAGATTACGCCTCTGCATCTATGATCATGAATATTTCAATAAAATTTTCCGAAAAAAATTAATGTACAAATTGTAATTTTATAATGTACAAATAACTTAATATAAGTTAATTATTATTATTTAAAAATATATAATATATGAAAATGCAGAAGAGATTATTTCATATCTCTAGAGTAAATTGTAATCAATAATAATATAATAAGTTTCCCTTCGCTACTTTTTCTAAGAACTAAGATTATTTTTCGATGAACTGGCGATGGAATAAATGAGTTTTCGCTACAAATGTAAAATAATTCTTTATACTAGTTGTTGGTAATGCTTTTAGTACATTAGAAATACCTCGGTGGCCAATATTTACTGCTGCAGATCCGGAGCTCCTTAGTTCGAGTTCCGGGTTGGGTCAATTTTAGTTATTGAGTTTTACTTTTAAGAATCGGAAAATGGAAATTAAAAGGAATAGAGACTACATCTACGTAGATGACGAGTCTCTGTAAGGTTGGCTGCCGAAATCATCCTTTAAGGCATCATTATTATAACAATTATTTTATTATTTGTTTTAACATTTGATTTAGGAACATGCTTACATTCACTTATTTTAATTTTCACTACACTTTCGATACACTTATCCAGGGTACTATACACATCAGAATACATATATGTTAACAGAACTCTGCCACTCAACGCTGCTGCAAGGTGAAACCGAATTATAAATGCATGGGCTGCTCTTAGACCGAGATTCCCCAATAGCATCGAAGAGGATGCCTATCTACTAATAAAATTCAAGATGAAATTGTGTTTCGATGGTCTTCATTCGTAGTTATTTGTAAGTTTATACAAGTTGACCTAATATTTTCGTACAGGACATAATAACTTTATAATATTTATAGTATTTGATTTTTATTATACAGTGGTAACATGCTCGTTTGTAAATAAAGGACAGGTGAAGTCTGCCAACCCGCATTAACCCAGCGTAGTGGACTACGAGATGAAAAACATCAAACAATGGGCTTATCAATAGCTTATTTACAATACAAATTATTGATGTTTTTTGGTTTATTTATGGATTTAGATAGATATTTTTTTTAATTAGCCTCATAACACATTTTGATTATGATAATTTTTATTATGACACGTTAAGACCAAACTGAATTATAGGCATGTCAGTAGGTACTAATAGAAGGAAATATTCTAAAAATAATAGCATTCCAACTTTTCATTTATAAGAACAAATGGAAATGGCGAGCTAGTTTTATATTAATAGGCATTTCTCTTTTTCTGCTATTATATCAGTTGGGACCAGTCAGCGTGGATTCGAGTTTTTCCCTCAATGACGCTGCTTCTATGTAATTGAATTCAGTCATGTGCAAAGCACACTAATAGACATGATAAATTACTGTAGCCTGTATTAATTAAAATTGATTTATTTTGTTTTAATTGTTCAATTACCTAATTGTATTTACGTATAACATTAATATAGGTAAGAGGTTAATGAAGTTTTAACAAGTAAGTACTTTCTTTGCAGATTAACGAATATAACTAACTATGAAACTTGATACTGTGAAGTAAATTACATTTTGGAAATTATATAATTATATTAAAAGTAGGCTTGCAGCGGATTTATATAGAGTTCATAACAATCGTTTAAGTATTATTTTTGAGCAGTCCACGACCCACGTCCTTATTCTTAATTCCAATCATTTATGTATTTCACTTTTATTTTTCTTCTACTTTCAATAATAATCAAAGGTTCAATTTAAAATATTCTTAGTAGGTAGAGCTTATATAAGCAACTAATAGAACAAAACTATTTTTATAATTTTGTGAGTTTTTAACATGGATCTAATGAAATAGGTACATATAGAGAACCTAAAACATATGATAAAAGTAGGTCAAGGTACAGTTGGTCATTGCGTGCAAAGCCAATGAGGGTTTCAAACGGTTACGACATTAACAGATAAATAATATACATATTCTACTATATAAAGAAAACAAAGTGATATAATATGTACATTGTATACATTGGTATACAGCATTGCTGTAAACAAAAATATGAATATAACATTAAGAAAATTACATTTATTGTAATAATACTTAAATTATTATTATTTGCAATACTTTTACTGCGGTCAAATAAATAAATAGAACAAAAACATATTCTCTCAATAAAGAACGAGTTCGTAGACCCCAATCCCAGCCATCCCCCACTGGCGTCTCCTAGACTACAGAGTCGTCGCGACATAGCGGCACCACACCAACTTTATGTGGAACTAGCGAAATTGCCCCGTAAATTGGCACATGGCTCTCAAACAAGATATAACTAGAGTTATATGTTTAGCTCGTTTTTTGTGGTTTCATTATTCATATAATAAAGTTTAGTTAACTTGCTCAGGTATATAAAAATGTATTATACTATGCTCTGAATTATTTGCATACCCCAGTAATTACTCATTAAATAAGAATAAAAACAGTATACTCGTAGATGATTATAAATCGAAAAAGAAAGTAGTTATATTTGACATTTTATAAATTAACTTATATACCAATATAATTTAAACTTATACAAAAAATATTCTCTAAAATTTGCCGAAACTTATAACTCATAATGAATATAGTCGTAAAAACAGAATACAAAAACGTAAAATAATTATCCTTATACGACATGTTTCTTTACACCTATATCGCTAATAAATAGTAATCGCTAATAATGTATTATTACATATTATAATAATATAGGTAGGTAATTTGTAATCTTGTGAACGATAGGATATTATTTTAAACTGCGGTTCATATTTATTTATTATGGTTACTACTATTAAATTAAATGGTTATACAACTATAAGAGTACTTCAAAATAATTTAATATGTTTTAGAATTTTGACGATTATTCATTTTATGAAGATACGAAATACAAGCTGAATTTAGTTTCATAGAGAAATATTGTTATGAATAATAATGAAGTTTCATTGAATCTTTAAAAATTATAATATGATGAGAGAAAGAGTCCTAATGATCTGTGCATCAAATTATCCTTTGCTTTATGGCTTTATATTTCATCACCCATTATTAAAAGAATGCTAGAAGAGGCAAGTAATTTAAAATTTTTTAACTGTAAGCACTAACTTGAAAGATGAAATTAACGAGATGAGGCCGCTGGCGGGCGGAAAATCTAAAACTCGATAATTTCGTACACATTGTATGCTTGTAGGTTAGCGTTGAAATTAATTTTAGTTTAAGCTGTATTCTTGTAACATCTATGTTTATGTAACGCGTATCCCTGACGTTCGTTATTTAAATTACCCCGTTTAAAACTTAATGTAAATAAAACTTAACTTTAACAAATTTAATACAAGCTAATGATCTATATTGCTTTTCTTAAGTTTAATAAGAAATATTAAATTATGTGCTTATTGCTATAAAATGTTTGTTGAGTAAAGCAAAATGTTCCAGTTACGAATTAAAAGCCGCAATGTGTTTCGGAATGATACAAAGCAATTTCGTAGCAGACAATTCTACGAGTATTTTACACAAATATGTAACTACGAAGCCGCTACAAGTTATTTTAGATAAAAAATAAGCGGATTTGCCATAGGAATGTACCGTGAAGAATTATTTAAATCTAACATTAATGTTAGGTTGAACGATTTGCACGTATTCCTGAATGCCTCATTGATATTTTAACGGGCGCCATATTTATTGGAATTTGATTTTACGCTTTTGAGTAGGGATATTCGTGGAATTTTTATGACTGGTTTAGTGATAAAAGGCACCATTCAATTACTGGGGAGAAGTTTCCAAAGAATTGATGTACGTACATTTCTTACATTGGTCCCGAACCTCTACTTGTAAATGTGTAGAATGCCAAATTTTCCCCACACCCTTCTAATTCCACCGTTTTTATTTATTGATCCCATATTTTAGATTACATTCACGTAAAAATTAATGATGCTGGCGTAATTATAATAATGGAAGGCAGTAATAGGGAGAACCTAGAGAACTCGCTTGGGACACCGTGTAAAGCGGACTGAAGTCCCGGGTCTTACCCCTTTGATATTTAAACACCTTTTATCATCCCAGAAGTAGGATTTAAAAAAGAACCTGAATACAATTATAAATATTAAATTATTTAAAAACAAGTGCTTCTTAAAAAGTATGTCCATATTAAAAAGTAGCTTCAAATTACTCGAAAAAAAATCGAATCGCAATTCCTATCTCGCTACGCTAAAACACCATTTCAGAAACAGCGTAGAAACATTACTGATAACCAGACAAAGCAAACGCCGACCCAAAACCATTATTTTGAATTATATTATTACCTTTTAACGATGCGTATTTTAATGTGTAACAATTGTTAAGAAAAATAGAAATTATTGAGGTAAAATAATTGTTTTATTTATTTAATGCTACATTTCCAAATAATATTCTTACTATTACCTAAATAATATACTATTTATCTCAGGTTATACTATCTACTTACATGCTTAAAATAAAATCGTATTTGATAAAACACGGTTGTTGAAAAATCTTCATAATTAAACTTAATTTTTTTTTATTATTTTTTAAGTTTAATCATGATTTTTTTTATTTAAAAATTTAAAAATTTTAGTGTTGAAAGATGTCAAAATTTTTTATCATAATTTCGTATTATACGATTATGCATTTAGCGAAAAACTGTTAATTTGAACAGACACTTCAATTTTAGTTATATGTAGGTATAGATATTTATACATTTAATCAACAGGAACAATAAAATTGTAATTATCGTTAAGATAAATAAGCCTTGAGTCTGTTTATTTCCTTAAATAGCAATCTCTTAGATTAACAAATTCTTAGTAATTTACTGAGGTAGCTTATCTTCGTGGATTTTAAAAGCTTATGGCGGATCAGAGTTGTTTAAATTTTAAATAGACGCAAATTTGCTAAATTAGATGATGGATATATATTATGTACATAAATAGATAAATTTAATTATTTTAACACTATTTGAAAGCAGTATTTTAGAGGTTTACAAGATCGGAACTTAGTATAAATATTTACGTAACATAGTTTATCCCTCCTAGGCTTAGTAAGGAAAGAGAATAATGTCTGTATGACCAAAATAAATATTTACTCGAGACTTTCAGCTTAAGATTCTTTGATGCATAACTGGTTCAAGGGGATTTTAGCGAAAAATTGTAGTAATGTAAAAGCAGTTTTATATAAAGAATAATTTATACGTAACGTAACTTAAACCTTATTTTATTGCTGAGTCACTGTTTATACTGCGACATTAAAAGAAACTTATAGAAAATGTAAGGTAAAAGGGAAAACACACTTTCCAGCAGAAATTTAATTTACTTAGTAGTAGTATTTTTAGGCAAGTGTTTTAAGAAATGTTTCACATAAGACAAAAGAATATACTCGTTATTACTTTCACGTATTTCTTTGTCATAAAACTTCATGAACTATGTTTTTTATAAAAAAACGCTACTACTGCAATCTTTTTAAAAGGTCCTTTTTCATGAATTAAGGCATGTCATATTCATATCTCCTTCATGTCTGGATAATCAATGAGATTGATCGCAGTGGCTACTATAGTATACTTATACATATAATACATAAATCAACGCGATTCTCCGACAAATATTACAAAGTTTCGCCTTACTATAATAGCATAGTGATTCCATGGGAATCGTCAGAACTATCGGAACAAAAGTTAAACTGTCTTACAAAAAATCAGGCCGATCTAACTCGGTTCTCGGTTAAATTCTCGGTTACTTGTCAAAGAAGGGCAAAAAATTGCTAATTATTTACACGGTAACAATTAATTTCCATTTTGATATGGGAAGTAACATTTAAACTTTTTGGAGAGAAGTATCAAAAACGGAATCCATTACTTTTTAATTAAAAGAGGTTTACATTGTCGGACAGGTAGCGGATACCACCGCAATTTATACGTAAACAAATAATGAGTATAACAAAGTAGAACATCTTTTCAGCTACACCGTCGATTAATTTTGTAGTCATTAGGAATCTTTAATACCACTTGCTTCCTATTTATTTAGATTAATGTAGATTTTCTCAGGCTTTTAGGCTCATTTATTTACTTTCTACCTTATTTAAAGGAAATCAAGCATAAACGTTATGGATATTTTGAATTTAATATATTTGTGCATAAATAATTCAGTCTCTTCTACCTTCTCGCTCAATTTATGCTGAAAACATAGATACAACAAAAGTTTTCATTTATCCTAACCTTAGTTACTTTATAATAACCTTTTAAAGTGACATTATAACGAAAATAAAAGATCTTGTCTTAAAGATCCACATCAATTACGTACAAATGAAGTTTTAACTATAACATAAATATTTATTTTCGCATAGTATTATAAAAATCATATAAAAATAAAATAAAAATAACCAGTTTAATTTCATCGTTTATAATACCATAAATAAAGATCATAATAGATATTTAAGCTATCTTATATGATATATCATTGACAAAAAATGATGCGACTCATGATATGCATTGGGACCCTCTACACAAATTGTCACTAGAAATAACTGAGCATTATTTATAAAGAATGGAACACATTGTAATCAGATTAACGGCTTCCATACAAAAGCAGTGTTTACAAAGTATCTTTTATGAAATTATGGGTATACCTTCCAGCTAAGGGGTGAATAAATGTTTGTTCGAAGCAGATGGTAAACGGTCTGCATAAGTTGCTCATCGAAAGTCGATAGATTACATTGGTTATTCGTTTCAATTAAGTTAAGATTTATAATTTACGTACTTAAAATTACAAATGTCTCTACAAAGTAGGTCCAATATTTTAAAAGCTTACACGAAAAAGACAATAAAAGACGACTGTTTTGAAGCAATTTATAGATTTATTTTACTACATTTTAACTTGTGTCACGTTATATAAAAGATCCATTTTCTACAGCATGCTGGTAATGTGGTAGACTATGACATATTAAATCAATAGTTACAAAATCTAAATCTTTCGTACTAATGATGTATAGTGAGCCAAATAGTTTCTTGACATGAATAGTAATCAGTATGATCGTGAAAATAGGCAAGACATTATGTAATAAGTAATATGAAGACAAACTCTATTTGTCTGATTATATCGACAAAAGCAAAAATATATACATAGGTATATAATTAATAAATGTACATTTATATTATCTTATTACTAAAAAAGTTCTAATAATTTATACCCCGGGGGTTGGAATCTTATCTGGAAGCTTACTACAGTTCGCTGAATTTATATACTAAATGTGTATTACATATAATATTTAATTTATATACAGACAAATAAAACTAATGTGCCTATCTTTTAAAAACCTTTTAAAAACGTTACTTATTAGATATGTCTATTTCTTTCCACTAATCTCCAAAACGGCTGGACATACGTCATGGAACTTTCACTGGCAGTAATGGATGTTATAACGAGTAACTAAGGCAACTTTTTTTCAGAAAAAGCATTAAGTTTGTGCTGAAAAAAATAATTATAAGATATAAGAGGAATATTATAATTATATACATGAAAAAAATACTCTCATTTGAAACTCAGCATCTTATTTATTGAAGTGTTATGAGCGAACATTAGGATATAGGATAATATCCCGCGTTGCTTATTTTTTGTAAATCTAAGAAACAAATTCTTTAGCCTCATAATATTATAATTTATAACTATACCTATGGATTAAAATCATCAAAAAATTATATCATAATGTATTATGTAGAATATACAGTGTAGATAATGTACGTTAAAATACATAAGCAAAATACTAAAAACGTTGATTTCATTTCATTAAGTGAATTATTCAGTAAGAAAATTTGTAACGTTGTTATTTCTTGACGGACTTGAACCCAATATACAGTAAATACAATATATACTTTGTCCATTTTGTTAATGGTTTTTTGACAGCTCACGCCCACGAAGTTTTGTATTTAATGGTTAGCCATTAAAGTTAAAATGACATACACATTAATATTGTACTTCATGGACGGGCACCTCCCCCTTATTGCTGTGCCACACATAACTACTACGATTGTGCCACAGATTACAAATAATCGATAGAAATCAATGCTAATATGTATATAAGGTGTAATATGTTTTTAATAAGGAAGACAAAAAAAAATAAGATTTAAACCAATAAATTAAAATATTAAAGTTAATAGTAAAGTTTTACTTTCTTCTTAGTATAAGGCATACAAATAAAACAACTAAAAAAGTTTAATTCCTTTTATTAACATGATTCGTCAGAATCATCATTTATATTAGATTTGTCCGATGAGGAGTCTTCAGTTATATTAATTATTAACTCTTGTGTGCATAAATTATCAAAATATGCAATGTCACGGCCCGAAACACGGTGGAGAGCACCACACTTGATTTTTACGATAATAATATTTATTTTCACATTAATAAATATAAAAATAAACATGATTTTATACTTAAAAAAATAAGAGAAATCGATTATTACGTCCTTTTGTCATCACTATAGCTTGTCATTCGGCGAGCTGTCAGAAAACCATTAACAAAATGGACAAACTATAATTTAATTACTATTAATATTGTCTGCTCTTAAATATTTAATTTGATTTCTATTTCGTTTTGCAAATTTATTTAGTAAGATCGTGACAAGATGAATTCCAATAAAATTAATTCAGCTACAATATTTGAAGCTTAGAAAATTCGAGAAGCGTGACTTTATCAAAGCGTACCTGCCAACAAAATTTGCCAAAGATGGTATATTTATTTCTTCAGCTGAGAATTTCTTTCGTATGATGCGGAAGTTTCTTAAAATGTTATTTTATTTCAATTATCGCATAATAAAACATACTGATTTTCGAGCAATATTTTTATTTATGATCTACTAAAGACTTACCCTCGCTTCGCTCGAGTGCGTCCGAGCACTTAGCGGTTCTATGGTTTCAAAAGATCTTTATATTATGATAAATATTTCTGTACCTATACCTCGTTTTAATTAATAAAATTTCATAAGTTAATATAGCTGTATATCAACATTAATATTTCCAACATATGTGACAATTATTTTCAGAATTCACTAAACATAAAACCTCTCTTATGATTTATCAATTAATTGCTGAAAATGTCATGAAAATCCGTTCAATAGCTTTTAAGTTTGTCACAGACAGGCTCGGCGAAGAACTTTTCGTTATAATACGAGGAACTACGGAGAATTAAAATCAAAATTATATTTTTATTGGTGTGTTAATTAATGAATTAAGCCAAACAAATTTTCAAGCGAGTACTACATTCTATTCTTTAGAATATCAACAAGGTTTAATATAAAGGAAAAATTCGTGTAACAAAAACAGTAATTCCTAAACAGTGATACGTGCGAATTCTAGTTCTAACGCTTAAATATTTTAATACCCAAGTTTTATATTATGTAAGAAAATTTCGTTGGGAATACATCGTTAGAATTTTGGTTAAATATTTTAACACTTCACCGTTCTCTACAATTACTACGAATCCAGACTACGTGTGGCTTTGTGAGATAAGGGAATATACAGGATGGCTTTCATGAACATAGAAGCGATACTCTGAACTATACTGGACTGTATTTTTCTTATTTTACTTTAGTGAAATGGTATTTAGGCAAAGGTTGAATTTATTGCCTTACTGTCATTTTATATAAATTTGTCATTTATACTTTATTTACAATTCAGCTTTCAGCTTTTCACATATAAATCTGTATCTGAAATAATAACTCAAGCGCTCTAACGCGATCGTGAGAGCCGTTTTTTATTCTAGAGTTGATAAAACGGTTCCAAGGTATATAATAGAATGGTAAAGATGTAGCTTTGTCACAGTTGACGTTCAATATTTAAATATATATTTTTCTATTCGTTTATATTATGTGCCAACAAGAATTTCCCACTTTGCATTATAAAATGTTATTAAACAGTATTAAAAGTATCGAAAAAATCATTAAAATCAATTCATAACAACAAACACATAATATGAATACAAAAAGAAAACACACCAATTAATTATTTGTTCCATTTTTGAATTGTCAACTTGAAAAGAACAACAAAACATTTTAATTATAAACGAAACGTAATTATAAAATTGTATCGAAATGTCGAATTTTTGTCGTATGATTGTAGAATTCCTGAAAACTCCTGAGTGTTTGATGTTATTTTTCCTTTTCTTGTCTTTTCGCCACTTAAATTTTGAAAGTAATTTGCCTTATATACAACATTATATATAAGTTAGAAATTTATACCAAGTTAATGAATAAAAAATATATTTCTTATAAAAAAAATGTTTATATACAGTCTATGTGCCGCGACATTAGCGCGTATTTAGCACAGGCAAAGCCGCGGGATCCGCTAGTTATGCATATAAACCTTCCTCTTGAATCACTATCTATTAAAAAAACCGCATCAAAATCCGTTGCGTAGTTTTAAAGATTTAAGCATACATAGGGACAGAGAAAGCGACTTTGTTTTATACTATGTAGTGATTACCTGAAGTTATTTAAAACACAGACCAATTATAATTATGTTTTCAAACATTTGTGGTTTTTGATTGTGGAATACCGAAGAAGTAAAAGCAGAATAATATCAATTATAAAGCAAAGCTTTCATAAATATTTCAACTGGCACGGTACAAAGCTAATCCACGCTCATTTGGAAGGACGCTCATTTATATTTTGTATTTGGGTTTATGCAAATATTCTTGTTTTGTTATTTGTGAAATCATTTTATTATGAAATTTCAGAAAAGATTTTAAAAATTTTGACTTTAATATATTTCGTTAATTAAGTAGAAACAAAAATTCTGTCGAATATTTCAAATCGAAAGTTTTATTTCGTTAAGGCAGACTCATAAAGGAAGATATAATCGAATAGGGTTTTTTACATGGAAAAGATAATACTTGTATTGAGATATCTTTGATAAACAATCAGATACCTTTGAGTCCGTGCCAGCCAATGTAATGCAAAAACAAACGAACACTTAGATATGAACACAGAATGCTTACTCGTACTTTAATATATATTTTTCCCGCAGCCATCTTCATATGGTAATTTATGGGATAATGGAATAATTTAGCTCCGTGACATAAAGATACACATATATCAAACTATATTCCTGTACTATTTGTTATAAAGTCCATTCATCGTCTTTGTAATTGAAGTACTAGAGTACTAGACTCTAGTTTAAACCAGCAACTAACTAGTTTCGAGATCATCAATCATCTATTGGTCTAAAAGCAAAACGCCTAAGCAAAATAAATTTACCAGTGTGAAATATAAAAAAGTGCGTTCAGTATTTAATTTTGGTATAAATAAAGCGGTCTTTCATAACGTTAAATGTCGTAATCCCCGCTGATTTTCAACAATGTGTTAAATGAGATTAACACTTACTCTCTCGCATGGGTTGCTTTGTCACAGCACTGTTATCGAGATTGGAGAGCAACAATGTAATTTTAAATGTGTATACGCCAACAAAAGAAATCAGGAATACGAATTGAAAAAGAAGTAGGGTCGATTTTATCAGTTATGTTGTGAGCTAAGGGTTACATCGTGTTTTTATACGATAACTAGTGTTTTCTATATGAAAGTATAAACGATTTCACACCATGCAGCATACACTTTCATAATTTTATAGGGGAATAATATTCATTGTATTCTTAACTGTGTTATTTCTTTTACTAGAACTGGTTTTAATATTTTTTGCTTTAAAATAGAAGTTAGAAAATGCTGCTATTAAATTTTAAGTATCTGTGAAAAACGTTAATTATATCAATATAAGAGTTTGTGAGTGATGGACTATGATAGAATTATTCAGAGAGTATTTGATTTTCTTAATACTGCTAACTTAATATCGTTACGACCTGGCAACCTTTAAGAAGAGAACGTACTCCTTCTTGAAAGCAGATGTCCATGGGTGGTGGTGATCACTTTCCATCAGGTGAGCTTCCTGCCCATTTGCCCCCTTTGTCCAATAAAAAAATAAGTAGGTTTAAGTGAATCAAAATTAAGCTAGCCAACTTCCGAGAATAATATATGGGCTTTTTGTCAGGGTACGAGGTGAGTTGTAAACGAAAGCTTATTGAATATTTATCGTGACCTACGAAGCTGATGCTATAAATAAAAAGCTTGTTCATTCATCCTTTGTAAAGTAACACATTCTAATCTATCAGTGTGGTTACATGTGAAAGGAGCCTATATAAATATAAATGAATGTTGCTAAGCACAAAACTCGAGAATGGTTCGACCAATTCGGCTATTTTTTGCGTGTTCCTTAAGGAAGACGAAAGGTGATGATAATAAAAAAAATAAAAGTTTAGTAGTTAAAAAAAATAAAGATTTAAATATGTTTAGCTTATAGTTTAGCTAAAACTATTAATGTTGTTCATGGCTGTAGTGTAATTTTAATATTGTAATTTTATAGTTCAATCCTTTTAACTAAAAATGTATTCTAGGTTAATTATGTTTCCACCGATAATCCACCGTTGTTACTATTTGAAATTTAACGTCCTTCTAAGTCTGAAATTGAGCTTCGTCACAAGGTGCTGGTTTAATTCCGAACAGGGCGAATAGCTTTTGTCAGTACAGATGTCTGACTTATTGTATATCGCCACTTCGCCACATTCTTTCTAAGAATACTTTTGTTCATTATATTTTATAATAAGTATCTAGTGATTTTCCTATTACAATAATAACTTTAAAAAAATACTTAATCTTATTAAATTCGAGTATATCAATTAAAAAAGGGCAATTTCTTGTTATTAATAGAAGGGTTATTAAGTAAAGTTTAACCAAATAACCTTTATATGTAATATTATCATTATAACGTACGTACGAGTTTTATTAAAGACAAACAGATTTTACGATGAAGATAATACATAAATCAACATGCGTACCTTGTTTATGTTCACATCCATCTCACTCCCTAATTTAGGCGATATGCTTCCTGCGTTGTATTCAGCAAATTAATTTAAGACCCAGATTAATACAGTGGCCAATCAAAGCAAATTCTAAAACAATGAGGCAATTAATGCCCACAGATAACACATGTATTATAAGTATTTATCTAAATCTAGATTATTGTATTGTGTTATCCAAACTATGTATTGGTATACCTATACTTTATTCTAGCTAACCTATATCTATACAAATAATATATAGAGGCAGTATATAATTATTTTATTTCGGTATATTCTGTAACGAATAAAGCTATTTTTATAATTATCTTATCATTAAGAAGCCATATTAAATATAAAAAAAGTAATATATAGGCTTTCCCTTTTAATAGCGATCATTTTGCAACGTTTTGAAATTGGGAAAGTATATTTGAACTTCTCCATAACTCAATGAAAAGCCTCATCTTGATTGTCTTTTTTCTTACGTCTACCAATCGATCGATTAAGTCAGGTACTATATACAAATAAAAATATCATTAGTCCCGAGGGTTGTTTAGAGTATATGCTAAGTGAAATCAAGTAAAACTTAATAAAATCACTATAAAATATTTATACAATAACCTATATAAATCAAATAACCTACCTAATATCATAAATGTAAAAACATTACCTACTGACGCCGCTACGCTACAATCAATCATGATGAAATTTGACATGCACGTTGCTTAGGGTATGGAAAAGATATGCTACTTGTTAATATATCATACTTTTTGAATTCTTTAAAAAAAAGGTAGGCAATTCAAGTGTTTTGAGCGTATTTGTTTGCTTTTCATTTATTAATAACTAGCGACACGCCCTCGCTTCGCTCGGGCTCTTCCCTAGATTTAGCACAGGCAAAGCCGCGGGATCCGCTAGCTATGCATATAAACCTTCCTCTTGAATCACTCTATCTATTGGAAAAAACCGCATCAAAATCCGTTGCGTAGTTTTAAAGATTTAAGCGCACATAGGGATATAGGGATATAGGGACAGAAAAGGCGACTTTGTTTTATACTATGTAGTGATGATGATGATGATATAAAACAAAGTCGCTTCCCGCTGTCTGTCTGTCCCTATGTATGCTTTGGTCTTTAAAACTACGCAACGGATTTTGATGTGGTTTTTTTAATAGACAGAGTGATTCAACAGGAAGGTTTTAGTAGTTTTTCAAGTTGATGTATACATTTACTAGCGGTACCCTAAAGCGCTTAATAGTATATTATATATGTATCATTTAAACCACTAAGGTGTATTAATTAGAATTATTATAATTTTGTCAATTAAATCAATCTTATGTGTACATATTTCATGTGCTATCAAATTGTACTTCAATTTTCATATGTATTTCGTTGAATAGTTGATAATATCTCAATGTAACTTTGATTTCATCATAATAATGTTATTTGAGTATAGTAAAATAACTTTAAAAAAAATTTGGCCAAGTGCGAGTCAGACTCGCGCACCGAGGGTTCCGTACAAACCTGTACGGAACGGTGTATGAGTAAAGGGGTAATAAGTTTAAAATTATTAAAAATATTTTTATTATATGATGTAACTAAAAATTTATGCTTTTCGCAATTTTTTCTTTATCTGTGTTATAAGACGTTGCTTCGTACCAAATTTCAAGATTCTGAGTTCACGGGAAGTACCCTGTAGGTTTTGATTCCCTTGCGAGTGTCGAAAATTTGCGGCATAAACGGGAGTATCTTTTGATCGCGTTGACTTAGAAGTTTGATTTTTTCACAGCTCCAAGAGACCATAGAGTATTTGATATGAATTTCAGCTTGATACCTCCACGCGTTCCTGAGAAAAAAGGTCTTGACAGACAGACAGACAGACAGACAGACAGACAGACAGACGGACAACAAAGTGATCCTATAAGGGTTCCGTTTTTACCTTTTGAGGTACGGAACCCTAAAAATTAAAGTCGCCGTAGCCGATGAAAATAACTAAGTTGAATCAAAAAAAATGAGTATAGTAAAATGTAAAAAAAAACTAAATAACTCATATTAAAAATGATTGTTCGATGTGGTGTGTCTAGATTCCAATACAAAAGACGTAATATCTGTACACAGATGTCTGAAATTGTTCATGTGATGAGGAACTTTCTGTGACGTTCGTATCTAAACTTCGTATGTATTCTGAGAATAAACATAGTAAATAGTAGTAATAAGTATTTAACAATAATATTTTCCTAAACAAAATTATTCTGTTCTCATATAAAATATAACGAATTAATTTCTTTACCTATTAGAATATTCTGCAAAAAGATGCGAGAGCCTAAGCTTTTAGTTGAAAACAGTAAAAAGTAATATTGACTGTAATAATCTACCATGCAACGTCATATTATTTGTATAAGTCGTAAGAAATAGAGCTTATGGCAGATTATCTTAGAAATTCGCGCTTTCTCTTAATGAGAAACTATAAACGCCACCTGAAAACTAAATATTATCTTTAGTACAATTCTAGCATCTGTTATAGTACCTTCTCGTGTAGTTACATACATACTATATGTAAGTAATATTCCCGATATAATCTCAAAACAAGTCAAAGTAAAAAAAAAAAAAAACACAAAATGGCGACTTATTAAGAAAATCCTTGGCATATTGCATTTCGGCTTATACAAATAAATATTCAAAGTAATTCCTAGGAAATAAAAGTATACAACAGAGAAAATTAAAGAAATAAGGTTTTCACGGAAGCTTATAAAGGAACAAGGCATAACAATGAACGTAGGTATGAGAGCAGTTGTTACCACCGTACCTTATTAGACGTTGGCTATTGTTCACTTAGCGTTCCTGCCTTTTGCGGTTTCTCTTTGGCCACACGTTGCGAAGAATATGCGCCTTACAATTAAAAGGGCTTTAGCAAAATAAACTTTAACTGTACAGTACTTTAAACGAAATATAGCATTTATTATACAAGTAGTTAAGCCTCAAAGTTTGACTCATTAAATTATTGGAAAGACAAGAAGTCACGTACCATAAGCACGTATGAATAATTTGTGTCCTTTTTACATATGTATATATTCATATATTTGCGGTTGCATTTGAAACAAAGGATAATTAGTTTGCAATAGGTAAACCCATGTTTCGAGGATTTGAGTTTTGACTAATATTCAACTCTATTAAATAATTAACGAAATTTTATATCGATATACCGTATACGTTAATTAATTAAAATAATTTGAATTCGATATTAAATAGAATTTTGCTTCTATTTTATCACAAATAACGACTGAAATTTAAATCTCTTTGGAAAATATTGAGTTAGAGAGAAATACTTTTGACATCTGACGTATTGATGAGTAATAAATTAATTATCTTTTAAAGAGGAATTAGATTTCGAAAACGTCTTTGTTTGTTCGTCTATTCAAAGGACTTGGTGAAAATTATTTTTCATTTTCAATATTATATTCCTAGACAGGCTTTGTTTAACAATACTGAGCTAAAATATACCTACCTAATGTTAGCATTTAAACGATATAATATAGTCTAGTCCACAAGTGACTCTTTCAGTTTTTGGAAAATATGAATGATTTTCGTTTCGGACATAAAGATGATTTTTTGAAAAAATCAAGTTCCGCTTGCGAAAATTGCAAAAAAATTAAATAACTGAAACAAAAAAGTGGTTTTAGGTTTGAAAATGTAAAAAAAGATTCAAAGAAGGAGCAAATATCCAAAAAAAAGTCCCAACTCCGTTCCGTTTCTGTACTGCCAGGAAATATTTATAATTTTCCCAGAGGAATGCCATTCCGAATCGAATGATACCTCGTTCATATTTTTCCGAGACTGCTAAAAAAGTTGACAAAAAGGCACTTGTTAACTAAACTAATATACAACACATCCTTTCAACATAGTACTGAGATGACAGCGCTAACTAATCAGATGCTGTCATCCCCCTCTTTAATTATGTTGCTTTTAAAAGCGAGCTCGGGAGTACATTATTCTATTAAAATATCACAGACGGTAGAGCGCTTATAGTTTACTTACTTCGTTCATTATAATTAATTATAATGAACAAGGTCTGACCTAAGAATAGCACGAAGTACATTATGCAAAGAATAACTTTAGAAGCACTTCAATTTTAAGAAGTCATTATGTTTGTTTTTCATTATAATTTTTTATATTACTTTACTTGAGAAAATATTTTATGACTTTATTAAAGCAAGCAGCGCTTTCCTTTATTATGTGCACTTAGTTTAAGGTATACATTTTTTATATAGTACTTTAAAACGATATATTTTTATCTTATTTATTTTATTTTACCAGTGATTCACCATCATTCCGCTCGGATTTGTTCACTAGGTACGTTTAAACGGCTAGTATAGATTTCCCTGAGATTATATATTTTTCTGTAGTAAATAATATGCTTTATATAATATATATATTATACATAATATATATATTATACATAATATATTATATTGCTTATCAAAATTTATTCTTTGTGTTTCTCGTGATGTATTCCCCTTCCCAAATAGATAAACAAACAAAAAATCGAAAACTAAGGATTCGGTATAGCTTTTGATAATTAAGATTGAAAAATAATAATGATTATTTAAGTAAATTTATAATTAATGTGCAGATTCTATTTTAATTTTATTAAAGTACAGGTATATCCGCCAAAAAGAGCATTTTTAAGTTATTTGGTTATTTTTACAACATTAAAGCCAGACATTGTGTACCAGTTAATGTTCACATAAAATAAATCAGGTGAAAGGGTAAGTATCCCAAAAAGCAGCGGATCGAAGATTTACTTCATTGACTTTCACTAAATTTTTAAAAGGTATATGAGAGGTATACATCATTATTTTTTGTACTACGCAAGCGGACCAGCAAACTGTTAAAAGTTCTGAATAAATGTAAATGTTACATGAAAATTCTCATTGCGAAGTTAAATTGTAAAGAGAAATAGCGCTGGTTGAATTAAATACTTGCCAAATGGTAAATTATTTTTACTAAACATTTTAAAAAGGAACAAGTCTTTGAAAAGCCCATTAGAGCTGAACGATATGCGAATATAGGTCGTTCGTTCGTTGCCAAAACTCTGAAGGAGAAGGCGGTCGCCACATCGGCGCCGTCGAGAACAAACTGTTTTGCCCACAGTGTCCTATTTCTCCTGCCAAAATGATCTCAATATGCCCTAGCATTTTGCAGTTTCATAATATATTTATTTTTTAATTTTAAATGGTAACTTTTTTTTTAAATCATGAAAGCTAAGCTTTATCTGAAGTTTTTTTTTAAATTAGATAAGTACTAACTTTCATTAACATTCAAACTTTTAAATTCAAACCACGGATACGGTTGGTTTAATAAAAAAAGTATTTGGGATATTTATCGAGATCGAACTATAATTATGAAGTTTAAAGTTACGGGTAACTGACTCCGAGTGCACCACAGACCCGAATATTAGTTAGGGAGAACATTTAAACATTTTCCATCCCATTTCGAACGACGTGACACTTAAAAAGGATTAAATTACTTATACAGATTTCAACTTAAAATTTTACGATTATTTGATTGTGATATAAAAATATCTCAGCTTTAGAGATTGTTTATAGAACTCTCCACACTAGTTCACTTTAAAAGTAACATAATAATATGAAACGCTATTATAAAAATATATTTTTGATTTGAATTATAAATATCTTTATTACTATTAATATAAATATGAATCAGTACATATTACAAAACAAAGTCTTTTGCCGCTTCTGTCTGTCTGTTCGCGATGTACTCAAAAACTACTGCACCGATTTTCATGCTGTTTTCACCAATAGATAGAGTCGATTTTTTTTATTATATAAACTAGCGGAACCCGGGCTTCACTTGCGCTATATCTATATATAGTATATCTATATCTATATATAATTAATACTTTGTAACAATGCGGCTATAAGAAGTACCCAAAGAACAAACTTACCTTAGGTTTTCTAATATTAGTTAAGAGTATACTAATTATAGCATCTAGGTCATGATTATTCTAGAGGGGTGCAGATTCACGTGATTGCGTTTGCATATTTCAACGGATGTGTGCTCACTTTCGCTCAGCGCGGGGCAATATTGTATGAGAGAGGATATTTTATTATCATTTATACTGCAGTTAGCATGTATGCATGGTGTTGATAGAACTAATAGGATTATAGGCTATTGTAATGCATTTTATCGTTTTACTATACATGTGTTATGGACTTATATAAACTTTTGTAAATAAATACGTATTTCTTTTTAAAAATGTAATTTTAATTTTTTACTTTTATAAAAAGTCATTTGTACATTGAAATATACCCTGCGCAACTTTTATTCAAACTTTTATCGAAAGGAAGCCACGATAATGAGAAGAGTTTTCAAAAGTTTATGTCGAAGCTTTGGTTGAATAAGATGTAAACAACCAAATAAATAATTATATTTCATTTATTTGGATATAAATTATTTATATAAATATATAAAAAAACCATACCAATTTAGAAATAAAGTTTATGTTATAAAATCTGAATATATTTTGTATATATTTTTTATACTCTGACTCTCATATAAAATTTAAATAGAGCTTTTAGATCTTTAGGGCTATGGCCTGATCCCTCTAGTATTAAACGAAGGTCCATACCCGCACTGAGGTGTTAAAGGGTTGAATAGTGAATATAATAAATCGTAATTTTCGTTGCTACCAGAGAAATCTAGACTCTTACAATTAGACCTGTAAAATATAGGTACCATGTAAATAAAGAAACTGTATAAAGAAAGAAAAACAATAGGTACCTTAAAATAAATATATTATAGATAAAATCTTTGATATTTGAAACGTGCAACATGAAATTAATGATACAATTATTTCAGTATTGACTATTGATACTTGTTAATTATACTCGTCGTTTCAGTTACAGCTAAGCTCATTTAACCTAATTGCCAATCAGTATGATGCATCGTTATAGAATAGTATTAACTGAGTTTTATTTTTAATTTATTCCATTAATTACGTTTAATTGTTATAAATTACCATTATAAATGGTTTAATCAAACATTTCATTTTTTCATATATAGCAGGGCTGTTCTTGCAAGATTTAAGTAGGTACTATCATTGCTTATTAATTTCTAAAATTATATTTTTTAAGTAATTAAACTAATTAAACGATAAAGCATTAATTCATCTATAACAAAAAAGAAGAAGTTCCTCAATTCGGTTGAATTTTTTGTTGTAGTTTTTATTATCTTCGACATTTCGTAAAGCAGATTGGATTTATCCAATTAGTTATATATATACAATTACCTATAATGTATATAATATACATTTATGCAATAAAATCTCTCATTCAGTCATTTTTTACTTTTTAATGACCACGCCAATAGCATATAGGTTGCAGTTTTAATCATCAGATAAAACTAAAATCCATCAATATCATAAACTTAACGAAAACTAAAAACGAAGCACTGGCTTATTTTTATGTGTACATATTAAATTTGCGAATTGAGAAATCAAACTTGCAATAATAAAATAATATTTTCACGGGATCGTTGTAAACTTACATATTAAGTTATATGTACGTTACGTTCAACAGATGTTTTATTCAATGGATATTTAACGGAAGTGAAACACATGGGCGTAAAACGCTTCAGTAAGTTTTGCGAGTTTTATGAAACGCTATGTTACACTTCACGCGCTTCATTTCGGATAGAATATCGTAAAGCAGTGATTAAAATATTGACCATTAATATATACTTAGTCCATATAAGTTAGTCTAGTCTTAACGACTGAATGATGAATTTGACAAGAATATTTTTTATTGAATAGCAGCTGAACAAAGGAGAAAAAATCACTAGGGACATTTAAATGTCAAGGTAACTAAGGTACACGAACAAGAAAGAAAATATGGTATTTTAAAACATGCATTTGTTCGTGATCGTATTCTTGTTCTCAAAATCGTCTAAGAAATAATTTGGTACAACTTTAAACAGTTGTTTTTTCTCAAAATGGTCAAAGTCATCCTGACTTTTCATATAACTACAATTTACAACTAATATTACAAAAAATATGTTTTATTAATGTAAAGACAACATCAGGCGTGTTAGCAGCAGGTGTGCAAATCAAAATATTATGCTGGATTCGTTGAAATACGCCGCCAGCTGTGGTGTTACGTTAACTATTAGGTAACTGTTGTAATTACACAGGTTTATTACAGATTCTCCTTGTACAGATTATGTTAAATTAATTTGCTTTCGTTTAAATGAAATCATATAAAATATGTGATTATCAATGAGATAGCTAATACAGTCTTTTACTTTTCTTTCAGAGGCAATATTTGATGAATTTGTACTTCAAAATTGTGCGATAGTATTCTGCAAATGAAATAGAAAGATATAGGGGGTATAAAAGGTATCCCAATATACAATATCTTAAGATTATAAATGAAACTATCTTTTTTCGAATTTTGTCGCGGATTTATTTTGATTTTTGGTTTCCGACGTTTCGAATGCTTTACAACAATCATGGTCACGGGAGAGACTAAGGTATTACACGTCTCAGGGGGTTATATACTTGTGACAGACAGTGCTTACCCACAATTTACACTAGTAGGCACAGTCTGTAACAAGTATATAACCCCCTAATGTCTAATGTCAAATATTCGCGTAAACCTAAGAAAGTATTAATATCTTAAGATTTTATTATGTAGTATTATAACTTTAATTACCAATTAAATATGACACTAGTTTTGATCCCAAATATTTTTCGTAGTTCCTGAATATAAAAGTAGGCAATTTCCTTAAACTTTCCCACTTCGCAACATTTCCTACTTGTTAACTTAAACTAGTATTGGCATAACACCAAAGTTTTGTAACCAATAGCTACATTTGACCTAACTTTTATCCGCCACATAAAGTAATAAAGTTAGTTATATGAAAATATTATATATATTATGGAATTTTTACGCTTAGAAAGATCTTCGTCCCGATTGTGGAGTTGTAGAGGATGTTTACCACATTTTAATGGAATCTCTCACAATTAACAGATAGAACTATTGGAATATGTAATATAAATCTTACAAACCCTACCTCACAGGATCTTTAGTATCATATTTAAGTTATATATAAGAATACTTGTGTAAATTACCAGAGCAATATAGTCACATCTGTGAATCAGCTCTTAAAATGAGAATAAAAAAAAATAAAAAAAAAGATCTTCGTGTAAAATTGTATAAACGGATATGTACGTACGTAGAGCGAAGCGAGGGTAAATAGTGATTTACCCTTTATTAGTATATCATCATTAAGTCATTATTAATTAGTATATCATAATGTGCTATATTTGAATTTGTAGTTTAAATGAACGAGACTTACATTTCAACAAAACTAATTAAATATATAATTCTGGAAGCAGATAATTAATTTACTACTTTCATATAAATTGTTATTTATTGGTAAAAATATTAAATTATGTGTAAACACAACGTCATGATCTTTACAATTGTGGGACTAACGAACGGTAATATATTTAATACGAGCAGGAATCAATTATTATTATAAGTGACAATTTTTAAAGCGAATATGCGTATTTAAAATAGTGGTAAAATACTTTTTATGATCTTTATTGGTTCTGAATTAAGCCTATATTAATAATTATTTTTTCATCCAGAATAGCTATCATTCATTGAAAAGTGCAATTTTTGCATAGACTCTGACGTCACAACAAGTGCTCCTAAATAACTGACATTTAAAAATCCATATTTAATATTTTTTATTATATTTTTATACACAAAATTTTTGCTTTTTTGAAAATACTAAAGCTAGTTTTAAGGGTTTTATATAGTATCTCATAAAAGAAAGCAATTATGCAAAAAAAAATATAAATTTAATTAAAACTACAATTACAACCCTAGAGAAACTGTAATCTCTAAAACCGATTGCCTATAAGGAGGGCGGTCTATCCATTCGTTTACCTGATAGTGCCAATTTACTAAGGCAGTACACGTAACATATAGTCCCAGCTAATTTCTCTTTGATACGATCTTACCGACAAAATAACACTTTAGGAGTGTTTGCTATCGATAGACCAATCATTATCTGATCATTTGCCGGCGCCGTGTTGGGGACATTAGTATTCTAAAGGGCCCGCTTCGTATGGGAGACGGCATTCGCTTTGTGAGTGCACTGAACTTGATTTCTACGACGATTCGCGCATTACCAAGGTCCCTTTCCTTTCCTGACTTAGTTATCCCTTGTCGTGAAATATGCTTCGAATTTTAGGGACATGTTGTGAAATTTCTTTTATAGACACTCTCGTAGATTTTAAGTGTTATTATTATACAGTAGTAAAAAAAAACAATAGCTTTATTTTTGTGGTAAGGGCGTCAGCTTGTTATTAGAATTGAATTCATTCAAATAATTACTGACCCTCTTCAAATTAAGTTGATAATTTGAAAATGCTCGTGAAAGTCTACTTAAACAAAGTAAATTTTTTGTATTTCCAAAAAGTGAAATTTCAAAATGTTGAAAATTACGAATTTATTTTGTATCGTTTTATCGTAAATAAAATAATATAGTTAATAAAGTATAAGAAGTGAAATTTTAAGTAATTTACTTTCATCATCTTCATCATGAGGTGACACAGAACCTTATAGCCTACCTTCTAACCAAAATTAAAGAAAACTTTTGCATTATTTTTTTTTATTTGATCTGAAAGCTTATGAAAGCTTATAATTTTAGTTGACGAGTGTCAAATACGACTGTGGCGAAGCCCATAGAAGAGTTAATATCACTACATATTATACAACAAAGTCCTTTGCCGCGTTTTTCTGTACTCTGCCTGTCTATTCGAGATAAACTCAAAACCCACTACACCGATTTGCATGATGTTTTCAGGCATTATTTTATTTAAAATTCTCCTGCGAAAATCTCATAGAAATTAGCCGTCGTGACCATAACTAAGTAGTTAGACAAATTTTAAAAAGTTTCAAATTATAATATATTCTACACTTTTGCAAATAACATACGTCGTTAACTGTAGTCTGCACTCTCGTTACTCTACGTTAGCTCCACATCGTTAATACGAAAGTACTTAACTAAAGTATGAAATGAATTATATTTTTAGCGAGTGGTTTTGAATAAACAAATATAAAGTCAAGTATAATGGATATTAAACACTTATGGAGGTAGGTTTTACTAAAAAGCTTGTTTCGTTCTCAATAGTCGGACTATACAACTGCGAACTATCTTTTTGTCATATTTTTAAGTTAAAACTCTTTCTGGTTGAAAAAAAGTCATATGATATATTTCCTTATTTAATAAATTATTCTATTTTATTTTATTTAGCAACGACACAAAAGTCGTAAAAACAGGCTAAAATTAATCTAAAAATTGTAGATTCAACCTCTGTATCGATAATAATATCTGTCTAATTCAATAAGATTTTCTAAGATTCGCCTTTATGTTAGATTAGCGGACTTAATCGGCAGGCTTTGGCAACAACCATTGCCCGTATATAACCCATAAACCGTTTGAGTATACTCTAAAAAAATAATATCAAAAAAGTAGGAAAAATGGGTTACTAACTGAAATTAAATAAAGTCTCTCTCTGGACGACAACGTCACTTATCGGCCAACCTACGAGTATATTTGGGAAATATCCAGGCAACTCATCCGATCTATTTAAAAACTTTTAATAAATAATTTAAGATAATAACAGTTAATGTGCTACATAAACAAAAGTTCTTGCTAATGTTACTTCAACACACAGTATGACACGTGAACCGTATCCAATAATAATTAGAGTTTTAGAAGTCTGCATATAGAGGTTATTAAAATAAGTTATTTATACGTATATATCTTGACCCTTAATTATAAATGTATGTATTTTCTAAAAGATGTCTTTAAAATTGTGGTAAAATTTTTACCTAAATTTAATTAAAATTAGTTAAACGAGTTAAAGAATTAATGGAATAAACAAACAAAAAATAGTGACTTTGATTTATACTACTTTTAAATTTGTTATTTAAATCCCTCCGATTCTAAAAGTTTATCTTCTAATTTAAGTCCTTGACTAATATTTTTTACCGACATTATTTAGTTCCCAAAACAAGATGTTGTGAATTTGTTTCAGACAGATAAAGAGATTTGTTTTAGAGTGTTTCTACAAAAAATTTTTATCTTTTCGTTTTGCAAAGAAATATTTTATTTTACGTAAGTATTTTCAAGCAAGCAAGCTATAGTGATATTATTGACGAAAGAAAGATTTTGCGTACTATGCCTATAGCCATACTAAGTTAGTCAAAAATAATTTTAACAATGAGTTATTTTTTATTATGATAAAGTCAATTAATTAGTTTTTAATTAAAAGCAGTCGAAAATAAAGCTGAAAAGTTGTAGAGTTAATAATGGCGATTACTGTAATGTATTGGTTGTCTCATGCGCCTACGACACGTCAGTGTCAACTGTCAGTCACAATCTAGCGGTCGTCCGAGACGGTCGTTGTGTGCGTGTTGAGGTGTTGCTGAGCCGTAAACTATACCAATAACGAGGACACTACAAATGGCGACGAGGACAAAACATGTGAGTATTCACAATTATAGTAATAGAACATAAAAGAAAAATCTTATTAAAGTAGTATAACAGTCTAAAAAAAAATGAAAAAGAAGGGAAGGTAGTTGCATAAAATTACTTACTTCTTTGTTCACCTTTTGAAGTCCTTAAAACAATTTTAACTTGTTAAAATGTATTTATTTGTGATTAAATAAAAATATATAAACATTTGATATGCTCTAATTTGTAAAATGCAAATTGAATATTGTATAATATGATCTATATTTGAATGAACCAAAGATGTGATAATATTCTAAATACACTACAACTTTCAGATTTTGTGCTTTATTTTGCGCATTATAAAGTTCCAATTTACAAATGATTTGTTTCGAAATAATAGTGGAATTAAGATGTTATGAAACTTCTAAATTAGAGATTCAGAAGGCAGTTATAACATCTTTTCATTATGAATATTTAAATTTTGCATTTAAAAGCCTATGCCTACGCGCAGCATGATCGACGCTGCCGCTTATGATTCTAAGCTGCATAACACGAATTACGTTACACTACTACGGAGCATAAAGAATTCTATATTAGTAAAAAGCTGCTTTTGGATTTAGTGTATTTAATTGTAACTAAACATTATAATGATATAATAGTGATATTGAAATTGTTTTTAAGAAAAAATAATTATGAAATATAAAAAATAATTATTTAGTAGAATAATCAATATTATTAAACTATGTAGGCAATTTGGAAGTGCCTACCGATTCATGCTAGTGATACTATCGGTGCGTAAGCACTATACATTTAAAAGAATTTATGTACCTAGCTATTGATATCTGCCGCACTAACAATCGGTATGACTAAATATGCATCTTTTATGAAAATATGAGCGTGTGTTTATTTTGTAAGGAATTACGCTGGTATTCTTAATTGTGGTTAAAATATAATCAATGATCTAAGTGAAATAAAATACAATCAGTACTTTATAAGTAATTTAAGCAGATTAAATTATTATCTGATCATTTAAAAAAAATAAATGAATTTTTATATATGAAAGCTTAAAATTAATTCTATTTAGTTGTACAACTATATAAGAACGTACCTAAGCAGATAAAAAATCTGATCATTAGATTGATACTGTACTATGTGTATAATATGTATAATTATAATATTATGAAGCATACAAAGCATATTTTATAAGTTATTCAAGCAGACAAAATTATTTATTCGATCAATAACTTGAAAAATAAATGAATGAAAATTTTGTAACGAAAAATTGGTTGATCAATATCAATACTATTTAGTTTATACAAGTATATAAGAACATATTAAGCAGATTAAAAGTCTGATCATAAAATTGATACTGAACTTTGTGTGTAAAATGTATTATTAATTATTATGATATATAGGATACAAGGTGTATTTTATAATATCTGATCATTCAATTGGCACAAGGAATGAATTGTTGTATACAAAAGGTTGATATTGAACAATACTAAGTATTTAGTTCGTACTACTACAATATTAAGCACATAAGCAGATTAAAAGTCTGATCATTAAATTGATATTAGTGAGTATGTACGTAATATAGTACATAGATTTGGGTTTAATCGGAACAAAATCTAGCGGAAATATCCGGTCATTAAATTGACATAGCATTGACATTTTATCAATAATTCAAGCAGATAAAATTATTTATCTGATCATTAGATTGAAATAAGATATGAATTGTTGTTTAAGATTTATTTTATAACAACATAAGCAGATTGTGTCTGATCATTAAATTGATAATAGAGAATGCATGTTATGTATTGTATATGTAATATATACATATTTAGTTGGAAACAAAACTTAGCGAAAATGTCCGGTCATTAAATTGACATAGCGGTATTTTATTAATAATTCAAGCAGATAAAATTATTTATCTGATCATTAAATTGAAATAAGAAATGAATTGTTGTATATGATTTATTTTATAACAACATATAAGCGGATTATGTCTGATCATTAAATTGATAATAGGTAATGTATGTAATATATTATACAGGTATATATATACATATTTATTTGTAACCAAAACTTTGCAGAAATATCCGGTCATTAAATTGACATAGCTGTATTTTATTAATAATTCAAGCAGATAAAATTGTTTATCTGATCATTAAATTGAAATAAAAAATGAAATATTATTAATTTTGTAACAACATGAGCAGATTATGTCTGATTATTAAATTGATACTAGAGAATGTATATAATATATTATATTATATAGGTACATTCATGATGAGACAAAAGTTGGCGGAAATATCCGGTCATTAAATTGACACGTGACCATTATAATTGGATGGCAATATTAAGTAGCAGATAAAAATATCTGACACATTCAATTGATCATTCCAGATAGCCTCATTATGCCAGGTTCACAATGGAAGCGCTGGAAAAAAAGGCATTCCTAATATTATTAGAAACATCCAAAATTGACATAATGTAAAAGAAAAAAAAAAGACATAGCCTTCTTTATTTAGACGGCTTAGATATGCAGGAAGTTTTCTGCAATATGTATTTAACGTCCCACTACTGGACACGGACTTCCTTTCAATGCGAGAAGGAACAGGCCATGGTCTGCCGCGTTGGCCGAGTGTGGGTTGACGGACTTAACATGCCTTTCGAAATCTTGCTGGGTTCTCTCAGACTTGCGGGTTTGTCACACCATGTTTTAATTCATCGTAAGAAAACTGGAATTACTGGTAGATATGATTCGAACATGAAAATATGGGAGGTGGGGACCCGGACTTGAACTCGTATCACATATATAGATATACCTGGACCTAAAATCAACCCTTAGGATGAAGTAGATGTGCTCCAAAATGTATTCCAAGATATATCTACGCTATGTCTAAGCTTGATACATATACTAAGTCACCAAGATGGAGTTAAGCCGAGCCGAGAAGAACCCGATGAAGAGTTTGTGAATGAGTTCATAATAAGATTAATGCCACAAACCTGTAAATGGCAATTTACAGATCGGGACGAAAATATTATCGATCAGGTAACATAAACATGTTACCTGGCGGAATTAGTGAGCAAAACAATCTTATACCTTGGAGATTAAATAACAGTAGACGGAGAAATTATGGAAGTGAATTCGTTAGAAGCCTTTAATAAACATCTAGAGAAATTAAGAAACAACACAAAATCAAATGGAAAAGAAGAATGATAGAAAGTTGTAAAATAATGATACAATAAAATATATTTTATAAGTAAAAGGCTAATCAATCAGGGTACACAAGAGTCACACATCGAGAGTCTTGGGTTCGGGTCCCGGGTCGGGCCTAGTTTAGTTATTGAGCCTTTCGGTTTGGTAAGCCGAAGTAAAAGCCCGAAGCTGGGAAGTTGCAGTGTGTCACCCCCGTGCCCCGAAGAGCACGTAAAGCCGTTGGTACTCCTTCGGTTGGTCTTAATTCTCACTGGCCTTGTCGAGTAGTCGTCTCACCGAAGTATAAGAGTGATAGCAATGAAGAGTGCAATATTGTGCTCTATAACAGCGCCTGCGAAATTGGGCAGTCTCAATGAGATAGGCTGCCAGGACCGAAATCGATCAGAGAACATTGTTATTTACAGAATATGGTAAACGTACTTCATGATGTTAAATGTTCTGCGAAAGACAATTTCGCTGACAAGTTTATAAGAGAATTAGAATTTAGAATGAGAAAATAATCAAAGGACAAAGATAAGCTGCATAAAATCAGATGAAGAAGTTAATCAAGTAAGTAATAAGATATGAAATAGTAAAGAAATCCAGTACGTCTTTCACATTGAAAATCATAATCACAGAAACCACTTGTGATTTTTCGAAAATGAATAAGCTTCAGTAATTATATAAACATCCGAACCCTTATTAAAATAAAAGGATTATTTGATGGCACGATGAATCTTTTAGGTGAAACTTTGGAATGGCTTTAATAAAATTGAGATTAGGATATTTCCTATATTCAAAGGAACCTTGATAAGTTTACTTATGGATAATTACAACCTTACTGGAGGATTTCCATACCTTTAGAATCTCAAGCTAATAAAAAGAAAATCAAATAGCTTAAGCAAAGAGACATAATAAATCCTGTTGTGGGTTATTCAAAATTGGTGTTCCTGTAGTTCCGGTGTTGAACGATAATGGAGGAGTGCGTTTTTGTATTGACATGCAAAAAGCAATGAAGCAATTATATTAAGTGTATAATATCACCACGGACAATGGACAATGTTGCCTTAAATTAGGAATGTCAAAGTTCACTTCACGTAATCAGATATAAAGGCGTCTTTCACGAAATTGAATTATATCTAAGTTTTAGGCACATCACTTGCAAAGTTTTGATAAAGGAGCTGATGTTTGGCTTATCGTGTGCCCAAGAAATCTTTCAAAAACATTAGAACGCGTATTGTTTCTTGGTAAATCTCTCGTTTTTGGTAAAGATCTTGAAGAACATGACGCACGATTACAGAAGGTATAGTCTGTTTTAAAAGAAAATTATGAAGTAATAAGGGAAGACAAGTGTTTGCTTTGGATGAACAACGTAACAAAAAGTGTTAAGCCATACAGAGTTTTAGACTATTGGAGAGTTAGAATGATATCTAGAACTTATAAAACACGTCAGCAGGTGGATGTCGCCAATAAAGCCCATACGAGTATTATGTTGACAAGGGCAAAACTTAGCATAAAAGTTTGGTGGCTTAAATTTAATTAAGACACCTAGAATTTAGAAAAACTTTTGAAGGATGCACCCTTCTCTCTGCGATAATATTCACCAAATCCAATGAAGAGGATTGATTTTGCAGAAGATTGATATTGTGATTGATTGAATGGGTCCACTTCCAGGCGGGGATTACTTATTATTAGTTATTAATTATTATAGCAGCTATAAAAAAATAATATTTGGCGTAAGATTACATCTTTAGTAATGGTAGTAGAGTTGAAATACAAATAAATAAAACTTTAATTACTGATGCAATTAAATTAATACCAAATGATACAGATGTTAGAGATAGAGATCAAGAAAGGAAAGAAAAAGGAAAGGAAAAAGAGATACAGGAAATGGACAAGTGTGATCATGAGACATGGAGATAAAGTATTAAAATATATTGAATTTGGATTATGACCCAGTTACACACACAGTGTAAAATAGAATTAGTGGAGATATCACAGTTCAAAAGAATGAAAGTGTTCAAATCCGTAAAAGGAATATTGTTCATTTAAAAATAGTTCAAGGATAATGCAAAGTATGCGATAATTAAGATTTAAATGAATCTAACATAAATGAAAGGAATTTGATACATAAAAGTTTGATAAGTAAAATAATAAACTATAATGGTCAAACTCAATAAATTAATTAAGTAACGAAAGGAGAGTATAATTTATTGAAACGCTATGAAACCATTAAAAGTGTATGAATGGATATAATTTAAAAAAAAAAAAATATAACAAATAAGGGATGTAATGTATTGGTTGTCTCATGCGCCTACGACACGTCAGTGTCAACTGTCAGTCACAATCTAGCGGTCGTCCGAGACGGTCGTTGTGTGCGTGTTGAGGTGTTGCTGAGCCGTAAACTATACCAATAACGAGGACACTACAATTACCATCTCATGTCTACGATTTGATAACAATAAACAAACAAAAACAATTAAACAACATTGAAGACAACTTAGAGGTCTTCTCAAGATCTTGAAAAGTAATTATTTATAATTTTTAATGAGTTTCAGATTTCTTTACCATCTAAAACATATTTACAAAGAAAATTCACAGATATCCTATAATGTATTATATTTTCATATATTTATAGGTCGTTAAAACTAATAAGTTTAGAATTTTGGAGAACATGGTACATGATAATGTTCAGTGTTGTACAACTTTAACAGGATGAGTTATAAAGTGAAAGTTATAATGAAGGCAACTGAAGTTTTACGCACAGCTGCGAACGATAGCTACTTAGATGCTTAATATACATAGCTTAATTTGGGCGGATTCCCTTTAAAAATGTTACAGGGAATCGAAATTTGTCAAAGAAAGTTCAGGTTCGATTCCAGTTCCTATAAAAAAAGCGCAGAGCTTTTTAAAATATACCAGGTCTTACTACTATTACCTACTACCTACTCGTACTCTACTTGTAAAAGAAAAAAAAACAGTACGACAGAACAGAAGAGTGGCATGAATGAACCACTTCGATTTACTCTAAAGTTTACGGACGAATTATGCATAAAGTATAATTTTAAGGCTCCTAGTAAGTTGTAATACTTGTCAACTTTAACCCACAAAAATGACAGTTCACCAAAAATAAACCTAGCTTGTGTGACGTATTGAAAGTGACGTCATCGACGCAAAATTTCTGTTGGATCAGTTGAGGTTTTAACATTCATTTACCCTTTAACTAACATAAAAAACTTTGCAAGTTAAATAAAGGCTGATAATAAAATATTATTTTGTTTTTACATATTTTAAACTACTTATTAATATTTTGTATTTATCTCTTGTTCACAGTTCTACGCGCTACTACAACGTAACATAGTAGCAAATACGAGTCTCCAACATAGGCAGATGACGCTATTCGCACCCACCAACGAGGCGTTCCAGAGGTTTAGTGGAGAGAAGGACGAATCATTAGTTCTGTTTCATATATGTAAGTTATTGTTATACACTACTTATTAAATTAAATTCATACACCATTATAAGCGCATATTAGATATAAGCTTATGCACACAGGTTTTCAAGACTTATATATTCGACGGTTTAAAAGTAAAATAAGTTTGTTCAGTCTGTCACCTCGCACTTGGCCAGCGTTGTGGACTATGGCTTGATAACTTGCTTGCCTGTACCCAAGAGCGAGACGTTAAAATGTACCTATGTTTTTAATTTAGACTAATCTTTATACGATAAAATAAGAAACACTTAACGCTTTCTAACCGAGTATATTTTCTATTTTTTATGTCATGAATACAAGTTTAGACAGACAGACAAAGTAAAAAAACAATTTTACTATATATTTTATAAAAATACACAATATAACTGGACACAATACAAAAATTTTGCAATAAATAAAGCACACTACATCTTTTTATTATAATTGTATAGATAGATTTTATAGCTTTATGCCATACTGACTTCGCCTATTCAATAGTACAAATAGGATCCCCACACCTGGTAACTTGGATGCTTAAATATTTATGTGACATAAGAACACAGTATAGACCGTACCACAAAAGATGAGACTTAATAACCACGTGGTATGACTTGCCCAGACGCAATAATTTTAATATAACATTGCTTTACACCATATTTCGAACGTCATCGAATTATCCCTAAATAGATATTGAAATTAATTATACACAACTCTTACTAACACGACTTTACAAGTACTCTACTCATCAAGCCTCACCTTCCTTCCTTCTTTATTCCCATTGTTCTAAAATCTAGACAAACACATAAAAAAGGAACGTATGATTGGACGTCGTACTGTAGTAGCTTGAAAGTAATTTACATTTAAGTGAAACGATTACGTGTAGGTACGTAAATTGTCCTGAATATCTTAGTATTATTATGAAATGAAATGTGAATATAAATCATCACTACATAGTATAAAACAAAGTCGCTTTCTCTGTCCCTATATCCCTTTGCACGCTTAAATCTTTAAAACTACGCAACGGATTTTGATGCGGTTTTTTTAATAGATAGAGTGATTCAAGAGGAAGGTTTATATGCATAACTAGAGGATCCCACGGTTTTGCCTGTGCTAAATCTAGGAAAAAGGCCAAGCGAAGCGAGGGCGAGTCGCTAGTTATTAATATTCGAAAAATGATGTAGAGGCATATAAAAATGAAGATTATATTCATTCATTTCCAGCTGATTTCGTAAATTTACCCATTGTTGTGGACAGTAATATAATATGACATCAGAAAATAATGACACATTTCTAGAAATATCTATACTGTTGATAAATATAATAAAATAAGATTGTACGTACACAATACGTACAGAAGTTTCTTAATATATAACTTTTAAATACATACATATTATAAATATAAACACCTACTGGACTGGAGTACAAGCATTCGTGCCTAACAAATAAATGCCCCCAGCGGGACTCGAACCCGCGACCGCTGGCGCAGAAAGTAGGGTCACTACCAACTGAGCCATATATATTTACATTGCTCTGCTCCTGAGATTCTTATTGATGATAAAGTGATAGACGAATTTAGGATTCCAAAGTTAATAAGCACTATAAAACAGAATAGTAGTTTCAAGTGTACTAAATAAACAATATATCATAACCAAATATTGTTTAGAAATATTAAATGTATATTCAAGCAATATTAAAGGCATTATCTTAATTAATCAAAACTTAAGAAAGGGACTTAAGATTAGTTTTAATGTAAGTGTACCATTCGCAATAAAGCACTTACGCAGGCCTCATTGTAAGAAAGTTTTGTGGTCAAACAAACTTCACTAGTCCTTATAACTATTTCACTTTATAAAGTCAGAGGTATTCATGGTTACCTCTTATTCCACTTTATTCGACATAGCAATTATTTTGTGAACTTCAAAAGAAACTACTTTGCTTATTCTGCTTTGTCTGGATAGTCTTTTTTTTAAATTATCTTTTATAAAGAAACAAATCTGAGAAAGTCTTAGAAATTATTACTTTTTATTTCTATTTAGTCTCCAGTCACGAAATCAGATAACCGTCTTTTATGAAATCCCGGTTAAAAAATGTCTTTTGATATACTTTATGTATTAAAATGAAACATTTTAAAAGCAACAAGCTTACTATTATTAAAACGAACCAAATTCTATTAAAATACCAATTTCTATTGTAACTAACTCTTATATATAGGTAGTAAAATTTTCCAAATTAATCTTAATATTTTGTCTAGTCAATTATGAAATTGACTAGGGTATATAAGATAATTTCAAACAAAAACAAATCTATTCGATAGTAACTGTACATTTTTTGGGATAAAAAGTAAACTATGTGCTATTCCCGACTATAACCTATCTCTGTGCTAAACTTCCGTTCCATATCCGTTTAGCCGTTCTGGCGTTTAAGAGTCAGAACATCTACTTTTGCAAACTTTTGAATTTAGAATAGTTTTATTTAATTTACATTATAGCGCTTGGTACTCTAATAGGCAACTATTTACCCTACAAGTAATACAGCACGAAAGTATATAAATATAAATATGTTGGGACATTATAACACACAGCGCCATCAAGTTCCATGGTAAGCTACGAGGCTGGAATTACTACGTAATACGTACCAGATAGTTGATACACCACACATAATATATAACTTCTAAATAAATACAAATTATAAATATACACCATGACTGGAGGACAAACATTCGTGCTTAACAAATGAATGTTCCCAGTGGCACTCGAACCCGCGACCGCTGGCGTAGAAAGTAGGGTCACTACAAACTGAACCAAACGTGTCGTCGCGTCGTCTAATATAAAATATCTATCTAGACTTTTAAAAAATACTAGTTTTACTATAAAAGTTTTTATTGTTTACAGCGAATTTGGCAACGACTCTAACTAACCTGGACTTCTCAATATCGTCGGAGCTCGACGGCAACCCACCCCTATGGATAACGCGACGTCGGGACGCCATGCACGACGATATTTACGTGAACAATGCCAAAGTTGACATCTCGAGGTCGTATCAGGCAGTTAATGAAAATGGCAAGCTACAGGTGATTTGAAAAAGTTTTATGTGCTCTTTTATAATAATGTCACGATATAATGAAATGGCCTTAAAATATTGATAAAATATATTATTTCATTTTATATTTTAATACGTACATACAGTAACACCTAAAAGAGGTATTAATAATTCATTATTTGGTTCAAATGTCATTAAATAAGAATTCAACAGAAACTTTGAAGAAGATGACAGTAATATAATTTCGAGTAGGTACTTCAAACCTTTTCTTTGAGAAAAATATAATAAATTTATATTAAAAAACTAGAAATAGACAAATAGCTCTTATTACATGAAAGTTATGTAAGTAATATTTGCCATAAGCTATACTTTTTATTTATTAGGTATTCGTATGAATGATTTTCAGCAAATACTTTCAGTTGTAAGATTTACATATTATCATGCTTAAGCCTTCTATATGAAATAAAAAAAAGAAAAGTCATCAACGATATTTAACAACGATGAATGCAATAATTAAATCAATATGAAAATGAAAATTCATATCCGATACAGTAATTTTAAGGCACTTTAACGTTGTTGCATACACTATTTTTAAAATTTGATTTCAACATGTTTCATGTTTTAATTTCCTCTAGACGATATTACATAAGATATCACGTATCATATCAATTTCAATCCATCATACAAATAAGGCATTGTAGACTTTATATTTGGTAATTTTTCAATTTTTTTTATATTGAATGAAACTTATTTAATAATTAGAAAAACATAATTTTGAATATTAGTAGAATTTGTAAAGCATTGGCTTTTAAAGTAATCGTATATTAGTTAGCAAAATGATTTATTAAGAAATAACTGAGTCGAATATGTACATTCAATATTTTTGGCAAATCTCACTGAAGTCATTATTTTCTAAGTAGACGCCAAATCCATAGATTTTAGAGTTTATCGACATTGGGACGATGGTAATAAAAAATATCTTATTAAAGACTGCGAAATCTAATCCGAAATATATTTCTTCGAAATGTAATTTTGTTAAAAGACCCTGAAATAATAATATTTGTTGATCTTTCTTAATTTCTACAAACGATTTCCCAAACAAACTGACAGTTTGCTAATTTATGATCGAAAAGTTAGAATTTGTATTTGCGTTCTTTTGAATTCAAAAACACATCTTACAACAAAAAGTTTTGTTCAAACAATTCGATCAACCTTAAACTTTTACCAATATTGATAAATCATAATATTATAATGACTATAATATTTCGTACAATAAAATAAAATTGAACGGTAATTAGGACTAATAATAATTTTAATGAGTAATTATATAAATTTAATGTTATGTATTAAAAATAAAATAGTCCATTTTCCACTAGAATAGTAAATGCAGATATTAATATTAGCACAGGTCACATAATATTTAACTAGGAATTAGTTATTTGTACAAAGATTTTAGGATACACTTGACCTAATGTAGGTTACAAAACTGGTATTACCGGTATATACTTACCCTCGGCTCGCTCGGGTGCGTCTCTAGGGGCCTTTTGTAAGTTATCGATTTCAATTAAAGTTATTATGTTTCTAACACTAGTTGTAAATACAATTACAGCAGTAAAATTAAATCCTACAGAACTCAGCGTTTTTTTAACTTCTTTTTTGCGATTAGTGAGACAATTTTCAGACTCAATAGTAGTCAGTAATTTTAAATATTATCCTACTACAAATTTGCGAAATTTACTGGTAATTACTGTGTAATTCATAATATTCTACAAAATAGACAGTTTTCAGTAATATAATATAACGGAAAGCTCTCTCAGTATTTTAAAGCAAAGATTAATAAAGTAGTTCTTGCCCTGAAGTTATTTACCCTAGAGCTTATTATGCATCCTCGACGAATGAAACTTGTTTTCAACAACCATAATGCACAGCGTATCTATATGTAAGTTTAGGTTAATGTTTAAAACAAAGCTCATTTCAGCAAAAATTACTTCGTACTTAAAACTTCTTCGTTATTAAGTAGCTATTTAGGGTAGTTTATCAAAAGATAAGGAGTAAATTATTACTTAAATTAAGTTCTCTATATAACCTTTTTCTTGATAAATCGGTTAAATAATTAGCTATAAATGAAAAAGTATTCAAACCCGCTGAATTTTCAATAAAAATTGCATCAACTTCCATTTAATAAATTGGCATTTGCAGTAAATTTAATAATCTAAATAACGTCTCTAACATATTAAAAAATATAGTAATATTTATTTAGTTAACATAAATAAAAGAAGCAACCTGACAACACTACACTTTCCCCCAGGTCCTACATGTGATTGATCAAGTGCTGCAGCCTCTTCTCCCCCTAGGTCAGAGCTCCGTGGGGTCACCTGTTTACAACCCTAACGCATACCAGTTTCTAGAGCACTCGGACGTGTTCAATATTGGACAACATCGCCTCAGGTAATAAACTATTTAGCTTTTAATCGAACTAACCATTAATATTTCAATGAAATACATTAAAACTCTTAATTGCATTTATTATTTGAATTGTCCCTTGTGTTTTAGATAATTTGGTTATTTTGCATTGTTTAAAATTAAGCAATGTACGTGGATAAATTATTATGTTGGATAACGAAAATTTAAAATAGTTATGGCTTACTGAAAAGTAATTCTTATATCAATCTAAGATTTATACAACAAGTTACTTCACTTAAGTACAAGTATTCTAGTTAAAACCGTCATTTTAAATTTTAAGATATTCACATAAGATTTATCTTACCGACTCAAAGGAGAAAAGTAATGCATTTTTACGTAAAAGCTAAAAACACCATTGTAACTCAATATTAAGATTATTTTAAAATAAAATTATTGATTCTGCAACATAGAAAACTTAGTTAAGTGCAATATTGTTGTTATTTACACTGATAAGGACTCGAATCTAGACAAAAATCATCAGCGTATTAAACAATGAATAAATGAATCTACTTGGCTATCTGAAATGTGCGACTACTACGGATGTTTAGAGATTTGGTTTAAAACAGATTATTCTGAATGTGCTACGAGAATATGCTATCAACGGCACTCACGAGTACAGAGGGATTCATCGAGATATATCGTAGAATTGAAACGTTTTTGTGCATTGTGCCACTATTGAATTGACAATCAGTTTTGCATTTTGGCGATATGTCCTATTTGAAACATAAATTTGGTTATCTCGTGTATTCTCGTGTTTCTGTATTCGACGTTAACTATTTTCATAAAAAGACGATGGGTTTTAAATTTCGTTCAGTTCTATTTATATTCACAAATTTTTTTTATTTATTAATAGATTTTTTATTATTTTTTTTCGTCATAGATTTTTTGATTTCTAAATTTTGTTATAGGCTTTAATTAATTATAAATTCTACTGTTAACATCTTTTCATACTTGACGGCCATATGACCTCTACAATTTTTTGAAATGTATTTTATGCCTCCTTCTTAAGTTGTCTACTAGATTCTAAAATAAACATGAAATACCAGTCACGCTAGCCATGTCAAACAGTCCATATTTAATATGATAAATCCACGCCCTAATGACTAAACAACTTTCATGTTTGGCAAAAACATAATCAATAGAAAGCAAAGTTGTAAAAAAGTTTTATACGTTATAGGCACAAAAAATGATTTTAATAAAACCAACTTAAGATTTTATTTTCATTCCATTAAGCTTTAACTTTGAAATTCATATAATTGTTATAAAAATATAAGTTGAAACATTCAAATAACTTTACTTCTGGTCCGTTAACTTTTCAAAAGCATAGCATATTAGAAGAGCCGCGAGCGAGTTGATTTTTACTGTTTAGTTATTCCAGGCTGTTAAGTTGCGCCTGTGATGCAAACTTTTATGACTACGATTTTTCCACATTAACGCTCCGATATATTAAAAAACCTACACAATTTAAATATTAGTTTATTACATTTTCTATAGTGTAATAATGTATTAAAAATACATAATATGCATTTTATACTTTTTATACATATAATTATACATATGTACAAAAGTTGCTTTATAAGTAGGTATTTAAGTCTTAGTCTGGCTACAATTTTTTAATAAGTGCAAATTCCAAATTATTTTGCAGGTAATATATTATGTAGGTATAAAAATTATATTATTGTTGAAAAGAGCTCTATAATCCTTATTTACAGAAGCCAAGTGTACTTGTGATCCAATTTGTACCACAGTTAGAAAGGTCAAGTGACAGGTGATACAAATTAATGTCATTGTTGAGATGTATTTATTATACTTGAAAAGTTCAAAACACCTGAAATTAAGTGTTAAAAGTATAAAAAAATGGATAATAGCGTCTATAGAAATAACAAAACTTATTAATATCAACAGCCCTTTTTAACGTCCCACTGCTGGGCACGGGCCTCCCTTAGTACGAGGGAGATCAGGCCATAGTCTACCGCGCTGGCCTAGTGCGTGTTGGCGGACTGCACGTGTCTTTCGAAAACTTGCTAGGTTTTCTCAGACATGCAGGTTTCCTCACGATGTTCACCGTAAGATAAGTGGCAATCATGATATAAATGATTCGCACATGAAAACATCAGAGGTGCGAGACCCGTATTTGAGCCCGCATCAATCGGTTAACCAAGCGAGCGCGTTATCGCTGGGCTACCAATGTACCATCTACATATAAAAAAATACAAATTCACTTATTTATTAAATTAAATACATTTCCATCATTATGATTGTTAAAAACAAATCATAATAAGAACTTGCCAACCTACAGGAAGATATTATCGCCCTACTGCCTCAAAAGGTTATATAAGGGTTAATAATTAAGGTAATTAATGTATTAATAATATCAGAAGCGTTTTGAAAGTGATTTTAAGAACTGAAATACTAATTGTTATTGGGAATACGAATAGCTCGCGTAACACCCTATCTTGGTATTGAACAGTGTCGGCTTGTTATACTATTTATTTTCTTTAGAACTACATTTCACTTTCTATATATTCTTTACTGTATATGTTTTACTTCGCATTCAAGTGTTTATTTAATTTCGGTCTATAGTCTTAGGCCTAAAAAAGAAATTGAAAACAAAAAATTGTTGTAAATTTACAATTATATTATTGCTAGTGACCTACGCTAGTGGTAAGGTGCCAATTAGTCGCTTATGTGTACTTCAAGTCAGACATCCATAGACCTATGTATGTCCTCGATTTTAGCCAAATACGTCCAGCCGTAAGCAGTAACAAAAATGCACACAAATTCATAACTAAATCTTTATAAATTTAAAAAAATAGATTTGCTTTCATGTAAAACTAAAGTATTGTAAAGTTTCATTAAAATCCATACAGTTATTGTGTGACAGAGTGTTATTCTTTCATATCAATAATCATCATGTATAATACAGATAACTTTCAAATAAATATTTGTTCAGAAAGAAATCGAACAGCAACAAGATTAAGCAAACTCATCATAGTATCATTTACTACTTTTCAAATACAAAATTTATACACTCATGCTACATTAGTCACTATAAACTAAGTAAGCAGATTTTTAATTATTTTTCTGTTATCTCCTCCTACTATGAATGTTCCTTGCTTTTTATGCATAAAGTACAGTACATATTTTGATAAAACTTTACAGTAATAAAAAAATAGGTCATAATTTACAAAAAAGTAGGGCGCGGACCATTAATATGAGAAAAACAAACGAGTGGACAATAAGAAAATACGATTGAACTAATTTGTGTTAAGCCTAATACATAACAGTATTTACTCTTTACGTCATTAGGAGCTTAATATTATGTAGAGTTCTTTTAAGGTTTCAGTAACGTACTTATTTTATGAAGTTTATTTAAGTAGTTATTTTTATTACGCAAATCCTTTTGTATAATAAATAGCATAGTTTTTTATGATCCGCAAATACACGTATAGGTAATTACTTGTTATTTAATTAGCTTTCAACTACTTTAGAAAAATACTGCGTAGGTTGTGAAACTTGTAAATATTTTCACATTATAATTTTATTTATATTACTAGATTACTTAGGTTTTTTTATATTTTGTAGTAATTCAAAATTGAAATTTGTTTATTATCACTACATAGTATAAAACAAAGTCGCTTTCTCTGTCCCTATATCTTTATGTATGCTTAAATCTTTAAAACTACGCAACGGATTTTGATGCGGTTTTTTTTAATAGATAGAGTGATTCAAGATGAATGTTTATATGCATATCTAGCTGATCCCGCGGCTTTGCCTGTGCTTAATCCAGGGAAGAGCCCGAGCGAAGCGAGGGCGAGTCGCTAGTAATTAATAAGGTATTAGCACTAATATCCCCTAGCTGGGAACATATTTTAAATACGAGAGACTAGTTTACGTTGATGTACTTCATGTTTTGGAAAACTTGCTAAGTTGTCTTAGATATATAAATTTTCTCAATTATGAGATAGGCGGTAATTGAAAATTACTAACATGGGAAATATCAGAGACATTTCGGATTCGAAAGTTTACTTCACTTGATTTAGTTTAACACTTTATCATTGAATTATTTAACTAAAATAATAATAATAATAATAATTTTCTTTATTTTACACCCAGTTAAAAGAAATATAATACAAAAAAAAGTTGGAATGAGTAACTAGAAAGGACTAACATAGTTTTTTTTTTTAATTTCTTACTTACTCTTCTCTGTTTATTTTCTTGTCTTTTATCATTCATGTTAAAGTTTTTTTAATATTTGACAATTTGGCCCTAAATAATAATGTAATCTCAAATATTTCCATGGTTTCCATTGATTCATTTTAGTGGTATACAATATTATTTAGTATGTTAATTAATCGGTATGGGCAAGTGCGATAAGAGTATTCATAGTTTAACTCTAATGATAATAATTTGTCCTGCATTAATTATAAATTATTGGTTTAACTCATTTCACGATACTAGTGATTTTATTCTGATATAGAACAATTTAACTATTCTCTTTAAAAGCATTTAGATGATTTTAGCAGGACAAAATATTTTTTCATTTCTAAAACGGCAAAATTGGTACTGTACAAGTACAAACATAAAAATGCAAATTCCAATTAAGTACATCATTAGAAATATGATAAAATAGTCAAAATTAGCAATTATTAACATGATTGGTTTTAGCCTGATTTACAGCTAAATATTGTTGAACCTACTTTAAAAATTTTGAGTCATTTTAAAATTTTCCGAGTAATTCAGGTTCAAATCCGGGTCTCACTCCTCTGATATTTTCATATCCGATACATTTCTATCATGATTACAACCTACATGTCTGATAGGTAAGAAACTAGCAACTTTTCGAAAGATATGTGAAGTCCATCGACACGCACTTGGAGTATTGAAGCTTGATCCCCCTCGTACTTTGGGAGTCACATACTCAGTAGTGGGAGGTTGAAAAGGGCTGACGCAGAAGAATGCCTTAAAAATGTCAAATGTCAATCTGTTCCTCTTTTTAACGCGAAATAAGGACAAACCTACACACTTAACAGATATAGTGTTGATTGCTATTGCTTAATCGTTTAAATCGAGATATAGCATGTTTTCCCGTCACATAATAATTCTTCCACTAAGAAAGTAGATTTAAACAAATGTATAACCACACGTTAAATTCTTTGAGCGTTTGATACATTACTCGGCTACTTTAATTATTATTAAATGGAAAATAGCAAGATCTACAAATACTACCGTCTGGATTTTTCTGTTTTTCTGTCAATTGCTATCAATATTTTTTTCGTGTAGCTTATTTAATATTACTGTGTAAACTATCTTTACTAAAAGACTATGCGTTCTATAAATATATTTGAAAATCCATCTCGGAATCCACAGGTACCCCATACGTTGAACACAGTTTAAGTTGCTTGACAAAGTGACCGAGACCAAAAACCCATGAACTTTTAAATTATTTATTTATGGTGTCTGAATAATTCGTTGTACTATACTAGGCAGATATGTATAATAAATTAATTAAGTGTATATGGTTGAATTTATTTCGTATAAATAATAATGAAATGAAATCTCGGCAGATAATGCCTCATTATTATTTATTCCGACGCAACTGCGCAAGAACGATTAATATACTCGTATTCCACGAAAGTAAAATTATATTTGAATTGAAAGAACCCACTGAGTTTCACTTTTAAGATATTGCGCCATTACGTGTTTATTACACTTTGAATAAAAAATAACTTGTTTTATAACAATAGAAAATCAAACATTGTGAAACTTACAGCGGAAACTTTGTAAAATATACAATACAAGAGCTTGAGGGTTGTTAACGTACTTTCATTACTTTTGTGAATATTGTGACTTATGATTTTTTAATTATATGTTTTATGAAAAATAATTTAGTTTTGTTATCGTTTGGTTTTTACTTTTTTGGTCAAAGATTCGAGATTAAGATAGGGTTAAATTAATTCATCGCCTATACGATAATTTTACGATTACGATAATAAATCGCAATTTAATTTTAATAATTTTGCTTATTTTCCTTTTATCACGCGTATTTTTCGCCATTCGTTGCACAAAGATATAAGCTACTTGTACCATAACTGCAACTCGCATTATACACCAGGCTCTATTCATATTATATTTATCAGTAATTCCCTCGCGATGGCTATTTCTTACATTCAATAGTATTCTATTATTCAGTTAAAATAACTTATTATTATTTGACGACACGTTTGGACCAGTTTGTAGTGTACCTACTTTCTTGCGCCAGCGGTTGCGGGTTCACGTCCCGCTGGGGTCCTTCATATGTTAAACTCGGATGTTTGTACTCCAGTCATGAGTGTTTATTTTTATAATATGTATTTATGTAACCTTATATATGTAGTATATCAACTATGTGGTATCCGTAACACAAGCTTCGTAGCGTACCACGGAACTAGATGGCGCTGTGTATAACAATGTCCAAACATATTTCAAAGCAAATGCAAACTTCAGGTCATTCTACGTAACTAAGCGTGATTTCATACTTACTGGTTAACCAAATTTTGATTTTAGGTTAATTAATTTACTAAAAAAAAACTTTCCTTCCCTCCTTCCTCTTCCTTTTACTCTCGAACTTCAACCCGAGACTCGAACCGAGTACTACTGAATCTGCCTCATAAACTAGCTACTAGAACACCAATTAAGCGTAAAATATAGTGTATATAAAATGACAATTTATTACACTGACCCTTCATTACAGATCGTTTCGCCAAAAAGTGAACCAACTTCAGAAGAAAGAAGTATTCAACGCGGACGGACGACACACATTCTTTATTCCTGTCGACGAGGGCTTTAAGGTAAACGAAGTTTATAACAATAAAACTACTTACCAAAGTTTAAACATACTTATAAAGTATTTCTTAGCGAACTGTAAATTATGTTAATTATTTGCAAAATTTTTAGAGACGGTTAAGCAACGCAATATATACATATAAAGTAGTGACATAATATGTATACTTAATATTATAAAGGTTTAAGGAATACTATAAACCATATATCATCATATCTATGAATAGGTTAGATGGCCTATAGATTAGATTTTAAACGTACCTAGAGACGAACCTGAGCGAAGCGAGTTTGTTTCACTAATTTACAATTTTATTCAATTTAATTCTTTGTTCTGTAAGAGATTTTGGGCTAACACAATAATTTAAATTTAAATTTTAGAACGCTTTATGGCCTATCTATATATTTGATACGATATTCACAAGTGGAATTGCCTGAATTAATGATATAAACAATAAACTGCCTTAAACCTAAGGTGTAGTGAATTATATACATTACTGTTTTTACGTTAAGCTTCATAGTGTTTCAAAAACATAATATTATGTATATTATAGTAATTTTAATAAATTTAACATTTACTTTATTTCAACTAAGGGAAAGATTCGGACCAGCTATTAATTGAAGTTCTTCATATTATATTATTATGAAAGTCCGATGTTTCTACAAATAACTGTTTGACTATTTGTTAACAATAATATGAGAAGTATATAGAAGTATGCAACTATCAGCCTTTTAGTAAAAAGAGTTCAAATAAATATTTTCAAATGTAATTGGACTTTGAACAAGCTGGCTTGTTATGAAAATGTTGCGTTAGATGTTATTTCTATTCACAATGGTTTATTTTTAAACTGTTTTGTTACTGTTTATTTTTAAACTGTTTTGTTTTGTTACTTTGATTTTAGGGGAATAAACCGTTTTTAAAGCTATAAAAAATAGTAATTACTTAGGGACTCACTGTCCCTTCTTTTCCTCCCTGGACACGTTTTAAATCTACTTATTTAGCGGAATCCAATTTTTTTTAAATAATACAAACATTTTCTAAGATAAAAATAGCCTTAGTTATAATTTTTTTTCTCTGCCAGTGAAAAACTCGTCCGAAACATCCAGCCAATTCGGTGTATTCGGAACAAACAGACAGACAGACAGACAAAATATCAAAAAATTGTTTTTTCTAAGTAACAGAAAAGTGAAAAGCTGTTTCTTTCCATTTTATAAACAGATACTTTAGTCTTATTTATCTGTATAGTCTATACTCTATATTATACCTGTAGATATATCATATTTCTCTACATATTAAGGCAATATATTATATTATAGGGACTATTTTTTTAATTTAATGAATTAATGACTTCATTATTTATTTTAAACAGCCAACAACCCGGTCAGACCTGATCGACGCGAAAGTAGTCGACGGACACGTGATCCCTCATCACGTACTGTTCACCCAAGCTACTCCTGACACCAAGCAGTTCAATAGCATGGCTTTTAGTGACAATGTAAAGGTCATCATCTCCTTTACTACCAGTGACAATGGCAAAGAAGAAATAAGTAAGTGCATACACATTACAACCCTTTTATACTTACTATTTCCTTAAAATATATAAAAATAATATGATAAAAAATAACGTTAAGCTTTTGTAATTTACTAGCCTTTCCCGCGGCTCTGCTCGCGTTCTCGTTTCTCGTTTTTGCAACATTTTTCATTGATGCACCGTTCCTATTGCCAACATAAAAAGATTTTTTTCAATTCGGACCAGTAGTTCCTGATATTAGCGTGTTCAACCAACCAACCAAACAAATAAACAAACAAACAAACTCTTCAGTTTTATAATATTAGTATAGATTACTTTGAATGGATGAGTTTTTAATGTACCTATATACTAGGTAAATACAAAAATAAAGATTTTATTTTTATTTTTCATTTATTGTTTTTATAAGCAAATACAATAATTACACTTCTGTAGTGACTTCTAGCAACGTGAAGGAATATCTTTATGTAGGACATATTTCAGTCCTATTATTACCGGCCCAAAAAATGTTTGTGAACTAAATCGAAACTTTGCTGTAGTGCGTAAAAGCCGAAGTAAATAAAAAATCATTTTCTTTATCAAAATCATAAGTTGTTCGTAGAATTTATATTTATTTTTGTCATGGTAATAAATTACCAAGAATATTATTATATTAGCAGCATGAAAAGTGTTAGGCCATTTGCATCACATTTTTCACCTTTGAAATTTTCATGGGCTAATAATTCAAAACTTGATAACCACTTACTAATGAAAGGCTGGAAGTCTAAGGGTACCTAATTACTTTTATAAAGACGTTTGAAGTCCATTAGCATTAGGCCATCGTAGTGTTAAATGACCTGATTTCTCTTCATCGTTTTCTAGAAAGAAAGGCTAATATGTATTAGTTCAATTAAAAAAAAAACATTTTAGTTTTTCATAGTATATTATTTTATATTTAATTATAAATATATATTACTGTCGGATTGTTACGAACATAAATCTAAATAGAAAATTTTCTTACTCTATAAATACCAATACGAGTACTTAAGTATTAAAGAAGTATTCATCCAAGCTATATGAAAATTATATGAGCAGTATTTGATGTTTCTGTTCCAACATAACATTATTTAATATGCCAACTTCTAAATTAGTATTTGCAAAAGACATACGAAGAAAGTATAGTAGAAATATTTGATATTATATCAGTCTTCCTTAAATGTAAATGAATAGCCCTTTTAAAAGTGCTTGTATGTGTTTTTTTGAAATGCGTATTGTGTAGGGTGTTCTACGGTGTTGTTACGCCCAGCGTTTGGAAAGCGTCAAACTTTTTGCTTTAATATTCAAAGTTACATCGTGAAACGGTTCAAGTTACAAAAAGTTTTTAAATGTATACTATACTATGCTGTATATTTTAACTGTGTTAAAATAAAAGTATGCGAGTTAAGAAAAAAAATAACTTAATAAAAATAGTTTAAAATTACAATTGTAAATGCTTTGTCTATGCCCTTCTACAACAACAAAACAATATATAACTCTCCAAGACAAATAGCAAGAAATAGGATAGGAGCATTATAAATGTATTTACACATATTTGGTCGCTCTACAATGGTCTTAGTTAACGATTATACCTTAATAATAATAGAAAACCTCATATGAAAATTTGTATCATAATTCAACTCAGCAATTTTTTCTTATACACGGGCAATACATTTACGCATATCAACAGGTGGTTATGTAGGACTCACCGGCCACATACTACCCACTAAAAACCAAGCACCCATCTTCCGTCATAATATGGCGTCGCAGGATCGCTCGCGCATTAAGGCAGCCCCGACGGCCCAGTAGATCTGCCGAAGCAGACCACACGGCTAAGGGGTTTTTCCACAGTCCGCTATGCTATCACAGAAGTATAAGGAACAACCCGCGTAATACCCGCTTACCGAAGTAGGCCCACCCTGCATGTTTCTTAAATTCACGCCCGGCCGTATTGTCGGTCGCTAGGGCACGTTGAGGCAGAATTCAGCAATAGGTCAAGTCATTCATAAACTTTATTTTCTACTTTAGAAGAACTGAAGATCTATTAAATTTTTCGTTTTTAAGCATTTATTTCTGAAATTGCTAATTTTTTAATTTTTTGGTTTCTAAGGCCTATTTGTTTAGGAGGTTGTAGGTAAACTAACATAACCTACGGCACTTTTGTATTTATTAGTTTAAAATATATGTTTGTTTAACATATATTTTAAACTAATAAATACAATATACACACATAATTTTGACAAAGTTTATATACCTACAGTGATTAAAGTAGGTAATAAATATTACTCAAAGACAAACTACAAGTAAAGCATAATCTTTTAATCATGAATAGTTAGCAGAATCATCAATTAAATTATGTTAATGGCACATGATAATATGTTAGAGGTAAATTACAACAATACCATCAAAGTATTCCTTTATGTTCAGAAACTTCAATAACACTTGCTTAATATTCGGTTATATGTTTGTTTAACGCTTATTGAAATTGTTAGTAGAGTCGATAACAAGCCTGTTCAAACATTCGTCGATATCCCATACATTTTCTATGTACACTTACTACCTCCCTTACATTTTCTATATACACTTTTGAACTACGTAGATACTTTTCATCTTTGGTTAAAATAGCTTGAGCTTATAAATTATAATATAACGATCAAGTCTTCTCTAATAGATTTAATTTTAACACTTTGCGACAGTAACTAATATCAATAATTAAAAAATTAAATAAAACTGACGTTGAGCATTTCAAATTTATTTCTTGGACTAGATCAACTTTAAGTGTAAATTTTACAAAACAAAAATATATAAAATTCGGATATAATATTATTATTCAAATAAACTAAAATCTATACCTCTACACATCTACATATAAATAAAATTGAAGTGTCTGTTTTTACTTTCAGATTAACAGCTTTTCACTAAATACATATGAAAGTATATACGGTACTACTTACATATAAAAACAATTTTTAAATTTTTTGTCTGTCTGTTTGTCCCGGCTAATCCCTGAAACGGCTGGACCAATTTTGACGGAACTTACATTTGCAGATTGCTAATGTTATAAGGCGTAACTTAGGCAACTTTTTAACCGAATTCAAAGAGGAGGAGATTACGAACCCGAGCGAAGCGAGAGTGAGTCGCTAGTTAAATAATAAAATTATAGTATTTTATTTAAAAGCTTAAGTAACAAATCATTTTAATAGCATACGATTTACTTAAATATTTATAAGACTAAGTTTTAAAAGCTTTAAAGAAATTCAGCTCGCTTCGTTTATCTTCGTTCACTCGAATCTCCTTAGGATTAACGTTTATTAAACTAAAAGAAACCAATAAAGTACATACAGTTCTTAGTACTTTCATTTAAATAATGCAATTTCTTATTGATATTATAAACTGAAAATTAATTTAAGTTTGTAGTTAGATTTTCTTATATGTATCACATAATTCTCGGTTTATCTTATGTACTTACAAAAAAATTGTTGTTCATTTGTAATTTTTTACTAAAATTACTTAAAATTCTTCTAGAAAGCTACATCAAACATAATTTATATTTTCCTAACAAAACTACTGAGAAAAATACGGAATAGTACTCCCGTAAACAAACATTTATAAATCAACACCAACATTCGTGACTAATTCGTTAGTTACGCGCCTAAAGGCCACTGGCGCCAAAACTACTAATTTCATTTAAATGGAGTAATAATAAGTATATTGAGCAAGGTCTAACAATTCAAATAAAAGTTTATTAAGTGTATGTATACATACAAATGTCAAATTAAGAATTTCGATATTAGAGTTCCATAGGCAAGAATTAAAACGCCCTGACTCTTTAGCGTCTGGCAATTCAGCTGGGCGCGAAACCAAGAAACACTTGGGGGAAAACCACTTCGATGGGTATTGTTCAACGTTCAGGTTACTCCTGGTCTCACAGGCGACTGAATGAACCCTTAGTTATTTAGACGTGATGTCGAGACGTCGGGGTTAAGTGATCCTGCGACGCCCCATTTAAACGAGGGAGGTTCTATTGGGCTTTAGGTTCTGGTAGTACTGGATTTTCAAACTAGTTTTACATAGCAATACTTATATATTGTATTCAGGTGATATGCAAAAATGCATTTTCAAACATTGAAAAAGGTTAAAATCGAGTTCTATGTCACCGCCTATCCCGTCTGTCAGTCAAGTGTATCTACCATATTTTTAAAAGTTTGTACTGTTAAATAGTATAAAGTGATCATCACTCATCATCATAGTTATATTATTTTTGTCAATAAAATAATAAATATTGTTTCCTATCCCATAGCTTACGTGAAATCAAACACTTTATCCGGGGACGCGAAACACGCTCGAGGTGTTGTGCTTGCAGACATCGTAAGGGCAAATATACCCGTGAAAAACGGTGTAGTGCATCTCATACAGAGGCCCTTGATGGTTGTAGATACCACCGTCGTTGATTTTCTTAAGGTAAGCTTTCATTTTAACATGTTTTAATTTAATTTCATAATCTGTAGGACTACTGCTACTAAAGTACATTTGTATAAAGACACTTAATTATTGAGATCAGGTAGGTTTTAGTTTACACTTGGCACACAGTATCCACCTTTATACACATGTTGAATTGAATGAATGAATAAACCTTGAATAGTTAAAAATGCCTGTGTGAATGAAAATAATATAGAGTATAATACACAGTGATTACAAAATTTTGTATATATTTAAAAAAATTTGATTAGCGCACCTTAGCCTTATATAAATTAATTTAAATAAAGTTAATTGTAAGGTAAACTTAAAAAAATATGTATTTTGAAATATTTCATTAATTTTTGCCCCATTTTCTCGGGAAGCAGATGAGAAAGGTAAAATGTCGTGAATTATATTTATTTTGTTATATTCATGTGAGTGATCATTCATATGTTATTTCATAATAACTGGAGCACGTTTAACAGTTTTCATGACGTTTGCATACTTTAATATCGTAATTATTCCACATGTCGGACACTTTGACGTTTGATTTGAAGTCATTTTCATATTTTTTATGATGTAATTTTTTTTGAGAGTTTTAAAGCCTGCTTTTAGAATGGTAAGGTGCACGATGTTTACTTAGGCAAAGTAAGTATGAATTTTATGAGAGTAAAGTCATGGACACAATATTTGGACTACGTTCTGGCCAATACATTTTTGTTTCTTACTATTTCATGTTTTATTAATATTTAAATACTTTGAGTACTTATTATTTTTAGATTTCTCAAATAACTTCATCTTACATAACGGTATAAGTTAAGATTATACTGTCTTATAGTTCGTACTTAGAATATGTTGAGTGGTAAAAATTATCTTTAAGAGCATGTGTATATTAATTTTGACTTACTGCTGAAACTGAGTGTGTAAGTATAATTATTTCTTAAAAACTTTTTTTAAACCGATTTTTACTGTTAATATTTGAACAATCGATACCTGTAGCACCTATAGTAATAAAAATATGTAATATATTCATATTAACAATTACCTCCATAATATTTGTGTATAAAACAATATTATTTATATATTTTATTATTTCATATGTTTGTGCCTCCTTGTCATGGATCCTGCATGAAATTTTACAACTCTAGGGAATCGTAAGTACTTTTATGCATGCTAATAAGTATATCAATAGAGATTGTAGAAAGTAAGTCTGTGTCATACTATGACTTCTTAATCGAAAAGAAATTAAAAATAATATTACTTTCGGTAAATTCGGTTTCGGTATGTTGTAGTCGGTAGTTTACTCGCAGACTTACAGACTGATATTTAATTTTGAAAAATGTAAAAATGACTATTCAAAAGAGCTTGTAAAAGTCTATTTGAATAAAGAATATTTTGATTTGTAACGCTTGTGTTATTTAGCTAAAAATGTTGATAATCAAATCATATATATTTTGATGAATCAACTCATTAATACAATTCCTTAATAAATGGAATTACACGAGTCGTAGCAAACCAACATAATGTCTATTAGCCGTAGATTTTAAAAGCACCAAACGAACGCAGGCTCTAAGAAAAGGTACATGGAGCAACAGAACAAAGCTGACTATTCATCTTAAGACAATACGTTCTAGCTCTGCACCTTGTATTGTCTTTTGACCTTGCTTTAGTAAAAACTACTCTTTTGAAATTGCATATAAACCTTTCGTAGTATTTCAATTTAATATGAGTAAATTGTTTATAAATTTTAATTCTTTTAGAAGCGTACTGGTTCTGAACATAAGGTAATATATACATATATAAATAAATACACATTATACTACTTACTGGGTACATATTATATAGTAGTTAAATATTTCTTTGATCGGAAATTCTGTTCGAAATGTACGTACAAATAAAAAGTTTCGTAGAGTTTCCGTAATTACCTACATACATGTTAAACTTACTTCAACACTTAGTTGACATTTGTTTTTCGCTTAGTAATTTTCCTTATATGATGATATATGAAAGAAACACATTTCAAGTTTGAGTAATAATTATTTGATACACTTACTTGTAATGATCTATTAATTAAAATATCTACTAATTATTATTAGGTATATAAAATATTATAAATAACCAATAATACCTCTAGCATTATCTTAATGTATCTAATAGTTAGCACTTTCGTCTTTTTACGGTAAAAAAGCTACGTACTGAATTATATATGTGGTGATTACAAATTCATTTTGCATATTAGGTGTGTCCCATAATAATAGTATAATAGTATTATAATAGTACATACATAATAATAGTATTCTTAAAATACTTAGGATAAGCATTTTTATTAATGCCGAACAATTTTCGTTCGTTCATTTTTGTTTTTCTCCAGTGTCCAATATTATTAGTGCCCATAGCATTTGAAAATTAAAATAAAAATCCAAATAAATCCACTACATAATCCGAACATTTTGTTTAAAATATTGTATAATTTCTTTTTCACAGGAAAAAGAAGATGGACCATTGTGTAAATTCTATGAAGTCATATTGGACTTAGGCGAGCACAATCAGTTCCTCAACGAACTGACTATGGCTAAAGACATCACGCTTTTTGCACCATCTAATGAAGCATGGAAAGAGCAAAGTGTTCAGAACATTTTAAGGTGACACTAAAGAAATTTCAAAAAAAGCTTATAAATATCTATATTAGAGATATATATTTTTGTAGATAATAAACGTATATATATTATTAATATGTCAAAATGAAAATTCAGTGGAATATGTTTACAAAAGGAAAAATCAATGTAGACGTTTCATTTATACGAAAGTATTTTTTAAGGCTTGTTGTTCTTTTTACGCACCATTGCAGCAACGGATTGAAGTTGTTTTTTGTACAGAGATATGAAAGTGACTCAAAAAATAAACATATTTTTATATTATATAATTAAGCATTTAGCATAAAGCCAAGTCCATTTATATTTTTATGTAATTATATTTTAGACAAATGCCTGTGGCATGTATAAAAATCCAATATTCAATGTTTTGATTAATTGAAGGGACGAATACTTTAACGAGGTCTTCGTATCACTCTTCTTAAATATCAAATTAATTGTCAATTATTACTATATATTTAAAATTATTTCGTACATCAAAGCCATTAGATATATCTTCGAATTAACCAGATGATTTTTTCCACAGGAATCATCAGAAGCTGAAAGAGATACTGAATTTACATTTGGTACGCGAGAGATTACCGTTAGACGCAATTATGCATAACAACCTGAATCAGGTCAGTTTAAATAATGGAAATTTTCAATTCTGTTTTCTTTTTTATGTAATTTTGAACTAAACTAACATTTCAAACTGCAATAAATATATTTGAAAGTAAAAGTAAGAGAAAACTATAACTGCTATTTAGAATTTTGGTATTTTATTTTGCTTTTGCTGTTAAGCGATAAAGTAGTTACTAAGTAAATAAAATTACATATTAATTTTTAATTTAATATATTTATATCGTAAATAATGACAAAGTATGCAAGAAACAATCAACATATTGGAAATATTTAATTAAACACACGAGAGCGATACACTTAATGATGTTTATTCTTTTGCTGCAACTCGGAACAGCTCCCTGGCGCAGTACGTTATTCAAACCCCAAAATCCGTTGTTGAAACGATCCATATCCAATATTTTCATTTCTGTAACCTCTTCTATCATGACAATTACCATTCATTATTCAAGGCATGCTATTTCATTTACCCGAGTAATTCCTGATCATCGTTGGAAAACTGCATGTACATTTTAAAACAACTGTGTAACATTAAACTCTAGTGAAGCTCGAAATAGTTGTCCTGGCATGGCATTTCTATGTGAAATATCTGACCAAAAACATATCGTATGTGCTTTATGTATTAGCCAAGCGGCAAGCAAGTTTCTGCTAACGTCTGTATTCTCATAAATCTTATTCTCAATGCGAGAAATTTAGATTTTTTGTTTTTTATAGATCTATCAAGCTCCCACGGCGTTGCCTAGAAAGTATTTATACTTTAATGTAATATCGCATGGAAACAACGTGACTCTAACGGTCGAAGGCGGTGGTGTCAATGCAACAGTCACGCAAACTAACATTGCAGCTACCAACGGTTTTGTACATATTATCGACAGGGTTTTAGGCGTCCCTTATACTACTGTATTCGAAAAAATGAAAACTGATCCTATGCTCAAGTAAGTATAGGAAATATTATAACAATTATTTACATGTTGATTAAGGAATGAATTCTCCCCTTTTTTACACACATGTGTAAATATGTTTGTTAAAAAAAACGTTTGTATAGAAGGTTCGTTACAAGAGTTAAAAAAATATTGGAAAAATATAAGAAAAAGACTAGAAAATGGCGAAACAAGTGTAAATACATAAATTAATTTAGTTTTATTGTCTTAACATTAACCTCATTATAACTAAATTTCATTTCCCTATCCCTATTAAAACATTGTTATATCTAATACTAATTTTATTCCAAATTTGCATTCCCAATGTGGTTTTAATGGGAGCGTCGCTTTCAATTTTGGCAAGCGACAAATTTTCGAGTAATACCAGCTGAGTGACGTTGTGTACGTGATTACTTTTGGCAGTAATTTCTATGCTTTGCCTTCTGAAATATGGAGTAATAAAAAAGACATAAAACATGTACTATAACATGTACACTCATCGAACTTTATGTCAAGACACGTAACTGAAGAGAGAAACGTGTTTTTCGATCTTCTTATAAAATTATGATTTTCTTAATACTTGGTGACATAAAAAAATTGTTGTCTGGTTTAATAACTGCAAAAGCTGACCATTTAGGAAATTAGTTTCCAATACATTGAGTATTTGAACTAAAATCGGTGTTTCTTACCCTAATAAATTACAGATTCAAGCTAAATATTTTGATAGGAATTTTAGATTGTTGATGAATCCCTATTCATACTTGACATAATATAAAAAAAATAATCAAAAAAATGTAATGAAACTTGCATTAATTCTTGTCTGACAATGAATCCAAAGTTATTTCAATCTAGGACTCAAAAACAAAGGCACATTTTGATAATATATCCTATAGCTATAATAATATAGGATAGCAATCCTAACTCAAACCAATAACACCATATTGATTGACGTCTCCAATTAATGTCACAACGTAATTAAATATCAATATGTTCTAATTTATGGGAAATTTGCATTCTAAACACGATTTGATTTGCAGCATCACATACAATCTCGGTAAGCGGCAGATGTTTAACCACCAGCTGAACGACATGGAGCACCGCTACACGTACTTCGTACCAAGGGATCACGCTTGGTACAAATTTCAATTAAAACATCCCTCTGCCTACAATGCTTTATTTAAAGAGGACTTTGGTTACTACGTGAGTATGCATTGACAATGTTCCGTGCAATTGCAAAATTATACAGCAAATGTAAATAAATATTTGCGAACATTTAAAACTTCAATTAAACAGTGGTAGCCCAGCGGTAACGCGCTCGCTTGGATAACCGAGTGATACGGGTTCAAATCCGAGCCTCGCACGTCTGATATTTTCATGTGCGAATCATTTTTATCATGATTACCACTTGTCTAACGGTGAAGGAAAACATCGTGAGGATACCTGCATATCTGAGAAAACCTAGCAAGATTTCAAAAGACATGTGAAGTCCTCCAACACGTACTAGGCCAGCGCGGTGGACTATGGCCTGATCCCCCTCGTACTGAGGGAGGCCCAAGCCAAGCAGTGGGACGTTAAAAGGCTAATGATGATGATGAAATTAAAATATAATTCTTTTTTAAATCAAGATGATAACACGAAATAAATGTGTATTTTTTTTAAATATATTTTCAATTTTCAGACGAAACAGATACTCGAGAGACACATAATCCGATCTGCCCGCGCCTACACCGTATCCGACCTTAAGCTATTGGCCAATGAAACTCATCCTTTCGTACTACCGACCACCCGCGACCCTCTCAGATTACGCGTCAAGGAGTCTGACAAAAGTAAGTATTTTTATTAAATGAACACACGAATCACATTTCTATCTCCTTTTATAATCAACAACCTGTCAAATGTGCAAAGTCAAAACAAAATAATCAAAATTTTCTGTGCAATTTTCCTAATACTAACCTTAAGCTTAAGTAATACTTTGTAGAATAAAGGAAAACTTAAATAAAAGATGACTAACGTCGTTAATGTAGACAGTAGATAATTAAATAAGAATTTATAAGTTATATTGTCATAGTAAAACGCACACATATAAGCAAAGAGTGAAGTTAATAGATTATATATAGGAAGGTCTAACAAGTTTCTTCATTTTCTTTTTACTTCAACAGATTACTACGTAGAATGGAACGGGCGTTGGATCCACGTGTTCAGACCTGATGTAGAATGCACCAATGGAATTATTCACGTTATTGACGAGCCTTTTGTACTCGAAAGTGACATTAGAGCCACTGGTAGCGCCGCCACTACTTACATTTACACTGCCACCTTAATCTTCTCATTCCTCTTCGCTAGGATTTTAGAAAATTAAAAACGACTTATAAATAATTTATAAACCTTTATAGGTTTCCCGCAACTCATGACTTTGGGCTACATTTGTTTGGTAGTTTCCAAAATTTTGTTTAATTCGTCGGTGTGTATACTTAGTTTAGTACAAAATTTTAATCAAAATCTTTAGGTTTTCATCGAATTTATTATATTGATGTCATACAACTTAGTGTATCAGTAAGAAGTGTTTTGTCCATTACATCTAAATATCTAACCATTATAGTGTAATTGTTCTATGAATATGGGAATATACAAGTAAGGTGTTTAGATAGTTACCAATTTATATAAAAAATAATGCTATAATGGCCTGTTGTATACGAACGGGTAAGTAAGAGTTTCTTGAACAATAAATTTTCAATATTTAAGTTCGATTTCAAGTACAGATTTTTGACACTGCCAACAATGTTTTTGTTAACATTAGTAATGACAATATAAATTTTCATATTAAACTTTTCGGTTAAACTATCTCAGTTAACAGTTTTTTTTTTTGACAAAATATACAAAACCTTATACAAAAATATTTGATATTACATAAAAGTTGGAGAATTCTATAGTTATTTCTCCATCTAGTCAATTAAAATTTGACTTTCGTTATTTATTCTTGGATATTGAATGTGTCACAAATTATAACCATATTGGGTCTTGACAAATTAACACCTGTCTGTATAAAAAATATATTATCAATAGATATTCACACGGAGCTCTGTCATTTTTCTTTAGGGATAAGAAAAGTTTGATTTAAGTTATAAAGTGGAATATCATTTAAAAAATGACGAATTTATAAAAAAAGTTTGGTTTGAAGTACGAATGACTTGTTTTCTTATAAAAATATTTAAAAAAAAAACAAAAGAAGCTTGGAAGCTTGAATTTTGCATTCAAAAGTTAGTTTTTATTATTATGGAATGAAATTTCGAAGAAAAATATGAGTATATATTATTGAATAGCGCGTCCAAGACAAGATGAACTTAAAGCTTCTGTATTTTACATTATCTTTTAATTTTAATAACATTATTTTCTATAGGAAGAAAAATATTTATTTATACTGATTATGTATAAAAATTAAACATATTTTATGTCAGTAGTGCCTTTTGGTAATAAAATTTTAATAACTGTTTAAATTTTATCTATTTATTGTATTATAATTTTACATTCCAATTTATTATATCACAATAAAGTATCTATATTTAAAAAGGAAGGATCTACGCATGTTGGATGTCTCTGAATTCTACGAAATTATAACTCGGTTTCGATTGTTAAATCAAATATTCTATAAAGAATACCAAAAAATATTAAAATCTCTTAAAAAATAAAGTATTATATTGGTTTTAATAGTACTGTATTATTTTGCAGTATTATGTAAGAATTGAATAAGAGTAATGTTTTTATTTGTATATAGGGATGGGAGTGCTTATAAATTATGGTGCATTTGCGACTATTAAGGCAATTACACACAGTACTGTTTTATAGTTTCTTTTTAATAATTTTCGCCGAGCAATGAGGTATTTTTTAAAGAAATAATGATACATAAAACAGTATTAAATGATTAAAAATTACTCAAAATGAGCGTTAAATGACCGTGCAGTGTGTAATCTGCCTAAACCTTTACAGTTAATGTAAATATTTTTCATAAGTTATTATAAGTTAATTTTAAAATGTTTTGAAATGAAATCCCTAGATGCGACTGAAATAAATCATATCGAAATACTTAAAGCAAATCATCAGGTTTAAAAAAACTAAATGCTGTCCTATAATATATTTATTTATATATCTCATGTAGAAGCAAAACTAAACGATTACACTATTTTACACATATGGTTAATAAGCGATAACTTTTAACAACATGACTGATTTTATAAAAAGTTTTACACTTTGTTATGAGACAGCATTTCTTTTTGCGATTCAGTCGGAAATATCCGCAATTACTATTAATGTAAATTTGTTTATTTTAATTTTGAACTCCTAGTATAAGATAAACGTAAAATATCAATAAAAACCTCGTAAACCAAAGCTTATCCATTTATTATTCATACTTATAGTGAAGTATATTCAATATAGTAAATGAATTCAGTGACGTAATATATGTAGTTCTATATACATAACTAAAATAACTTTAGATTTATGCGGGTCCGAGTGACCCAAGACAATATGAGTTTCGACCAAATATACAACCAAATATTTGGTTAAAAGCATTGGAGTTCGATAAAATTATTGATGTTATCTTGAATGTATCAATTACGATTAACAATGTATGTAAGTGTTTTCTGAATAAAGACTTGAAGTAAAGTGGTATTTTTACTCCCATAGTATATCTACATTAATTACCACCCAAGGGAAATTACTGTGCGAATGAAGCTTTTGCGAGTACAGCACTATTTTTCACGTGCCCTTTTTATACCTCATGTAATAGGTGTATTTACCTCCAAGTTTGGAAACAAAAGTACATATAGAATTATATATGTACATCTTTATACATCTTTTTATCATTACAAAACAAAAAGTATACATGTAATATGATATATATTGCTTGAAATTCGTAAGAACTTCTTACAACTTTTTAGAGTTCATAATACTCCTATATTCTTCATATTTAACTTCCTTGGTCTAGTGTTTGACTGATGTTGCTGTAAAACAAATCGTATTTTAATGTACTAATTAAAAAACGAAAGTTTATAATTGAAATAAGCAACGTTATATGAAAATAATTAATCAAAGTAACGTTTCCAATTCTTAGTAATGGTCATTTGGTATTTAGTTGTTTAGTAAATATATTTCAGTTACTAGGAATACTAAATTTTAATTAAGCAGTTGAAATTAAATTTGGTTATAGCTTTAATCTGTAATCGATTTCAATAATTTTACGAGTATAAGTTTTGATTTTACTTGCAATATTTGTTACTTGCACGTATAAGTAAAATCTAGTAATCTGCAAATGAACCACTATGTATTCTTCTCAGCCAAATATCATCAGGGTGCATAAAAAAATATAAAAATCTGTTATGTTGGATTTACAATGATTTAACTTAGCTAACCATACATTGCCATCTGAATTAAATGTACAGTATGCAAAATTTCAGTTTAATCGGTTGTCTGTAACTTAAAATTCAGTTGCAAGATTTGCCCCGAACAAACATTCAAACATTGCAAGTTAAATTAAAGCTTATATAAGACGTAACGTAAGCAATTAATAATAGAATAAGAAACAGATTACGAAGAAAACAAATCTATAAGCGCTTGACCTTAAAAACGGTTTTTACTATTAATTTATTTATTAGTAAAAGTGAACATGGTGATCCCATAGAATATTAAAGAAAAAAGTTCACCCACGAAGGTGAAATGATTAACTAGTACCTAGTATAATTTTGATGTTGATAAATATTTTAATTTTATAGGTTAAACAATCTTTATTTAAATAAATATTTTGTTTTGTATACACAGAACAGAAGCATACACTAATAATAATTAAACATAAAATAAAGTAAATAAATTAATCTTGCTACTAGAAAACATGATAAGGCGACTACTTTAAGATATAAACAGATCTAGTTGTAAAAATTAAAATAAATAGAAGGTAAAATGTGGAATCGTATTTAAAAAATAAAATTGCATTCACAATTCCGGTGAAAATATTCATTTTATAGTATGGGATTGCGGATAGCATTTGGGACGCTTAAACCGTTCGCAATACTGTACTGTTATGTGCCGTTTGTTTTTTTAAGGCCAATAAAATTTTAACCAAATGACAAAACATTTCAACAATAGTTTTAAAACTAATACTTTGTATTTTCACACATTTACCCCTTTTTATTTTTTTATAACAGTATATTATTATGCTGTGCCATAACATATTTAAGATACCATTAGTGATAAAGTTTAATTACCTAGATATGTTTTTCAGTTTAATTTTATAAATCTAATAGTCATTTCTTTTAGGTTGAAAACAACACTTATCTTTTCTCTACATAACATAAATTTAGTATGAAATATCAGTTGAATTGAACATAATTTCTAACCACAGCGTATTCTACGTTTAATAGGAACTATCGATCAGAGCGCGTTACGGCATTTCTTGCTAACGACAACTTTGCTATTAAATATTAAATTAATCTATACTCACTGATATAATAGAGCTGTAAAGTAATTTTGTTATAGTAAAACATATGTATGCGCTAATTTCGAGAACTATAGAGTCGGATTACAAATATCTTTTTTGGATTTGATAACACGATTAGAAAGGTCATAAGCATCACGCACATTTAGTTAAAATATATGATATAGTAGCTATGGCATTCTAAAATATTATTGCAAAACTTCTGTAAAGATCTATCTCTACCTACTTGTGCTTTAGGGTAAAAGGTTCATCGACTGATCCCATAAATTCTCTTTATTCAAATACATACAAATAAACACAACTACGTAAGCTACATACTTATAATCCTTTTAAAATACAACATATATAATAAAAAATTGACTTCGTTACTAAAACAAAGAATTGTTTTGAGAGTTGCTATGTCGTTTGAGTTAAAGGCAAAGATGCATTGGAACCTTTTCCGAGCTGAGGCTTACCGCTTCCGTTTGGAACAGCGCTCATCTAGTTTGCCTAATCTATTTAGTTACGTTGAAGCTGTGCTCTGTTTTAGAGGTCGCAAACGGAAGTGGAGGACGTGCTCCAACCACAGTCGCATCCGGTGGAGAGATTCTGTCGCATTTAATGTAGCGATTATTATTATTATAGTTATTGACATATTTAGAATAGATGTGTTCTTGACAAACACTAAATGTAATTTTGTATTTATAATAATGTGAAAATGGAGATAGTTTATACCCGACGTTTCGAATGCTTTACAGCAATCACGGGAGAGACTGACCATGATTGCTGTAAAGCATTCGAAACGCCGGGAACCAAAAAATCATAATAAATCCGCGACAAAATTCGAAAAGATAGTTTCATTTATAATGTCAAATATTCGCGTAAACCTAAGAAAGTATTGGGAGATAGTTTAATTAAATCAACTGAGCGAATCCATTCATATAATGTCTTGCTGATCAATTTCTGTACTGTTTCAAACGACTAATACAACTTACACTAACTACCAGGTTAGGCGATATTATAGTGCAAAAAATGTGCGAAAACACATGTGTACTATTTATTTCTTATAGTCTACTAAAATTCAACGCAAACGGTGATAAGCAGAACCACCGAATTTATGTATTGTATAAAACCTAATAAATTACTTTGTACAGACCAAATTTCTGGTTTTAACGCACAAACGAAGCTACCATTTTAATAAACGACGCATAAAATGCGGTTGAGGCCACTAAGCATCTAATTAATTTTGAATTATATTAAAATAAATACAATTTAGCTTTAGACCCTTTATAACTATAAATATAGTTTCCGCAACATAAACACATATTCTATGGCTTTGCATGATAAAGTGGTCAGAGTCTCTGGCTGAAAGCTCGTTATCACTGCTTGTGTTTATTCACAGTTGTATGGTGAGGCTCACTCTATTGTTACTACGAAAGGCTTTATGAATAATTTTCGATGTGTATAAATATGAAGCTTAATAACTGCTTTTCGTACTAAGTCCACATTCTAATAATATTGTCTTTCTAATATAGTCATTTCTATTTTGTAAGATAGTTTCATAACATGTTTATTTAAGTATTCGTACATTACATGAACAATTAGCATTAATATTCGAGATTGGAAGCCAAGAAGCCAAGTTATGTATGTAGATACCAGTTTGCTGCATAAGCATTCTGCTTTACGTACGAGCTTTTATCCTTTGTTGCTAGTATTTTTATTTTCTTCTGAATTTGAAAAGATTCATATTCTTAGGCGATTGCGTTAAATTTAGTAGCCCTAATATTATTATGTAACCAAATTAAACATTAAATAGTATAAAAGTAGGTGTAAGTACTGAATTTCATACAACAAATCATATTTTTGTTATCCTTTACACGGTAAGTGGTCAGATTACCCTTGAGATTATACCTTGTTATAGCCCCTTTTGTTTCAGCACGCATTGCTTGCTATTATTTTTACGCCACATATGGTATTTCATTAATATTTTCTTAGACACAATACATAATTAGAGAATACAATATGGCTGTAAAGTGTATATGTTAGTCGAAATTTATCTTGGTGATAATAAACATTTAGGGTGTTAACGAGGTTTTCATCATATATATTATAACATATTTTAGTAGAATAGAGTCGAGAATTAAAGAAATTGTAAAGTTAAGTTGTAAAAAACGTATTTTTGTATGATTATATTGCATCTATGATAATTTTTAAATATAGTTAATTTAGCTTTCACAGTACAGTCAATCCTGATCTTGAAAATAAAATGACTTTGTTATTTTATAATAAAATAGCGAGTCACTCTAAACATAATCCTCTAACCGCCAATAAAAATCCAGGTAAATCCGTTAAGCCTTGTTTTTTATGATTTTTCCCAGGGTAAAAATTATACTACACCACTCTCGTCCAAATCCTCTATCTGCCAGTAAAAGTCCTTATTTAAATAGACTTATTAGGAGATTAGAGAAGACAAATGGACAGACAAAAATTTTATTACGGCTTTAGTATTGTTACGGCCTATGAGTACGTATAATATTGAGAGTAAAAAATTATTTTGATTTCTTATAGAGTAAGCATATTTTTATGATAATAAAACTTGACTGCTGTTAACAGCGGTAGATTCTTATGAGTAAAATAATTTTCATAATAAGATGAAGTGAGAGAGTGAAAGTAAAATAAAAATTAAAAAATGATTTTCTGAACGCAAAATGAAGACGATATTGTGAATAATATATATTTTTTCGAGACACGATCTGCAGCTTCCTTTCCCGAATTAAGTTAGCGTAGTTTGCCTAATCCGTATAGTCCGCCTACACCGAGCTTACAAGGGTCCCTAACGGAAGTACAAGACGTGTCTGTCACTTTCAAACCGAAAATATATATTTCAAATTCTATGTTTTAAGAGTTTATATAAATAGTTTTATGTATATGTTATACAATACATGTATGTATATTTTTTCTAACTGCCTCGATAGTGTAGTAGCTAGCAAGTAGCTACACATCGAGAGGTCCTGGGTTCGAGTCCCGGGTCGGGACGGTTTAGTTATTGAGTCTTTCTGTTGAAGAAGCCTCATTAATAGTCAGAGTTGGGAAGTTTGCCTCGGAGAGCATGTAAAGCCTTAAGTGCTGCCTGCCTTAGCTCTCACTGGTCGTTTCGAGCAGTCGTCCCACCGGAGCATGAGAGTGATAGGAATAGAGAGTGCACTTGTGACGTAAACTCGTGCACTATATTTCCTGCGCAGTTGGCCAGTCTTAATGAGATTGGCCAACATGACCGGAATCGGTCTATATTTTTGATAATAACATGTTTACATCAATAAAATACATTTAATAATTACTAGTCCACTGCTGGCAGAATTTCTAATATAATTAACCAAATTGTTAAGAAGTTATAACGTACAACTATAAATAAAAATATTTTTGTCATAGGTACGTATTACAAATATTTGGCAAAATCTCCACGTTTTAAAATACCTACTTTATGTCTCACTCACATAAACATATATTATTATTACTTAAAAGATATCAAAATAAAAACAGTGTATTCGGTCTACATTTCTGTATTGAATACCACTTAGAATAAAATTGTAAGAGAGTACATTTTTAATACTGAAATTTTATTCACAGTCAGGCCCTACTCATCTTTAAAGCCAATAGTAAAATCCTATATTTTTTCTATATAAAACATTCAAGCGTCAGATACAAATGTAAACAGACCGATGGTAATAAATTGCTATCTATTTAGAATAGATCTTCAATTCATTACGATCCGCGATCAAGCCGGGATGTTCCCATCCTTGGCGTCGAGATAAATTGATTCAGTGAAAACTTTTATTTTCTTTGACAAAGGACTATCTGAACGAGTTCCATTTATTTGGTGAAACGATATCCCGCGCTAAGAGCTTATATCTTTCCTGATTCAAAAATTTCAATCAAATGTATTTTATTATAATATTGTAAAGCCTGTAGTGACGTTAGTGATAAATAAATAAATATGTTAGGATATTATTAAACAGCGCCATCTAGTTCCATGGTAAGCTACGAGGCTTGTGTTATGGATACCAGATAGTTGATATACTACATATATTTACATTTTAAATATATTAAATTTAAATACATACATATTTTAAATATAAACACCCATGACTGGAGTACAAACATTCGTGCTCAACAAACGAATGCCTCAAGCGGAACTCGAACCCGCGACCGCTGGCGCCTAAAGAAGGGTCGCTACCAACTGAGCCAAACGTGTCGTCATAGTTATGTTGGCGTAGTTTTCAAACCGTGATAAGCAGTATTTTCTTATAGAACAAGTACCTAACTTATTATTTTGCAGAAAAACACAAGTGGCCGTTTTATCTTGTCTCATTTTCAGCGGGATCTAATATTTAAAAAAACTAAATTGATCATGCAATTCTCAGCTGATGATATTATAGATAGTGATTTCAGATCGATGCTGAGATTAGAACTTATACTATATCGTAAGAGAAAAACGTTTGCTGTGTATTATGTTAAGAACATTATTAATTCCTAAAAAATCCGTATAAATTTGTAAAGACTTATAGTTCACAATGTTACTTTAGAACAATATTAAACAAAAATTAGTTTCATTTTAAACCATCAGGTATGCGATGATACGAGTATATAAATAATATAGTAGGTACCTATTTAATTTAAAACGAATTTGTATCGCTAGGTAACTTGTATCATATTGCAATATTACATTGTTTCTGTAACATCTAGTAAATAAAGTTTTTCCCATTTTTTAATTACATGAGTAGTGCCATGCTTGTTACCTTCGGGTAGCAACCGAATGGGCCGGCACGCCCCGTATAGTTCATTAGTACCACTCTCTCACAGAAGACCGGCGTGAAGTGGCAGCTATACTGTCGCGTTTCGTCCGGTGAGTGAGAGTCCGGGAGGCCCACTCTCCTTCCCCCCTCCCTCCCACTTCGCTCCCTCCTCCATCCCTCCCTTTCCTGAAAGGCCGGCAACGCATCTGCAAGCCTGGCTTGCAGATGTCCATGGGTGGAGGTGATCACTTCCCATCAGGTGAGCCTCCTGCCCGTTTGCCCCCTTTTTACCATAAAAAAAAAATATACACGTAAATACTTTGAAAGCTTCGCTTAACAATTCAAGCCCTTGAAATACATTTATTATTTTATTTTACCAATTTACCAATGAATATTAATAGAATTATGTAAATTTTTAATCGTACTTCACTTAAATAAGTACTTGTTACTTTTTAATGCTGGAATAACTAAACGCTTTTGATTACACCTAAAGGAACATGGATAGGCTATGAAGCGGAGCAACACATTATAAGTCACCATAGTTGACTGAAAGTTAAAATTTAAGTTAACATTAATTTATATTGTGTAAATAACATCAAGTAATTGGAGCATTATTGAAATATTTATCAAATTTATTAAGTTACACCCTGTAAGCTGAAAGCTAAATAAAACAAAGCCGCTATTTTGTTTCTAAATATAATATCTTATTATTTTTACGTTTACATGAAAATATAATAAAATTATTTGTACGTTAGTTTCGCAAAAACTGCTGAACCTTAGTAGGTAGTATTAATATAAAGAAAAATAGGAGAACCCTAAAAAAGCTGCTTGGAAATCTAAAAGATCAGAACTGTTTACTTTGTATAAGAATCGCTAACGGTAAAAAAGTCGTAAAATCTGGGAACAAATCCGTACAAAGCTAGGGTGAGTCACACAGTCATTAAGAAAGTTAGTCATTAATGTAGCATAGACTTAAAAAGGTTTTTATTTAAGACTCTCTGTAAAAAGTACCTAATCATGAATTATATATGATAAGAGGACCTTAGAACGTCGGCGGCCAGACGTCACAGTAAAAAGGGAAAATGGGTTTTGTACTAAGCTTGACCTCTTGATTTGTTACATAGTAATATGGAGTTTATTTATATCAAACTACTTTCCCCGTACCTTATTTAATACTTTAACAAAAATTGCTCAGGAATAATGTAGTTTAGTTTTGTATATAATCAGCCCTACTTCAACTTATATATTAAGTTGACTTTTCATAACCAGAATTTAATAAATGAAAAGTATAGAAAACACTGAATACCTTTTTAATTCAATATTAAAAAGGTATTCAGTGTTTTCTTAACAGCTTCGGAAGCTAGATCGAAATAATCTAAACGTAGTAAGCAGTCTGTTCTCTGAATTACTCTATAAATAGCACGAACTAAGACAAAATAATATTACAATATTTGAAAACCTGTTAAACCAGGCCAAACTTAGTGAAGTTATTTCATTAAATCTATTTCTGTACTAATTTTGTATTTTCAAAACGCCGTCTACGAGACAAATATATTTAATTAAAGTAAACAATTTTGTTTATTGATATTTAGATTTCAAATTGTCTTAGGAAAGCTCCTTTATTATTAAACTAGCGTCTAACCCTCGCTTCACTCGGGTTCGTCCCTAGATTAGGCGTCAGTGAAGCCACGGGTTCCGCTAATTAAAATAAATAAAACTTCTTAAACATAACCTCTTCCTTTTTTGAAGTCGGTTTAAAAGTAGTCTAAGTTACGCCTTATAATATTAGCTATATGTAAGTGAAAGTTCCGTCAAAATCGACCCAGCCGTTTCAGAAATTAGCCGGAACAAACAGACAGACAGACAGAAAGACAGAGAAAAATTTAAAAAAATGTTTTTTTGTTGCTAGTATCGTACATACTTTCATAAGCATTTAGTGAAAAGCTGTTAGTTAGAAATTAAAAACAGACACTCCAATTTTATTTATATGTATAGATACAGATGTATGTAGTTAAATTTGAAAAAATGGAATTTTATAGAAACTCAGAACAAAAATCAACATCGTACAAATGTGGGCTGGATACCGGCTGCAAATGTACTTAACTGTAAACTGTCCACGTCCATATAAATCTTTCCCGTATATACCACTACTCAATTCTGTTACAAAATACGTATTCCAATTCTGAAACTCGAGCCGTATTGGATAAAGAATGGATCAATTTTTTATTTTGTCCAGCACCGTTCGTCCATTACGACAGTATTCAATTCGTAGCATTACATGATTTTAAAGCAACAAAACTAAATTAATCTCATACGTAAACCCTTTGTTCAAACTGCCATACAACAAAGTATAATACAATAATACTATACGAAATAAAAACTAAGGAGATTATGTTAAATAATATACGTAAGAAGTAAATCTGTAGGTACAGATAAATAAAATTCAAGTGTCTGTTTGTAACTTCAACATTTTTAATATATAGTACTATATATACTATACCTATGAGAAAAGCGCAATATTTTAAATTTTTCACTTTGTTTTTCTGTCTGTTCCCGCTAATCTCTGAAACGGCCGGACAGATTTTGACAGGACTTTTACTCGCAGATAGCTGTTGTTATTAGAAGTAACTAAGGCTATTTATTTATTTATTTATTCTTTAATGTACACCAATAATACACACAAAGAATAGACACAAAAACACAAAAAGAAAAGATGTACAGAAGGCGGCCTTATCGCTTAAAGCGATCTCTTCCAGGCAACCCTTGTGGTAGAGGAGTAAGTTTTTGCAAGTAAGGTAGGCGGTGTACGCGAAGACTTCGATAGATATACTATAGATACATAAAACATACATACATACATACGTACATACTAACTTACATACATACATAAATACATACATACACTATATACTTTTATTTTAGAAATAAATTTAGGGTTCCACTCATAAAAATAAACGACTCCCTTGCTAGTAATCTCAGGTGCTTCCCTAGGTACGTTTTAAATAGATAAAAATAATTTCTGTAAGTTTACCTTACTTTAGTTTAAATATGTTCTATTGCACTTGATATAATTTTTTAAATATGTCATATACAGATGTCGCTAAGTTATCTTTTTTATACGCGTAAATTTACAGCCATACACTACAGTATTACTCTAACTAATTACACGATCAGTCAAGCAACAAGTACGAGTGTTTGTTTTTGCTTCATGTGAAGTCTCAAGTCTCGACACTTGCACAAGCGTTGAAAGCTTGTTATTTATAATTTGTACATTCACAAACACCATTAACTATGCTTATAGAACCACTACTATAAATGTATAAGACACGTTTGGCGCAGTTTGTAGTGACCATACTTGCTACGCCAGCGGTCGCGGGTTCGAGTCCCGCTGGGGGCATTCATTTGTTGAGCACGAATGTTTGTACTACAGTCATGGGTGTTTATATTTATAATGTGTATCTATTTAAAGTTATATATGTGTAGTGTATCAACTATCTGGTATTAGTAACACAAGCCTCGTAGCTTACCATGGAACTAGATGGCACAGTGCATTATAATGTCAGAATAATATCCCAACATATGATTGTTGCATATTTACGCTGAAATGGATTTGAATGAAATTTAGTATACAGAAAGTCAGTCATGAAAATAGCCATAGTCACACATAGGTGCGGTTCGGTGAGTACTACTATACTGTCAGTTTACTAGAGCCGTATTGTAGAAAATCGAGGTTAAGATATAATATTATGTATGATGTGGTCTTATATACATGATATTTACTTTTTTCTTTCAGGTGCCCGCATCAACATTGAAAAATAAACCTTTTGTCCTGCATAGTTTTTTACTACTTAAATGTTTATAACGAGTCGCTAACTTTAATTTACTTACTTTTCATTCCGTACGTGTCCCTTATGCGCCATGCGTATGTATAAATATAGTAATGAGGGAACTCTTGCATTAGAGTAACCAATATATAATCATTCTGTTGTCAGGCAGAAATCAAAACTTTTAATTTTATTTGTTTAGTACCGTTTTTATTTGTATTAGTAGAGAGAAAGGTGGAACTTTATTCCAGATTAGAGTTTCAGAGCTTTCAATACTACGCTATTATAATATTCGATTCGCCAATTTTTTTAAGCGAAACGAATATTCTAACTACCTAACTTTTACCTTACTAGTTTTATGACTTCGAGTACCATAATTAAATAATGCGATAACAAGTTGTAATGAAATATCAGTCTCAAATGCTTAAAACGCATGGATAGCACAACAATATAATTTTCGATCTTCGTTTTATCGTTTACTAGCGACTCACCCTCGGTTCGCTCGGGCTCTTCCCTAGATTTAGCACAGGCAAAGCTGCGAGATCCGCTAGTTATGCATGTAAACCTTCCTCTTGAATCACTCTATCTATTAAAAAAAAACGCATCAAAATCCGTTGCGTTGTATTAAAGATTTAAGCATACATAGGGATATAGGGACAGAGTAAGCGACTTTGTTTTATACTATGTAGTAATAGCCTATATGATGTTCTGATGTGTAAGCTATGTCATTGTAAAGTTTCATTAAAATCTATTCAGTAGCTTTTACGTGAAAGAATAGCAAACATCCTTCCACCCATACTTACAAACGTTCTCGTTTATCATATTAGTATAGATATAAAAAAACATTATTACGTTCTAAATGTCATACCAATCTTTATAAAGGTCCAACAACAAAAACTCTAGTAAATCCTAATTTTACAGTAAAAAACTTTACTGCATAAAAATATGCAAATCGCTACCTTTATATGACGCTGTGACATCCGCAGTTCGGGCAATTAATTAAATACTGTGAAAATATTGCCTCGGACGAGATAAAACGCAGCCGTCCATCCCAAAAGTAATAAAAAATGAGTTTTGGCAAAAGTGAATTAATTATTGTTTTAAAGTCATTATTTTACGTTTTAGCCTTAAAATAATATTTTTTCAAATGCTTTTCTTTAATAAAAAAAATATTCTACGTTATTTCTCATTCATTCGATTTATTAGTTCAATATTAAGCTAGTTTTAGATATGACTTTTGGTCAGTCATCATGATTTATACATGTTCATATAATTACGAATGTTTCAAGGATCCAATCAATTTAAATAACTACATAACACAAAATGTAAGCAAAGTTATATAAACCAAAAGTAATCAATGAAATGGACTTTATTGTTAAACAGTACAAAATAAAAAAGATTTTTATTTTAATTAGGGACAAAAAAAATTAAGTTTTAATTATATAATACAAGATATTTAATTTCTTTGTCCTACACAATGCTCAAATTTTATTGTAATACAACAACGTTAAATAAGAAATCTAAAGAAGGTTATATTTATATATTTATCAAACGTTAAAATTGATCTACTGTTGATAAAATGCTATAATAATTATAACTTCAAGTATGAAAAAAATGGTTTTCAAAGACAACTCGCTTAATCCCATCCACAACATAAACTAATTATGTTTTATGTCAGAATGTTGCAAAATTTACATAAACTTATTGTATGTACAATATGTTTATGCAAATTTTAATAAGCTGCTTAAATAACGAGGAGAGCAACGAATATATATAACCTACTCGTACTTATCAGTATTTTGATGTATAAAAGCTTAGTTTTTTGAGAGTTTTTCATAATATTAAAATCTAGTTTTTGTCAAACCTACTCCTACTATATATTTTTCTGGAAAATCTTACTGAAATAGTTATTACTATCGATACCGATACCGAATCTACTTTTTATAAATCTTATTTGTTTGTCTGTCTGTGACAGCCTCGAGAGAAATCCACTGGTAGTATTTAAATATAATTCGGCATGATTATAGCTGGTCATCAGAGTCAACATATAGGATACTCTATTGCGAGAAAGTAATTCATATCTGAAAAATCGATACTAAACTTTAAAACGTATCTAAGGAACGGTCGAGCGGAGCAAGCTACGAGGGTAAGTCACAAATATCTTGTAAATAAAGGATATAAAACTGAGTATTATGCCATTTTCAATGTCAAAGCGATTTGCGGTTTAATACATTTCCGGAACAAATTGTGGATAGTCGGATGTTTATGCCTGCGGCTTTGTTAGCGCGGATTTTGGATTTAGGGACTTCCTAGAGTCTATATATACTATGTGCTTCGCTTTAAATTATAATGCAATCTATACATATAATAAGAAGCTTACTGAATATAATCTGTACACTATTTTTTTTTGGAAAACCTTATTGAATTAGTCAATATGAAATGAATGATCAATGAATGAAAAATGAAAATTACGAAGAGGTTTAATCTATCGTTTCTAGATTTTTGTTTGTCTGTCTGCTTGTACTACATCGCCACTGAATAGATTTTGATGAAATTTTGGAATGATGACTACTGGTTATCTGGGTATCGGAAAAATGTGCTTTCTGAGAAATCTATATGTACTACATATAACTATAATAGCGTTTTAGTCGCTAGTGTTCTATATTTCTACAAAAAAATGCTAAAATCTGTTGAAAATATTTTTGTTAATATATTTTTCAAATACTTAGATTATGTAAAATTCCTCAAACGCAATGCATTTATTTTCAACTTTTAAAGGAGTAATTTAGTCTAACATCCTGTCATTACAAAAAATGGATCAGTAATTAAGGTTCTTACGACCTGATTCAATCCAAGAAATAAAATTAAAAAAGCAGCGTTAGCTTTTTGCTAATCATATATTACTACTACATAAATGTGATTTATTATATATATGTGTTTGTTTGTAATTCGGTTCTCCGACACTAAAAGTATCTTAGATGACATTTTAGTAAATGATATAACCTAAAATAATAATTAGGCAACTAATTAAAAATTAAAAATATTTCAAAAGTGGCACTGGTGGTTTATCAAATTTGAACATACAAATTGTATATACTACTATTATTTAAAAAAAGAAAGTTTGATGACACGTTCTGCGCAGTTTGTATTGCCCCTACGGTCGTGGGTTCGAGTCCCGCTGGGGCCATTCATTTGTTAAACTCGGATGTTTGTACTCCAGTCACGGGTGTTTATATTTATAATATGTGTGTATTTAAAGTTATATATTTAGTATATAAACTATCTGGTATCCGTAACACAAGCTTCGTAGCTTACCACGGAACTAGATGGCGTTGTGTGTAACAATGTCCCAACATATTTATTTATATTTCCCAACATATTTAAAGTGGATATTCTCTATAAGTGAAGCAGGGTGAATTGCTATTGTTCTAATACATAATATGCCAATTTCATATGCTATAACTTATTATATATGAAATTTGTATACAGATTTGAATGTGTGAGGTGTAGAATGCCAGTATTGCAAACACAATTCGAAAACGCCACCTGCATATTGCAGCTTTGCATCTGTCGTGTCGCTGTCAGTTTCAGCACAATTCGTCTTTGACGAGACGATGTAACAAATTGAAGCGTAGAGCCGCGCCCTACAACTATTATCTTTTCATTCATATAAAATACATATATGAAGATTGTGTATATGTAGCTTTTTAATTCATCTTGCTCTTATATTTTGAAAGAAAATCTGAAACAATGCTTTAGGAAATATATAAAAAATCGCGGTCAAATATAGCCACAGTTTTTTGCCAAATCATTAAAGAGGTTTGTTATTAAACATTATTTACCTAAGTAGTTGATTATCTCAAACATAAAGATTATATATTAAAGTCGTCTTGACGAGACGATGTAAAATATTGAAGGGTAGAGCCGCGCCCTACAACTATTATCTTTTCATTCATATAAAATACATATATGAAGATTGTGTATATGTAGCTTTTTAATTCATCTTGCTCTTATATTTTTATATATAGTTCAAATGTAGCCACACTTTTTTACCACATCATTAAAGAGGTTTGTTATTACTTTACCTAGTAGATTATCTCAAACGTAAAGATTAATATAATCATAATAATTTAAATGTATACTATAGAAGCTGAGACCGCTTTTATACTTATCCAAATAATTAAACATAATTGCTTTCAACAATCTAGTCAAGTAGTCGCCTACTTTATCACGTGTACGAGGATATTAAGATAAGAGCACAAACAGTACTTATTACATTCTGTTACATAAAACAACGTACTTACATTTATATAAAAATAATCTAAAAAGATATCCAAAAATAGTAGTTCATTCTTATTCGTCAATAATAATCCCAATAGAAAATGTTTAATAGAAAATAAAAAAAATGACGCCCTGTAATGTATGGGTATAGTCAATTTAAATAAACTGAATCCAAACAAACAGTCAAACACAGCCAATTTAGAAATCAATGCTACGATCAGTGGTTAAAATTCTAAGATTTAACTATATAGGGGAGCGGGGGGCACATTGTTACAATTTTTAGATAATTGTCAATATGACAAAAGCTATCAAATAATCTATACATTTGATAACTTATATCGTTAGTTTGTCTATTCAGCTATTAAAATATGATTGAGAAGTTTTTAAAATTTATGTAATTTTTTCACAAAGGAACATTTAACCAAAAAAGTCAATTGTAACAACTTACCCCCGATTCGAGGCTAGTTGTTACATCTTCGGGGCACGATGTTACGGTACATCAATAAACGAAATCATTAATGATAAATATTTTTTATTATTTCAAATCGTTATAAACAAAAGAGATCACTTTAAACAGTCTTCTAACATTTATGAGTAATTATAATTGCCGATGCCACGCTGTCTGTGCTCGATTAAGGTGCTTTTTAAAAAGACTATAAACTCCTACATCTAATGGTTGTAAATTATGAGAGCAGTGGAAATGACAGCCTGATTATGTTGTTTACTTTGGCTTTCTCAGCGACGTGAAAATTTACATGTGAGCTGTGGTTATCCAGAAGGAAGAGAATGGGCTGTTCAGAAAGCTTAACATGTTGAATGAAATGTTGAATTTTAAAAATTCTACTTCAGTCATCGATACCGAAAAATTGCCCGCTCCAATCGCATCTGATGGTCCAGCACAAAGAAAAAGATTCGTATATCTCATTCTGGGAAACATGACCATCGGCGGAACTGAATTTCCTGCAGCATTTATGGCACATGCAAGTGTTTGAAGCCTGTTTTTGACCACGGGCAGCAACTATTTTTTTTAGACTTCTGTACCATCGTGATACCTGTTTCGTCAGTGAATTAAGTTTTTGGAGTTAGCTTTGTACTTTGTCAAAAACATCTTTAAAGAATTATTTATCAAAGATGTAGCTTCTGGTTTTCATAGAGATTGAGTTCATAGAGGTAGAGTTGAGGATTTCTATCGATAAAACTTTTAAACCAGTCCGGTCCAGCCATATTATTTTTGAGCCAGCTGGGGGGAATATTTTTAAACCTGTAAACAGCACATTGGTAAGCTAGTTTTCGGACTTCTGTTAGTAGTAAACTAAAATATATTTCTGAACTTGTGAGCAGATAAGAAGCTAATCTACGTTTTGTTTCTTGTGAGAATACCAATCTAGGTTTAACGTAACCCAATGAACAACTTTCGTTGTTTTTGGTTTTTTTGACATACGGACAAAAAATAAACATTTCGCTTGATTTACGAATGCTCGCTTTATTCTGCAGTACTTCTGCTTCAGCAGATTCATAAACTTCAAGTTGCAAGCAATGTAACAACTTGCCCCAAAAAACTGTAACTACCTGCCCCATGACACCTTTTTTAATATAAATTGAAGTCACCATTAATGGATATCAATAGTAGAAAAAAACAATATTGCAAATTAAAGGTAGATATATTGTGAATGTTCAAGGCTCAAAGTTTTGAGGAAATACAAGATATAGACATCAGGAATCAAAAATTGCGTAAAGGATTTTTTTACTTTTTTGGTTGACGCTTGGCGGGGCACTGATCGTTTTTATCTAATGCACGACGTTATAAAAAAACAAATGAGTCCAATTATGTCCACCAAAGAGTTTAAAATCCCGGTAAAAAAGGCGTGTAACTTCCTACCCCTGTAACAACTAGCCCCCCGCTCCCCTACTTACGTTTAAGTGTATCAAATAAAATTGATATATACTCGTAACTGTATAGGTTAGTTTTTTTCGGTAAAGACAATTTAATGTAAGCTTAAACAATTAGTGACTCAATCTCGCTTCGCTTCGGATTCTTCAAAATAAAAATAAAACAAAAAAAATCAAACATAAACAGTCTACATAATATTTTATATAAAAAAGCTATGTAATGAAATCTTAAATAGCGCACGGTGTTCGCGTAAATTTTAACACGGCCATTCCGCATTCGTTAAGCTTGTAATATGACGCCCTCGTAGTTAATTCAAAAAGAAATCTTGGCTTAAAAATTAAATTACGACCACTAAAATAATAACATTGATGTTAATTAAAATTTGAACTAAAGCAGTATACACATAATATGTATATGTTTATTTCACTTATGTACCAACATATTAATGAATTTTGTGCCGAAGCGCAATAACACTAAATTTCGAGTAAAGGTCAGAAAAAGTCTATTATTACCTTATATAAACTTTTCAGTGGTCTGACGGCGCACGAATACATTTGTCAGCACGTGTATTTTTAATGGAATGCCTAGATGGTCCAGTGGGTAGCATGTACGGCTGGTAATTGAAAAGTCTTGTATTTGATTCCCAAGTTGAGATTGTTTTTAATAAAGTTACTGTTTACGGTTTTTCTGACATGAAATACTGACCAGCCCGGGATTGATAAATTGGCTGTAATCACACCCCCATACGTCGTAGAGCTCATTAACCCACCATATTAATCAGACGAGTACAAAATGTTCGTATAAATATAGGTAAGGCAAGCACTAATTCCAAGGTGACGATGACTTTATTCCACATTTTTATCATCTTTTCTTATAAATGAAAATCTCAATTAGAAATTGGAATTGAAAGCCACTTTTTCTTCTTTTTCACTTCTTTACTTGGGATTATATAAAATCTTTTCTGATGTTTTAAAATTACCTATATAGACACTGCTATAATAGTCTCTGCGCAGAAGGTTTTTTCCAGTGTAAATCCAGATAAATTTTAGTGGTTACAATAGGATTATTTAAAAACATATGTGTTGGGACATTATTACAGTCAGCGCCATCTACTTCCGTAGTAAGCTACGAGGCTTGTGTTACGGATATCAGATAGTTGATACGTACACATATATAACTTTAAAATTTAAATAATACATAAAAGTCCAATAAAAATATCAACTGTTCTGTAACCTCAAAAAGTGGAAAATAAACCATCCTGATAACAAGATAACACGAAGCGTTGATTGAAACAATTGAACTTACAAAGTTTGGTCCCTTATCCAAATTTATTCATTTATACTACTAACCTTAAGTAGAAGAAAGGTCTTGACCCATCGAATCGAATTGCTAAAATCATCCTTAAAGAACTTTTGTAGCACTTCGTGATATTTTTTTGCGTTGTGAGCATTGCAATTCATATCCAGAATAATATGTTAGCTAGGCGAGTATTAGTGTATAATTAATAGAGATCTACAGAGATATTATAAATATAAATATGTATGTTGGAACATTATTACAACAGCACCATCTAGTTCCGTGGTAAGCTACGAGGCTTGTGTTACTGATATCAGATATTTCGCATATATAAATTTCCAATACATACATATTATAAATATAAACACCCATGACTTGAGTACAAACATTCGTGCTCAACAAATGAATGCTCCCAGCGGGCTTGAACCCGCAACCGCTGGCGCTGAAACTAGAGTCACTACCAACTGAGCCAAACGTGTCGTCAGATTATGTGAAGTAAAATATAAGCAAAATAGTTTCCTTAATAAAATCAATTTATAATTCTTGTTATTTTAATTATAATAACTATTGCATACATAATATATTTTCATAGATATAATATAAATAGGTACAAGGGTTTTATGGAGAGCTTCTCGCCATCTTTACGCTAAGATCTTTTAATTTACGCAAAGGATTTTAATACGGTTTTCATCAATAGATACGCGTAGATAGATTCTATAGAAAGGTTTTTATGCGTAATACATGTACATTATAGTAGAAAAAAAGAGAAACTATCTAATTTCAGAATAATCTATACCAATATAACGTTAAAAATTATCTAGGGGCGGACGCGAGCAGAGTGAAGGAATAATGTCGTATTGTGTACTGGATATATTTTTGTGTTTTACATTTATTACTACTGAACTATTGTTTTATATTTATTTAAATGAGATAAGATTATAAATTAAATGTACAGTAGTTAAATAAATTGCAGTATTACATCTCGAAACTGATAGTTCTAATCGTTACACAAATATACTGTTAACATTCATAAGCCTGTCATAACTCATATCATTTTAATCAGTTCTTATGAAATTTACTATATTTAACAAGTCTATTTGGTTTATTTTATTACTAGCTAGCAAGTCGCCCGGGCTTCTCTTACATTACAGCCTTGTTCTAAAGAAAATCCGTATATCCAAATGTTTTTCCTGTTCTTGGATTGAAGATTAGCTATGTCAAAGTTCCCATTGACATACAGGCAATTTCATTGACGATATTTTAAGGTTCGACAATTTTACATAAAGTAGGTACATTACATACCTATAATACTTATTTATTTTCTGTTTATTGTAGCGACAAATATTAACTTTAGGTTCCCTGTTCATTAAATGCTATAATTTTTCAGAAGCTCAAGAACATTAATTAATTTGAAGCAAGCACAACTGTTCAAATAATGTCGACTAATGTCAAAATACGTCTCAACTTATCCAATAATAATTTGTCACCATTCGTCTAACTCTAACAAATGAAGAACTCGAGCATTTCAGTATCAACTATGTTTCATAGAAATACAGCAACCATTATGGACAATAATCTATTTCTGTATAGTGTAATGGGATCGTTTTTATTAGCAGTATGGTAGCCCAGCGGTAACACGTCGCTTGGATAACCGAGTGATGCGGGTTCAAATCCGGGTCTCGCACCGCTGATATTTTCATGTGCGAATCATTTATATCATGATTACCACTTGTCTTACGGTGAAGGAAAACATCGTGAGGAAACCTGCATGTCTGAGAAAACCTAACAAGTTTTCGAAAGGCATGTGAAGTCCGCCAACTCGCACTGGGCCAGCGCGGTGGACTATGGCCTGATCCCCCTCGTACTGAGGGAGGCCCGTGCCCAGCAGTGGGACGTTAATAAGGGCTGATGATGAATGGGATCGTTTTTATTATTATATTATTACTAAGGACAAAGGTATACATAACTAGTGACCCTCTCTTACACTGCCTAAATAATTTTACCTGTTAGTATAGATTTCTAAGAGAAGGAATATTATAATGCAGTGAAAAATATCCTGTATAATACTTTCTTAGGTTTACGCGAATATTTGACATTATAAATGAAATTACCTTTTCAGATATTTACGCGGATGAAAGTAAATATTTTGATTTTTGGTTCCCGACGTTTCGAATGCTGTACAGCAATCATGGTCCCGAGAGAGACTCCCGAAAAGATAGTTTCATCATCACTACATAGTATAAAACAAAGTCGCTTTCTCTGTCCCTATATCCCTATGTATGCTTAAATCTTTAAAACTACGCAACGGATTTTGATGCGGGGTTTTTAATAGATAGAGTGATTCAAGAGAAAGGTTTATATGTATAATAACATCCATTAAATAGTGGAGAAATACTGTTATTTTTGAGGTTTCCGTGCGAAGCCGGAGCGGGCCGCTAGTTTATAATAATTTCGAAATTCACTTTACTATATAGTGTTAAGTTAACAACTTCATATAGGTATATTACAAAAAATAGCACGTTCCTTGTTTACTTAATATTTAAATTATTTGAGTCACTTTGGTGTATCTTCTTTTGTTCAAATATCAAATTATGAAAAATTATTAAACTTAAAGGTCAAATATTTTTGCAAAGATAAAAACTGGTAGGTAAATATAAATTTTATTATGAAGATGTTACGTTAACTTTAAAGAATATTTTGTATAATTCGTTACGAGAATAAAGTTTAAGCTTTAGGTAAGGAAAGCGACACGAATTTTAAGTGCCCTTGATTAAGATAATTAAAAATGACGGCAACAGGTTTTTTGTATTAATTTTGTACAAAAAAGTCTTAGGTGAATATTTCCATAAAATACACAAGTTAGTATGAACAATTACTACCGTTTTTCTTAAGTTTTTGCAGCTTGTATACAAACATATTTTAATTCTGGGCACATCATAAATAATTACGAGTTTTACTAACTCCGTATACATACGTGAACAACATTTATGCAAATTAAACTGTCGTTATACATAACTACTTGAGTGTAAGATTTTATTTTAAACTGTCTTCGTTTTTTTTACAAGTACAAGCTATGACGACACGCAGTTTGTATTGACCCTACTTGCTACGCCAGCGGTCGCGGGTTCGAGTCCCGCTGGGGGCATACATTTGTTGAGCACGAATGTTTGTACTCCAGTCATGGGTGTTAATATTTATAATATGTATGTATTTAAACTTATACATGTGTAGTATATCAACCATCTAGTATCCATAACACAAGGCTCGTACCTTACCGTGGAACTAGATAGTGCTGTGTGTAAAATGTCCCAACATATTTTTTACAAGTGTTATTTTTAGTTTCGCTCTAATGATTCTGCTAATTATTCTGTGGTTGCTATTGAAGTTGAACTTTTTGACATCCCATTTTAATGGGAAGACGACATTAAGTAGGAAAAATGTGGTCTAGGAAAATATATGATTTGAAGAAGCTAGAACAGGCCTAAGCCAAAAAAGGCAAACCTATACGATTGTCGTTGAAGTAGAAATAATTTAAATTATAAGGAAAAAAATGTGAAATATATCCGAAATTAAGGCTTTTATTATACTATAATGCATAACTACTTGAGCTGTATTTAAATTTTCCCTCCAGACAGTGAAGACAGGACGTGTGGAGATTCGATTTTACTACTTATCTAATCCTTAAAGCTTCTGATAAAGTGATGACAAAAATTTCTTAATATTTTAAACATTTTTTTCAATTATAAAGTTGACGTAATATATAAAACGTAAAATAAAAGTAAAAATATGTTAAATAATTTGAAAAATTAAAATACTAAGTAGTTCATTTTGATATTTCTAATAAAGTGCATTTTGCATCAAAAATTCAAATAAATAATATAAATCATTCATAAAATATATTGCTACCGTAATTAAGCAAAGTGCTTCTCGTCAAACATAAGCATATAAAATGAGAACTAGAACTATGTACGAATATTGTATATGAATATTTAACAATTTAGTCATAAAGAGAATGTTTACTTTAGGTAGGTTATCATTATGCATTAAATATTGAAGCGCATTTAGTAATTCTGCATACAAATAGGTATCATTATTCCTTATCATGGAGGAAATAAATGTTCACTATTCACTATTCAAATATTTATATATACTTCAGATTTATTTATTTTATTTTATTTATTTATTATTAAAAAAGTTTACATACTGGTTTTTTTTATTAAATTTAATATTAAATAGCACGTTAGAAACTTAAAAACAGTTTTGGTGTTAACATATTATATGTATTTTTTAACGTTGGGAAATGCATTCACGCATGGGGGTTCACTGACCAGACAAACCAATTCTAAACACCTGAAACCTCCGCCATTCTTGCTTCTTGGCTTCACGCCCCGCCGATTTGCCGGACATTACTGAGCCTGCCACCACGTTGGGGGTCGATATATTTATGCTACAGATTTACCTATTTCACACTTAAACGGCGATTTCAACCCGATTTGTATTTTTAATAGTTTTTGGTAATGACTTTAATATTTTTCAACAATAAACGTGATAAAGTATTTTCAGTTACCTACGATTCTAAATCTTTTAGTATAGTGAATATATGTAGTAGATATTATTGATTTAAATCCGAATTAAACTTTTTGTGCACTTTTCGCAGTTGTTGAATTAAAATGGGAAAAACTTCTAGATCTATTTATTTAGAAATCATCACGTGTATATTTAGTATAGCCCGCATTGAAAATCTGTGAAAATAAAAAGAAATAAATCATGCAATTTACTTCAATATTCCGCGAAATCCAATCCACCCTTTTGTACCAAGAGTCTCAGAATTTCGCTGTTTTGTCATACTGGCTAAGAAATGGGGCAGATTTATTTTGTCTTCCACTAAACTCACCGCTTAGGATCGTTGTTTAGATTTGGGAAAAGCCGCGCGAATGTGACCGTAATACAATACAGCGTCAATATAAACGGGATTTTCTTGTTCTCAAAACTATTTCGTACGTGCTCTGAATATTTTTTCTTTTAATAATAAAAAAATATTATTAGTAGAAGCCTTTTAATATGCAATTTCGATTCATGACATGAGTGCTTGGGACGCTCATTAGTAAAGCGTAAATTATGTAATTATAATGATAAAAAAAACAATTGAAATATTTTAAAATAACAAACAAAATTCATTTCCAGAAGTAATTTATAAACAAAGTATATGAAAGTAAAATTGTATTTAAGTTCTCTACTCAATTTGAGGGCTTTCCAGCAACACGTAATTCAGACGCTGGATACTCGTACATATTTAATTAGTAGGTACTCTTAAGTTAACTGATAAAATGAGAAGTTATTTTAGAAAAATAATAATATAGTGTATTAAAAAAATAACATAACTTGTCACATATCCCTAGAATCTATACATAATCTTTTTGCTTGTCTGTTTGTACCTGTTATTCTCCGAAAGGGCTTGACCGATTTTGACAAGACTTTTACTGGCATATATTTGATGTTATAAGAAGTAACTCAAGCTCATTTAATTTTAGAAAAAGAATTTAAGGTTCGGCTCAAAAAAATAATATGTATCAGATTAACGCGGGCGAAGCAAGGGTCAGTCACTAGTATAGAAAATAGAACTCCTCGATATTGGATAATAAAAACAGGATAAAGGTTTACTTTGATCTCTGTATAAGTAGACCGTGCTAAGGAAAGTGTGAATATACTATAAATTATAACTTACTTTTGCATTTTGTTCCTTAAATTTCCTGAGCGTAATAATTTTTACTCGTATGTCTATTATTACTCATACCCTTTGGTTATAGTACTTTTACCATTTAACGAATTTTTAAGCCGCCTTAAATAAAAATTCGTATCATTTAACTATGAATAACTAGGGACCTGTTTTGTTTACTAACTTCAAAGGCTTCATACTTTGTTTGAACATTTCGTCATAAACATTTGTAATACATGTATGTATCTAAATCTATTTTTGGTAGTTTCATGAATACGTGACTGTGTTAGTGACAAGCGGATGTGCTACGAGTACGACGTAGGCCCTGCGGGAATGATATCTCAAAAAGACCCTCGTCTACTCTTAACCTTAACAACTAAAATTCGCTATTCCGAATTCGCCTTTAAATATTTGTATATTCCAAACTAAATTATAACTTGTTATACCATCTGAATAATTTATTAGATGAGCCTTTACCAGGCGTAAACGGAGTTTAAATTTTGATGCGAATACAAAAGTCCGCAAATGAGATTGGAATGCTTTAACAAATAAAGCACATCAACAGTTTGAAGTGATGCAAATATTTTTTACATTTAAATACTTAATTTAAGCTAATATTTGACATTTTAAATAAAACTTTTGGGATTTTTCCGTGGATTTATATTGATTTCCGATTTCCGATATTTCGAATATTTTACAGAAATCATGGCCTGTACTAGTAACAACTGTAAAATGACCTCCAAGACAACTTATACGTTAATCTAAATTATAATAGCCGACAAAGATGTTATAAGAAAACTTATAGTCACTATTTTAAAGCAAAAAATATACATTAATCGAAACAAACTTAAGATTTTACTTAACACTTTGAATACCATTGAATAGTGCACACAAAAGCCAATACAATAAAACAATGATCGTGGATATTGATAATAATTTCGTTTCAAGAACTTAAAGTTAATATAAACAGCACTATATATATACCTACAATTTTATGCAGTCAACATCTTGAAGAAATCGTACTCGAAACTGCATTTAAGCCGTCTTGGGCCTCTTCACTCCCTAGACGCTCGCTTCCACTATGCTTCTTAAAACCTCAGTATTCTAGTATCGAATGTTAAAATGAATGTTCCTATAATAGGTTAGGTTTACGCAAATATTCTTGTTATTTTATTTATTTCATTCAAAATTTAAATATAATTTTTATTACTTTTATAAATTTTTACTAGAACACAACAAAAGCTATTAAGCTATATCTAAGTAGGCGGGTGTTTCAAGAATCGCTAAATATTTTTAATAAAATTAATTAATAATTAATTGGCAGTCTATACAAGCAACCGAGAGTTCTTAGAGAAATTTAGTATAGATTTTAAGCTAAAGCAAAAGTGGGTGTCATGACTACTCATAGTTGATAATTTAGACAAGAATGTATTATGCGTATAATAAAATTCTATCTGAGTCGAATTTACATTATCTCTCTCATCTCTAAGAAACGAGGAGAAACCTGAGCGTAGTCAGGGTGTGTCATTAGTATTCTATAAAGTATAAGAAGTCATACACGTACACTAAAATTATTAATATTGTGTACACAAATAAATAAAATATAAATAATAATGATTATCATCCAATTGATTCCATTGAAAAGAAAAAGTTGTACTTAAAATATTTCAGTAATGAGGGCCTAACCACGACTATTGTTAAAGAAATAGCGCAAATGTCCTCCAAACAATCTGCTCGTGTATTCAAGTGCTTTTCTCGTAGCCTTCAGGATAATTGTCTCGATCCGCACAAGATCTCGACGGCACACATTGTCTGGAAAGTTATTTAACATAATATGAGTTTCGTCGAGTGCTCATTTCAATGGCTATTAATATCAATGTTTTCATTTAATTATAATCTTCTCCGTACCTCTGTATTGCGAGTAAATATTAAATTGCTAAAGACTAACCCCTAGCTCTTCTCGGGTTCGTCCCTAGATATGTATCAATGGTTTATAATTTATATTATAGATTTCTCAAAAATAAGACACTTTCCCGCATTAAAAAGTATATATATGATGACTACCGCACTACCAGCTCTCATCATACAAAAATCAATCGTTGTAATAATGTCCCAACATAAAAAAAAAATAACGTAAAAAACTAAAATAAACAAACTAAACTTACTACGCTAAATAGAATTAATTAATAATAAAAAAGATACATAAATTATAATTCCATATTCAAGTATGAAATTTATACAAATTATAAAAAACATGCATAATATTAACATTAACAAGCATTGTACGGTACTTTTGTGCCATTTTTGTATATAATTTAAATTCATTTTTAAAACTGTATGGGTAAACCACAGAATAGATCCTTTTTTACCTATTCCGTGGGGTGAACTGTCTGAAACAGCTTTATAATGCCTTTAAGACCTCTTAAATCTTAGCAATGTCAGGAAGCAATAAATAAAAAAAAATAGTAAAAAATAGTGAAAGAATCCAAAAGATAGTTTTATTTAAAACTTCAAATACTTTTTTAATAGAATCCAATTATTATGTTCAAAGTTTTTATCATTACAAAGAAAACAAAAATATACACATGTAAACTTTTTTATTTGTAACAGAAAGTCGAAGTAGTTCAATTCAAAGTAGCGGATGCTAGGTAAGAGTTTGTTTTTTACCAAAAAACGAGTTAGACCAACAAGTTTTACTTTGGAATTAGAAAAAATCCAGTTAATTAACTTTTATTATACTACATATTAATTTATTACTAGTTTAGTATCTGGCATTACTTAATTTGTATATTAAACGAAAATGTTCTTAAAGTAGGTACGCAGTACGCTTCATTATCACATTCATCGATTTATCATTAATACCTTACTATTATAATGCTTAAGATAACATATTGATGTCAAAGTATTACAAAAACTAACGGATCCTTTATAGAGATGAATGAACTTCTTTTAAACTTGAATTAAAATTTTAATCGAAACATGTATAGCGTGGTGCCTTGCCCAGCTTTTAAAATTAATCTCTTTTACAATAATAATACCCCACAGATCTGCCCATATCCTTTAAGCGTCAACGTTTGATGATATTATATCAATGACCATAACATTAATGCAGGGATACTATGATAAAAACTTTTAATAAAAGTTTCAATTTTTGTCATATTTTACTTCCAAAACTTGTGACACTATTCAAAATTAATAATTTTCGCAATGAAACAATCATCAAATTTAAAATTTCATTTTGATATTTTTAGATTCTTGGTTTGAAATAAACGGAGATGGTTAAGTCAGAAGTTATGTAACGCTTTGCTTCCGTTAACAAAATCAACCTGCGAAATCCAGTCGGACCGGTCACATAATTGAAAAATAAAACTTAGTAATAAATAATTGGCTTAAATTTCAGAAATACCCTGCTTGTAATTTGTACGTATACATGAAAATCTTATCATAAATATTGCGCACTCCTCCAGAGGCCTAATTTTGAGCCTTTATAATATTTTTTCATCTACACGAATAGTAATATCGTAAACACTTACATTTTGAAAATAAAATATCTTCATTCGCAATTTCCATGACGTCCTATTTTGAAATATAATAATAGTCCAATGATGAACAAAACAATAAAATTCATTGCGTTTCCCTACTTTCACTTCTACATCATAAAAACAAATGATATCATCATTGAACTGTGGATAACATAATTATTATTTTATGATACGGTCACTAATGATTGACTATATCATGAAGAGGCCGCGCGTTTTGCTGGTCATATTGTCAAACGTTGATTATTCATTCATCTAGCCAGACTATGTCATGATATGGCCATCATTTTTCATTTCATTAAATACCTAGATGGCTACATCATTAAGTCAAGCATTCTAAGATCTGGCCACAACATAAGTACATTTTGTTCTATATTTGCACCTTCGTTCGTTGACACTAAAATATAACAATATCAGCAAAATGTTGATAAGATAAATATATCCAACAGTATAGTTTGACCAAAACGTTTACTTCAAAGGCATGGGCTATTATAAAAATGGTATTATCTTAAATAATAATGTATGTCAACATTATTATACATACGATAACTCGCTAAGCCACTATTAAGCGTTTCGCCGTTATAATATTGATTAACTGATACAATTTTGGTATGTATGAAAAAAACATGAAGGGATCGTTCACACAGACCAACTCGAAGAGCAGAGTAGATTTATAGTCATGTTTAAAACAGAGCTTATGTATATATATATACTTGAGATACATATCACAGAATACTTCAAAGCAAACCTAACGCGCTAAGTGTGAAATAATAAGTAAAGCCGACTCTTACTCCCGTACTCCTCGATGCTGGAGGTCCCGAACGCAGCTATTTTGCAACGTAGCACAAAAAATTTAACTGGTCGAATAAGAGGTAGAGAAAAAATAGTAAATACCATTGCATCATCTCAATGTTATGTTTATAAGGAAGAAGATGTGCATAAACATTAAGTACCTAAATCTCCTTTTAATTTACGCTTTTTGATATTTTTTTTTTCAGATTTTTTTAGAACACGTTTAGCACAGTTCGTAGGGCTACTATGCCAGCGGTAGTGGATTCCAGTCCCGTTAGTTAGGGGCATTAATTTGTTCAATGAGCACAAATGTTTGTATTCCAGTCATTTGGATGGGTGTTTTTATTTATTATATTATGTACGTATTTAAAGTTATTGGTACCTACATGTTTAGTATTCTAACAACCTAGTAGGTATAAGGTATTCATAACACCAGGCTTATAACTTACCATAGATATTTTTACTTTTGTGAATATTTTTAATGCACATTGACATACATGGAAGTAACATAACAAAATACATGCTGTAGTACCTTTTATAGTAGAAGTTTAATGCTATCGCACCCAATAACCAGGTATTCATGTAAGTAATCGAAGTTGGATGTAGACGACGACCATATCAAGCGCTATCGACGCACATGTGACGAATCAAGAATTCACTGATTAATCCTTACAAAATTAAATCTTATCACAATTATAAGTATCATGTGTGTGTTCGTATGTGTGCATGACACATAGACTATTGTCACGAATTCGTTAGAAGACATCGTACGTTAGCCAAAAGATAAATATCGGTGTTCTTGTTTCAAGTAGTTAAAGTTAAAAGATTTATAGTTTTACGATGAAAAAATATCTAAAAAATTATATATTATAAAAAATGAAAATTAATAACAACTAGTCCGCTAAAATACCTTGTCTTATCGGTCGCTTGATACTAATCCACTTAACCATGCGAACAACAACTTATTTGGTAGTAGATACATATATATTAACGAATGACCGCTTTAGTTTCGTTCAGACCCCAGATAAAAAGAATTTATATGAAGTTATCATTGTAATTAAAGAGCTATAAATAGGTATTTAATACTTTACAAAGAAATAATTTTTAATCTTTAGTAGCTTATAAAGAGAAGCAGTATTAATTACACATTAGTAACATATGAAACGAGTAAAGTTTGTGTATAGTATCATCATCATCATCATCAGCCCTTTTTAACGTCCCACTGCTGGGCACGGGCCTCCCTCAGTACGAGGGGATCAGGCCATAGTCCACTGCGCTGGCCTACTGCGTATTGGCGGATTCCATATGACTTTCGAAAACTTGTTAGGTTTTCTCAGACATGCAGGTTTCCTCACGATGTTTTCCTTCACCGTAAGACAAGTGGTAATCATGATATAAATGATTCGCACATGAAAATATCAGAGGTGCGAGACCCGGATTTGAACCCGCATCACTCGGTTATCCAAGCGACGCGTTACCGCTGGGCTACCGTATAGTATAGTCTGTAAATATTTTGTTCTAAATTGTTAACCTATAATTGAGGTTTATTAGAAAAACTATTTTCCTACTCAGAGTGATAAATATAAAATAAAAATAAATTAATATGTTGGGAAATTATTACAACAGCACAATGATGTTGATGTGTACCAGTTTGGAGTTTCGGAGTGGTACGGATACCAGATAGTTGATATATAACACATATATAAATTTTAAATACATACATATTATCGATAGAAACGCCCATGGCTGGAGTACAAATATTCGTGCTCAACAAATGAATGCACGCAGCGGGACTCGAACTTGCGACCGCCGCGCTGGCGCAGAAAGTAGGGTCACTACCAACTGGGCCAAGCGTGTCGTCAAATATATAAGAATAGAACCAAGGTATATGATTTTTTAAATAACCAACTTATAATTAAAATACTTTAAAATTTAAAACAAATAAAAAATTTCTCAATGAATGTAAACAAAAAGAAAAGAGAAGTTAATGTCCTATACGTTATCAAAGCGATGCTAAAAAATTTAGCATAATATTATGATATTATTCATTTGGGGTAAATGACTTAGCTTAATTTATCTAACAACGTAGGTACACCTAGAAGTAAATAACTTACGATTTCTTCCTGTTTTAACAGTATGTGGAAAAAACAAACGGCAGTAATTTAGCACTAACTAAAATTATACTTGATCCTAAACCTGGAAATTCACGCACTAGTTATAATAAAATTGAATTAATTTTGGTAACTTGCCATTTGTGAATAAATAATCTTTTAATAATAATATCATTGAGTCATGTTTGTTATTAATAAAAAAAGTAAATTATCACTTTATGATTCATTTCTTGTAATTTTCTTATAAAATAAATACAAATCCTAGGTACATAATGTAGCTAGGTAATAGTTTATATAACCTATCAAACGTAGTTCACGGAATAATTCCTCGATTAGAAATATATGACTATGATAAGTTCATAGAACCTAATAAATATACCTAATACGAGTATAACAAAAACTTTAAAAAAAAGTCCAAGATACTAAAAGTAAGAAATTACTCGATGTTTTTTATTAACAATATAGGTATAGGAATGACAAAGAATAATAAGAATCTTGTTTTATTTTAATAATGATTAAAATACTAATCTACACTTTTAGTCTATCTAAATGGATTTGGATTATCTTTTGTCGTCTGGCAATGACTTCGAAAATATATGATTAAGCACCTGTATGTTTTTGTTATTGAAAATAACAAAACTCCTTTCAGTAGTTTCTTTCCTTTCAACCGTTATGAAGTCGGTTGTATTTTTTTTATGTTACCTCAAAACTCCGTCATTTAGAAAATTCTTCCCATTTAATTTTGAAAATAAAAATACACCTTTAGTAGTTTAACCAGTAGTCTGATTGCGATTTTTTTAATTGGATACCCTATACCGCCATTAAATCCCATTTAAATTTTAAAAAAAACTGAATTTCTAAAGCACTTTCTTTTTCTTTGATGCAAATATATTTAGTAGCGAATTTAAAATACATAATAAAAAATATATTTATGGAGCGATTATAGATAAATTAAACTGTGTTACTTCTCAGAATGCATTGCTTCGTCTTATAGTTTTTACTATGGCGTGCTATTATACTACTATAATACTTAAAAAGAATTTCAAAAAAAAATATGCCTCTAGTTTGTAATTTTTAATATACTTTTCATGAAAATCTACAAATTATCTAGTCTATACGGTATACCTTTAAGTATCATCAAATCTTTTAAGACGCAGTCTTTCGAATACAAGATTTACATATTTTCCTTGACAAAACAAATCTAATAATTAATAAATAGGTTGGCACTTCAATACACAGAATCATCTAGTTTCATGATAAGCTTCGAGGCTTATGTTATGTATTCCAGATAGTTCATACACTACACATAAATACATACATATCGAAATATAAACACTAATGAATGGAGTGCTCACACAAATGAATGCCTCCAGCGGGACTCGAACCCTCAACCTCATCACATCATGTAGAGTCCCAACAAACTGAGCCAAACGCGTCGTCATTAAGTCTAAAGTCGAAAGATTTACTAGTAGTTGTAAGTAGCTATTGAATGAAATCTTTAATGGTTACTTAGTAAATATTTTGATTTTTTACTTTCCCCACATGGCTTTATGCAAAAGCGTTTTTTATACAAATCACAGGTTATTAGTTTAAATTGATATTTATATCATGCAAAAATGCTGCACATAAGTGTTTTTTATTTCCTTAAAGATTAACGTCGATGAGGATTTCACAATATCCCGTAAATATCATACTCTAAAAATAAAAATCAAATGGTGCTTAATGACAATATTATTATCATGACATCATAGACTGTAAAGGCAATTTAAAACAAGGCACATTTTTGACGATATTACTTACCACTTATAATATTAATCACAAAAATAATTCAATTACTTCCTAAGTAGTTCCTTCCTTCCTAGTAATCAAAAATTGTCGCTTGGCATCAATACATTATGGTACAATTGGTATGAAAACAATAAAATTAAACTGTTTACTCTAGAAGTTAATGGAAAATTTTAACTTTTTAACGATATTTACAAATAATGTGATTTTTCTGTTAAATTAACTTTAATTTTTATTAATATTTGGGATACCTTTTTAAAGATAATTTTAAATATCCAAATCAGAAAAAAACATAGGTAGACATAGGCCCCCTTTTTAAGATCTTAAAAAAATCGCCGTATTGCGCTTTAAATTGTTATAAATCGGTATTATTTAACTACTTACTTTTATAGATTTCATACATTGTTAAGCAATTACAACTTAAATATGAAAAACATAATGTCATATTTGATATACGTTATAATATTTTTTAAATTTTAAATAAAACTAGGTACAAACTATATACAAAATAAGTGATACTTATAATTAAATAGTGATCGCTAAATTCAAATCTAATACGAGATCTATAAGAATAATTTTAATTATTAAAAACGATGGGAAATTACATTAATATACACATGTACACATCTTTTAGTAATCCTTGTTATTTTTATCGGTCCAAATCAATTTATAGAGTAATGGCGCAAATGCACCTCCAATAAAGGGTCCAGCCCAGTACACCCAATGAGAGTCCCATTGATTAGTCCACACAACAGGGCCCAGAGAGCGAGCTGGATTCATACTTGCTCCGGTTAAGGGCCCCCCAGCAAGCGATAAAGCCACAATAGTCAAGCCAAATTTCAGAGGAACGGCATCTTGTTTCTCCTTATTCACAGGATCCCAGACGGAACAGTTAATAAATCCTAGTGCAACCGACAGAACTATTTCAATGAACAAGCCTTGGTATATCGTAACTTGTGGATGCAACTGGGTTACACAGATATTGTCTGAAGCATCGACTGGAGATACGCTCAATAACAGCCCGTAGCCGACTATTGCCCCACCGCATTGTGCGACGGCGTACATAACTCCAAGAGGAATAGATATCTTGCCACATATTATTGCAGATAAAGTTACTGCTGGATTCATATGCGCTCCAGAAATGTGGCCAAATGCGGTAATATTAAATAAAACCACCATGCCGAATCCGATAGGGCTATACATTGGCGGCGGAAAGTCAAAACCCTTCAACGGCAAGCACGTCATACAGCCGAGAAATATAAGTAGAAAAGTAGACACAAATTCAGCGAATAAAACTTTCAACACATTTCTCCAGGTTTTCCCTATGACTATTAAAGTTGAAGGCTTAATTTTTTCTTTAGGAAGGGCTCCAGTTTCATTGTGTATTTGCGTACCGTTGGACATAGTCATTTTTAAATTATTTAAGTTATAAAAAAGTTTAAGTAAATAGTAATAATTTATAAACACACACTGCAATTCACCAATGTCCACTCATTATTTGTTAGTTATACGATTTATTTTGAGATTATTATTCTTCAAAGAAATACGTCCGCACATCAACGACCCGGCGAAAATATAAGATACCTGTGTCTATGAATGAATCGCAGTGATCACTGTATTATAATAAAGATAGGCCAATGTTATCTGGCATCAAATTGCGTACAATGTCAACACGTTTTCCTTCTACGAGCAAATATCACATTATGTGTAATCATCTGTCATTCTTCACTTATATCCGTTCCTATCCTTAAATAAAAATTAAAAAACTGCAAACATTATCTTTTTTATACATTTATAGTTAGATATAGTAAACTACTAACCATAACAAATGTACCTACAGTATTTGAATCGATATCGATTGAATATATACGTTAATGTATAATCTCATTCGACCTAATCGGCAATGATATTCTTTGATTAGCGACATATATTTTACTCGGCTTACAATTAGTTTACTAAGATACCTACTCGTAAGTGTTGATATGATGCTTACTAAACTTACTTATATGGTAATAAAGTTTTGTTATAGGTATGTTATTATCGAAAACTATACATATAATAAAATTCTAACGTATTCTTACTTTTACTGATATTTTTTGAAAAAGTTTATTAAAATATTTTTTATTCCAAATCCGAAGCCGAGTTTTTAGAATTACGTTTGTTTGTCTGAGTTTAGTATTTGCATAGGTACTTTATAAATAACTGTTCAATATATATTATGATCCTGTTTATTACAGAAAAACATCTAATCTCAGAGAAAGCTCTATAGGTTTCTCTTTATTATATTACTAGCGACTCGCACTCGCTTCGCTCGGGCTCTTCCCTATATTTAGCACAGGCAAAGCCGCGGGATCTGCTAGTTATGCATATAAACCTTCCTCTTGAATCACTCTATCTATTAAAAAAACCGCATCAAAATCCGTTGCGTAGTTTTAAAGATTTAAGCATACATAGGGATATAGGGACAGAGAAAGCGACTTTGTTTTATATTATGTAGTGATATTCCGTCTATTAGATTTTTTTAACAACCTAATAACGGTTTACATTATAAATAATTAATCATAGATACTTATTTACGATATTACAAGAAATGAATAAAATTTTGAATCTTCATAATTATTTAATACATGTTTTAAATACCAGTTTACAAATGTATATTTATATACTGGGCATTTATTGTGTGATAAATTATAGTCTAGAATATACTCATACATATATTAATATTTAATGTTTCTCATTCATTAATAGGCATATAGAAACTAAATAATAATTTAAATTGTTATAAAAGTTGTTTCATGAATATATATACATTATTTATTTTTCGACGACACTTTGGCTCAGTTAGTAGTGCTACTTGATGCGCCAGCGGTCGTGGGTTCGAGTCCCGCTAGAGGCATTCATTTATTGAGCACGAATGTTTACTCCAGTCATGGGTGTTTATGTTTATAATATGTATGTATTTAAAATTTATATGTGATACATTATCAACTATCTGGTATCCGTAATACAAGCATCATAGCTTACCACGGAACTAAATGGCGCCATCATAATAATATCCCAACATATTATTAATTTTCCCAGAAAAACCAAAAAATAATATAAATCCGCGAAAATATTCGAAAAGATAACTTTTCATTTATAATGTCGAATATTCGCGTAAACCTAAGAAAGTACTATTTATTTTTAATATAATTGACCTGTAACAATGAATCTACACCACACGTCTTTTAGACAAGATAGTTTTTTAATATCCCACCTAACTAACATGGCGGAATGTAGTTATAAACTATCTAAAAAATTGCTTCAGTTCCTATTTTATGACATTAAGGTTGAACGAAAGCAATGGTAGCGTACTTGCTTGAGAAAACGAGAGATAAACGGATCATATTATCCTAGGTCTCCCATCTTTAATATTTTAATGTGTGAAGTAAATAAAATAAAATAGAATAGAATAGAAAAGAATAGAATAGAATAGAATAGAATAGAATAGAATAGAATAGAATAGAATAGAATAGAATAGAATAGAATAGAATAGAATAGAATAGAATAGAATAGAATAGGATAGAATAGAATAGAATAGAATAGAATAGAATAGAACAGAACAGAACAGAAAAGAACAGAACAGAACAGAATATAATAGAATAGAATAGAATAGAATTGAATAGAATAGAATAGAATTGAATTGAATTGAATTGAATTGAATTTAATTGAATAGAATTGAATTGAATAGAATTGAATAGAATTGATTTGAATTGAATTGAATTGAATTGAATAGAATAGAATAGAATAGAATAGAATAGAATAGAATAGAATAGAATAGAATAGAATAGAATAGAATAGAATAGAATAGAATAGAATAGAATAGAATAGAATAGAATAGAATAGAATAGAATAGAATATAATAGAATAGAATAGAATAGAATAGAATAGAATAGAATAGAATAGAATAGAATAGAATAGAATAGAATAGAATAGAATAGAATAGAATAGAATAGAATAGAATAGAATAGAATAGAATAGAATAGAATAGAATAGAATAGAATAGAATAGAATAAAATAAATAAAAAGCATCCAATCACCTGTCTTACAGTGAACATAGAAATAAATACATATGTCTGAGACGACCTAAAAAGTTTTCAAAAGATTTATGAATTGCTAACCAGCACTTGACCAACGTGGTGGTGAATCACTCATCCCCTTTGTATTGAAAGAAAACCGGTGCGGTTGTTAAATATGAAATAAAAAGTAAGCGAATTTTCCATTATAAGAACGTTACTATTATGTAATTAATAGTAGAAACTTCTAATAGAAAGTTAATATGCGAGAAACACTTTTAACATTTTGGCCAGAATAATCTTATCTGTGATATGAATTTGCGTTTAATATTATATCATGTTACATCACAAATGTGATCTCTAAAATGCGAGATAAATATTTATCGTAAGCACTTTAAAATTATATTTATCTTATTATTATACAATATGGTATTTCGTAAGCACATTTTTATAAGCATAAAACTTTATTTTTACTTGAAAATAATTTGCTAACCCAGTGTCTTGTTTTCCTTTCCCTTCAATATCGCATCACAATTTTAGGTCCATTAATGTTACCAATACAGTACACTTAATTTGTCAAAGTATTAATTCTATCTGGGAAGCAAGATAGTTTTATAATTAAAAGAGTATTTAAATTGAAGACTCCTCGCAAATGCAATTTTATTACGAATTAAGGCTTGTCCTTGCTCCGCTCGGAATCATATGTAGGTACTAGGTACGTGTTAACGGTTTACATAGATTTCTCAGAAATGTGACATTTTCTCGTAGTAAAATCCTATGTTGAATATATAAAGTTTTGAGCCGGATAACTAGCTAGCTTTCATTATACCAAATTTCCTCATAATCTGGCTAGTTATAGTGATTTTGTCGTAATCTCACCTATAAACCGATAAATATTCTAAAAAACCATCGATTCAGCGTCTATGCCGATGATAATGACTATTTCAATCTGACGACACGCTTGGCGCAGTTTGTAGTACCCTACTTTCTTGCGCCAGCGGTTCAAATCCCGCTGAGGGCATTCATTTGTTAGAAAGAGATTTTTTACGAGTCAAGGAGTGATGTAATCCAAATTTTATGATTCATCCTTATATCAAGGTATTTAAAAAATGTTTTACACCAAGGCAACTGAGCCAAGTAGGTAATAATCATACATATTTTTAAAACTTCACCATAAATACAGAAATAGACAAGTTTGTTTGAAAAGTACATTTTGAAATTTAATCTGCAATAATGCTTATCATTTTATACCTATATTTTCACTCATCTTACTTATTTATTTTCTATTATATTATATTGCCTTCGTACAAGGGCCTTAGGTGCTAAACCAATGAAAGGTCTTCTATTAATAACAAAAGATGAGTGTGTATAAAGCAATAGTGTGTATAATATCATGTTGGGAATGTTTAACCTCTTCCGCCTTTGTTAAAAGGTTAAACGATTCACAAAGCCCGGAACATCAACATGTTGATGAGACGCGAATAGATTTATAAGAACCCGCCGTATGTTAACTTATGGCCCCTGTTTGTCCGGTTACAGGAGTGGTTTTTTAATCATTTACATTTCTTTACATGTCTATTTTTATAATTAATGCTTTAACAATTACTAGCGACTAACTGACTGACTGAATTAGTCCCTAGGTAGGTATTTTTTTGCTAAAGCTTTTTCTAAAATAAAAGTAGCCTAAGTTACTCTATCAGTTAAAGTCTCGTCAAAATCTGTCTGTCAATCGATTAAAAAATTTAACAGATATAAAAAAATGTTAATAAATTTTCTTATCGTACCTACAACCTAACTACCGCATATTAGAAAAGTAATTATGATGTTACTAATAGACAATTTTATTTATCCGTATAGATTTATATAACAATAATGAATAAGCCAAAATACTATAATAATTTACACTTTTCAACTTTATTAGTTAGAAAATATAAACTATTAACCTTTCAACACTTATACTTCGTGGCTCCTTAGAAAATAGAACCGTTTCACTTTATAAAGAAATGTCATTAATCTTTACATTATTACCAAACAGCGAACCCAATGGGATTTTTCATCGGCACTGAAAGGCTTGAACATCAATTTCCACTTCAAAATTAAATATTATTTCTAACATTAAACGAGAATTCTAAAGCAAAGGTGTACCATAAGAGAAACTCTTGTGAAAATTTCATTTCTCCTAAGTCAAGGCTGTCATTGGCATAAAAAGTTAATTTTTAATAAAGAACGCCATCGAGCATTATATTAAAGAATTTAGATAAATCTACAAAGAAAAAATAATAATTAAACGAGTATATGGGAATAAGAAGAATTACCAAGAGGTGTTGGCATTAATTAATTACGCCTCTAGACACTAACCAATTTATTACGAAATTAATTCGAGTTTTAGACAGCACAGTCCATTCCGTAGCGTCGTTTATATATTAAAAGTTTATTATGATCATATTAAATTGAATTGTAACTCTATGTACTGTATACCTAAAACAAAGTCGATTTCCGTGTTTGTGCGCTTATATCTTTTAAACGATGCAACGGAGATTAATGCGGTTTTGATCAATGGATAGAGTGATTTGAGAAGGTGGTTTATATGTATAAAAAACGCATATTATAGTAAAAAAGCCGATAAAGTATCTCATTTCAGTGAAATCTATACTAGTCTTTGCAACATAGGTAGAAGAATAAAACTAATAAATACAATTAATTATATTGATTGTAGAAGAAATACAAATATTATGACTTTGGAACAAAGGGAAAACTCTTATAACGCAATGTCACAGAATAACGTTTACCGTTATGCATACAAAATTTAATCAGGTGGCTAATTACGCTTAAATCTTAACACAATTTCTTCTTTTAATAGGCTTTCTACATAAATGATAAAATTACATGAGACCTGTGATCTGTGATGAGACTATTATAATGCAATATTTGAAAGTGTGTATGCTAAACGTCAAGACGGCTGAACAAATTTAGATGAAATTTAACAAAATTACAAACTATTAGGTACCTAAAGTGTTAAATATAGGCAACTTAATCACTTAGAAACAAACTCCTACTACCATCATAAATGCGAAAGTTTGTTATAACCTATGGTTATAAGTGATGAAACTATATAGTACTGTAGTATAGCTTTCACGTGAAATTAACATATTAATTTACTAGCACGCGTTCTAAATACCGGAAACCAAATTCTTTCTGAGTCGCGCGGTATAATACCTCGCAGAACTAAGCTTACCCTTCCCGTTTTTTGTAACAATTGTCTTTGATGCTCCGCTCCTATTGGTCGTAGCGTGATATATAGCTAATAGTCTTCCTCGATAAACGGACTATCCAACATAAAAAGAATTTTTCAAATCTAACCAGTAGTTCTTGAGATTAGCGCGTTCAACCAACCAACCAAACAAACAAACAAACAAACAAACAAACAAACAAACAAACAAACAAACAAACAAACAAACAAACAAACAAACAAACAAACAAACAAACAAACAAACAAACAAACAAACAAACAAACTCTTAAGCTTTATAATATTAGTACAGATAACAATATAGTAATAAATAATTGAACAACAGTAGTAAAAGCATAAAAATATATTCAAAATACAAAAATTCAAAACAAACTTCAAATATCGTTTTACTAAGATGGCGAAGTTTGGTACAACAGCAACGTAACTTAGATAAATTCGCTCCACCTACAAAGTTATGCGCGCGGGAGACGAGCAGCCGGCTTAAGCTTCGCGCTATGCCTAAAACTAACCGTATAATAAGGTTTATCCTTTGTTTACCAACTAATAATGCAGAGCCTCAACTGCAAATTGCTTGAATCCGAAATGGAGGGCTTAGTCTCTTGTGTTTAAATACCATACGTTTTGCGGATTTTACACAACATATTTTAATTCGTTTTTCATTTTGTCTGTCAGACGGAATTACAGATTTTTTTCTATTTCAATCAAGTTATATATAAAACTAGCGTACAACTAGGTTAAGCGTCAGCGAAGCCATGGGTTCCGCTAGTTAAAATAAATAAAATTTCTACTTTTTGAAGTCGGTTAAAAAGTAGCCTAAGTTACGCTTTATAATATAGGTAATGACCTGTCTGCGAGTTAAAATTCCGTCTAAATCGGTCCAGCCGTTTTAGAGATTAGCCGGAATAAACAGACAGACATACAGACAAAAAATTTAAAAATTGATTTTTTGATGTTAGTACCTTATATAGTTATATACTTTCACGTGCATTTGTTAAAAATCTATTAATTTGAAATTAAAAACAGAACCCCAATTTTATTTATATGTAGGTATATGTATATATTACAAAAAACCGAATATTATTAAATTTAAATTAATTTAAAAACTAAAAAATCGACATTTGACGATTTTTGAAAATTTTTAAAAATTTAGAGCGACCTCTTAAAAATTTTTTTGAGGTGTCCTTTGTTCTTAAAACATCAAAAACTAACATTTTTTCACACGAGACTCAAAAATAAAGTTGTCGGTTTTTTTTTTGCGCCACCCTAGTATACATGTATAGATTAGAGCTTTATAAAAATACATACAACGATAACCATAAACAATTTGCAACATTCAACACCACTACAGTATACTAAAAAGTTTAAATAATATGAGCGCAATGGCTAATATGGGACTCAATCGCTTTGTAAGAAGCGGGTGCAGTCTTGAAACCTCTGAAAAGAAAATTCATATTTCATTTTTTATATTTATTTGTATATTTATGTATACAATGAAGAAAAAAACCCAAATTACAATATTTAATTAACTTAATTTATAATTTTGAAAGTTAGGCGGATGCATAAAGTGCTGTTGATATTTAAAGTAAATTGCTAATAAAATCTAAGTATAAGGCAACAAAACTTAAACGATTAACACTTTAATTATAATCTAATGATTGACATCATACTTTTAATTTAGAAGCAATTAAGACAAATAACTAAATAAGTCATTTGGCGCCTTAATGTTATCACTTCAAAATAAAGTTAATTTAATAATTATATGGTAAAAGAAACATGGTTGAATCTAAACAACAAGTATTGCAAAATTCTAACAACTTTATTTTTCTATAAACAATCTCTTTCTCGGTCCTTTGCCATTCTTTTGTAGCTGACAGCTTTTAAATTACATAAATTAGCATACTTCAGTTTTAAAATAAGTTAGTGTAAACACTTCTTGGCTTTATACAAGTTTTAGCTTAAAAAAGAGAGTATACTAGTGTAAGTAAATAACTCTAAGTATATTAAAATATTTTTTAAATTTAAATCTTACAGTTTACGTTGTATGTTCAATAGATAGGAGAAGATGGAAAAAGGTAAATTGATTGGAACAACAACAAAATTAAAATTATTTTTACCGAAATTCTTTTCATGCGAGAAGTCTTTAAATACATATTTTATAAATCTGCGGTCTGAATACATTTTCAGGTCGCCAGCTATGGATAAAAAAACTGCTTTCCAACGGAATCCTTAGCCATACACTTTTAACTCATACAGTAAGCATGTATAAAAATTATTATATAAAAATATTTAAAAAGTGAAAGTGGTCGCCCATTAGTAACGCACTTGCCAGTGAAGCGGGTTCAAATCCGTTTTTTTAATAAGGTACTACTCTAAAAACTAAAATATAATATAACAATATAACAGCTTACTGTCTGAACTTTATAATTTTTTTACGTAATTTATAATATTGTTATCGATTCACACACGAAGGATTATTAAAGATAGTAAATAGAGAAGAAAATGTTACTTTAAAAAGTCATTAAGACATTTAATACCAAATAATAATTAAGTAATTAAATCAATTAACTATTTTGATTTACTCTATCTCTTAATTTTATCGCAATTATTGAACTGAATTATTATTTATTGGATTATTTGATTGCAATCTCTTATTTGAATCCATTTGCGGTATGAATAGGGAATATAGCATCATGTTTATATGTACTATTGAAACCTGTTTTACCAAGAAATTAAAAGTTACTTTTTTGTGACAATTGTTATAAAATATATTAAAGTTAGTACATAATTGTTTGTTACTTTTTTACATTACATAGACACGCGACCGAGGCGAATAACTAAAAAAATATAAACAAAGAGTCATACTCGTATCTAATTATATAAATAAAAAAAATTCTTCCGTCCGTGTCCTTGACATCTGTTAATTGGAATAAAGAACCTGGACTACCTTCCATTGCGATAAGGCGGTATATTGTGGCAGCATTCACCTTCAGATCAAATTAAACTGAATTCAAAGTGAGCGCTACCGCTTCATTAAAAATTTAATCTCTGCTCTTTCCTCTATTAGTAAAGTAATGTTAGTAGAGCAAGTTAATCTCTTTAAGAAATTGCAGGCTTAAAGAGTTTAGGACAAAATCACAAACCAATTAATTAACTTCAAGTTTTTAATAATTATCTTATTCTAATTTGTACAAAAGCGTTAAATTACATTAAAATAAGATATTGTACATGAAATAAGTAAAACATAAGGTGAAGAAAGCGTTCTTTTCTTCGCGCAAAGGCGGCGAGTATCAAAACGTCATCAATATAGAAGGCAAGCAAAAAGCAATCATTTTTCAATTTCCCTGTATGCTAGAAGTTCTATATCACGAATTTAAAGTTTAAATTTCAATCACTTTATAACGCGGTTATAAAAGAAACATGAAGGAGGTTCGTGTCGACGCGACTTGGAATTAGCTCTTGAATTTTATATCCACGTGAAAAACAAAATTATTTTGATATCTATTTTTTCGTAACTTGTTTCCTACAGAAATTTTATTATTCGTTAAATGGTTTGGACATGTCACATAAAACTCAGTTTCGTTTACTTAATAATGATGAAATGAAGCAAATTACGAGTATAGCGAAGTTAATACATTAAGTCGTACTTAGTATGTAAGAGTAATCAAAAGAAGTAAAAAAGAGTATAATGTAATCATTTTATAAATTACAATCCTATGTATATTTAAACTTTCAATACATTTACAATAAACATAGTAATACAACAAATAAAGATGTTAATAATTAAAATCTAGAAACAATTTTTGTAAATAAAAATCGTCATTTATAAAAGTGAACGTTGGTCTTGATTTTAGTTTAGAAGAACTCACCATTCTTTTATATTCGTCCCTTTGGCCAAAAGCAAATATTCTTATTATATACGCACTATTCACTATTTTCTTTTTTGTTGCAAGCGACACAATTTGGCTCCAAATCACATCGGCATACTTTGAAAGGGAACAATCCATCGAAAGCCTTGTTGTAATCCCATAGTACTTTTATTGTACCTTCGACATACGGATTTTCGGAGTTATTGATCATTTTAAACGACTGGCAATACACAGAGTCTCCTATTAACATAGCTGTAACAATAGTTTCTTCTCCATTTAAATTAATTTTACATTTCCAAGGCAGAAACGCCATATATAGGTATATTTGTGTGATTTTAATATCAACTATTTTTCTTTTGCCACTTTCAAATATGAGATCCTTTGTTTCTGCGATGCGAGGGCAAAACTCCGGTCCAGACAGGAGGACATTACTATTTCCTTCAGGATAAATAACGTTGTCGTTACCACAAAGTTGTTTCGTACATAAACTTTTGGTAACACACCATGTGCATGCGCTCTGAGAAATACACGTGGCACACGAGGAGATTGACCTACATGGATCGTCCTTGGAAAATATTATTAAATCGCCTGCTAGGCAACTTAATACTGCGTTGGTGATAATTAAATAAAAAACCGCATACATATGAAAATCCATTTTTATCTGAAAAGTAGATTTTTATAATTATCAACTGTAACTCTACGTAGAAACAGTATTCATATTTTATATTATATAAAAAATATTCAACTGAGTTTTTTACTATTACATAAAATTATTTTATTTGATTAGATTTTAGTTGGTCGCTGGTTCGATTCTTGTTCGTGGTTTATTCATATTGATCGCTGGCTTTCGCCTGTATGATATAAGCACAACACAGAACACGTTTACTATTCAATTTCCTGTAAAATTTTAAAACGTCTTAATTGCAACTACTTCTTATTAAGCTTTTTCCCGAGGAAACTTCTTACCTAATGACCTCTAGATGATGTCTATGTTACTTCCGGTCAAATTCTAGTCAAATGTTAGTCTAGTCCTATCCTCCTATACTTCCTTCCACCCAGCATGTGAATGTGTTGTTAAACTTATAAATAAAACATTAATTAAAACACTACAAAGGTATAACTTGCTAATCGCAGATGCACTAGAAATCGAAACAAATGAAGTGTCACTTTATATAGAGACTAGTTTATCAGTGCTTACTAAGCTATTCGCCTAGGACGCGATACTATTAGCACATGGGGTCAAGCAATTTATCTAATAGAATATTGTGAGATTACATAGATACATATCTATCTCATTATCTTTCTCATTCTCACTAATATTATTAATGTGAAATGTGTTAGTTAATTTGTTGGTTTGTCCTTTTTTCATATAGCAACTGAATGACGGATTGTCATGATTTTTGATCGACGCAAAGATCAAAGGATCTCAATTCAGCAGGTTATCTACGCTAATAGTGAATCGACATTACTTAATATTAACAAGTTAGGTATACCCATTTAATGGTGGCCCAGTAGTAAGTGTACGCGTATACAAAAAAACTTAGTGACGACAGTTTCAATGATAATATTGTCATGTCCAAGTAATTTTCGATATATTCGTATTTACAGCTTGCCTTATGATGAAGAATAACGTCGGAACACGTAGATTATTACCTGATAGCAAGTGTCGAAATACAAGTGACAAAGATATTTTTATTAAACGTAGTGATTGGATAGATAGTCCATAGTACAGTATTAGAAATACTGCTCTTGAACTAACTGAAAACCTTTCACTATTAAATAGTTACTTCATGATAATTAAATAACAACTGATTAAGAATAAAAAACAAATTATAATCTTCTTATGTAGTATTCAATGGTGTCATTCAAATCTTATCTCTTATAGATTTTTTTTTTTTTTTGTGTTTAATATCTGCGATCAGTCGCCAAACTATAAGCAGATAGGTTCAGTGGAAATAAGTAAGTATCAGATCAGCGAGGCCAACGCCCCGCTGTCTATTCATAGGACGTGGTTTCTCTTCAATCTTTTAACCACGCTGACATCGTTAAGTAATCCGGAAGCAAGCGGATTAGGGTGGCGAGCAAGACGTTCTGTGTGTACTTTTTTATATCGCTCGATTTCGGAGGCTACTGTTGGGATATTTAAATACTCATGTATTTCATCGTTCTTCGTAAACCAAGGTGCGTTAGCTATGTTCCTCAGTATGTTGTTTTGCACTCTTTGCAAGCACATGACGTTACTCTTACTGGCCACGCTCCACAGCTGAATACCGTAGGTCCAGACGGGTTTCAGAATTGAGTTGTAAATTAGGATTTTATTGTCCAAGGAGAGCACGGAATTTCTGCCCATCATCCAGTATAGACTTCTAAATTTGTGGTTAATTACATCTCTTTTTATTTTTATGTGGTTTTTGAATGTTAGGCGTCTATCTAAGTGGAAACCAAGGTATTTCACGCAGTCACTTTGAGGCAAAATGTTATTCATTAGGTAGACCTGGGGGCAGTTTTGTTTTCTCAAAGTAAAAGTTACATGTTTGGATTTCTGAGCACTGGCTTTAATTCGCCATTTTTTGAGCCATTCTGAAGTAACGTCGAGATGTCGTTGTAACTTTACGCTTGCTACAGTGGGGTCAGTGTCAACAGCTAGAAAAGCGATATCATCGGCGTACGTTGCAACCGTAACATCATCTGAGGTTGGCAGGTCTGATGTGTAGATGTTATATAAAACTGGTCCTAGAACCGAGCCCTGGGGGACTCCAGCTTCGATCGGAAACAGGGAGGATGTGGCATGCCCTACTTTTACTTGAAATAGTCTATCAGCTAGGTAAGACTCCAAGATGAAAAACACTGAATGTGGTAGTTTCTCCTTGATTTTACAAAGCAGTCCTTTGTGCCAGACCCGATCGAAAGCCTGATGCACATCCAAGAATGCGGCAGAGCAGTATTTTTTAGTTTCGAAGCATTGTCTGACAGTATGGTAAACACGATGAACCTGCTCGATGGTTGAGTGTGCCTTGCGGAAGCCAAATTGATGCTTGGGGATAATTTCATTATTATTTATTATAGCACTGAGTCTTTTAAGAAAAATCCTTTCCCATAGCTTTGACAGAGTTGGAGTAAGACTAATAGGTCGGTATGAAGAGCAGTCGTATGGTGGTTTACCGTCTTTATGAATCATCACAATCTCTGATATCTTCCACAAATTAGGGAAATAGGAGATGCGGTAAGTAGCATTGAATAAGCTGGTAAGAAATGTAACACATTTTCTTGGAAGCTCTTTTAGAACTTTAGGGGTAATTAAATCAAAGCCTGGCGCTTTCTTGGGATTGAGTGACTTAATTTCTGTCATGACTTCTTTAGGCGAAACTGGCTTGATGGGAAGACAGAGTTGAATATCTTGTTTGAGTATGCAGTCCAAGTCTGACTCTTGCTGATTACCCTCGTTTGGTTTAAATACTTCGGCTAAGTGCTTGGCGAAAGCCTCGGCTTTGTCTTCATCGGTACGCGCCCAGGACGACTGGTATCTTATAGGGTAGCATGATTGCTGGGGTCTATTAAGTTGTTTAGTGGCTTTCCACAGCGAGTATTCTCCACACTCAGATGGGGACATGAATTCAAGGGTTTTTCTCAGGTTTGCATTTGTGTGTTCCTCAAGAGCAGACTTTAGATCTTTTATTGCTTTATTAAGTCTGGTTTTGTCTGACTGATGCCTCGTCTGCTGCCATACACGCCTCAAGCGCCTCTTCTCAGCTATTTGATTTCGAATTTCTTTGGGGTGAGTGGGGATGTTATTTGTAGTTGTATTCGCTGAGGGTGTGTTTACCCATGCTGCTACCTGAATGGTGTTTGTGATGTATTTGCAAGCTTCCTCAATATCCTCAGATGTTTTCAGTGGAATACGCATGTCGACATGATCGTCTAGGTATGAGCGAAAACCATCCCAGTCAGTCTTCCTATTATGTAGGACCATAGGTACTTCACGGCTTATTATGGTGGAAGCTAATGTTAACAGAACTGGAGTATGGTCCGATGAACCGTCCAGACAGGACTCAACTTCAATAAAAAGTTGGCATAGTCCTTTAGTGACGAAGAAGTCCAACAAGTCTGGCACCTTATTTGGGTCAGAGGGCCAATATGTGGGTTCTCCAGATGAGAGTGGTTGGTAGTGATAACTGTCGATGCAACTTTTTAACTGTCTTCCTCTCGTGGTAGATAGTCTGGAACCCCAAAAGGTGTGTTTTGCATTCCAGTCCCCACCTGATATAAATCTATTGCCTAGGGTTTTAAAGTAATCTAAAAACATGTTTTCAGTTATATTATATTTGGGAGGGCAATAGATCGCCGAGAGAGTAATGGGTCCCGCACGGTCCTCCAATCGTACACTGGTTGCCTGTAAGTGATTAGTTGAGAAGGCTTCGAGAAGGCAGTGTTTCAAACTTGACTTAATCACCACTGCAGAGCCTGCATGAGCGCCGCCATCAGGATGAGGAGTATAATAAATGTTAAATCCTGCTAGGCGAAAAGAACTTCTGTTGGTGGCATGTGACTCCGCGATCAACACCACGTCCAGTTTGTTGGAAATAATCAGGGCTTCAAGTTCATTTATACTAGATGATAGTCCATTTATGTTCCAAGTTGCGATCTTAATCGACGCCATTGCTTATTTTATTAGCTTTGGGATGATGGCAGTGAGGAAATCAAGCAGTGTGTTGATTTGTTGCAGGAGTTGATCAATCTTTTCTGATTGTTTAATAAGTATCTGTTCTACTAAAGTAGATTGTTGACTGTGATTTATATCACTTTTATTGTTGTGTTGGCTGTGATTGCTAATACTTGTAGTATTTTGTTGGCTGTGATTGTAGTCACTTTGTTTCTTTGTTTCAACAAGGTTTCTAGAGCTTTTGACTTTGTCTGCATAAGTTGTCACATCTGCTGAGTTTGGTGAGATCTTCGGTAACGGATCTTGGGTTACCGCAGTCACAGGTTTACTAGAGTAAGTTGTGGTGTTATTTTGTATATTAGGGCTTCTTCGCTTAATTTTTCTTGCTAGGATTTCTTTATAGACCTTACAGCCCTTGTAATTGGCAGGATGGTCGCTATCACAGAGAGCACATTTTGCTGGAGTGTTCTTGTCTTTTTTGGGGCACTCTGATGTTCTGTGGCCTTCTCCACATTTCACGCAGCGGTACGGCCGCATACAGTTGTTTTTGGAATGGCCGTACTGTTGACACCGATGACATTGAACTATGGACTTAGACTTGTGGGGGTCTTCAATTTTAATCCGTTGATTAAAGATGTATTGAATATCTTTGACATATTTGTTACTCGTACTGGGCTCCAGATTTACAAAAAATGTATGTGATGGTTTTTTGTCAACTCCAAATCGAGCATTTATGATCTCACCACGTACTTTATTACCAGTCTTTTCTATTTCTTCTACTATTGCTTCATGGGGCGTTGTATGGTGTAAATTTTTGATGACAATTCTATAGGGTTTATTTTCTTTTCTAGTAAAGGTGTGCCCAATGAGGCCTTTCTGCCTAATTAGGTTGATTACTTTTTTATAGTTGTCGGCTGAGTTTACCATCAAACGCAGAAGGTTCTTATTGACAATCTTGAATTTAAATTCAGTGGTTGGGATAGCTGATTTAATTAGATTAGTTAGCTCGTTAACATCCTCTATTCCATATAATACTATAGGAGGTGGTTTGTTTGGACGATTAGCAGTTGGGTTTGGGTCATCTTCAGGGACCAGTGGAAGGCCAGAGAATTTATTCCTTATCTGCGTAGGTTGAGGCAATGGTGGAGAGTCTTCGCGTATTTTGCGTTTTTTGTTCGTCGGTACTCTTTGCCATGGTGGAGGAAATTGAGCAAGGTCTACCGAAATTGCTTCAGGTTGATGGATACTCCCTAGGGAGGAAGATCTGGGTCTCATAAACAGGGCGGGATGGAAAGCCTGTTGGACAAGTTTCTTGTTGCTGCTGCTGTTGTTACTGTTGCTGCCAGACGCATTTACCGGGACAGGGGCCTGGTCACCCACCCCTGTGCGGTCTTCGGTAACAGATTTCACACTTGCAGGCCCGGGTACCTGCAAGCGCCGGGGGTTAGCCGGATCGCATGACATCGCATTCTCATTGTTTTCCATTATTCATAAAGGTAGGTTGGGAGAATAAACATGGTGCTTTCCCAAGGCACCATGACCACACTTTTAGAGGGGATTTAATTCCTCTTGGCTAGTGGTAGCTCAGAAACAGGTTAGTTAACCGCCGCCTGTGACTCGGCGTTGTTACTCTTTTAGCACCACCCAGGGGGCACGTGTAGGGAGGGCCTAATAAAGGTGGTGACTCCTACGGACGCGAGTAACATAACCCCCCTAATCTCTTATAGACAAAAATATTTTTATTTTGTTCCGAACATAAGTACCTGTATTATATTTATCTATAATATTCTGTATTAATAATCCTTTTAGTAAACATACATTATTATGTAAGTACTTACCTAGCTACCAACCTACAGATAAAACCCTTTTCTCACAACGCAAAATTGTTATGATATTATAATTTTTTAATTAATTAACATTATTTTATTATGGTTTTTTTACATCATTGTTAACATTGAAGTACCGGTTATTTATTAAAATGCAAAATATATAAATTTGGAAAGAGAACCAAGCATTATAACAGTGTACGTAACCTATAAAACACATTAAGATAAGTAAATACGTAACAAGATCGTGATGCTGGGTGCACAAGCACGTGTTACATAAACATGACCTCTCGTAATATAACTGTCGTCAGTGAACTATGTAATATTACGTATAAACGATACTTTTACAACAATAGAGATTAAATTATCTAACTATGGACATTGGAATAATCTAGTAAAAATTTAATGAGTTTTGGGGTTTTTTTTCGTTATAACAAAACAACGTATTTTATTGTTCTGTGACCAAACAAAAATGGACGATTATAATTTCATCAAGTCCAATTGTCCGAGTGTCACAGCAATTTTACTAGGAAACTACTTATCAGTAGGTACCTATATATAAAAAAATTGTAGTGTCTGTTTTTAATTTCAAATTAACAGCTTTTCACTAAATGCATATTGAAAGTGTATACGATACTTATATATAAAAAAAAATTAAAATTAAAAACTGATATACATGCTCTTCTATAATATTTTAACTTAGGACTGCGCTTAAAACATTAGGCCGTGCTTTGACACTCGCTAATCGCTATCAAATATTTTATTGATTAGCAAGTTTCCCCGAAGTAACAAAGCAGTAGCTATTCATGCCTATCTAATTTTGGAATAAAACTCATAAAGTAAATGTAAAATTAGAAGGATATAACGAAATTTTACAATGTAAATAATCCAAAAAGTCGAATTTCAAATATGATATCTCATTGCTTTTTGTACTTCGATGATCGCATATAAAGAAATAAGGATATAAGATATTTCCCAAAAACCGCCTGTGATTAAAAAATGTGCGTTTACTATTAGTATATATTTTTTTTTATATGTATATTAGGTAGTATTAATTTTTGATACAATTTTATATTTATAGAGTACGGTAAACAACATCTACCAGTAGCATCGCACTTCAGGTAGCACAAGGATGAACATCGTGTGCAAATGAAATGTACTACACATGAAGCGGCGATGCGTTCTCATGATTAGACTGACATCCAATTTGATTGTTTGTGTTAGATCTCTATAAATGGAAACTCGACAATTTCAGCTTGATGTTAGAATACTTCTTACGTATACGTATTGACTGCTTATTTTAATTAGATAAAAGCTTAAATGATTTAACTTAAAACAATAATTACGTAAAATACGAGTATTATTACTAGCTGACCCGGCAAACGTTGTTTTGCCATAATATAAAACTTTTTAGTGAATATTTTGGCAGTTGAAAAATAAAAAAAGACATCTGAAGTAGGCCACCCTTATCACCTAGTCCTAGGGTAATAAATATAGCCTAAGACTTATTCTCAGACCTACCAAATATACACAAAAAATATGCATATAAATCGATCGATCCGTTTCGGAGGAGCTCGATAACAAATACTGTGACACGAGATTTTTATATATCAGGGATTAAGACCCAATGACAGAACTTTGCCTACAAGATCTCAAAATCTTAAGCTGCCTGCACTAAAGCAATCCAAGTACCTACACATATTCAAACCATCGTAATAGGCAGTTTAATTAGAGTGGCAGGTGTACCAACTTAAGTGCCCTATCGTCTGGACTGTCCTTTCGGAAAATGTCCTAAAGTAGCCAACATAACACATCAACGTTTTAATGAATACTTAAAGTAATTTACTATTTACTTTTCATTTTAGTCTACCAATGTAATGTGAATTAATACACGTATATATGAATATTTAATACTTTGTGATTTAATACTTTTTACAGTGTGATAGCTTAAAATACTAACAGAAAACGAAAACTATTAAGAATACTCTATTTTTTATATATTTTATGTAACTTTTGCAAAAATATCACATGAATAGAAAATGACCCGAAGGAAATCCAAAATATATTACTGGTAGAGTAAAAAATGAGGATAAGTTATGTTACCAACAGTGTGAAGGCATGTCCTCCACTTTTTATAACGAGTTAATATATATTTCTATCTAAAGAAAAAACTAAAATTGAAATATTTACTTTAGTTACCTTTTCACTTTAATTTTATTACTTTCAATTTAGGTATGAAACTTGTTAATTGACTTTTATTTAGGTAAATTGTAATTTTATTTTTGCATTTTCGTAAGAGATTTTAAAACTGGTCTAGAGTTTTGATGCTTGGAATGTTTTTCCCAGTTTGATAAAAATAATAAATATAAGGTTTATAAACAACTTTTAGACAGAAATAATAGAGTAAGAGTGAACTCATATTTATTTCATTTCCTCTGTAATTATTTAGTACATTATAAATAATATTAATTATTTAGTACATTGTAAATAATATTATGTTTATGAATTTCATTCTATGTATAATTTCATCAGAAGGGAAGCTTAAAAACCCAAGTTGAGTTTGCGAGTCCTCAAATGAAGATCTGTATAATATCTTTGAAAAAAAAATTCTTTCTAATATGATGCGACTAAGTGGTAGCCCAGCGGTAACGCGTCGCTTGGATAACCGAGTGATGCGGGTTCAAATCAGCGTCTCGCACCTCTGATATTTTCATGTGCGAATCATTTATATCATGATTACCACTTGTCTAACGGTGAAGGAAAACATCGTAAGGAAACCTGCATGTCTGAGAAAACCTAACAAGTTTTCGAAAGGCATGTGAAGTCCGCCAACTCGCACTAGGCCAGCGCGGTGGACTATGGCCTGATCGCCCTCGTACTGAGGGAGGCCCGTGCCCAGCAGTGGGACGTTAAAAAGGGCTGATGATGATGATGATGAATATGATGCGTCGAAGTATTAGTTCTTGCAATAAGCGATATTCATAATTAAAGCTTTTGCTATGCTTGATAATATAATATTTTTAATAGTATTACTACATGTATGTTTATTGTTATAAAAATAATTATCACTAATATTTGATACTACTACGTACAATCGGTTTTTAAATTTTTCCAATAGAAACTTATTGGAAATTCTAAGGTAAAAATATGAGAAATTCACACTGATAATCGGAGAAAACTAAAAGTGATTTTCTTGTTATTTGTTTCTTAACTCAATCGTGTTATTTTAAAATTAGACTGGAAAATTTCTTTAGAGTAAAAATGTATAATATTAATAAAATCTTTATTCATACTTTAATTAAAAACTTATCATCTGTACGACTAAGATGATGCTGTTTTCATTTCCGTTTGCATTGTTTGTTAAACATATACCAAAGGTTACAAGGTATACATTCATTTGTTCAGTATAACAATGCCAGAATACAAACGTTATTTAATGAGCAAATGTATGTTTTGTTACTGGATTCATGAAAAAAGCATTTGAATAATGTTTATGACACTTAAGAGTTTTGCTGTTTTAAGTGTCGCTAATTTGTTACTAATACTTTACTTTATATATTTTATTTCTCAGCAATTCTCAAACAAGCTTAGTCTTAGTTATCTTACTTTGCTTTTAAACTGTCTAGAATTTAAATGTCAACGTAATCTATTTTTTTTTCTTGATAATCGAATTTATTGATCAGATTTTATGATAAAATTCGAATATCTTGATTGATATAAGTAGCTCAAGTGTTGATAGTTGTCACACAAAATATGAATTTAAGAATTAAACGAGATTGTCAATAAGCAGTGTTAAAAAAATTACAAAAAAAAAATGCTGAACTGCAAAAACATCAATAGTTCTATAACAATAGTTCAATAGCACTATTGAAACGACTGAATAAGCAGTTTCACTGCACCAGTATAACAAAACGCACGAGACAAGTATTTGTCTTCATCCAGTCTTCCTTAAGATAAAATAACTGAATCTAATTCATTATTAGTGCTTATTTTATTTATAAATAACTTATAACGAAAGTTGAAAATCTCTATAAAATAGCAATCCTATAACATATTTTGTATGTTGTAAGCTTTCAATTTATTTTTCGTTTCTTTGGCAAGCAAGTCAGTGAAATTTAAAAATTAATTATTTTTAATTTTTATTATTTATAGCCATGAGCTATATTTTTTCTGGCAACCCTATTGGTATCTTAGACCTATAATATATTAAGCTCGTATAGTACTACTACTAATTCGAGAATAGTGGCGATGGTGGTATTATGGTGGAAAGCTTTTTTTTCTGCACATAAGTTTTCTATAAAAAATCTATTGGTTCTAGGTATATTTATATGTTTTAAACGAATGATTTATTGTACTAAACGTTGTTATTGAAAATTAAATAAATGAATTCTGATTTTATAATAATATTACCTTTTTGCGTATTTCAAACTTCGAATAGAATCTGGCACACGTTTTATGTCGATGAGTGATCCGATTAGCTGATTTGGGAGAGCGCAAGCCATTATTTATAAAAAGTACATACTCGCATATTCGTTATTTTATTGATTATTATAAATTATTTCTTTAGTTCATATACCAAGCAATACCTAACAATACAAAAAATAAATACAAAAATTTGAAAAGTAATATAAAACGTTTGAAATTATTTTTAAACTACTTAGATAAAGAACATTAAATATAATAAATAAATTTAAACACAAAAATTATTAAAGAATACAGCTTGAAAAGCCATTTTACCTGTCGATAGCGCCATGCTTATATGTAGCTATTAAAGTGATTTATTTTAATAAAATCTACAGGAAATGGCGAACAATGATCTCGCAACAAACTAGTAGGTATAAGTAATTGTTCGTAGACTCCACTCAAAACTTGGACAAAGAAGCCATCTTTTCGGTTGCAAGATTTAGTGCCACACTTGCGCGTTAGTAAAGAAAGTTTGAAGTAATTTCCTACCATCATGTCACGTTATATTTCTTCACATTGAAAGCGCTCAACCTCTAGTATCGTTTATTATTTAATAAAATCGAAGTCTAACTTTATATCGGAAACAATTATATAATCTTCATAAATATAAGCTTCTATAAAGAAGGGCAATCTATTGAGAGATTTTCAAAAACAAAATCATCTTCATTTCTTTTTCTTAATTTCTTAATTAGAATGTTATAATATATCTAAAAATATTTTCATCGATCATTAAAACATTGGTATCCAACAAATAAGAATATTGAATGTGGGGTAAAATTTGATGTCAAAGGTAAATAATGTTTTAACACATTACTAAACACTTGTCATTTCCAAACTAATAGAAACTACATTATTATTATAAAATGCTCATTAGACATCACAATGTAAGCAGCATTTGAGATCTTAAAGTAGGCCGAAGTTTTACTATTCATTTTTAACGAAATGAAGCAGAGACAAAGCCGAGCCACACTACGTGCAAAATTAAACCGTTTGAGTTTCACAACCATTATTAAAGCGGGCCCTGTGCCTGTGATTGGAACAAAGAATTTCCTCATAAACGTTTCTATCTCGGCTACAGAAATAAAACTGAACTTATTATTGTTTATTGAAGGTCATCCAAAATTATATTAAAAAAGACTAAACATGGAATAATACAATTAAAATTGAATTATTATCCATACTAATTAGTTAAACTGAAGATAAAATAATATGTACAAGAATTTGGTTTTCGATCATTAGAACGCGGAGGGAGCAGATTCAATGATGAGATGTTATTAAAAATAGAACAACTTGGTTATCAGAGCTTATAAAATTTTGTCAATTTAAGATAGTACGTCTGCATTTGCTACTTCAGATTTTATATATTTTATTGTCTGATGTGAAAAACAAACGTAAGATCTAAAAACAACAAGAAAATCAAATCCGAATCAAATCCTGAAGCCAAATACCAATTGAAGTTAGACATTATTGGATCTTATTGGAAAAGCGCAGGTGTTACCTCGGTGTGCGCTCTTCTTCTGATGGGCATACAAAAGGAAAAATATAGTGGACATTTATTTGCAAGAAAAATTTGTTTGTATTTTTTTTATAATGAATAATCTAAAAATCCGCTGAACCTCTTTAGATATTATTTATGTATAATGTATAATTTTTATTCCGGAAATCATCCCCTGATCGGCTAAAAAGGTGGATAAAGTAATTTACATGTCTATAGTTCCTAAACCGTATTAACTGTTAAAACGTACGACCCGGGTTAAACGAGAGTGAATTACTAGTTAGTAATAAGGCAAGTTCGGATCTAAAATATCAATTTTTCTGAAATATTTATTGAGTTACAAAAAATCCAAAAGCTATGCCACAGAATGAATTATTAAAAATAAAGTTAAATTAGGATTTCACAAGCATTTTAGAATCGTCAACTTAATTTAAAAAAGACAGTCAAATCAGACCCTGACGAAGAAGGGTGGATACATATAATATATATCTATAGTTACTATATAAATTGCCAATAAAAATAGTTTGATATCGCTTAATTTATGGTTATGTGAATTGATTATCAACGAATAAATTTTAGTCTTTCCACTGAGATGGTCCGCATGTGGCCTATAATTCATTTTTTTTTTTCGCTTTCGATGAACACTTAAATAAATTACAAGCATAATGTAACTTTTAAAACTAAAGAAATTCGTAAAATAAACATTGGAATGCATAAATTTGCCCAACTAGACAAGAAAACGACTCCACTGCAGATGTGGAGCCATTAAGTCGAAGTAAAACAAAGAACACAAAAAAAACCCGGCAACACTTTAAAAGTAATAAACTATAGAATTCAGGCTAAATACAAGTGGACAAGGTCCGATAAGAGGTTAGTTTAGGAAACGCGTCATAAATTGAGTTTTTGTGGCATTCGCGAACGTGGGAAGTGTACGGACCCCAATACCAGATGTTTGACAAGATGCAGCAAAAGGAGAAATTTAACCAATGTGAATGATTGTACAGTTGATTTTGCGTAAAACTATTTTTACAGATTGGAAGGGGAAGACTATGGGAAGGGGTAGCGTGTATATCCCGGCGATCGGACAGCGAAGGGGGTTCAACCAGAGAGAAAGCAGTTCGGGAGTCCGAGGTTGTTGTGCGGGAAGCTAACGAGTGTAGTCTTAGAATTATAAAGTTTAATTAAAATAAATCGAGAGTAGAAATAAATAAAGTAATTAAGAAAAGTAATCGTAATTAGTGCAACGGACGAGGTGACGCAGTATTTTGGTAATGTACTCCAATCCATTTGTAATTTAATAGATTATTATAGATTCACAGATATATTGCAACTTATATAATTAAATTGAGAGGCTTAACCTTTAGAGACAACCAAACATGAATCCAGAGACCGGACTGGAGATATTGAGCGAACTTAAGAGGAGAGACGGGAGTCTAGTATTGTCAATCTTAGATTGGGAATTATGTCTTTATTTGTGGGTTATATCGCGTATTTACTTTTAATATCATGTAGACTAGTTTGGCGAGGCTAGAATGAAGTAAGGGCTAAGGTAAATCGCCAATAGTCGAGTCCAACGGCGGGTTGCCCCGATCAAGGTCTGAAGTTAATCACTTTAAAGAATGAAATAGATAAATTAACCATCTGTGAATCTAGCACAACAGTATGTAAAGTAATCAAATTTATCGTAACATTAAGATGTGTGTGTGTCTTCTCCTTCGACAGCAATGTTAACTTGTATATAATTACCTAAACATTAATATTTAGTGAAGCATGTGTGTATTTTAAATGTTAAGATGTACTTAGATTTAAATAGCCCAAGGGTTTTTTCGTTTGAATATGCCGTTTTTCCCTTGCTTAGTATGGCTTTAGGAACGTGAAATATTCGTTCGTGCTTTAAGATATAAACTAATATTTTAAAGTACGATCTAAATAATCTAACAGTTTCTTTTGATATCACTCAAGTTGTTTTGAGTAAAGAACAGATAGTAATTTTGAGAATAAACAGATTTTTGAACCATAATCTTTATTTTATTAATATAATTTTAGTACTCCTCAGGGTGTTTAATAATGGAGGATTCACTCGAAATTCGAACCTTTTCTATTTTTATTAATCAATCCAAACGGGTCATTATTAATACAGCACATGTGTTGAACTAAATCGAGCCATCTCCAATAATAAATTCCCTCATATTACCTAGATAGAATCACGATTCGCATTCCAGAAAGTTAGGTTTAGATAGCTGTAGATATATACATATATATACCTGTTATGTGGGTTCGAATCCTACTGGCTACGAGATGTTGATTTGTGTTTAATGAGTTTATTCCGACACCACGACAATTACTCTTCATTCATTTCATCACCTTTTATAATAAATTAAATTAGTTAGGTTCGATAGAACTATGAGACTACGTTATATTTTGTTATGTGGGTTCGAATCCCGCTGGCTACGAGATGTTGATTGTGTTTTATAAGTTTATTCCGAAACTTTAGCAGTTACCTTTTATTACATTGAGCTAAGCCGATCAATCACTAATCATAATAAATCAAATTAGCTAAGTTCAATGACTATGAGACTACTTCAGAGCTTAATTTGAGAGCATAAAAATACCTAATACTGTGCAATCTATGATGATTTGATTTTATTTAACTTTGCATAATAGACCGATTGCATGTAGTTACTTAAGTGAAGTTCTAAGGTCTGAGAACATTAGCTACGCTAATGTAAATGTCTAGTAGATTAGCAGAGACTCCGAGAGTCTACGAGTGCAGCGAGAGAGACGACAGACAGGTAGGAACCCGAGCCTTTTGTTTTGTTTGTTTGTTAGGAATTTATATAATGCTAGGGTGACCATGATAATTGTGTGGAAAAGGAGACTAGGCAGAGCAAAAGTAGGGTGACAATGATATTGCGGAATGAAGGACACTAAGGTTGATTGGGCTCTTAAAATATATTGACATATTGACTGAAATAGTCAAGAACAGTACACGGTTCCAGCGTGGCGTTCCGGCGGCGATATCCCGGCACACCAATACACGCCATGTCTTACAGATCAACTCCCGACCTCGGTTTGGCCAAATCATATAACTAATAATAAATATACATAATCATAAACCATGGTTATGGGGCGAGCTACGGCTCACAAATAGCCTGTCTTTCGAGACAAGGCAATAATGCGCTTCTCAGCGATAAAAGGGAGTTGACTGTGCCCCAATAACAATGATTAAAGGCCCCTGTGCTGGGCGTAGGGTTCCCCGTGCTAGAGGGAAATCGGTCGGTTACGATGGCCCAAAGAAGGCAAATACATACACCAGCTAATCATGCATTCTAACCTGTCCGTTAGCTTATAATTCTAATTAGTCCTATTCGGACTTCCGAGTGTTGAAGTAACGCTATTCCATAGTTTTATTGAGGTAGGGCTCATACAATACAATGAGCCTCGCGTAGACAGGTAGAATGGGATGATAGCCTGTATAGTCCACCCAACGTATTGTACTGCCCAGGTGAGCGATGCGTCTCCGTTTACCTTGGGAATTCGCGTAATTATAGATAACATGCCAGATACCCAAGTGTCTTTTATCCTGAAGTATTATTTCCAAGAATTTTCCTCAAATATATTTAATCACAAATTAACAAGCTTAGACGATCACACCGTACCATCACAGAATTTTGATGCCGAGTGACCAGGGATCTATGTACGTATTCGAAATAACGGTATGACTAGATCTATAATAGCATAAAAATAGAACACAACGTAGGAATCGTGATTAGGTATGTGAGGAGGAAATAAAAAAAAGAAATATAAAATTAAAATAAAATGAAAAGGAGCTAAGACACACACTGTGCATGATATTATTATGTTTAACATTTATTCCATGTATAGGGGAAGCACAAATAACATTGTGCATGTTATTATTATGTTGTACATTTATTCTGTGTATAGGGGGAGCAGAAATAAGCAGTATGTCTTATAAATGTACAATTTACAGGATTTTAAGGAGGAGATTGCAGTATCGGAGAAATTATTCTTGCTTATTTCTTAGATTTATTTCTCTACACTTGTTTTATTTCTTAAAATTCATTTTGGACCTAGAGAATTCACATAAATCGGGACACATCCCGAGTGTTGTCAAACATCTGGTATCGGTATTGTGCTATTATCTAAGATTTTGTTCGACGATTCGTGAAAGCGGCACGGCAATAAGTAAATACTTTAACATCTGGCGAAGTTAGACGGTAAAAGTAAAAGGGTTTAAGGCGGCTAGAAATATGTCGACAGGTAGAAAAGGACGTAAGTCAAAGCAGGTAGCAACGGACCTATCCAATGTTAGTGCGGTAACGGAGAGCGAGCGAACGGAAACCGTAGGTAACTCGACTTTAGAGTTGATTTTGAAAAAAATCAGTGAATTCGAAGGGAAATTACAGCAAATTAGTTTGAAAGTGAATTCAGTACCAAATGAAAACGCGAGTGTTACGTCACACGCGCCGGTTGGGGTGGCGAGTAGCGAAAGTGATAGGGATGTTGGACAAGGAACTGAAACCGAACGAGCCAGACCGGCTATCGCTTTTGTGAGAGAGGGAGAAGGCTCTACTTCATCGGAAAATGTGGGGGAGGGAACGTAAAAAACTAGGTTTCCCCACACAAGCGAGGTCTGATAAATTAAATTTGTGTAAATCGGGGAGTATAGAGATCTCGGAATGCGAACGGGCAGGTGTAGCTTATAATATCTTAATTAAGAACGGATGTAAACCAGGACAGGGCTTAGGAGTCGGCGGAAAAGGGTCTAAAACGAGCACTGAAAGGCAGCGTAAATGACGTCGATTACAGTTGTCAGTCGGAAATAAGGGGTATAGGAATCTTATTGGAAAACCAATTTAGTAACGTAATAGAATGTAGCGAGAGGGGCATTACATGTAATTATTGCGCTAGGAGAGGGGCGAGCTTAAAATACGATGTTCCACGAACTCGATGAGTAAATTGACGAAGAGGTTGATTATTCTTTACCTAAGTTACCTAAAGTATGTGTGTCGTTGTATGGGAGAAGTATGAATGCACTTATCGATACGGGAAGTCAGATTAGCGGAATAACTAGAAAATTGCACGACTCTATTCTCAGTGAAAGCGGGTCTTTACCTGAGATCGCTATTCCGGCAATTCGGATACAGGGCATTTGGATCGCGAAGCGAGAGCGCGAATCGATTGGTGTTAATAGAGTTCCAATTAGATTTTAGTTGAAGCACCTGTATTAATCATGCGGCGCTTACCTAGGTCACTGATACTGGGATATGATTGGTTAGAACGGGTGAAGGGAGTAGTGAACTGCGGTAGTGAACGAACATTGACGATTGAACACCTGGGAGTTAAGTGTTGCGTTAGACTAAACTCAGATTGTAAGGTTGAAAGGTTAGGAGGAGAGTCGAATGCAGCCACGATTAATTCTATATTGAACCAAAGTACTAGACTGGCAGGGCATTGCTTGCAAATTAAAGAAGCGGACGGTAAAACCAATAGGAATACCATTTGGACGATTCAGGCTTAAATAAAGTACAAAGGGAGCTGTTATTACCTATACTAGACTAGCATTGTAAGGTATTTAGGGACAAATTAGGGTTGACTAGTAGGTACGTACACGTTATCGAGTTAGTCGATAGTAGCATATAGGAAACAGGTTAAAGAGGAATTAGAAAAATTGGAGAGATTAGGCGTGATCAAACAGAAGGCAACTCCGTACGTACTGTAGCTCTCTCACATTCACTAAGAAACGAGATGGGTCTATAAGACTCTTATTAGACGCTCGCGAACTTAATAAGAAAATGGTGGGGGATGCGGCATCACCACCACTCACATCTGAGATTTTACAATCCTTTCATGGAGTGAATTACATTATTTGATTGATTTGAATAATGCATATTTTCAAATACCTTTGCATCGGAATTCTAGGAAGTATACAGGTTTCTCTTTTATGGGGAGAATCTATACCTATTGTGTCTTGCCTCAGGCATTAAAAACATCTGTGGCGGGATTTTCTAGAACAATGGATTCTATATTAAAAGAAGTGCGTGAGTTTTGCGTGAACTATTTAGATAACATTGTCATATTTACTACAGGGGATATAAAGTTACACTTAGAGCACTTAGACCGAGTACTAGACAAGCTAAAAACCGCAGGTTTAACAGGCAGACTAGAGAAGTGTCGCTTCTTATGCGAAGAGGTGAAGCTGTTAGGTCACATAGTAAATACTAACGGAGTGCGTATGGATCCTGAACGAGTAGAAGCCATACAAGAGTTCCCCATACCTCGAACAATAAAACAATTACGAGGGTTTTTAGGATTAATAAACTATTTCAGGAGGTTTATCGCGAAGTATAGTGAGGAAGTTAGGCCACTTTGCGATTTGTTAAAACAAAACACCAGATGGTCTTGGACACAGGTAGCAAACGATTGTTTCGAAAGGGTTAAGAAACTATTTTTAGACACAATACTTCTTGTACACCATAACCCGAAGGAAACTTATTACCTGCAAACCGATAGTAGTAATTTGGGGGTTTCCAGATATGTTTATCAGGTAGACGATGTAGGCGAGGAACGGATAATAGGATTTTGTAGTAAGGCGTTAACGGAAACGGAACGGAAATGGATAGTCACAGAACAAGAGCTGTGGGCGATCAGTTTTAGTCTATCAAAGTTTGAAACGTATTTAAGGGGAGCACGTTTAGTGATTAGGACTGATCATGAGAGCTTGATATTTCTACAAACATGTAAGTTATTAAGCGCACGGATGATACGATGGGTACATTACATAGGACGGTTCGATTATACAGTTGAGCACGTGGCAGGTAAACTAAACACGGTAGCGGATGTATTATCCCGCCATATACAGGGGACCACGGACGTATTAACTAATAAGGCTACGGGGCCGGAGATGTATCTATTTAGAACGTCATTAGGACGGGTAGTACAGGCGAAATGGAAAGAAATAGGTAGTTATCAAGAACGTGACAAGGTCGCTATTGAGATAATTAGACGTATGAAAGTAGCGGGCACGTCTGAATCTAGGTATTATACGCTCAAGGAAGGTGTTCTTTACAGGATCGACGAGAAGACGGATACTTTGAGGTTATATATTCCCGAGGACTTACAGAGAGATTTGGTTGTTAGTATATATGAAGAAATAGGTCATTTCGGACGGTATAAAGTTTATGCTCTGATGAAGCACCGTTATTATTTCCCGAATATGTCTCGTATAATCGGTCGGATTGTGAGAGCTTGTGAGGTATGTCAGAGCAAAACACGCGTTAGAAGCACACACAGGGCCGATTAATACTGTGATAGCGAAAGAGATAGGAGAACGCGTCTTTTGCGATATTTATGGACCTTTGCCTGCGGGTCGTTTCGGATACAAATACATATTCGTAATGCAGGACGTTTATAGCAAGCTAATCAGGCTATTCCCACTACCGGAATTCTAGGAAGTATACAGGTTTCTCTTTTATGGGGAGAATCTATACCTATTGTGTCTTGCCTCAGGCATTAAAAACATCTGTGGCGGGATTTTCTAGAACAATGGATTCTATATTAAAAGAAGTGCGTGAGTTTTGCGTGAACTATTTAGATAACATTGTCATATTTACTACAGGGGATATAAAGTTACACTTAGAGCACTTAGACCGAGTACTAGACAAGCTAAAAACCGCAGGTTTAACAGGCAGACTAGAGAAGTGTCGCTTCTTATGCGAAGAGGTGAAGCTGTTAGGTCACATAGTAAATACTAACGGAGTGCGTATGGATCCTGAACGAGTAGAAGCCATACAAGAGTTCCCCATACCTCGAACAATAAAACAATTACGAGGGTTTTTAGGATTAATAAACTATTTCAGGAGGTTTATCGCGAAGTATAGTGAGGAAGTTAGGCCACTTTGCGATTTGTTAAAACAAAACACCAGATGGTCTTGGACACAGGTAGCAAACGATTGTTTCGAAAGGGTTAAGAAACTATTTTTAGACACAATACTTCTTGTACACCATAACCCGAAGGAAACTTATTACCTGCAAACCGATAGTAGTAATTTGGGGGTTTCCAGATATGTTTATCAGGTAGACGATGTAGGCGAGGAACGGATAATAGGATTTTGTAGTAAGGCGTTAACGGAAACGGAACGGAAATGGATAGTCACAGAACAAGAGCTGTGGGCGATCAGTTTTAGTCTATCAAAGTTTGAAACGTATTTAAGGGGAGCACGTTTAGTGATTAGGACTGATCATGAGAGCTTGATATTTCTACAAACATGTAAGTTATTAAGCGCACGGATGATACGATGGGTACATTACATAGGACGGTTCGATTATACAGTTGAGCACGTGGCAGGTAAACTAAACACGGTAGCGGATGTATTATCCCGCCATATACAGGGGACCACGGACGTATTAACTAATAAGGCTACGGGGCCGGAGATGTATCTATTTAGAACGTCATTAGGACGGGTAGTACAGGCGAAATGGAAAGAAATAGGTAGTTATCAAGAACGTGACAAGGTCGCTATTGAGATAATTAGACGTATGAAAGTAGCGGGCACGTCTGAATCTAGGTATTATACGCTCAAGGAAGGTGTTCTTTACAGGATCGACGAGAAGACGGATACTTTGAGGTTATATATTCCCGAGGACTTACAGAGAGATTTGGTTGTTAGTATATATGAAGAAATAGGTCATTTCGGACGGTATAAAGTTTATGCTCTGATGAAGCACCGTTATTATTTCCCGAATATGTCTCGTATAATCGGTCGGATTGTGAGAGCTTGTGAGGTATGTCAGAGCAAAACACGCGTTAGAAGCACACACAGGGCCGATTAATACTGTGATAGCGAAAGAGATAGGAGAACGCGTCTTTTGCGATATTTATGGACCTTTGCCTGCGGGTCGTTTCGGATACAAATACATATTCGTAATGCAGGACGTTTATAGCAAGCTAATCAGGCTATTCCCACTACGTGCGGCAAGTGGAAAAGCTACTTTAACATGTGTGAAAAAGTTCCATAAACAAGTTGAAATTAGGACATTATGTTCAGATAGAGGCGCGAATTTCACCTCAAAGATTTTCGAGACGGGCGTTCGCCAGTTAGGTGCGGAACTAACGCACACATCTGTCAGGAACCCGCGACCAAACTCGACAGAGAGAGTTAATAAAGAATTAGGAAGGTTGTTTAGAACATATTGTGAGAAGGCTCATCAATCTTGGGTAGATTTATTACCTAGTATAGAAGATTGTTACAATCAGGTAGTGCACACTACGACAGGCTATACACCAAACGAGGTGGTATGGGGAAAACGGACTCTATTATCGACTGATTTTGACAAGGGCGTAGTGAAGGAAAACGAATTACGGCGGGAAATGCTAGAACAAATTAGGCAGCATGTGCGGCAAAACATAGTTAAAGCGGCAGAAAGTAGAGAGTCCTACTATAATAAAACGCATAAACTAGTTCATTTCGAAATAGGAGACTTAGTGAAACTTAAGGTCTTTGCGAAGTCAGATGCCAACAAAAAGTTAACAAAGAAATTCATGCGTCTATATGACGGGCCCTACATAATAGGAGCAGTCCCATATAATAACGTATACACCTTGATTGACGTTCGTACTAATAAGACAAAAGGAAATTATAATGCTATCCATCTGTTTCGTTATTATAAAAGCACGTAAATAATAGGTTTCTACTAGGGACTAGTGAGCGAATACAGGGGAGAAATAGATTTTCAAACGACTAGTGCAAATGCTGAGACATTAGGAAGACTAGGTGTATTAAAAATCTATTTGGGGGAGTGTGAGATGGTCCGCATGTGGCCTATAATTCATTTTTTTTTTTTTCGCTTTCGATGAACACTTAAATAAATTACAAGCATAATGTAACTTTTAAAACTAAAGAAATTCGTAAAATAAACATTGGAATGCATAAATTTGCCCAACTAGACAAGAAAACGACTCCACTGCAGATGTGGAGCCATTAAGTCGAAGTAAAACAAAGAACACAAAAAAAACCCGGCAACACTTTAAAAGTAATAAACTATAGAATTCAGGCTAAATACAAGTGGACAAGGTCCGATAAGAGGTTAGTTTAGGAAACGCGTCATAAATTGAGTTTTTGTGGCATTCGCGAACGTGGGAAGTGTACGGACCCCAATACCAGATGTTTGACAAGATGCAGCAAAAGGAGAAATTTAACCAATGTGAATGATTGTACAGTTGATTTTGCGTAAAACTATTTTTACAGATTGGAAGGGGAAGACTATGGGAAGGAGTAGCGTGTATATCCCGGCGATCGGACAGCGAAGGGGGTTCAACCAGAGAGAAAGCAGTTCGGGAGTCCGAGGTTGTTGTGCGGGAAGCTAACGAGTGTAGTCTTAGAATTATAAAGTTTAATTAAAATAAATCGAGAGTAGAAATAAATAAAGTAATTAAGAAAAGTAATCGTAATTAGTGCAACGGACGAGGTGACGCAGTATTTTGGTAATGTACTCCAATCCATTTGTAATTTAATAGATTGTTATAGATTCACAGATATATTGCAACTTATATAATTAAATTGAGAGGCTTAACCTTTAGAGACAACCAAACATGAATCCAGAGACCGGACTGGAGATATTGAGCGAACTTAAGAGGAGAGACGGGAGTCTAGTATTGTCAATCTTAGATTGGGAATTATGTCTTTATTTGTGGGTTATATCGCGTATTTACTTTTAATATCATGTAGACTAGTTTGGCGAGGCTAGAATGAAGTAAGGGCTAAGGTAAATCGCCAATAGTCGAGTCCAACGGCGGGTTGCCCCGATCAAGGTCTGAAGTTAATCACTTTAAAGAATGAAATAGATAAATTAACCATCTGTGAATCTAGCACAACAGTATGTAAAGTAATCAAATTTATCGTAACATTAAGATGTGTGTGTGTCTTCTCCTTCGACAGCAATGTTAACTTGTATATAATTACCTAAACATTAATATTTAGTGAAGCATGTGTGTATTTTAAATGTTAAGATGTACTTAGATTTAAATAGCCCAAGGGTTTTTTCGTTTGAATATGCCGTTTTTCCCTTGCTTAGTATGGCTTTAGGAACGTGAAATATTCGTTCGTGCTTTAAGATATAAACTAATATTTTAAAGTACGATCTAAATAATCTAACAGTTTCTTTTGATATCACTCAAGTTGTTTTGAGTAAAGAACAGATAGTAATTTTGAGAATAAACAGATTTTTGAACCATAATCTTTATTTTATTAATATAATTTTAGTACTCCTCAGGGTGTTTAATAATGGAGGATTCACTCGAAATTCGAACCTTTTCTATTTTTATTAATCAATCCAAACGGGTCATTATTAATACAGCACATGTGTTGAACTAAATCGAGCCATCTCCAATAATAAATTCCCTCATATTACCTAGATAGAATCACGATTCGCATTCCAGAAAGTTAGGTTTAGATAGCTGTAGATATATACATATATATACCTGTTATGTGGGTTCGAATCCTACTGGCTACGAGATGTTGATTTGTGTTTAATGAGTTTATTCCGACACCACGACAATTACTCTTCATTCATTTCATCACCTTTTATAATAAATTAAATTAGTTAGGTTCGATAGAACTATGAGACTACGTTATATTTTGTTATGTGGGTTCGAATCCCGCTGGCTACGAGATGTTGATTGTGTTTTATAAGTTTATTCCGAAACTTTAGCAGTTACCTTTTATTACATTGAGCTAAGCCGATCAATCACTAATCATAATAAATCAAATTAGCTAAGTTCAATGACTATGAGACTACTTCAGAGCTTAATTTGAGAGCATAAAAATACCTAATACTGTGCAATCTATGATGATTTGATTTTATTTAACTTTGCATAATAGACCGATTGCATGTAGTTACTTAAGTGAAGTTCTAAGGTCTGAGAACATTAGCTACGCTAATGTAAATGTCTAGTAGATTAGCAGAGACTCCGAGAGTCTACGAGTGCAGCGAGAGAGACGACAGACAGGTAGGAACCCGAGCCTTTTGTTTTGTTTGTTTGTTAGGAATTTATATAATGCTAGGGTGACCATGATAATTGTGTGGAAAAGGAGACTAGGCAGAGCAAAAGTAGGGTGACAATGATATTGCGGAATGAAGGACACTAAGGTTGATTGGGCTCTTAAAATATATTGACATATTGACTGAAATAGTCAAGAACAGTACACGGTTCCAGCGTGGCGTTCCGGCGGCGATATCCCGGCACACCAATACACGCCATGTCTTACAGATCAACTCCCGACCTCGGTTTGGCCAAATCATATAACTAATAATAAATATACATAATCATAAACCATGGTTATGGGGCGAGCTACGGCTCACAAATAGCCTGTCTTTCGAGACAAGGCAATAATGCGCTTCTCAGCGATAAAAGGGAGTTGACTGTGCCCCAATAACAATGATTAAAGGCCCCTGTGCTGTGCGTAGGGTTCCCCGTGCTAGAGGGAAATCGGTCGGTTACGATGGCCCAAAGAAGGCAAATACATACACCAGCTAATCATGCATTCTAACCTGTCCGTTAGCTTATAATTCTAATTAGTCCTATTCGGACTTCCGAGTGTTGAAGTAACGCTATTCCATAGTTTTATTGAGGTAGGGCTCATACAATACAATGAGCCTCGCGTAGACAGGTAGAATGGGATGATAGCCTGTATAGTCCACCCAACGTATTGTACTGCCCAGGTGAGCGATGCGTCTCCGTTTACCTTGGGAATTCGCGTAATTATAGATAACATGCCAGATACCCAAGTGTCTTTTATCCTGAAGTATTATTTCCAAGAATTTTCCTCAAATATATTTAATCACAAATTAACAAGCTTAGACGATCACACCGTACCATCACACCACATTAATTATTTTTCCACTTTTCATAATAGCCCAATTAAAACCCCTTTTATATATTTTGAATTTATTAAATAGCGATCAAAGTAAAATATGCTAATAAAAATATCAGAAGCTGTAAAGAGATAACGAGTTTGTTGAGAAGCTCATTCAATAGTCCTTTCGCCCACGTCGAATTCAATTTTTATAAGAGAAAAGCTTTTTTCCGTCTTTTAATTTTACCTTTATTGAGCAATTTTAAATAATGCATAGTTTACAGTTGAGGATCCGCATGGTCGCATGTAATATTAATTAAGATAAGTTATTTTGGCTATTTTTTTTATTTTTAGGACTATTATTTCAATTGAACTAAATTTTTATTTTATTAGTTTTATCAATTCAAAAAATCGATTATTCTCATTTGTTCGTTTAGGCAAACTAACTTCTATTATGTGTTTATCATCCTCAAAGTAATTAAAAAATTAACAATTCCACATTTCAGTCTTCAGAACAGCGACACACATAAGATGCCAGAAAAATGGAGAAGTCGTCATCTCGTCATGGCGAATAAAAATAAATCGATTTAGAGATAGATTGGGAAGATAAGAAAGTGCTTTTCTATGTTTTATCTAATATGTGTCAACCACGTCAAGCAAAAAAATTAAGGCTACTTTCACTGTCACAAAAATCCCATGCGCAGGACGATTCGAAACGTTTTAGTATTCATAAGCTATAATACTTTGTATTTTTAATCATTTTAACGCAATAGTTTAGTTTTATGTAAACATCAATAAATCAAAGTGTCTTGACTTAACACTAACTCTCGTAAATATAGGTATGGTAGTATATGTCTATAGAATCTTGGGTGCTTTTAAGTTCTTCTCATGAATTCGCTCTACTAAATTCTATGCTGAAGAAAATAAGGTTACCCAAAATAAAAAAAACGAAGCCCTAAGTAAGTAAGTAATTTCATTTTTTAAATACGAGAACAGTACTAACTATGTACTTTCATAAACTTAATTAGAACTATTTTTATCATAATTTAGTAAGAATTTCATATCAGATTTCGTTCAAAACAACATAAAGAAAAATCAGTGCTACAAAAAGAAACAAAAGAAACAAAACAACTTTTAGCAGTGTTCTTTCTCTGCAGACTAAAAAAGTTACTGGAACGTGCATTAGAACATTAAAATTGACATTGTAGTCTTTTTGAAGCTAGCATTCCTTCGTGCACTGCGATGCGGGTTGTAGAAACTGTATCGAGCTAAAATCTTAATTAAAATTATAAAAGAGAAAGAAAAAAATTAGAAAGTAGTGTTGAAAAAATTTGCCGTGGCGGTACACGTATTATATACGAGTATAATATCGATAAAATTAGTATATTTCTTAATGCAAGATTATTTCAGTTCATCCGTTGGCAGCTACAGTGTTAAAAGAAACACCTATATTTTCTTTATATCGGTTTTACTATTTCCTAATAGAAATGATAAGCTTGTAGCCCATATATCACAGGCAATAATTCATAAAAAGCTCAGTAACACGAAGAGTTACAGGATATCTAACATGGGATATGAGGGTCAGGAGGTACGGTTGGATATCAGAACATTTCGATATGTGCTATATCCGTTGCTTCACCGCACATTTCCTGCGCCCTAGTCAATATATAAAATATTAGTTGTTATAATTCTCTCTAGATAAAGTTTCACGAGATTTGTAGTATACGCTTTTGGTTCTAGAGGAAAAGTAATACCAATTTCTTTCCACACCTGAGAAATATCGTGCTTTTGTTTTACAATATTAGCTTAGCAGCATTAGCGTACTTTGTCTATTTTTTTGTTTTTATTGCAATACAAGCCTGCTTAAAAGCAAAGCAATTTCTTAATGAACACTGTAGCTACATCACGATTGGACTCTACACAATGTAGACTCGAGACGTATATATCTCGAAACGAATGTTACGTCAAGGCGTTAGTTGCTGGGTTTTGTCTAATTTTTATTTTATGAAAAATTACACTTGTTTTTGTACTTATATATATTAATATGATGATAATAACTAAAATGAAAAAATACGTATAATACGTGTATTTGAATAAGTAACAAGGTTCTGTCATATATGCTAGTTTCCTTTCGATCTTTTCCCTCATCTTATAAGTAAGTTGTGATAATGTAAGTCAGATTCGAAAGTAACTTATGAAAGTTTAAGTTTTTAACCCATATTACTCCTATACCAAAACTAGCTTTCATTCACTTCTTAGTTAAGCACTGTAAATTTCATAATATTATTGGTACCGATATAACTAGTCGATATAACTATCCAGCAGAACGGTAGCTTCTAGTCAAATTGATTTAACTCACACGCCGCAATAAATGTTTGTTACAAAGGCAAGTAATTACTTGTGTCAATGTAAACGAAAGAGCAGTACTTTATTTACGCTATCGTCTACAATGGCAAACGCTTTTATAGCTTTTTTTAAGTTTAAATCATATTGTATAGATTTGATTTAAACAGATATTTTTAATATCTCAGTAGTAATTTCAGTAGACCATATTAATATTACAGATCAATAATAATAACTTCTAAAGAATTCGCAGTCATTACATTTTAAATTAAATATAGTAGTATATCGCGAATTTTGAAATATTGTACTAAATTGTAACTTTATTGCAAACCTCTACTATGCGACTGCACGTAGCGTCGCAGTGAACAACGACTAAAACAAAGCGCGCCTAACTTTGTAAGAGATTGTTCCTTCACTACACTGATAAAACTAAAACAAAGACGTCAAGATACAGCGTACAATATTAAACACCTGTAACGTGAGAATACAAATTAATTGTCTATTGCAACATTTTATTTTATTACTGGCGAGTTACCTTCACTTAGTGCCTCTGAGTGCCTTATGTAATACTTTCGAAGACTAATATAATTTTGTTGTTACTCCAATTCATAACTTTTTACCAAAATTCAAACCTAGTATTTTAGCGCGAAAGGGTAAACATACACACATGTTTCCTCGTTTTTTCGGGATCAACGACATTTATTTTAATAAATTTTGATTATGTTACGATTTATCTGATAGCTGTCCATACCTACGAGTACATCTGGTCACAGTTGTCAGTCGCCTCATTCGGACACATACATTTTACCTATTTCTTTAATACCTATTAAATTTACCTTACATGTTTTTTTTGTTTTGGTGTGTTTCAAAAATATTTATTTGTCTAATTACTAACAGTCTTAATAAACATCTTTTATATAAGATTAATAAAACCGAAGGAATGAAAAGAATATAGTTAGAACTTTATTGCTGATAAAATTGGTGCTATTGATAAATAATGGTTTAGAGAGAACATTTTGCTAAAATCAACGTATAGATCCCTAAATATAAAAGCTATAGCTACATCTGAGAATTTTCTTTTCAACGAAGGAGGTACTTAATCGTTTCTACACTGTACATTTTTACATTTTTGCTTTTCCGACATCTCCACGAACGAGGTATTGGGCACAGCTACTCGTAGTTTATAACAAAAATAATATTTCTTTGTGGATATTCGGAATGCTTTATATTATAGTATTCCGACTTTAGAGACAATGTGTAAAATAATAACTTACAATTCAATTTATATATCTAATCTCAACTTTGTTATAACTTATATGAGGTACATGTGAATACATTAAAAGTTTGTCGTGTCAATACAAAATCTACTTTAGTAACAATCCCTTTTATACAATAAATATACCTTCTTTTTCATATTAAATCGTTATGAAAGTACATTGAATCCACTTCTCAAAAAGGAAATGAATTCTCTCAACTCAAAAGAAAAACTAATTATACCAGTATAATGAACTTACAGCATCAAAATTCTTTATACAAAATTAATTTATTCTCATTAATTGTGTACCCCAATAAGAGTTAAGTCTAAATTTTAGACTTAACTCTTATTTACACTCTAAAAGATCATAAAAATGCCAATTACACTCATTTCTATAAAGCATTATTTAGCAAAATAACAAAATATAATTTTATAACTCGAGTGCAATATTATTAAATGTTTTAGTTTATTTTGTAGCTCTACCGCCTTTCTAACGAGCAAGATGCTTTCAAGCACTAATAAAAATAATTTGCAAAAGCACGGATACCAACGCTAAAAAGCTTTTGAGCTTTCAGCATTTTTCCCCAAATAATGCACTTCATTCTTTTCTAATGTAAGATTATTTTCATATAAATTTCTTTCCCTTTGAACGTAAATAAAATATTGTTGATATAATCTATTTGAAAATCAGGATCTCTATGACAAATATAAAAAAATTAACTCGTGAAAAAAATGTATTTGTGAACTCTCTATTTATAATTGCCATCATTATTTTTTTTCCAGAGTAAGATGTAGTCTTAAGTTAAAATATGAACTACAATTTAAATTTAAATAGATACGAAATAGTTTATACCAAGACAACAAAACATTCTTGCAGGATAGTAAAAATAAAGTACGACAGTTCTATTAGCATACTCGAAACTGCTGTACCTGTTTATATTTAAATAAATATATAATATAACACTCCATTTGCTTTTAAATTGTTTTGCCTCATTTCCGGTACAAAGACAAAATATCTAAGATACATTGTCTATTATATTTAGAACAAACGTAATAACTTCTAAATCTAAATCAGGGTCTACTTGACCCATTAACTTACAAAGACGTCCCAACTCTCGAGTCACGAGGTTTGAGTCAATTTGCCTGTTTCAATTGCCTCGGAACATACTTGTATTGACTTGAGGTTAGAGTAAGTTTCTATACAAATTTGTGTAGTAATATTAACTAGTACGAATACGTAGGTTTACATGATTTAATAATAGCAAAACATCATGGGATTTATAATTTAAATATATTTACATACATATAAACGACATAAAGTTAAAATATATATTCTAAATATCTGCTTAGTAGAAAACTCAAAAGTACTTTATTAGAAATATAAAAATCTAAAAACGCATTTGCCTACAGTAATGAAAGACAATATTTTCGTAAATTATATTATGCCTTAATTTCGAGGGTCTACGGTCACTACGAGGATACTACTGTAACAGTTAAACTTAAACCTTGTATGGTGACTTGGAAGTGAAAAAGAAACACCCAGTTCTACACAGAATGTACCACTACTGGTACGATTATATTTATCTGTCATTACAGAAATCCGTTGTGTACTTACGTATTGATGTTCATGAGCTTTACTTAAATGTTTCTCAAATATTTATCAAAGAAAGCCTCAGCTAAACAAATGCTATGCGAAACCATTTTATGGAAATTATTCTATTGGTTTAGGCTTTTTGCGGATGAATATTGTAGGTACAACTATACTTGTCTACTAATATTCGCTTAGTAGTTGAAATTCTATTATAATCATGTTATATAATTTGAACTATTTTTGTTATTCTATTTAAAAGTAGATTTACAAAATGTATGATGTAATTTCTTAAACTGTGAGGAAAAGCAAACATTTCGTTTAAACTCAAAGAAGCAAAGTTATTTAGGTAAACAAACTTTGCCACATTAAGGAATTTGTTCTGGGGAACCAGAAGCAAGGTAATAACAAATATTTAAAATGTTAACGTTATAGAATGATAATATTTTATTGAAATATTTATTATAAGTTATATTTATTTTACGATAAGTTTATATATTTACTTATTTTAGATGTGTCCGTAAGTTTTTGCATCTGAGTTATTTCCCATGGGAACCGTACTGTGTACTGGAATGAAAATAATAAGTAGTAACATAGGTTATGTTATTCTCGGACCCATAATATTTTTCTACGTAAGCATGGTTTAAAAAAATTTTAAACTCTATAAAAAGGCTTTTAACCAAACGATCTTAGGTACAAGATTCAATCAATGATTAAAACTATTTAAAAGGGAGATCAATAAATAAAGAGGTACCTATAATGGAAACAAAATTTCTTTCACTGTTTGCTCTTTGCTCGTATATCATCAGGTAATAAAAATTGGAAATGGCATGAGGAGTTAGATACATAAGTAATGTGTACATACCTGATAGATATTTTATAGCAATATGTATTATAATATCTATAGAGAGGACAAATGTAGAGTTTTTAAAATTTTTGTTTTTCTCTGTCCTGCCTGTAACGAAAAAACCACTGAACGGATTTTAATGAAATTTGGTATCATTATAGTTTTTTTAAATTTGGTATCCGTTATTCGGGTCATGAAACAGGATACTTTTTCTAAAGGAAAATAACATATTTCTGCGAAATCTATACTAACCGTTATAACGTAGCAAGTCACCCGCTAGTAAATAATAAAAAGTGTCGTGAAGGTAAATATACTCGTACTAAACTTTTCGTCTAGTTCTTATTCGAAAAGTGTGCAGAGTGATAAGAAACTTAGTTCTAAAAGAAATTCTCTTATATTCTTCTTCTTATTCAGTTACGAGTTAAGTACTAAACATCAATTGAATGTAACATTGAATTTTTGGACTTTTATATTGGTATTTACATGTTTTTGGGTTCTACAAACAATAATAAAATGTATTAGAAAAAAACCTTTATAATAAAAAATAAGACAAATGATAAAACCCACTTACAACGTTGTTACAAAGAACGCAAAAGACAACGCAAAGTTACAAAGCTTACTAAGTTTCTTAGCGAACTTTTGTTTTACTGCTAAGCGTTATAAATTAAGTACAATCACTTTAACAATTTACGCGATTATGAAAGTCAAAAGCTACTTAATTTACATATACATGATTTGACTTATTAGATAGGGGACCCTTTAAAGTAAATGTAAGTAGGTATAAAAATCAACATTTAATAAAAAAACATAATAAATAATTTAAGTGCTAAAGTTTATACTTATGAATGGATATTTGTTACTCAATCACGCCAGAATGGCGGGATGTATCTGAATATAATTTGACACAGAAATAGATTATAGTATGAAATAGCATAGCGTAGGTAAGTTACTTTTTACCCCGGAAATAGCATGGTTTTCGGAAAATTATACACAGTGAGTCTTTATATTATGTCTAGGGACGATGTAGAGGGTGGGTCGCTACTACTTTTATAAACTTAAATTTTCCATATCCAGTGAGAAGGAAAATATTAGCATTTTAGTAAAGCTTAGCTAGCACTCTCTATTCCTATTACTCTCATACTCCGGTGGGACGACTGTTGGACACGACCAGTGAAAGCTAAGGCGCAGGACCGACGGCTTTACGTGCTCTCCGAGGCACAGGGATGACACACCGTCAACTTCCCAACTTCGGGCAGTTACTGAGGCTTACTAAACAGAAAGACTCAATAACTAAACTTGGCCTGACCCGGGACTCGAATTCAGGACCTCTCGATGTGTGATGGTACATGCTAGCCACTATACCACCGATTAAAATAGATTAATACTGAGGAGAAAGACAATTTTACATAATTTTATGTATAACATAATATATGGAGAAGTAAAAACACGAAGAGCTATAAATTTAATATCGGGTGCGGTGGAAAGATAAAGAGTCTGTTCAAAAAGCGACTCAACAGTTCGTTGTTATATTTACCATCATTTTGTCAGCTGAAAACGACTTTTAAAACTATTTCTTTAATATTGTCCTTATGACATTTTAATAAAATTAAAATAGTATTTGTATCTAAACAACCCTTTTAATAATTTTTGTTCAAAAATCTTTAGAAAGTAGGCTAAATTTAACAGGACTTAATCTAGAAATATCTATTTAAAATGTTATAGGCATTGTAAATAAACATTATATTAACGAAGACATAGTATTTCTTTTTCTTTCTACAAATTACAGTAAATGTATTTTTATTTCCTATATATACTTTCTATTGTTCGATTACTGAACTTATAGATTTACCTTTTTAGGTTTCGGTAAGCATAAGCAAAACTATAACAGAGATTGTTTCTCCGCTCCACTTGGTAACTTTGACAAAGAAGCCAAAATTTCGTGTGCAAGATTTAGTGGCTCTTGTATAAGTTTGTGTACAATAAATCAAGTAGGTACTTTTCCGTTCACTAACGTCGTGTCCGGCACAATAAATCATACAACTAAACTTATTAAATATTACAATAATAATAATTGCTTAACTTTCATTTGAAAAGATTCCCTTATGTTTAATTTATCTACTGATAAATAAAACATGTTTTACCTCCAAATCAAACTTATTTATTTTTAAAATTAGTTTTCTATAATACATAATATGTAATAGGTATACTGCAATCCGTCCCTCTGTTGTTGTCGATGTGTTAACGTGAAAATTGTACAAACAAACAAAAGAAAAATACGGTTTAAATGTTAATCCGTAAAATACAAAATATAACATACCTACCTAACTATTAATAAACATAATTAGGTACTTCAAAAGAACCTAAAATACACAAAATCTCAAGCAGCTTTCTTATAAAGTTTTAATTACAATTCTCCTTTTCTTATTGCTGTAAGGTATAAAAATTTTAAAAAGACCTGCTTACAACACTTAACGAGCAAACAGCTTTCTGCAGCACTAATTATGATTAGTAATGCGCTGCTAACGCTAAAAAATTGTTTGCGAATTCACAACATTTCAAAACTATGCTCTTAAGCTTAATGGAATTCATTAACAATTATTCTAGACTGTTCTACTGTTTGTAGGTATTTTTAGTTAAAATGTTATTATGTGAAATGTTTAAAATTATTGTTGGATGTTTTGTTCCTATTTGGATAGTTGTTATTAAGTACTCTATATGTAGGTAGGTATGTTTGGTACCTAAGGGGTTTGAGGGGTCTCAATGTTTTCCGGTGAAATATATTTCTAAGCAATAAAATATTTTTACAATAACAATACGGGGGTTGTTACCAAATATTTGCTCCAGGCTATTTCTAATTAAATCATTAGTCTGACCTCATCTAGACAATAGAAAAAATACCTAAAATCCAGTTTAAACCTACTACTTAAAAAAAGTTTTGTAAACATTTATGAAGACATACGAGACGTAATAAAATGATGCATGTTATTTTCCATGTCATAGTAATGCGAAGGAGCGACGAGCGTACGCTATATCAACACATCCTGACACCCGTCATATCCGCGCCTGGCGTCGTTTCCTGCACGTAGGTATATTTATACTAAATACTTCATATACTTTAGCAATGTATTAGTAGTCTAACAGAAGCATGTGATCATTAGAGATAGTATGCTTGACATATTCACTCAGTGGTAGCCCAGCGGTAACCGAGTAATGCGGGTTCAAATCCGGGTCTCGCACCTCTGATATTTTCATATGCGAATTATTTCTAACATGATTACCACTTGTCTTACGGTGAAGGAAAACATCTTGAGGAAACTTGCATGTCTGAGAGAACCTAGCAAGTTTTCGAAAGGCATGTGAAATCCGCCAACACGCACTAGGCCAGCGCGGCGGACTATGGCCTGATCCCCTTCGTACTGAGGGAGGCCCGTGCCCAGCAGTGGGGCGTTAAAAAGGGCTGATGATGATGATGATGATTCACTCTCTATACAAATGGCATGTACGGCTCTTTATCCAAATGGCATGAGATGTTTTTCGTCTAAACCACAGTGCAGAGAAATGGAACATAGCAGGAACCTAATTAACACCTATCCTAAAGTAATTTTGCACTTTACGTTATTTTATGTTACCTACTAGGAAAAGGAAAATTCAATCTCTGCTAAACCGAAACAAGCATTCCTACAACTATATGCAGTTAGTATAAATTACTTAGAAATGAGATATATGCCCGTATTCGCGGATATTTCATAAAAAATGACAGAGATTGTCTAGTGATGCCTTCTTAGACGTAGATAGATTTTCTAAACTATTCTAAATATTTTTCAAAATTATTTAATGCGCAGATTCAACTTAGAATTTTACCTACTACTAAAAAAAGATAGACGTGTCAAAGGAATAATATCAATCTGTTCCTTTGTACCAAAATAAAGAAATCTTACAACTTAAGTGACTACACAATCTTAGTTTGAAGTTAACATTAATTACTACATTGTTCATTTCGCAATTCCGTCGCGTCTTAACAGAAGTTGTGTGTACATTAAATATTCGAAGTCAAAGGAAAAGTTGGCGAAACAGTGAGTCAAGACGTTATAATCTTGAAGGAACAATTTCCTTTTATCAAGCTTCACTTCCAACAAAGTTGATTTCACGCTCAGTCAGAACCGCACATACAAGGCTATTTTAAGTTTTCCCTATATTTACTCGAAAATATATCTTTGATTCGTTTGACACAGTTTGTAATGATCCTACTTTCTGCGCCAGGGGTCGCGAGTTCGAGTGCCGCTGCGGGCATTCATTTGTTGAGCACGAATGTTTGTACTCCAGTCATGGGTGTTTATATTTACAATATATATGTATTTAAGTTATATAATGTGTGTACTGTATCAACGATCTGGTATCCATAACACAAACCTCGTGCGCTGTGAGTAATAATGTCCCAACATATTTATTTATCTTACTCCTTTATTAATATATTTTATTTGTATTATACTATGGTGTTTAAAGTTACATTACAATGAGTGTATTCAAATGTGATCGTAAACCTTTATATAAGGACTATAACAATGCAATACAAGGTAATTATCCTAGCACAATAACGTCCAGCGACCAGCTCTTAATCTACAACGACGTCAGTGGGCTGGATGTAATTTAGCTTCCGTTTCCATTACCTTACCTAATTTCAATGGGGCTTTGTATTCACTTAGAAGTTAGACATGGTTATTTGTCAACTGAATGTTCTTAGTACTAAGTATACTCTATTGAGTATCATTGAAGTGATACGTATATACAACAATAATATATTATGTGTTAAAACGAAATCGACTTACGAGTATACTATGCATTTACTTAGATAAAAATTATTTATTTTCAATATTTTCAGAGTATTTAAAAAGCACTTTAATTTTTTTTTATCTTATTCGTTCTTTCACTTGGGACGCGCCCAAGGAAAGCATGTATAAGTTGCTAGTATAATATAGAGTGCGCTTTGCAACTTAGTAAGGAATATAATTAAAATAAAATGTTGCTCATTTCCTACTCTCAGTTTGAGCTCGGGACTGTAATAGCCTTAGATGAGACCACACTTAATATTGCGTATAATATTTTAATAGGTACACAAGTTCTTCATAATATTGCATTCCATTACAAAGTTACGATTAATATTTCATACAAAATTGTTCCAAAAGTTTCTACGCTTTACTTTTGTAACATCAATTATAATGTAGTGAACAAGGGAATCATTAAAAAGATAAACAAAAAATTAACTAAACCAATCGCACAAATTGGCCAAAAAATAGTGTTATGTCGATAACATACATACATTATTTTATCCTTAGTACGAGATATATAATGTACGTATACATAATATGCACTCTCGGTCACATGTTAAATGCGCCGTGTCGGGTAAATAACGGTCGAAAATGGGTAAATTAAATTCGCAAGATTTTAAGCACAGAAGTGCCAATTTTAACATAGTTCCTTGAATTGTTAGCTACAAGTCGAATGTAAGAAATTCTTTAAAAGCTTTAACAGGAAAGAAAACTTGTTGCTATTTGCGTAATATGATGCAGTGCTTTTAAGCGAAAAATACAATAAAAATTGTGGACAAAGTTAAAGTATTATATTCTATGATGACAAGTAGTTATAGTATATTTTTGCTTATAAAATACTGTTAATTTATAATATCAAATATCTTAACTGGAACTTAAAACTTTTTACTAATTTATACTATTGTTCTGTTAGAATCATTTTTAAAGTTAAGCGAATTTAGAGTGTGACATTTAATTGTATTTTACGTATGAGAAAGAGTAAGCTGATTTTGTGACCGAGCTTTTATTACGTCAGAAAATTTAATAATTATTAAAAAAAGAGACTTAAAGGGAAAATATTCACATATGGCCTTTAAGAATGTACTCAAAAACAGTTGATAGTTTATTATATAACCGGTACCTATAGGTTTACACGCGGATATTGAACCAAGAACGTCGCTACTAAATCTAATAATGATATCGGCAAAATATAGCATATTGGCCAAAAGGCAAGGTTATATGACGATAAAGACATCTGCGGAAACAAGTGTATTGTTCCTTTGCTTCTTCAATTTATGGAAGATATTGATTAACTTCATCTTTCCCAGAGCTTTTCTGATTATTTTTCAGCAATTTTTCCAGTAAGGCGTTATGTCCAATGGTTTGGCGTTAATTCATTATTTTAAACTGATTATTTATTTAGAAAATAAAATAAATAAAAACAGAACATAAAATTATACATTCATATTTAACTTACCTACACTTTTTCTATTCAGACACTTAATCATTATACAGTTATACTCACCATACAATAATGATTTTATAAAAAAAACTACTTTCAATTTAGACTCCAAATAATAATAGGTTCAAAAAACAACATAAAATTATACATTTATATTTAACTTACTATTCAGACAATACAATAATGATTTTATAAAAAAAATACTTTCAATTTAGACTCAAATAATAATTGAGTCAAAAATATGCTTAATATTACAGTTAAAAGTTCACATCTAACTACTATTTAACGAAGCCTGGAGCCAAATTTGAATGCAATCTCTTTTATTCTTTCATTCTAGCTCAATCGATTTCCAATTTTTCAAGCGTTCAGCAATGAGTGCTCACTGCTCACTCATGTTGCATCGCTGCATGTAACCGCGTTAGGAACGACCTAATCAAACGACTTTTCACACATTTTCAAATCGTTCTAAAATCTTTGTTTAGATAGAAAATTTTTATTCTTGTTAGGTATGTGCATTTATTATTTAGCATGGTTGTGTGAGTAAATACTATATGCTTTATCTCTTAATTGAAAGTGTCTTCCAACGCATTATCTACTTCGGACTGTTAATAAGCATAAATTGTATATAAAATAGAAATTTGGAAACATAATATACGACCTTATATATACCTTTAGGTATATGTATTAGGACCTTATATATACCCTATTTTATTTATACAGAGCAATTATAAAATTACTAGCCGACTTACCTTGGCTCCCTTTCCCGCGGTAAAGCGTTGCCTATGTCAAACAAATATTAAAAGTGGGGATATGCTATGAAACATCTACTCCTACCCTATATATCCAGTGTTTTTATAAGTAATTTAATCTATCAATAAATCAGTCAAGACAAGTAACTTTTCCTATAGATATATAACTTCGTAACTACTTACCAATACCTATATTTTAATCGTTCCTCAGCTTTTGTATATCGCCATAACTGGGCCAAGAAAGTCAAACTTTCGGTATTCAAAGAGTCGATAGCGCCTTAATTGCGCGACCAAAATAAAATTTAAAGGGAATTTAATACTAACTTACCACATTTATGTATAAATTCTTCACAAACATCATTAAATACGTGCTAAACTTTAACACAAAACTTACAAATGGGACTAATGAAGGAACGATATATCGATGGAGTCGTACGTTAACAAAGATTACAGCGAGTAACCTTTATTAATATTGAAATACTCCCTGGTGTTATTAAAATCATTAATTGAAATAAAAAAGGCATTTAAGGTACTGTTAAACTCGAACAAAGCGAGAGTAAGTTCGTTATTAGTAAGTATAAGATACTAGTTCCTCCCCAGAGAAAAACAGAATCAACTCTGTCTCAAGGGAACCGTATATTTTCCGGTATAAAAATTCTATCTCTATTTCTATTGAGTAACAACCATCCATCCATTCATCCATACGACATCTTCGCAAACTTTTACATTATAATAATAATATTAGTAGAAATATTATAGTTATTTAATTGCATTTTTAGATTAAAGCTTTGTTTTAGATTTTTAAGTGCTGCTAAAAATTGGTGTTTAAAGTTAATTAGATATGAAAAAAAATTGAAAGAGCACGTTGAAAAGCTATTACCATAGATTTATTGGCCAACTCAAGAACATCACATTAAAAAAATTACACCTAAATTAAATAATTTTAGTCAAAGTAATGTATAAAAAAATAAAGGTAGATAAATGAACTCAATAACTTTCAATTATTAATTACTTTTTAATAAAAAGGTACACGATTATTACAACTTCTCGATTTATATGTTTTTTAAATCATTCAAAAAGAATATTATTTCCTTGAATAAAAGAGGTTTCAAATAAAACACAACTTCACACTATAATATATATTGTATCACTGATACATAAGCGCAAAATCGCTTGAACATTATTAAGCAAACAATACTTCACTTATACAAATACTATACGATACATGTAAGTACTTTAAAAGAACTAAACAGATCCAATGTATCAAAGTTGTATTTATCCTTATCCCTAATAAATGCCACATCCAACTGAAAGTATTTCAGTTATTCTCTTCCATATCCTGAAAAAAAAATTGTTATCTATACTTAGATATCAAATCTAAATATACTATATGTAACACATAATACAAAGAAATAATTCTAAGTCTTACATTTATCTTTACTAATATTAAAAAGCTGAAGAGTTTGTTTGTTTATTTGTTTGTTTGGTTGAACGCGCTAATCTCAGGAACTACTGGTCCGAATTGAAAAATTCTTTTTGTGTTGGATAGTGCGTTTATCGAGGAAGGTTATAGGCTATATAATATATTACATCACGCTACTACCAATAGTCCGAATTGAAAAATTCTTTTTGTTGGATAGTGCGTTTATCGAGAAAGGAGCCTATATGCTATAATATAATATATTACATCACGCTACTACCAATAGTCCGAATTGAAAAATTATTTTTGTGTTGGATAGTGCGTTTATCGAGGAAGGCTATAAGCTATATTACATCACGCTACTACCAATAGTCCGAATTGAAAAATTCTTTTTGTTGGATAGTGCGTTTATCGAGAAAGGAGCCTATATGCTATATAATATATTACATCACGCTACTACCAATAGTCCGAATTGAAAAATTATTTTTGTGTTGGATAGTGCGTTTATCGAGGAAGGCTATAGGCTATATTACATCACGCTACTACCAATAGGAGCGGAGCATCAATGAAAAATGTTGCAAAAACGGGAGAAAATATTTCTTTTGATTTTCAGCCTTTAGAACGCGAGCGGAGCCGCGAGAAAGGCTAGTTATCTATATAATTGATACAGAGGCCGGATCTGTACTTTGTATAATTATTATGTCTGTCTGTGACCGCATCCCGATATCACCACTATACAGATTTTGATGGAATTTGGTATTATGATAGCTAGGTTATCTAGCATAATATTTTAATTATTACTGCGGGAAAATATCAAATCTCTGAGAAATTTACTAATAATACCGTTACGTTTTAACCGTACAAAGGTACCTAGGGGGCCGACTCGAACGAAGCGAGTTTGAGTCATTATTAAAATAATGTAAGTATATTTTTTATATTTAAAAACAATTATTGATGGACTATATTAAAGGTTTAAGTTTATAATATAAAAATATAAAATATCGCCTACTACTTATCAAAAACTTTACAGAAATGATGGATCCTGACATGACCTTAATTGCTCATGTAAACAGATAATAAGATAAAATAACGTTATACGAGATATTTCATCGTCGTTCATCGTTTGCGATCGCAAAAAAGATTATCGAGAATTAATAATAAAATATTTCATAAAATAAGTAATATGCTAAAGTATATTTGAACATAATTTACTTCGACGGGAAAATGTTTTGGAATAACAAATAGCGAACATCGACTATTAAAGTTAACGCAAACATTGATTTATGTAATATAGTAAAACGTGAATGTTACGACTAATATCTAGACTAGTACTTAAGAACCGTTTACTTATATATGTAATTAGTAAGATCATTTTAACATTTGGGAAAAAGAATCAATTTTTAGTTCTATAGTTATTATATTGTCTATATTACCAGAATAGTACAACAACAGTATATTACCAGAAGGAAAAATAGAGATTTTTCATATGACTTTTAACTCAAAGTATTCGTAAAGGTAAGGTTATTAAGAGAAGTAAATCGGTAAGCTTAATGTTATGAAATTAATTAACTGTCACCGATCGTGGGCTTTTCAAATAAGTCCGACCTCTGAAATTGAATTTGAATATAAAGAATCCATTACTATTATGAAGTATGCATACGAATGTACATAACAACATATTATATATACATACTCGTACATACATAGATACAAGAAATAAAATTATTTTTTGATATAAAAAGCATTATATTTTATTTTATACCCGTTATTAAAACATATTAGATAGAGAGTACATGTCAGTATAAACCAAGCATTATTTAGTTTGCGAGCTCACGTCTCACCCGAAACTATGTACTTTAAGCTCCATTTATCACTTTCGTAACACATTTTATAATAGCAACTCGGATTTTCACGTATAATAAATAATATTTAACCAGTTAAAAGGAAGCCCGAGTTAAATGATAAAATGATTTTTAGTCTAAGTATTTAGTATATATAAATGAAGATGAGATAAAAATTATTCTGTTATCAGAATAAGGTTTTTAGTTTTGAAAATTTGGAGAAATTCGTGAAACAGTTTTTATAAGAGCTCAAAGATAATAAACTTCATTTTTACAGATGATAAGCTCAGTTGAGATAAAAGGCATAGCTTTTATAAACATATTTGTTTATGTGAAAATATATATAAAAATCACTATTAATGGTTAAGTTGCTGTATCTATTAAAGATTTATTAAAGCTGTACCTCGATATTCAAAATCACTTATCAGTTGAAAAACCAGGCATCTCGAAAAATCGATGTCATTTTTCATAATCAATAAAAGCTCTACATTTTTTAATTTAATCAAATATAAAAATAGAATAAATATAAACAATATATACATAATATTATGTACGTAACAAATAAGCGTTCAATACTTACAGTGGGGTCGCAGTCGGCACAATGCCATGAATAGCCACGTTTTTTCGGATTTTTATTCAAAGGCGGCTCCAAACATGTAAAGTGGTACCGTTTGTTGCATTCGTCGCATCTATATATACAAGATAAACGTTTAGTACAAATATATCCTATTTATATTATAGTTAATAATTGATATACAAAAACATATACGAGTACAAATTTTCCAACCAATATCTTTTCAAAAAGTTACGTAGATATGACGTTAAGTAAAACCAAAAAACATCGAAAGTTCTAAACGTCTAACATAAATTCGAACTTACGCAAGCTACACACAGTAGTTTTTTAATACTTTCGTGTAATTTGTCTTTCGAAAATCAATACACATGAAACATATAACCTCCTCCTTTTTTGAAGTCGGTTAAAAATAGATTTGAATTGAAATTCAATGTGGACTTCTTTTGAAAACTTTTTGGGACGCTAACTAGTTATGTGAGATGAGTTTTTGTACATCAATAATATTATTATTAGGCATAAATAAATTCGACGACATGTTTGGCTCAGTTGGTAGTGACCCTACTTTCTGCGCCAGCGGTCGCGGGTTCGATTTCTCATTTGTTGAGCACTAATGTTTGTACTCCAATTATGGGTGTTCATCATATTTATAATAATATGTATGTATTTATTAACATATATATGTGTAGTATATCAACTATCTAGTATCCGTAACACAAGCCTCGCAGCTTATAACGGAATTAGATAGCGCTGTTGTAATGATGACCCAACATATTTAAAAAAATTTAGAAAAAGTTTTCTTTTTAACATAAGTAGTCACAAAAGTGGCAAGATACATTTTATTAAAATACATTGTTCCTAAAACATTTAAAAAAGGCGTCTTAAAAATAGTTTCGCAAAAACATTTTAATACAAGTTATTAGAATACGAATTTGAAAAGGTACAAAACTAAAGAATTCTTGCTTTTCCCTTTTTAACTTGCCGTTTAACTCAATACAATGTTGCGAAGTTGGACAAATTGTTGCAACTTTAAATTGTATTGTAGTTTCGAACTCCTGGGGCTAATTCGAAATTGTTTCAAATAGTATATAGTACTATTCTTATTCAAAAGTGAACATGGGTAGAATTTATTTATATAAATTGGAGCGTTGTTAAGACTTTATGATCGACTAACGAGTAAATCTTAAAAGCTACAATAAAATTATATACAAAATTCAATTAAAACTCTCTATCACCCTAAAATTAAGTTGTCACTTATCTAATATAAATATTTAATAAACTTGGCGGACGTCTCATTAAAAAAAAGAGTAATGGAAAAAAGCTAGTGGAATATACAAAAAACAAACCACAACTTAAGTAATCCCTGTTGAAAGTCAAACCCAGAACCAAGTTACGCCAAACCTTAATATTCGAATAAACCAAGTAATATTTAAGTGCTTAGAAGTGTACTTACCGAACGAGATTCGTCGTATCTCCCGGCTGATTGCAAACGTCGCAGTGAGTTAGCGGCGTCAATGTACTTGTATTCACCGCGCTTTCGCCCCCGCCTGCGCTTCTTCTAACGCGGCTTTCACGAGAACGCTATTGAAAACATAATTATAAGTACATATATTTGTATAATTTATTATAAAAAATAAATAATATTACATGTATAAATAAATGAAATATCTTAAGGAACTGTAACAGATACATTACAATGTAGTTTAGTTTTTTCCCGTGATTTTTTTTGTAGTCTCTATTTTTTTAATTGGCTTTAGCTATTGATCTAATATCGTAAATAGATTATAGTATTGTTAAGTCCAAATGATAGGCTAAGACACTTAAGACATTGAAACCATGTTTAAGAGTGAAATTGTCTTTGGTTTTCGATAATCTAATATATAAATAAAATCTCGTGTCACGGTGTTTGTTATCGAACTCCTTCGCTTTCGCTTCGCTTGACCGATTTGCTTGATGATTTTTTGTGTATATTTAATAGGTTTGAGAATAGGTAGGCTAATTTTTATTCCATTAGGTGATAAGGGCGGCCCTCTCCAGATATTTTATTTTTTATTTTTCACTTTTTTATGATTTAGCATCAAAAAATTCTTATAACCCTTAATTTTCGTCCTTCGGGCGCGAGCGAAGACGCGGGAATTGCTAGTTAAGTATATATTATTTTATTTAAAGATAGCGCTGTGATGCGCAATTCAAATAAGGATGTTCCCGTGCCGCACTCAGTACAACGAGTCTATAGTTTTTAAATTGCATTTTCAAAGACTCGTTTATCAAAACGTATCTCGGACGGAATTGCTGGTTGTGCTCGGAAATCCATAAATTCATTTAAAGCGGCGGTGGTCAGCCAACCTCATAATTCATCATTTAGTGCCAATTTTGAAAAATACACCATGTATTTTTTTAAGATGGGCATCTTACTATTGATTTATTTGAGAAAAAGTTAAAAGTATGCATAATAAAACTGACATCGTTCAACTTTAAAATTGTATAAAAAAAGTATTATACAAGTATTAATAGACAAGTTTAAGTCAAAAAAAAATCCAATATAGCCTCAGTAAAAAAATATATTATTGGTACTATGTATGTAAGAGTCACCGCAAAGTTAACAAATACTTTTAACATCTCATCGTATGTTCCGTACAAAGAAATATTCAGTAGTGTTCGAGAATAAAAGCTTTCATGAATGCCACGTAGTTGCTATTCGAAGACAGTCACACGTAATAGTCTGGCATTTGATTGTAGAAATATCGGTTCCCTTTATTTGTTTATAATAAAAACGATGCCACCTCTTTTAAAACGCGCATAATAACTATAATATGTAATAATATTACATTTAGAATATTCCTTTATATTTTCCAAGTTAGAAATACATTGCTTGTGACTATACTTGCTATGCCAGCGGTCGCAAGTTCGATGCCCGTTGGAGGCATTGATTTTCTGAGCACTAATGTTTGTACTTTAATCATGGGTGTTTACTGTTCATATTTCTATTATGTACAGTTCGCGTCACGTAAAAAGAACGCTGGAAGAAAGTGGTGGGGGGGGGTATTTGCGCATGGGTACATTCGCATACGAAATTTCTAAGCCTATGCTTTTATTTTTTACTAGCCTTTCGCTCACGACGTATATTGGTTATTGGTAGATACATTGAAAAATATATTGGATAGATTACAATTAAATAGAATTCTATTAATTAACAAAAAAAGTGTTTGGTTCAGTGTAGAGTGTTTAATCTTCTTACAAAAAGTATAATTAATTCATTTAACCCTTTAACCGCCAAGCTTATGTTCGCGTGGCGTGCACCTAGCGCCAGGAACCTTTAGGTATAACTTCGCTTAGTGTTGCGAACAATATTTTATCGATATATTTCCATATTCGTAACATACTTATAATTAAAGTCTAAATCGAATCTGTAATTTAATATTTTTTGGATTTTTTTATTAATACAGAAGCCGAATCTAAATCTGTTAATTATTTGTAAAATTTAGGCATCGATAAACATACTAATAAAATAAATACAAATTACAAAATTTGAATCAAAAGTTTATTTGTTTATTAGGTGCTAAGTATTCTTTAAAATTACACGGGCTGATATACTCTCTTGATTTTCTTTTTAATCTTCTGCACGAGCATTATGTTTTAAATGTATGATGTTCATATGCACTTGTAACCGGATTTTTATATATATATCTACATATTTAAATAGCATACATACATATATAAGTATATAAATACATATATTATTATAAGTACATAAACATACGTATTATTATGATGCAAATAGGAAAGTGTATTGCCTAAGTTTGAGTTAGAAAAAATATTTTTAATGTTATTTTTAAATGCAGCAGAAGAGCTCGCCTGTTGGAATTTACGGAGTTTGTTTCATGACACTGCAGCACGTACCGAGAAAGAGTTTTGTAAAAATTTAGTGTTACTTCTCGGTATCTCAATTTCTGGAACGTGTCGGAGTCGGAAGTAGATTAAACTGAGAACAAAGGTAAGAAGAAAAGTTGTGATTATGAAGGATATTAAATAGAAAAGTAAAGGTGTGCATATCCCGGCGAAGGCGAAATGGGAGCCATTTTAGTTAAGCTTGAAAATCGGAGACATGATCATACTTACGCAGCAGATCATAAATAAAGCGTATGGCGAGATTTTTGAGACGCTCAAGTTTATTCAGTAGCTCCTCAGTCATATCCAGAAAGCATACATCAGCGTAGTCGAAAATGGGTAGTAACTATGCAAGGTATGAATAGCATTAGGTAAATCGTTCAATTCACAATTTCGATATAGTTGTAAACCATCTGCACACAGATGGTAACGAGAAGAAATGGCGCGAGAAATGTTATTGATAAAAACCAGAGAAGAGAAGTGGTGAAAGAACGCCGCCTTTCAGGAACGCCAGCCGTAAAGTCCAATCACACCGATGAAGTGTCATTAGTTCTTACACCCTGGCCTTACAACCGAAGAGATATAAGCGAAACCAGTCTATGGCCGCAGGAGAAATGCTAACTGCGCGAAGAGTGCCTAGAATGTCAAAGTCAACAGAGTTCAATGCGCTACTAAAGTCAAGAAGTACCATTGCAGTAAGCCTGGTATTATCCATAGCGTGCCGAATGTCCTCTGTGACGTTCAGCAGCGCACGAACAGTGCTGTGAAAGGGGCGAAAACCGGACTGATAAGGACATAAAAGATTATACGAGTTAAGGTAGGAATAATAATGGGCGATAGTTTCAAGGAACACCTCCCAGGGCTGAAGCTTTTACTAACAGGTAGCCCTGCTAGGGATACAAACAATTATGAGAATATATGTACTATAACCATTAATTGGATCTATATTGTTCATATAACAAAAATATTAATACTCCGAATATTGCAAAATGTTTAATAATTAGTACTTCATCTCTTAACATTATCGACAGCTTCCCAACACTATCACTCAACTTATGACAAGTGGGGGAAGGAGGGGCAAGACGGGGTTGCGGGCAAGATATACCGGGGTACCCCTCTTAAATAAGAAACCAATTGACCAATCTCAATCTTTTTTGCACCTGACAGTGCGCCGGAATATCAGTTATTAGTTAGCAAAGTCACTGGATGACAATACTACATTGTTTAGTTGTCAAATGAAAAAATATATTTTTGGCGGTTTCCTTAGCATTTTTTTACATTACTTGGAACGTGTTAGCTCTGGAAATAACATTATTTTAAATTATAAATAAATTTAGTCATATTTATCAACGATTACGCTTGCAGGTAAGCACTTATTTATGTGTGTGTGTGAGACCATTGTGTTGAGAGGTAACATTTTTAATGCAATCGGGCATGAGAGGGCAAGACGGGGTATGGGTATATCTTGCCCGCATTAAAATATTTTTACGGATTATTTTGCTATGTCAGTTAAAGTGTAATGATTTGTAAGACACTATCGATGATTTTTTGTTGTAGGATAGTAAACATCTATCTAAAAGAAAAACAAATAGAAAAATTGACCAGTAGAGTCTGTGATACAAGGAAAAATAGCTGAGATCAGCTGCAATTAAAATGAAGGTTAGGTTAGGTCAGTTAGGTCCTAAATTACTAGTTTTTTTCCTATGATGAAGAGAAAGAGTTACGTGATTATAGATGAGATATGACATAACAATATCTGAGACCCATCCTGCATTGTCCTCACCCACTCAGTAAAGAATAGATCTGGCTAACACACCGGATTTATCTATAACTTTACTATTGCGACTGAGATTTGGTCGGTGGTTAACAAAAAAAAAGAGTGAAAATTGAAGTGAAAAAAAAGTATCGAGGATTAGCTCATCAATAAACAGTAGCAATAGTGAAGTAGAAAATACACCATGTTTGTATTGTGAAGGTTGTTATTTGGAGTCAAATGTAGGCTGAGCTGCATGTTCTGCGTGCGGAAAATAGGCTCAATGTAGCTGTGCTGGGGTAGATAACAAAGATGAAGATGCGAATTTTGTCAGCAAAAATTATTAATTCAATGATTTTGGCTAACCTCATCTTGCCCTTTAGGGTACCCCATCTTACCCGAGGGAGGGGCAAGATGGGAAGATCTGACTTTTTCTACTTTTAGTTTTATTTTTATTTAATTATGTAACATATGTTTCTCATTACACTGAATTATGAAAGACAGATAACCAAAGATGATTATTAAAATAAAAAATATAATATAAACACGACTTTTCTAACTTTTATTGACCTTCAAACGTTAAGTACCCCGTCTTGCCCCCCCTTCCCCTGCGTACGTAATATCACGGGGACGGCGCTACCGGAACGTCATTGAATTAATTGTCATTTGGTTGACATTGTGCCGCACGTAAAATCACGGTGATGGCGTTCGTGGATCATCTACACTAGTGACGTTACTAGATAAATAATTTATTTATATTTCTTTGTTGATTATAACAAAATATTTTAATTAACCTTATTGGTTTTGAATAAATTAACTGTAAAAAAATATAAAAAATGCATTAAACGCTTAGTTAATCATTCAATTTTGTAAATTTAGGATTTCTATTAACTTAGCATCAACATAAACTTCCTAAGCGGTACAACACTACTCTACGTAAAATCACGGCTTTGGCGTTACAGGTAGGATGTTGTATGTATCGTTCACTGAAAATTTTCAATTATTTCCTATAATGAGTTAAAAATTCGTATTAAGTACTATCAAAAGTAAAGTAGTAACAGCTACATATTCATAATTAATAAGCAAAGTCAGTTATATTTTAAAGTTTTTTAAGTAGAGCTGCATTTCGTAATATTACGTGCGTGGCGCGTGGTGTATGATTTGTCGGACCCGTAATATCACGGCGACGGCGGTTAAAGGATTAATATATTTCTTAAAATTATTAACTGCATTATTATTAGACTCTCTCTTTATAAAACAATTTACGTCAAAAATATATTTTTTTATAAAACCATTTCGTAATTAATAACTTTTGTGTGCGCGATGCTATTTTGAACTGACAAACCAATAGCGAGCCGGAAAGCATGCGGCGCGTGCCTCGCCGTCCCGCGCCCCGCGTCTTACCACCAAATTGTCCGATAAATCGCCTCTGCGCAACTTGACAGCCAGCGTTCTTTTTACATGACGCGAATTATATGTATTAAAAGTTATATGTATAATATGTGAATTGTATCAACTATCTGGTATCCATAACACAAGCCTCATAGTTAATCATGGAACCAGATGTTGCTGTGTTAATGTTCCAACATATTTATTATTTATATTTATTTTTGTTAAGTTATTTCAAAGACAAAGTCTGACTTCTAAGTTCCACTACTTGTGATATATATTAATAAGTAAGTAGACAGAACCCCGGGCAAGAGCTAATATTGCACAAATGCTAACAATAAGCTATATTTATATGAAAGATCACAAAGGCGCGATATAAAGGCACATTTAAGTTGCTTCGCTTTTGTGACACACTGACAATACGTGATGGAATAACAAAGAATATTATGAGTCCCCTCTTGCGAATGAGCGAACGCCTTAATGTGTGAAGTACAAAATGTTTCTTTGAAAAGATAGCTCGCGGATCGAGGGAAAGACAATGCTAAAATCTGCGCACATTTAATATTTTTATAGAACTTATGTTGTTTTGTAAAAAATGAATTTTAATAACTTTAAAATATGGATATAATTTACCGGTGATTGAAAAATCGGCTCACAGTTTATGCTATTATTGGAGCTTCTAAAGCCACTTCCGAAGTATTACTTAAGAATTAAGATCATCGAAATTATATTTACTTCTATATTTTTACCATCTTTTACACATGTTATTCCAAACAATTTTAGGTTTCTTCATTAATCCCCTAAATTAAGCATGAACATTTTTTTTATTTTAACAATATTAAAGGAAAAATTAAAAAAATAATTAGTCTTCAACTAATATATCCGGACATAATAATACCTACCTTTGGCTTAGTATTACTAACTGGTGGCTCAGGTGGTTTTTCCTCTTGCATTATAGGCGGCTTGTAAAAAAATTCTAGTATAAAGACTTTGCTAGTCATTACAAATACATAAAAAAGTGTCTGTTTTTAATTTCAAATTAACAGGTTTTCACTAAATGCATATGAAAGTATATACGGTACTACTTACATCAAAAATCAATTTTTAAAATTTTGTCCGTCGGTATGTCTGTATGTTTGTTTAGCCTAATCTCTGAAACGGCTGGACCGAATATGACGGGACTCTTACTCGCAGATAGCTAATGTTATAAGGAGTAATTCAAGCTACTGTTACTTTATTAGAAACAAAATAAAAACTGAATTTATTTTAACGTTCGTAAGTTAACCAATAAATTGTACGACAAAAAGACCAAGTCCCTACATTTATATAAAATTATCGAGTGTTCGCAAACCTTACAATGTTCAACAAACACGTCAATATGTCAAGCCTTGAAAGGGCAAGGTTTATTGTGATATATGACACTTACGATACACATTGTATTAATCATTATAATGTAAAACATAACTTTGTGGTAAAATATTACGAAAAGTATAGATAGAGGATACAAGTTCGATTCTTATACATTAATATCATATATTAGGTATACTTATTTTAAATTAAAACGGATTTATGTAACAGTAGTCTAAAAGCAATGATATATAAAAACTCAAGATAAACGAATAGCGTCTCAAAACTGTCCTCAAAAAGAAAAGCGCAATTTGAAATTGCATTGCGCTTTTAAAATTTCTTTTATTCATTGCCTTTCGAATGGCAAAACACACGTTGTATTGTTTAAAAAGTACTTTACGTGGTTTTCGTAAGTTCGAATTTATTCTTCAGTTTTACTTCAGTTACATTTCGATGCCACTTTTTGAGGAATTTTGTTTAGAAAATGGGTATGTATATAATTTTTTTAAATCGACGTTTAACAGTTTTTTTAAATATATCAATGTCTTATAAATAATATGTAGGTATTAAAAATGATGCACCTCAATCAATTCAGCTGAATATATTCAAAATTTTCAAAAAATTCACGAGGAAAAAAAAATATTTGCAAAAATTAAAGTAAGTAATATCATGTTGTCTTAAACTAGTTTTTACTTAATTTAATTTAATTTTTATATTTTTTTCATCAGAGGTTAAAATTATTTTACAAACTTTCTCATATTATAATTAGTATGCAAAGTATAGAAATAGGTATTTAAAATACTTACAGCAGTGGCTAAGGGATCCACATTTTCTGTCGATGGAGATTTAGGTGCCTCTGGTTCCACTGGCTAAGAAGAAAAAAAAACAAAAAATAAGTAATTAACTACTGTATTATCGTAACGCATTTCGCTTAGTGTTATTATATAGAAAAGGTTATGACATTTCAGATTTATTTTCTACGGATTGCTTTATTTCCTATAATACCTATTACAATGAACATTTTATTATTATTTACGAACTAAAATGGTCCCTTAATTTCGCAGTGTCTCAGACACAACGAATTCTAAAGATTTTATTGCAAAACTAACGCAACTATAGTAGTACCAAAATACATATACCTACTTATCAAGATATTAATAAATAATTATTTAATTTTTACAAACTAATGTAAAACATATTTTGCATATGAATGTATGTACGTGTATGACGTATATTGTATATTATATAAATAACTTAGCAACACTACATAATATTAATTTAACAAATACTTTAAAAAAATGAAATAATTATAATTTATAGTAGCTAAAAATAAGATAATAATATTGCCATATTTATAATATAATTCAAAATTTAAATGTTTAGAATTAAAATTTATAAATTTAAGGTACTGCCACCTTGAAATTTTTGTAAATTGTGGGTAAGTACTGTCTGTAACAAGTATATAACCCCCTGAGACGTCTAATACCTTAGTCTCTCCCGTGACCATGATTGCTGTAAAGCATTCGAAGCGTCGGGAACCAAAAATCATAATAAATCCGCGACAAAATCCGAAAACATAGTTTCATTTATAATACCTTAGGAATTTTCTTAATAACAACTGGAGGTGGTGCGTCGTTACTTTCTGACGGTACATAGAACATTTGAGGGTCTAGAGATCCATCTGGCTTTGGGATAGGTTTGATCTGAAAAAGAAAATTATGTTAGAAGTATTCATCCTAACACTTTCTTAGATTAACGCAAATATGACATTTTAAATAAATAAATAAACATGTTGGGACAATAGATTATACATATTATTAAATCATGTCATGTTATAGCCGAGCCTAGATGTAATATAGCCTACAGCCTTCCTCGATAAACGGACTATCCAACACAAAAAGAATTTTTCAATTCGGACAAGTAGTTTCTGATTTTAGCGCGTTCAACTAAACAAACAAACTCTTCAGCTTTATAATATTAGTATAGATAACAAACAAAAATAAATATATTATACAAACCTTAATAGTAATCCTCGGGTGTGGCAGATTTGGGTTTTCTATATCTTGAGTTTTCTTCTTCCTTTTGTGCTTGTGCGATTTCGATGGCGACCGCAACAAATCCGGCGAATACCTGGACCTGTGTTTCTCCTTCCTTCGCTTTCTATTCGCTTTGTACATAGCTATATCTGACGATAGATTCGCTAAAGTGCTTTCTATCGAACTCTCTATCGCTTTACTATCGCGTTCCTTCGAATCGTTTAATAATGCTGAGAAAGATAGATTTTGGGAGTAGAAATTTGAGTCTTTGGGTGGAACGACGTTTGTAGAATCGTTTGAGTGCTCATTATGAGAATCGTTTGGACTATCTGCTACTATTGGCGTTATCGACATTAAAGGTGTATTGGTTAATATTGGAGAAGTAAACGCTCGTTTGTGGATCTTCTTTGTTGATATCTCACTCTCCCCGCCTGATGTTGAACAATATTCCTTCTTGGACTTGGCTTTTTTCTCCTTTTTGACTTTTGTCTCAGTACTTTCATTACCGTCACTGGTAAATTCGAAGGGTTTTATCGTCACTTTTATTGGTGAAATGTTTTCTGAGGAGACATTTAACTTGGGCTTTTCTATTTTGTGCGGTTTCTCCATTTTAGGTTTGGGCGGTGGAGAGTTTGGTACTGAACCAGGACTATGAGGCTCAGATATGATAGCACCATCTTTGCTGTAGCGTATTCGAGACCGTCGCGGCACTTTCTTTTCTAATACTTCAGGTTCTGAGTCTGACGTTTTGTCGCATTCGGAGCATTGCCTAAAACAATTCTTCCATTAAAGAACATTCAAACAGTAGATCAAGTTGTTATTTTATATCGAAATAAATAAAACAATCACAATCAAGAAACATAATTACAAAAAATACTTTTACGTCTATAATATGATTACAACTTGTTATACGGTGAAGGAAAACATTGTGAGGAAACCTGCATATCTGAGAGAACCTAGTAAGTTCGCGGAAGATATGTGAAATCCACCAACACGCACTGCACAGCGTGGTGGCCTATGGATCCCCTGGTATTGGTAGGTCAGTGGGAGGTGTACGTGAGGTAAGTGGGGGGTGATTGGGGGATGTTTGGGGTGAGAGTGGGGGGTGAGTGGGGGTGAGTGGGGGTGAGTGGGGGTGAGTGGGGGTGAGTGGGAGATGAGTGGGGGGGACAATAAGTGGGGGGGAAATTAGTGGGCGATCAGGAAGGTTGAGTGGGAGGTGAGTGGGAGGTGAGTGGGGATGAGTGGGGGCTGAGTGGGGGGTGATTGAAGGGTAGAGTAGGGGGCTATTGGGGGTAGAGTGGGGAGTGAGTGGATGGTGAGTGTGGTGTTAGCACTCACCAGCCGTACAGCTTGCTCTTCTTGGGCGGGCGCTGCAGCGGCGGGCGCAGGCAGTGCAGGTGGTAGTGGTGGCGGCACGTGTCGCACGCCGCCATCAGGTGGCGCTCGCTGCGGCGCCCGCACACCGCGCACTCGCGCGCCGCCAGCGCCTCCAGCGCGCCCGTCGCTGTCACACACACCAACACACACGCGAGGTTACATTTATATAGGTACATTATACGAGTTAATATATAATACTGATTGTAATGGTTACACACGAGGTTGCATTTATACACATTATATATGGGTTTTTTTCACATTATCCATTTTAATGGTATAGAGGTGAAATTGTGTATTTCTTTGTCCTTTTTTTTACATTAAATTCGGAGTGATGGATTACCGTGAAGTGTGAACGTGAAACGTGAAGTGTGGACAGTGGTAGCACAGCGGTACCGCGCTCGCTTGGATAACCGAGTGATGCGGGTTCAAATCCGGGTCTCACACGTCTGATATTTTCATGTGCAAATCATTTATATCATGATTACCACTTGTATTACAGTGAAGGAAAACATCGTGAGGAAACCTGCATGTCTAAGAAAACCTAACAAGTTTTCGAAAGACATGTGAAGTCCGCCAACACTTACTAGGCCAGCGCGGTGGACTATGGCCTGATCCCCCTCGTACTGAGGGAGGCCCGTGCCCAGCAGTGGGACGTTAATAAGGGCTGATGATGATCCATTCTAATGGTATAGAGGTGAAATTGTGTATTTCTTTGTCCTTTTTTCACATTAAAATCGGATTGACGGTTTAATGTGAAGTGTGAACGTGAAAATAACACAACTCACAACAAAACATAATATAATCAAATTCGGAATCGAATCTGTACATACAATATTTTTTGGAAAATCTTATTGAAACGATATTTTATTGCCTATAAAGAGGCCGAAGCGTATATAATCATTTCACACTTGAAATTTAAGGATTTATAAAAAACACAACCAAAAAATCGCTCAAATGAAGTCCATCCTATTCAAAAGTCGTTTAAAATAATAAGAAACCAATAAACACCCACCTTCTAACGAAGTAGACAACACTTTCCCGTGGCGAGCGTCCGGGTTGTCGCTAAGAGGAAAACCAACGCCCATCTTAAGTGCAGCCGCGGTGGGCACGGACCTGACGCCCACACACTATACTATGTATACACCTCACCTTTTCTTATTTATTTACATATGTATTGTGCTATTTCAATTTTTATTATCGTTTACTTAAAAAAATATCTTATTCTTTGCAGTTTTTGATATTGATTTATTTGAAACTTTGTTCTTATTGATATTGAAATTGCACAATAAACATCAAATAAGAAATAGGTAGTGTGTATAAATTAGTAACTTTGATCACAAGAATTCCAATCAATAAACCGAACGGAAAACATTAAATTTACTATATTTAAATACTATTTTTAATATATATAATGTATTTATATATATATAGTTCTCACTTGTCTGCCAGTTAAATTAGATATTAATTCAAATAACATGAAGTATCAAAAATTCGATGATAAACGGGGTTTTACGAATTTAAAAATTGAAGCAAGGACCAATACAGTAACTGGTACTGTTTTATCTACTATAGGATACTAATGGTTAATATATAATATTATATATTATATACATGTTAATGGAGGGGACTATATTATGTCAAATGTAACTTTAATGCTAATATTCTAAATTTAAATTAAGCATGAAGCTTTCATAGTCATATAGTAGCTTGTAACATCACTAAAATAATGTAGTAAAAAATGGTAAATATTTATTTTGTTTTACATCATATAACTTAGAATTGTATATATTAATTGTGTACATACAAATATACAAGAAAATAAAATCAATAAAAAAGCTAAAGCTAAATAAAATAAATAAATAAAACTAAAGAGTCAGTTTATATTTGGTCAGTCTGTTTGTTCTGGCTATTCTTGATCCCAGCTAAATGTATTTAAATGGGACTTTTTATTATTATTAAGCTATTTTTACTGACATATAGCAGATGTTATATAAAGTATCATAAATAAACTTTTATTATGATAAATAAAATCTATGATTGTAACAACACTTGAATGCATTGCAAATAAAAAAAAATAAAAAAAACTGGTGTCGTGGGACACCGGATAGAAACGAAGTTCCTTATTATAAAAATATTAATTTTACACGCGCACACTAACAACAGCTATAGCAAAAAGTGTCGTTACAACTTTTGGTCTTAATTTTTTCCGTCTAGCCCCTTTTCACAACGCGCGATAAGAAACTTCTTTCCAAAAATTAAAAAAAATAAACCAATTAATTGCATACCGTTTGTGCAACTGTTGCGGCGTGACTTTAGGGGTGGATCTCGCAGGCGCGGGCGCTAGTAACGGCTTGTCTTCCATAATGGCCGGTATCATTTTTTTGGGCGATATTGCTATTAAAGCATCGTATATCTTTTGTAGGCCTTGTTTCGTTGTTGAGAGCTCTGCTAGAACCTCCGTGTTTTCTTTTGACGCCTAAAGAAAAAAGTTATGTTTCAAATATTGAAAATAAATTATATCAAGATTTAATAGGTTTAATGACTTCAAAACAATATCTTAAATATTGTATTTTAATTTAAGTGAGTAAAGTAAAATAGAATAGTTGTTGCTCAGATCTATGTTAAGAAGTTGGGATAATTTTGATCATCACACATCAACAATGTATGTTACATTAGAATTAGGAATTTCATCTTCAAGAATACCATTACACTATTATGTTACATTGAATTTATATTATAAATACCTCATCATATTCAATCCTAAGTCTCTCATCATCCACAACAAGCTTCTCATTCTCCTTGGTGAGACGTTCCAACGACTTCCTTAGTGATGTGACACGAGTGTTTCTTTCTAAGTAGTATCCAACGAATTCTACAGAAAACGCCGGCGGGACGTGCCAGCGTCGCGATACATCCTTTAGTGCTGCCATCTGGAATAAAAGTTCCATAGTGTCATGTACATAATATTGTTTTTATTTATAATATTTAATAACAATCGTAAAAAAATAAATTAAGAGTACACCAGACCAAATGAATGTATAGAATTGATTACTTTAACGTTTATAATATTAATTCTTACATGGTCATAATAACTTGTTTTTTTTACCCTCTTATGAATGAAAAAGGTCAAGCCAAAAACACTTTATTACTAATCAAGTTTAATTAACTGTTTGGCATTCTACAAAGTTCCTATCTCTTACAATATCACTTAAAAATTATAGCTTTCATGTTAAATTAAAAAAAGTGGCAAAATTGGACCAATTTACTTGTATATTATAATAAATAAATAACCTGTGCATCTTGAAACTCTAGAGCGTGTGTGTCGACTCCCATACATTCCGCTTTTCTTTGGAACTTCCTCATAGCCGAAGCACTGCTGTACACCATCCGCGCCATTTTTTGTGTCGGGACTAAAATATAATTTACATTTAACGCTTCTTATATAAATATTATCAAAACAAAATATACTTTACTCAAATAGATTTTAGAAGCATTTTTAAATAGTTATTTTTTGTTTTTCAAAGAAATGTCAAAATGTAGGTTATATCATTGGCTGCGACATAGTTCTACTGAGAAGAAAAAGAGAGGAACTCAAAAGTAACTTGTTTAGCTGACAGTTTTTTTTTTTTATTTTGTCTTATGACATTTTCTTAACAACTTGACTTTGTCTTAACATGAGCTATCTACTTGCATATAGAATATATAATTTATCCACAAATTTACTACACATCATTTTCAGAAAATCAATGAATGGCCCTTAACTTACCCCACGGTGGATTTCGATTTTCCTTCTGCTGTGAATATTTCTTCCTATACTTGATCAATTTGCGTTGAATGCGCTTCTTTTCTTCTGTACTCAGATTATTTTGTAATTCCAATTTCCTGTTAATAAAATAATTACTTTTACTTTTATTTTTTATAACAACTACACTATCATCCATGAACTAAATGGTTCGTTGAAAATGGATCAGGAAATGGACTTACAAGTCTACACCATTTTTACTTTCCGATTATTTTATTATAAATTATTTTATTAACAGTGGATATTTCATTAGTAGATCCATCTTTAGAAACAATATTTATTTCTTTTCTTTAAAGAATATTACATAGAAGATACAAACCGCTTTTCAGTCCTCAACTGCAAAGCCAGCCAATTTCTTTTGCGTTTCTTCACTAACATCTTATCTGAGTGCAAGCGGCAGTGCGCATAGAACGGGTCCGCCTGTTCCGCTTCCTCTGAATGTGCCTCAGCTAACAACCCCTCTCTTTGACCGCTTATTTTTGAAAATAACAATATAGTTAATATTATGTATTTAAATATATTAACATACTTTACAATCTACAGTTTTTCTTGATTTTCTCTAAAACGGACAACTATCTCAAAGAAGATAAAGAAAACAGTTTAAAGTAGTAGTCCTAGAGAATAACCGAGCAAATCGTGAGTGCGTCGCTAGTCTGATATATTTAATATCATATAAACTATTCTAAAGCCCAGAAACCAATTTTTTCTGAGTCGCACGGTATAAGAACTAACGCCCGCTTCTCCCGTTTTGGCAACATTTTTCATTGATGCTCCACTTGTATAGGTTGTAGCGTGATATAATATAGCTTATTCTTCGAAACGGACTATACAATACAAACAGAATTTTTCAAATCGAACCAGTAGTTACTGAGATTTTATAATATTAGTATAGATAAAAAAAAATTCGTGTGTACAAAGTACACATGTCAGAAGTAAAACTTGAATTTAAATTAAGGCTAACTCTTCCCCGTCTCTGAGCGCCTGGTACTATGGACTTATTTTTCGTTTCATCGAGTTTGAAATCACAAAGATTCTAAAGAAGTTTCACTTCAAAAAAAACAAAAACAAACTCACCAAGTAACATGAAAGAACGTCTTGCACATGCCCGCGTCGCAGCCCACACACACACCAGTGCGAGCCAACGTGGCGTCACGACACAACGCACACGAACGCGCGCCCCACCGCGAGTACGCCATCTCGAACAGCGTCACGCCTGAGAGACGCTCTACCTGTTGTATATTTGGGTTATATTATTCACTAGTGAATTACACAGTTTATGGGTTTTCATTATACTTGCAAGGAACCCCGAGTCTTTTTCCAAAATAAAAGTAGCTTAATTATTTCTGATAACATTGGTGGAATATAGCCAATATTCCAGAAAACACATACATGATTAGAAAATTATTTTAATGTTTGTTACCTTCGGGTATCAGCCGAATGGGCCGGCACGCCCCTTATAGTACCACTCTCTCACAGAAGACCGGCGTGAAGTGGCAGCTATACTGTCGCGTTTCGTCCGGTAAGTAAGATTTCGGGAGGCCCAATCTCCTTACCGCCTCCCTCTCCCTCCCTCTCTCTTCCCTTCATCCTCCGTCTTCGTTCCCCCCTCCTCTTCCCTCCCTTCTCCTTCCCTCCTTTTCCTGAAAGGCCGGCAACGCATCTGCAAGCTTGGCTTGCAGATGTCCATGGGCGGAGGTGACCACTTCCCATCAGGTGAGCCTCCTGCCCGTTTGCCCTCTTTTTGCCATAAATAAAAATGGGACGCAATTCGGACTCACTTTTGTCCGTTTATTTTTTTCTAGTACTTGGCCAAATGTAGGTTGAGTTGAGTTCACATTTGTAAACTTTCTAGGTTCTCTATAATATGTAGGGTTCGAAAATATGTAGTTCGAAATTTAGAAAAAATCTAGATCCATCACAATAAATACAATAAGTTTATTTTTAAAATGTCTGCTTTACTAAAAAATAAAGTCATACCTCTGAAAATGCAACACCTGGCACATAAAGTGCGCACACTAGATGGACCCATGCACCAACTTCTGTCTCTTTAAATATGCCACCTGAAAAAAACAAAGCAATAAAAGTGTACATTTGTAAGGGAATATGTGAATGATTGACTTTAAATATTTTTTCTTATCATTAATGTATTAGGACTCATAATTGATAATACATAAGAACATATTATGATGGATTACTATAAAATTAAAAAATATATATAACAAACTTAACAATAGCTAGTTATTCACATTTAATGTAAAGTTTCGGTATCTTTTCATTATGTTAACATTCATATAATACTAAAAGAAAAAAGTTACCTTTATTTGGACATAGTTCACAATTCGGATCTGATACACCAGCTTTGCAGGCCTCGCAAAACCATGGCTCTGTTGAGGCTGAACTAACAGTACTCGATTCACTTGTAACATCTGAGACTCCATAGCAGCCTAGAAAAATAAGTATTTAAATTTTATTTTAAAACTAGCATTTCCCGCGGCTTCGCACGCGTTCTAAAGACCGGAAACCTTATTTTTCCTGAGTCACGTGTTGCACGCGGTATGGTACCTCGCAGAACTAACACCCGCCCTTCCCGTTTTTGCAACATTTTTCATTGATCCTCTCTCCTATTTACTCCTATCTTCTCTGCTCCTATTCATTGCAGCGTGATATAATATAGCCTATAGCCTTCCTTGATAAACGGACTATCCAACACAAAAAGAATTTTTCAATTCGGACCAGTAGTTTCTGAGATTAGTGTGTTCAACCAAACAAACAAACTCTTCAGCTTTATAATATTAATTTAGATTCCTGTAATATTAATTAGAAAAAGACAAGTCTTTTATTTGTCCTTGCTCCTTACTCAGCCATCACATTTTGATAAAATATAATAATTTAGATATAAACATAAATACAACTTTTAATGTTACCTTCGTGTACTGTAACTCCACAGCCATCACATTCAACAATCTCATTAAAATCATCACTTCTTGAACCAAGACAACCAGCACATATCATCACATTTGCTAATTCTGGAAACTAGAAACACAAAATAATAATATGAGGGCTTTATAATTTGAGATAAAATAAAAAAAATGAAATTTTTATCCTTTTCTTACAAGTGATGGATACCTTAAATTCTTGCTGCTTTGCTTTTTCAAGAAGATCTGTAACACTCATCTCTTCACCAAGTTTATTTGTTGTGTGTTTGTATCCATCTTCACCGTCTGATTCTGATTGATCTTCAGAGCTTCCACTATTTGCATCTGCCTCTAAAAATTATAATAAAAAATGTTTTAATATAATTTTGTATTTTTGCTCCTCATATTCAAATACAAGGTAATACAATTATTTTAAAAAGTACATACTTTTATCATCATCAGAGTTTATAGAGTAGTCGTCGCTTTCTTCAGGGTGGTCTTCAATTCGAAAATCAGAATCGTCAGAACTCTCCCCTTCACCAAGATCGAAATCTAATAATGATTGCGGCTCCACTGGTTTAACTTTACGCTTTGCGGGTCCTCTACTTTCTAGAAATCAAATACATATTATCTTCAATAACACCGGCAAATAGATTTACACAAATATTCACAACATTATAAAAAGCTTACGATTATTCATGTTTAGACATAAAGATCATGTGTGGAGGAAGTTAATTATTGAATATATTACGCATTGTAAATAAAATGTAACACAAAACACAAAATACAGGTTTAATTATATTGTCTGCGCTGTGCAAAAAGCTATTACATTACTCTGAAACAGATGAATATGCTCTGAAAAATCAAAAATGACAAGTGACAACAATGATGATTGATGAATTAACAAAGATATTTTTTTATAGTACAGATCATAGATAGAATTTACGGGCGTTAATGTTTATGCTACGTCAAGTCAATTAATTGTTTCCATTGTTTAGTTACTTTTGTACATAAAATATGAAGTATTTGATCATATATTTTTTTTGTGTATATTATGTATATTGTATTTTTTTCCATATAAAAGTGTATACAAGCTCCATTTTCAAGTAGCTTCTCAGGTCGTCCGTCGTCGGACCGAATTTTTTAAGATCGAAAAGTTTGGGCCTCTTTAGTTACCTATTTATAAATGAACGTACATTTTTTGTATAATCTAATGTAGTGCAGTTTTTAGTTGGAAAAACAAATATCACTTTTAAAATGAACAACTATAATAAGAAAAATTCAATGTAACTCAGTATCAAATAAAAAAACATGAAAACACTTAAACAGCTACAAATATACTACATGTAATGTTATACTTACGGTTACCTAACTTGTACACAATATTGTTAATATTACAAGCTTTCCTCATACCTGTGAAAAATATTACAATAATTCTAGCCTCGAATGGAAATCTATCATGCTTTGCATAAAGATATTACCATGAAATTAGTTGCTACGCGAAGGTTCACAAGTCATGCTATTTCATTAGAAGCTCCCAAAAAGCAAAATTCAATGTTTACGTGGAACGCGCCGGTGGGATTCAGCTTTTAGCTATTGTAAAAATCGGTAAACTTTAACTTTAAGCAACAAAATGGCTACGTCTGGCACATCACTAATCACTTAGAAATTGACATTAGCAAATATAATGACAGATGACAGTTAAAGATAGGTATATAATTTTCTTAGCAGCAGATCATTCGAAAACCAGATTTATACAATTTAGTTTAAAAAAAAATGCTGGGTCGCAGCATTCTCTCGAGGGCTCTATTGCTGAGGACTTTAAAAAATGCCTCGAATACAAAACAAGCAACTAGAAATGGAAGCCATGGGTAAGCACCACTAATATCTGGATTACTTGTTATGTCATTTGTTGGGTTAAAATACATTTTTATTTTTTCTAGAAACGATTTTATCAATAAAATTTAATAATTTATTATTAACGTTTTCACTACAGCTCAAAAGGCTTTAAAATCACTATATTATTAAATTGTATTTATTTCAAAGACCACTTGATTATTCTTTATTAGTTAAGGTATACAATATTATTCGTAAAAAATCAGAAAAGGTTGCCTAACCTACACCCCAAATAAAATTTGTTGTTTGATTTAATACCTGCTTTTTTACTGTAGAGTTTGGTCATACCGAGTACCACCACCTATGCCCTCGAAGAAGTCAATCTATTTAGCTGAAGTTCTTGGCGGAATTTGTTGGTGGTGGATTCTTTACCATATTGCTACAGAACCTGAACACATCTATGTGAGTTAGATTGGCTTTGGTTTGATTTTGCAATTAAGAATTGATTGCTAGAAAATAGTCCCAATTTTTAAACAGATTTTGGTCATTGATTCTAAAATGAAAACGTTTCTGGTGTATGGTTTTAGTTATATATATTATTATTTATTATTGTATTTAGAATATTTTTCAAACCAATTACCTATTTTTACTTTTACAGGGTGAATGGCCTTATATTGATCCAAGCACCTGGACTGATGAAGAACTTGGTATCCCACCTGATTCAGCTGGTCCATTGAAAAATTAATACTTAAAATATTTATTTAAATCAGAATGAGTGTAGTTTATGTTAAAATGTAAATAAATCACATTACCAAAATATTTTAGTATTATTGTGTTATTATTCAAAAAAAATTATTTTAGCATTTTTTATAATTAGTTCAAATAGTTGTCAATAGTGTTTATTTTGGCCTATATTAATAATTAAATCCATTATAAATTTATTTTTTAAATATACTATACAGCTTTTCATTTTTCACAGCTTTACACTAAATACATATGAAACAACAAAATACCAATTTTTCCGGGTAATCTCTGAAACGGCTGGACTGATTTTGACTTTCACTCGCAGATAGCTAATGTTATAAGGCGTAACTCAGGCTACTTTTTAACTGACTTCAAAAAAGGAGGAGGTAATTATTTAGAAATTAGTATAATATATAAATCTTCTGTGCGTGTTTATGTAATTAAAGTCTTGCTTAACGGTTGGACCGATTTTTATGAAATTTTTTAGAGACTAAGGTCTCCCGTGATCATGATTGCTGTTGAGCGTATTCGGTAGTAGTAAATATTCGAAACGTCTGGAACCAAAAACCAAAATAAACCCGCGACAAAATCTGAAAAGATAGTTTCATTTACAATGTTAAATATTCGCGTAAGCCCAAGAGAGTGTTCTGAAAAGCTGTTAATTTGAAATTAAAAACGGACACTTCAATTTTATTTTAATAGGGTAGGGGAAAAAGTTTCTTCGCATTTTTTAAGAAAATTCAAAACATTTTTTAATATAGTTTATATACTTTTAACTAAAGTATGTAGGTACCATACTGTTCGATTAACCATTTTGTAGGTAGGGACATGATATGATGCCATAGAAATTTTTGGGCTTCTGATCAAAAACCGCGACAAGTAGTTTTGGCAGTCCTCTCGTGATGTTAACCTGACACTGCCTAAAGAATTCTGAAGGGACTGAAACAGGTGGAAATCTGAAGGTGTAAGGTCAGGACTATACGGCGGATGCATTAACACCTCCCAGCCAAACTCTCTTAATTTTTGCTGATTGGCTTTAGATGTGTGAGGTCTAGCGTTATCCTGATGAAAAACCACACTCATTCTATTAATTAATTCCGACCGCTTTCTTTCAACTTCTTGCCTTAATCTTGACCACGACCTTTTTCGACAGATTAAACCATGGGCGAGCTTTGCCACCAACGGGTACATCAGAGAATGGGATAAAATATTCCATCGCTTGATGTACATGTACAATGTCCCTGTCAGAACTGGATGAAATTAATATGGGACCAAACGAGAAGCATAAGCTTTCAAATAAAAAACAGGTCATCAAAATTCGTGCATCCATTTGAGAGTTCTGAGGTAACACACATAAAAAAAAATGCAGACGAATTGAGGTACCTCATCCGTTTTGAAGTCGGTTGAAAATTATCAGGAACACTCAATTCTTTTAAAGAGTATATTTAATAAATAAAATTTCTACCTCCTTTGAAATCGGTTAAAAAGTAACCTAAGTTACGCCTTGTAACATAAGCTATCTGCGAATTAAAATCCCGTCCAAATCGGTCCAGCCGTTTTAGAGATTAGCTGGAACAAACAGACAGACAGACAAAAATTTTAATAATTGTTGTAAATAATTTGAAATTAAAAACAAACACTTTATTTTATTTATACGAATATATACAAGAATATAATTAAAATCATAGCGGGAAGTTAAAAAACCCTAGTACATAGGTATAATTCCGAGCATATAGTGTGTCTCAGCCTTATATAGCCCGCTGGTGACAGTATTTTGTTTATGTTTGACCATATTTTGTTAAAATATTTGAATATGTAAGAGTGATACCTTTTTGGAAAGGGTATTAGACGCACTACTTGAGATAATTATTGTTATTTTTATATTATATAGTATGTAGAACAAAAAAGTCAGAAAAACTAAAGTGATATCACTGTGTGAATGGGAACTGTTGTACTAATTTTCATATTTCTCAGCATTGGTGAATGATATCGTTATGATTTTTGTTTATTTTAATAGAATATTAGACTACTTATGTTGTTATACTTTTATTTCAAGCCTAAAAGTGGTATTTGTGCAAATATGGCTTGTTAAACTTAACATAAGTTATGACGCACGGTGCCAGATCGTTGTTGAAAATCAAAGAGTTGTAAATAAATATTTTTGTATGTACAAGTGTATATTTTTATTTCTCATCTTATTTTCTATTATATAAGTAGCGTAAATTTGAATTAATTGAACCATATGCAATATACTCTATGACCATATGCCATCTGTCAAGAATATCAAAAAGTGAATAAATTCGTGATAACCTGGCAACATTATGATTTATGTATTTTGGCTGCAAGTGTAATGTTGTTGTTTACTATAAACTGTATCATACGGTATTTGGGGGCCAATAGCAAAAAAAAAACACGGTACATGGCTTAAATCGTTGCCGTATTCTAAAACACAGGGCAACAGCTAGTCCATAACGAAATTTCATATAATCTATAATACCGTTCAATTAATTGACTTTACTCTTTATGTTTAGTCGATTAATGAATTCATTCGGAAGTCAAAATAATGTAAACCAACCAAACAAATGTTGGATTAGCTCAAAATACGATTTGAAGAAAGAATAAATTATTTTATAACAAAAATGAAAACCGAAGTCAAAACGTTACAAATCGAAACTAAAAAGAAAAAAAAATAATTTTAATTACTTTGTTATTGTTGGAGTCGGTGCCAGCCAAGAAGAAAAGTTTTATTTTGCCTTTGCAATGAACAATTGATTTGTAAATATAATCAAAATAAAAGTATACCCTACCGAAGAAAACAAAATTGTAATAGGCTAACATTTGACGCAGAAATTAATTAACAAACAGAAAAAGAACCGTTGAGGAATTGTACCTTCTATCATCAGCTCGTCCATATGAGATGATGATTTTCAGACGCAAGTGCTTGAACATCTTTAGAAAATATACCAAAAACATAATAGGTGCCTATAAAATTTGAGAGTTGCCCTCGATTTCCCACTTGGTGACAATGGGACCCCCTCGGAGCTAGACCCTGCTGAACAAAAGAAAAATTTTTGAAATCGGCTGACAGACGATGGAGAAATCGGTGAACATAATATATTTATATAAGTATATAAGGAACCCTGGTTATTAGCCACTATAACTAAAGGTACAATACACAATTATTAGGAACAGAAGTCGAAGAAGTTTTTGACCTTCAAACACGGCAATCTGACATCGGAAACATGGCAACTGTTTTTTTTAATGGCAACCCTGTACTATATCTAGTAATTCTAGTATCTACTATCTGTTTCTGTGCTTCTGCCAGCGTTGCCAGAATGTTACTTTTGTAACATTTTACGTTACTTTTCACTACCTCATGTTACCTACATGTTACACGACTCAAAATGTTACTTTTACGTTACTTTAAGGAAGTAGCAAAAATATTTTTTTTCATTAACCAAAATTAGTCATGAAACGGAACGCATCTCGTTTCGGAACGGAATTTCGTTTGTTGTATTGGCGCACATGTCACGTAATGTTGTTTTTAAATTTATCCCCAATAGGGAAAGGCAAAGGACTATAGTCCATACATCCTATGTCACTTAAATGTCATAGTGTGCTTTCCAATTAATACAAAAAGTGACGCAGTGTAACGCAGTGCTCGATAAAGCGCTTTCCATCAACGACACTGTTGAACACAGCCGTACACTGTTTGACACTCGAAAAAGTGGTGTAATGTCAAAGATTTTATAGTACCGTAAGAACTACTGACTGATGATATTTTATATTATTAATTATAAGCATCCTAGTATTATTGAAATATTTTTTACTTTTGTTTCGACTATAATTTTATTGAAATACGTACAAATTATAATAAAAATATAAGTGAATTACAGTGATTGTTTTATTTTTATAGCCAAAAATTATTTACAATTTTTGAGTTGGTTTTTTAAACATTATATTTAATTACAACTGAATAGCCAACTTTCTTCATTTTCATAACATTAATTGATGAATTAAAAAAAAGGTAATTATTAACGTTACTTACTTTTAAATTATAGTTGGTTCAAATAATTAACAAAAGTAGTATTATTACAAAACAATTATTTATTTGCCCGCAAATTGTCAAAGTTCTTTAACTTATTGGAAGGTTATGTTTATAAATTATTGAGCCAAGACTTTGTCAAGGAACTTGCATTTAGGTATACAACGCCCATAATTTTGCGATATTGATGCGCTCTAGTGTTATTTCGAGACAACTAGCTGTTTCATTTAAACTTTTACACAGGGTTTGGCAGTGTTTCACAATGTAACGCAGAGTCTCTCTGTGTTAAGTAAATGGAAAGCAAGCATAGTCAGTCTCAGTTCGATTCATGGTTGCCATTTACACGGCAATTGCCGTGTTAAACGGTATTTGGGGGCCATTACCAGAAAAACACGGTATACGGCAGAACAATCGTTGTCGTATCCTGAAACACGGCAATCAGCGCACACGCACAACACACGCGCATTAAGCTGCGGGTAACAGCTAGTCTATAACTAAATTTAATATGATCTATAACACCATTCAACTGATTAACTTTACTATTTATGTTTAGTCGATAAATAATTTTATATAACTATTATAGGAAGTCAAACTAATTTTAAACCAACCAAACAAATGTTAGATCAAAATACGATTTAAAGAAAGAAAAAGTAGAAGAAATAAGTTTTAGTGGTATCAGACAGTTATATTATGGTTATAATTTTTACCAAAGTTGTTCAAATAATTTTTTTTAATCTAATATATTTTAATAAATTATCTAGGGAACCCTGGTTTTTCACCACTAAAAGTATAGGAACAATTTACAATTAGGTACAAAAGTCTACATTTTCGTTACATTTGTATGAGACACGGCAATTTTTTAACTTTTACCATAACACACGGCAATCTGACACCGGCAACACGGCAAAATAAAATAATGTTACTTTTTTGTGAAAATGTTACTTTTTGTGCTGTCTCGTGTTACTTTTCACTATCTGCCACTGGCAACACTGGCTTCTGCCCTCTGTGAGTCTGTGGAGTTGTGATTTGACGTGAATTGAATACCTAATACCTATATTTTCGTAGTCGCCCTCGTTCGATTAAAATTTTATTTACAAAGTTATTTTTTACTCCTGAAGTTATTAAATAAAGACATTGTTAAATAGATGTGATGATGTGATTGTAAATATATATTTTTATAATGGAGACGATCGCAAATCAAAAGGGTAAGTAATCGTCATCAGTAATAGTAATGCTTACTTCTTGTTTGTATATGGGTAACTGTACCTTACGACATGATTTAACTTGACGTACGACACCTGTTTTAATATTTTATATAGCAATTTGATTATCATTATATATAATTCAATGGTCATTCACTGGCCCTCTATGAAAGTATATATATTTTTATGTCATATTTTATAAAATTTATGGGGCTCTTATGCTATCAGACGATCCTTAGAAAAGGAGATGTATTCTTGTATTGTATATTGTATGAGTCATTTTCATGGCATTGTGATGTCATGTACATGCTTAAGCTAATAAACAAAACACTACATACATTTGTATAAGTTTGTTGAAGTAGTTTGTGAAAATCTAAGCCATCCAATTGATGAAGTATAAGTTATTTAATATTACACTGTATATTATAGTAGCTTCACTTAAAAATTAAGAATATCCATTATTTTATAAATTACATAGGAGGGATGGGTAAGATTACATTGTATATATTGTATCTTTGATAAATAACATAAGGATTATTTTTATCACAATGTAATAAACAAAGTGTACATAATTAAATGAACTAATGTTATCAATGTTTAATATATTGATTTATATAATTCACTTAAAGTCATATTATTTTAAATATGTTCTATGTTTAACCATGTCATTTCTGCTGTTATGATATCAGTAAATTTTCCTTACTATACATTTCCTTAATTTCTTTTTTGCATTTGCAATTGCAACAATATTACTGGAATTGTATTAGTCAATTGTTTCTTTCATTTGTAATATCTTTGAAATTCTCTAGATATTTCTTAATAATAAGTCTGTTAAATATTATTACTATAATACTAAAATGACTTAAATAAAGATTAGTCACCATTTAAACGAAACACAGCTTTCAATGTATAAGAAATACTAAGATTAATAATTAATAGTCATCTTTCTCACTATTTTTAAAGAGATAATGAAAATATTTCTATTTGTATATATTATACTAGTAAAAAAAAACTTACTTATGTTTTTCAAAACCACTACTAAAAAAACTTTCAGAGGTATGATGAGCAAAGGCACCTGTTAAAAGTGGAGCTCATACTATATAATATTGTCAATGTCATATTAAAATTTTAAAAGAAGATTACAGGAAAAATTGGCAATTAACTTCATAATTTCATGACCAATCATTTGTATGGCTCAGAACAAAATTATTATATTATATTCTTTTGCCTGTCTAACTACCTGTCATAATTTTTATATAAGTATTCTGAAATTTCTTTCTTTACTTTCAGTATCTTGTATAGTAAACTATGCATATGATGCTTCAGAGCCAGATGAGCTAACAGTACGGCCTGGAGATATTTTGAGAGATGTGGAAAGACTCTCTGGAGGTTGGTGGAAAGGAGAACTCAAGGGACGTAGAGGCATGTTCCCTGATAATTTTGTGTCGGTGTTAACAGAACATAATAATACAAGGTAAATTAGAAATATTTAACCATGTAGCAAATAGTCTTTATACAACTATGTTTTTGCACAATTCAAAATTAATATGTAATTTGTATCTTGAATCTTTTTTGTATTCAATTTATATTTCTATCACTTAAATTTTTGTAATAAGCCAATAATAAAATTTGTCTTTGCATTAAAGGGATTCCTGTGCTCAGTAATGTTAAAAAGTGCAGAATTATTATTATTATTATTATTATCTATATTCATATCTAACTGCTCCTATTTTGAACATAAAAAAAGGGTCTACCTCTGATCCTTTTAATAAACCTTCATGTGAATAAGGATTGGTTGTTTTGTTTCATAGTTGCTATCAAGAAACCTACTATTAGACTCTAGAATTATGAATTATTTTTAATTTTTGAGTTTTGTCATATCCTTAATCACTAGTTTTTAAATAATATATCTTTGATTAGTATAAAAGTTATGATTACTCATTTTATCTTATCTTTTAAGATAAGGCTTTTGATAGTGTCCACAATCTGTTACTCAAGCTTGTGTTTTTTTTAGTTGTGACATATACATATAACTTTAAAAGTATGAACCGTTATCTGTAAAAATACAATGTTTAATTATAAATGAAACTATATTTTCGGATTTTGTCGCGGATTTATTATGATTTTTGGTTCCCGACGTTTCGAATGCTTTACAGCAATCATGGTCACGGGAGAGACTAAGGTATTAGACGTCTCAGGGGGTTATATACTTGTTACAGACAGTGCCTACCCACAATTTTTTACAAATATTCAAAATGATAGACTATAAAATTATACATTTCAATTCTATACTTTTAAGATTTTAAAATTTTAAATTATATTATAAATATGGCAATATTATTAACTTATTTTTAGCTACTATAATTATAATTATTATAATTTTCTAATATTTGTTAAAATAATATTAAGTAGTGTTGCTATTATTAAAATATGTATAATGTGTTATATTAAAATATAAATTATTAAAGCAATATTAAACTTTCATATATTATAAATTAAAGATTAATAGTTAAAAACAACTTGAGTTTTGATAATTATTTTAAGTTAAATATTAAGCAACACCACTGCAAACTAAATCATTTTTAAATTTGATAATATAATATTAAACAAATCTAACTATGCTCAATCCACACAGACCTCTTTAAGTTCTTTTGAATTATAACTTTTAAACTATAAAATGAGTTAATGTCATTTAGTATGTCAGTTGGTATGTCCGTCTGAAGTTATTATAGGGATTTGAGACTATATTAAAGAGTTAAATTGTTGTCAGTCTGAAGCTACTACCGGTTCGGAATGCAACTGATACTGAGAAGAACCGGCAAGAAACTCAGCTCTTGCTTTTTTCAAAATAATATGTTTATGTCTGTAACAAGTATATAACCCCCTGAGACGTCTAATACCTTAGTCTCTCCCGTGACCATGATTGCTGTAAAGCATTCGAAACGTCGGGAACCAAAAATCATAATAAATCCGCGACAAAATCCGAAAATATAGTATTGGATCAGAAGTGAAATATCAATTAAAAAAAAATATTTTATTAACATAACCTTAACCAAATAATCACAAATAGATAAATTATCACTAGCACATTAGAGGAATTAAACAATGTAAAGAAACAATTCAACATAACTCAATACGAGACAAATAATAATTAACACTCACAAATCACGCCGATACACAGACCGACATAGCTACCGCACGCGGAGTTCGATGCAAAAGAATGAGAGCGACATCATAGATACGCCTGTTTATATAGGAATTATCCCTACTCCTTTTTACAGAAACCCTCTTGATATCCTACACGGCCTCTCCTGACTAGGCGTCGCCCACGACGGCATCTTGTAAATCTGGCAGGGCTAAAGTTGGTGCAGGGTCACTGTCGTCACTGCCAGGCATTTTTTCGTTGTTCTCAGAAGTGAATGGTGCGCTTCCTTCGTCAGTGACCTCGTCATGATCGAAAAAGGCAGCACATGTCTCCGGACACCATTCTCCACGCCAAGGCACCATATACTGGGCGGCAGCCTGCGTCGTTTTACCATGAGAACCACTTAACAAGCGTAGTTCGTATCGGCCGCTTGATAGTGTGCGGATGACCCTATAGGGGCCCCGCATGCCTGGATCTAGTTTACCTGTAGACTGAGAAGGTTTTATAACGAACACAAGATCATTGATATTAAAAACCCTTGGTGGACGCCTGCCTTGGTTTACGTAGGCGTCCTGTTGAGCTTGGTTTCGACGGAGCAACTCGGCGGCCCGAGTGCGCCGGAGCTCACGGCGTGCTTCGCGGTTTGAACAGGTATTCTCCACGGCCACGTCACGTACAAGCGCCTGTATAACCGGTGTCGCTGCCTCGCATCCAATTAGCAGGTTGAGAGCAGAAGCCTGTGTAGTTTTCTGTTTAGTTATGTTCAGGGTTAACTGTAACTTCCAGAGGGTGTCAGCCCACGTTTCTTCCTTATGATTGACTTCAATGCGAATCAAGTTCAGCACAGTACGAGCGTACCGTTCCACTTGACCATTTGCGTGGTGCATCTCCGGTGTGATGTAGTGAATCGAAGAACCTATCTCGTTAACAAAACTTACAAATTTAGAAGATTCAAACATTCTGCCTTTGTCGGTCACAATTAATTTAGGAACACCGAAGAGTGATATAGCGTTGCTAAAAACCCTGAGTAGTTCTTCTACGTCTTGTCTATAAATGGGATAGAGTAGGGTATACTTAGTGAAAGAATCTACGACTAAGAGTACGAATTTAAAGCCGTTAGATCTGGGAAGAGGACCTAGGGCATCTACATGGATAGTTGCGAAGGGAGTTTCAGGCTTGTCCCAAGATGTGATTTGTTGGTTAGGGGCTCTAGGGACTCTTTTCTTTGAAACGCAGATGAGACAGTGATCTATGTATTTTCTTATAAACTGTCTAAGGCCTGGAAACCAGAAGTGGCGAGTTATTAAGTCTAAAGTTTTATCATAGCCGAAATGACCATGTTCGTCATGAAAGACGCGAAGTAAACTAAGGCGGTAACCTTTGGGTATAAAACACAGTAGTCTAGACTCATCACCTACTGGGGAATATTTATAAAACAGAATACCATTTTGTTGCACGTACCTATTGGGGTCGAGATTACCTTCGTTAAGTTGGGTGATAAGTTTTTGAGTCTCATTGTCTGCCTCCTGTGCTATCTGAGCCCAATTGCGTGGTCGCGAGATGTTGTTTACTTCAATGGGGGGATTCCGGCTCAAGTAATCAGCGTGGGACATCATAGCCCCTTTCCTATATTCTATTTCAAAGGTAAAATCTTGAAGGTATACCCACCAACGGGCTACTCTCGGAAGGAGGTCTTTTTTACCTTTGGTGGCCTTAAGAGCATTACAATCGGTCACTATCTTGAATTGGATCCCAATTAAGTAGTGTCTAAAATGTTGTAAAGATTTCACTACCGCCAAGGTTTCCAGTTCATATGAATGATACCGATGCTCCGCACCTTGGGTCACTTTACTGAAGTAAGCAACTACCGTTTTATTACCTTTTTCATGAGTCTGTAGTAATACAGCTCCGTAGCCGACACTACTAGCGTCGGTGTGAACTTCCGTGGGAAGCTGGGGGTTAAAAATTGTCAAAACTGGTTCAGTAGTCAAGAGTTTTATTATGTCTTGACGAACGGCCTCTTGCTCAGTACCCCAATGGAAGGTGACACCTTTTTTGGTCAACTGAGAAATGCAGCGCGTTTTAACAGCGTAGCCTTCAATGTAGCGCCTAAAATAGCCAGCCAGTCCTAGGAACTGGCGAACTTGTTTTACGGTTTTCGGCACCGGTGAGTCTACAAGTGCTTTAATTTTACTAGGGCTCGGCCTGACCTGACCCCTACGTATAACCCTCCCTAAATACTCGATCTCTTCGGTTAAAAACGCGCATTTTTTAATATTAACTGAAAATCCGGCTGCTGTTAAGGTTGTAAGTACTTCGCGTAATAGATCAATTCCTTCACGCACCGTGGGGCTCATTAGAAGTACGTCGTCGATGTACACTAAGACATTACCTGTATCTATATGTTTGCGTAGTGTTTTATTTATTATTCGTTGGTAAACGATAGGCGAATTACTGAGTCCAAATGGCATCTTTAAATACTCGTAATGACCTTCCGGTGTGACGAAGGCGGTTTTGTGAATTGAATCTGAATGAACTTTGATCTGGTGAAAACCAGTGGCCATGTCAAGTGAGGTAAAGCGCGTTATTTCTTTACGTCCTAATCTATCAATATGATCATCTATTAGGGGAAGCGGGTACCTATCCTTAACTGTTATTTTATTCAACGCACGGTAGTCGACGCACATTCGGTCAGAGCCATCCTTCTTTTTGACTAGAATAATCGGACTGGAATATTCGGACTCCGACTCTCTAATGATCCCTTTTTGTAACAAATCGTTAACGATTTCTCTAACCTTCAATTTTTCGGCCTGAGAAAGTTTATAGGGTCTGTAGGTAATCGGGACGTCACTAGTTAGGTTGATACGCATCTCGCCGGTAGTGACAGTGGTCGTCGCCGTTCCCGAAATAAGAAACTTAGAAAAATCGTTTATAACCTCTCTGAGACTATTGAGCTCTTCGCCAACTATCGGCGTGTTAATTTTAATTTCGTTGGTCACCCGATTCGCGTCAGCGTTAGAGACAACGTTAATGGAACGCGTGAGATATTGTTTATCTTTGGTCCTTACGTATGTTATGCCTTCTCTATTTAAGATATCAGTACCGATTATGATTGGAAATGAGATACAGGTTGATCAAATCAAATCAAATCAAATCAAAATATTTTATTCAGCATAAAAATTGTTACAATTTCTTACTGAACGTCATGAGTCTACCACCAGTTCGGAAAGAAGAAACCTCTGACCTGAGAAGAACTGGCGAAAGAAACTCAGCGGGACTAATGTTTTTTTTATCTTAATCTCATTCTTTTTTTTTAAAATTAAATTGCATATTTACAATAATTCTATATGTTGAAATAGCCTGGCGGCGATCACATCATTCCCAAGGCGTACTGTCTTCTAAAAAATCGTTAATCGTATAATAACCCTTAGTACACAAACGTTCCTTCACAATTTTTTTAAATTTGGCAATAGAAGCTTTTTGAACGTTTTCTGGGATCCTGTTGTATAGGCGTATACATTGTCCATAAAAAGAATTACTAACTCGGCGTAAGCGAGTTACAGGCATTACAAGTTTATGTTTGCTCCTAGTATTAATGCTATGCATGTCGCAATTCTTGGGAAATTCGTGTATATTTTTATGAACATACATAACATTTTCGTACACGTATTGAGAAGCAACAGTCAATATTTTAATTTCTTTAAACTTTTCTCTTAATGATATTCTAGGGCCTAAACTATAAATAGCACGAATAGCTCTTTTCTGCAGGACAAAAATAGTATTAACAGTAGAAGCATTTCCCCATAATAAGATTCCATAGGACATAACACTATGAAAATAACTAAAATATACTATACGAGCTGTATCTACGTCTGTAATAAGTCTAATTTTTTTTACCGCGAACGCTGCAGAGCTGAGCCTTTTTGCTAGCCCCTCAATATGGAGATTCCACTGCAATTTCGAATCTATGATAATGCCTAGGAATTTAGTTGATGTTATTGGTTTTAACATTTCCCCTCCCAATACTACACCATTATCAACAAGTTTAACATTAGGTGTTGTAAATTTAATTAATTTAGTTTTTTGGTTATTTAATAATAAATTATTCGAATCAAACCAATAGACAACCTTTGAGAGAGCATCGTTTACATCGTCGTACATTAGTAAATTACGTTTCACCTTAAAAATAAGTGAAGTGTCATCTGCAAACAATACTATCTCATGTTTGTCCTGTACAAAGAATGGCAAATCATTTATGTAAATTAGGAAGAGAAATGGACCAAGAATAGAGCCTTGTGGAACACCCATATCTAACGGAGCCCCAGGAGATCTCTTACCATTTACATCAACCCTCTGAATTCTATTACTCAAATAGGAATTCAGGAGGCTGAGTGCCTTATTTCTAATTCCATAGTGATGTAGTTTCCTGATCAATGTCTCATGATGCACACAATCGAAGGCCTTGGATAAGTCACAGAATATCCCAAGAGCATCCTGTGACCTCTCCCAAGCCTCAAAAATATTTTTAACTAACTCAACACTAGCATCTGCTGTGGAGCGACCTTTCGTAAAACCAAACTGTTTCTTATGAAGTAGATTGTGTGCATTAAAATGCAATAACATTTGCCCGAGTATAATTTTTTCAAAAATTTTACTAAATGTTGGGAGTACCGAAATAGGTCTAAAATTATTAGGGTCTAGGGTACTACCTGATTTAAAAATAGGGATAACTTTACTGTGTTTCATTAGATCAGGGAACACACCATGTTTTATACAGCCATTAAATATAGTAGCTAGGTAAGGTGCAACAACATCTATTACCGAGCTAATAACTTTTACAGATATACCCCATAGATCAGCTGTTTTCTTGACGTCCAGGCTTCTGAAAGCTACCATTATATCTTTGGGGTTTACTTGTTTAAATTTAAATATAACATTACATTCTTTGACGTTTTTCTTTAACAAAAGTTCGGCAATGTCGGGAGACGAGTTTAGTGATTGCGTTGTTGAAAGTGGAATGTCAGTGAAAAATTTTTCAAACTCAGATGCAACTTCTCGGTCTGAGGTAATAAAATTATCATTAATATTTAACTTAAAATCGAAGCTGCGATCTGCGACTTTTCCACTTTCACAGGCAATTATGTTCCATGTCATTTTGATTTTATCATTAGCATTTTTTATTTTATCTTTAATATATAATGATTTTGCCATGGAACATACTCTTCTAAACAATTTTGAGTAGGCACTTACAAAAGAAGCAAACGATACATTATGATTATAGGCTCTTTCACTGTACAATTCGTATAGCCTTTGCCTGCTCTTGTATATGCCAGGAGTTGCCCATTCACCGAATGTCAAGAGACCCCCTGAATTGACTGTTTTAGAAGCAAATATTGTAGAAAACTCAGTTTTTACTAATTTAAATAAGGAGTTATATAAGAAGTTGGGGTCATTAGTGTAGGATAAATAGGGAAGTTTTGCCACAATATTACCTCTGAACTTCTCCATACGTGTAGTACTTATAGGTATAAAAGACTTTTTTAAATTATTTTTGTTGGCATTTAAAGAAAAAGAAAAAGAAGCAAACTGGCCACAATGGTCTGAGCTTAACTTATTAATAATAGCTTTAGAATTTGGTTTACAGTTTGTAAATATGTTATCTATACATGTAGCACTGGTAGCAGTGATCCTAGTTGGTTCAGTAAATAAGTTATGTAGGTTATATGATAGAAGCATAGATTTAAATCTGAGACTTGTATTACAATTATCTAATAAATTAATATTAAAATCCCCACATATAATAATACCCTTTTTAGAAATATTTAATTTTAACAAAACTTCTTCCAATACTTTCTCAAAGTACTCATATAACCCACTAGGAGGTCTGTATACGCATACAACAATGAAGTGCTCAAGCTCTACGCAGGCTAGTTCAATAGTTTGCTCAACAGAGAGGCTCACAATGTCTTTACGTTCTTTATACTTAAAAAGTTTATTTATAATTATTAAAGAGCCACCGCGTATAGCTTTTTCTCTGTTGAACATACTAGCTACCTGGTGACCGCTGAAGTTAAATATGGACTGGGAAATGCAAAGCCAGTGTTCTGTTAAACATAAAATATGAATATTTTCGCCATTCATAAATAACTCCAGTTCAAGATCCTTGCCTAACATGCCCTGTATATTTTGGTGCACCAGGTTTACACTATTTAATTTTTTACAAATGTGGGCATTTTTCACTAAATTATTATGACATTTATATGATTTGGTGTCATTACTTTTTAATATGCTAGAGGTATCCTCTGTTGTCTTAATAATTAATTTAAATTCTTATTTGGAACGGATTCCACATCACAAGATGTCATAATACAATTTTGCTCAATAGGAGCAGATGTCAAAGCAACCAGATTATTGGCTAGAATGGGATGGGACTACTACTAAATCTGCTTCAATAGCAATTTCACTAAATTCAAGAGTAAGAGTTACATAAGACCTAGCTATAATCTCATGGTTGCTTAAACCTTTCAGTACGCAATTCGCGGGCTTAGCATTACAAGAAAAGTGTTTCAAAGCATCAGAGAGACGTTAAGAGCACCGCTATCTATAAGGACGTCGACGGGAATGCCTTGTACCACCGCCGTGGTAATGTCGTTATTTACAGCGTCACGTACGCGCTCACTACAGAGATTTACGTTACGTTTATGTGGTCCCGACCTAGCTTTTGCAAAACAGTCATTCTCCGAATGGCCAGGTTTCTTGCAAAATGCGCAGTTAGTAACAGGAGACCTGGGCGGTTTAGATGTCGAAGGGCAATTATAACTTCGATGCCCTGGTTGGTTACAATTAAAGCATAACTGACTCGAAAGAGGTTGGCGATTGTTAAAAAATTTCTTAGGTCGTACTGTACGATTTTTTGACTTATGGGAGTTGTGGGTCGATGTCGATACTTCGCGGTTAGGTTTTTGATAAATCGAGAGGAACGAAACTATGGTTTCGGGAGAAAGGTCCGCGTTAGCTGCAGCAGCTCGTACTTGAGCGTCATTAATGCCGCGAATAACGATTAGAGTCATTAATTCTTCACTAAGTCCCTTAACTATGCGTAACCGTAGTAAAGCCCGCCGCGCATATTCGCAGTACGAGGAATATTTGTCGGAGGTGGTACTTAACACGTCATACAAAATACCTGCGTAGTCTAGCCGCCGGGGGCAGAGGGGTCTAAATTCGCGCTTAAAGCTACTCCACGATCTATCATTGGTAACCCATTCATTTAACCAGACCCGTGCATTTCCCTTGAGACAACTAGCAACTCGCGACAAACATTCCCCGTCATCCCATCGGTTGGCTAATTGCGCGCGATCTACCTCACTGCACCAGGCGTCAATGTCGTGAATAGATGGGTCGAAGTTTGAAATATAATAGTTTTGAGGGCGTCCTGGGATAATGGAGTGGATCGCGTCAACGATTGCCTGGGTAGTAGACGGTACACTTTCCGATTGTACGGGGGTAGATGCGAGATTATTTTCGATAGATTTTAGGCGTGACATAATAGTGTCTAAAGTTTGATCAAAATCTGCGCTAGTCCTAGGCGATTTACTCCTTACACGCGGTTGTGAACGATCACGGTCGGTATGTCGCCGGGTCCTAGAACTCGATCGCCTCCGCGAACCATAACGCGAACGGGACCGTGGTGCGGGTGACGAAAGATAACACGACCTATTACGCGATTTACTGCTTGATCTATCACGCGATTCCCGATATCGGCGTGACCTGCTACGTGAGTTACGTTTTCTCGGCATATTTACACGAACAAAACCACAGAAAAGAAAAATGAATAACTCAAAAATTAACAAAACTAGGAATGTAAAATGTGGGTAGTATTGAATTGTTTCTTTATAAACGATAAAAGTACAGCTAAACGGCTGAGGCGATGGGCCTGGATTGGTATCCCACTTCTGATATTGGATCAGAAGTGAAATATCAATTAAAAAAAAATATTTTATTAACAAAACCTTAACCAAATAATCACAAATAGATAAATTATCACTAGCACATTAGAGGAATTAAACAATGTAAAGAAACAATTCAACATAACTCAATACGAGACAAATAATAATTAACACTCACAAATCACGCCGATACACAGACCGACATAGCTACCGCACGCGGAGTTCGATGCAAAAGAATGAGAGCGACATCATAGATACGCCTGTTTATATAGGAATTATCCCTACTCCTTTTTACAGAAACCCTCTTGATATCCTACAATAGTTTCATTTATAATGTCAAACATTCGCGTAAACCTAAGAAAGTATTATGTGAACCAGTACGGACTGGAAATCGCAAATAAAATACGCCGGTTAGAAGATCTGAAGACAAAGCGTGCAAGATTATTAACATCCTTAACATTCTTGAAGAGATGTCGTGATCATCGTCTCATTCCTACGTGTGTAAAAATATCCACCAAAAAGAACATACGAGGAAGCGCCAAGATCATTAACCAGGCAAGTTTTAAGTTGTTACGGACAGTGATTCGTCAAAACCGCCGCGATCTACGCAGTAACGACCGGGACATTGAACAGGCGTCCGACGGTGTTAAGACAGTGTTGTCACCAGATGATTTCAACGAATGCATTGAGACGTTAAATAAGCGCGAAACATCTAAATATAACCAATGCAAAATTAAACACATTTTAAAATATCAAAAACTCGTTGAAAAATTGAACATCAAACAGACAAAGAAATTCAAAGAGTGTAACGGAACGCGCCCGTCTACCACAGACACACACTCGTGCGGACCTCACGCAGTTGTCAATCTGTCAAAACAACCGTTGGATGATCCCACCGTTCAGGTACTAAACAAAGGTTTGAATTTTGCTGTTACACCAACGCGCATTCCCTATGAACATATAATTTGCGCTGTTGAAGATGCCCTGGCCAAAAATACTATGAAATCTGAGGATATGGAGGCCATACGTCAAGATGTTTCATCTTTGTTACGTCGTAGTACAAGGCCCAAACCTAATCTCAATAAACAAGAGTATTTAGCGTTGAAGAACCTACGCAACAGGTCTGATATCACTGTACTTCGCGCAGACAAGGGAAATGCAACCGTAGTGATGAATACATCGGACTATAATAATAAAATAATACAACTTTTGTCGGACGAAAGTACATATAAAAAGGTTAAAACGGACCCAACAACCACTGTTTTAAATAACACTAAGAAGTTAATTATGAAATACTCCGACACATTAAGTCTTGATGTTAAAGATCTCATTCCATCATGTGCAAAACCACTTAAATTGTATGGACTTCCAAAAATACACAAGCCGAACGCCCCCCTACGCCCAATTGTGAGTCAAATTGACTCACCAACTTACAAATTGGCCAAACTAGTAGGAAAAGTACTCTCACCACTCAGAGGACAAACAAGAGCGTTCACAAGGGACTCTTACCATTTTGTCAATGAAGTGAAACATCTTAAACTCATGGACAATGAAACAATGGTTAGCTTTGATGTACAGTCTCTATTTACGAGCCTACCAGTAGAGGACTGTATTGAAATAATATCTAAGAAACTTATGGATAACAACATGCCTATTGAATACACTGAACTTTTAAAACACTGCCTAACAACTGGCTATCTACTGTGGAATGATGAATTCTACAAGCAAGTGGATGGAGTGGCCATGGGTTCGCCAGTCTCCCCCGTTGTAGCCGACATCTTCATGGAGGACTTCGAGGAGACTGTCTGGAGCACATCACCTGTGACCCCTCGGTTCTACAAGCGGTATGTAGATGACACTTTCACAATATTACCAACTGACAAAATAACTGTATTCTTAGAACACCTTAATTCTATAAATCCTAAAATACAATTTACAATGGAATTAGAATCGAACAATACATTAGCTTTCTTAGATGTTTTAATTAAACGTAAACTAGATAACACCTTGAGTCATACTGTGTATAGAAAGAAGACCCATACTGATAGGTACCTGAATGGTGAATCTCACCACCACCCTTCACAGTTAGCTACCGTGGGAAAATCTTTGTTTCAGAGGGCACAAGGGATCTGTGACAAGCAACACCTAGCGGGAGAACTGCAACATGTCAAGCAGGTTCTGCGAGACAACAAGCTGCAAGTGCCACGCCTGCGTCACAGTGAACGAGTGAAACCAGCCACAGTCGAGCGCGTACCTGCAGTTCTGCCTTACATGAGAGGTGTCACTGACAAGATTGGCTACATCCTAAAGCGTGCTTCTATCAAAACATACTTCAAGCCGCCCAAGAAAATTAGTCAATTCTTACCATCAGTCAAGTGCCATATACCCCTCCAAGATGCAGGAGTATACAAGCTTGATTGTGACTGTGGGCTCTCTTATATCGGCCAAACAAAGAGATCCATTAGAACCAGGATCAAAGAACACATAGCTGATGTGAAACACCGTCGCAATGCAACATCTGCTGTCTGTAAACATAGTCAGGATCGCCCCAACCACTATATTCGCTTTGATAATCCTCAAATACTCGCGAAAGAAACTCGTTATAGACCAAGAATGATTCGCGAAGCAATTGAAATTAAAAAACATCCTAACTTTAATAGAGAGGACGGCTGGGTACTACCATCATCTTGGGATCCTGTCATTAATATAATAAAATCATCTAATAAAATTAGTCATAATAGACAGCCAGATGTAGTTAGCTCATACTGTGTAGATCTTAATGATAGTAGTGAGGATTAATTATATATATTAATTATTGTATTGCAATATTGTAAACTTAAGTAAACTTATATATTTTTGATATTGATAATATTGAAATTGTAAACATATTATTTTGAAAAAAGCAAGAGCTGAGTTTCTTGCCGGTTCTTCTCAGTATCAGTTGCATTCCGAACCGGTAGTAGCTTCAGACTGACAACAATTTAACTCTTTAATATAGTCTCAAATCCCTATAATAACTTCAGACGGACATACCAACTGACATACTAAATGACATTAACTCATTTTATAGTTTAAAAGTTATAATTCAAAAGAACTTAAAGAGGTCTGTGTGGATTGAGCATAGTTAGATTTGTTTAATATTATATTATCAAATTTAAAAATGATTTAGTTTGCAGTGGTGTTGCTTAATATTTAACTTAAAATAATTATCAAAACTCAAGTTGTTTTTAACTATTAATCTTTAATTTATAATATATGAAAGTTTAATATTGCTTTAATAATTTATATTTTAATATAACACATTATACATATTTTAATAATAGCAACACTACTTAATATTATTTTAACAAATATTAGAAAATAATAATTATAATTATAGTAGCTAAAAATAAGTTAATAATATTGCCATATTTATAATATAATTTAAAATTTTAAAATCTTAAAAGTATAGAATTGAAATGTATAATTTTATAGTCTATCATTTTGAATATTTGTAAAAAATTGTGGGTAGGCACTGTCTGTAACAAGTATATAACCCCCTGAGACGTCTAATACCTTAGTCTCTCCCGTGACCATGATTGCTGTAAAGCATTCGAAACGTCGGGAACCAAAAATCATAATAAATCCGCGACAAAATCCGAAAATATAGTTTCATTTATAATGTCAAACATTCGCGTAAACCTAAGAAAGTATAATACAATGTTTAATGTTTTTTTAATAAATAATACTTGTAACATTAATGTTTAGTAGTTTAAAAAGGGTATTTAGTAAAAGGTATATCATATTTCTTAATGTTACAAACAATATAAAGTGAACTATTGTATTAATTAGACAGTATCTTACGATTTTTCCATTAGCGATGCATATTTGCCTAATTGATGAACCAATTATTTTTTATAAGTTATTATTAATTTGTTTCAATGTGAGTTATATTCGTGTTATTGTGTAGGTCGGGAGGTGTACAGGGCCGATGTCGCGCGGTTTTCAGTTATCAACCTGCAAACCCTGATGAGTTACCACTGTGTGTCGGTGACGTCCTGGAAGTTTTGGGAGAGGTATGATTATTTTTTTTATTTATTGGTTATGGTCTTAACTTTAAAATCTTTCAAATGTAATATTATAAATTTAATTATTTTTTACTTATATATACTTTATTGCTACACTTGAGATGTGTTTGGTGCATATTGAAAATAATATTATTGTAGTGTACTGCCTGAGCGTCGCGAGTCATGTTATATTTAGATCGTAAGCACTTTAACGTGACCCTCTCAGTATTCAAGCTGCAACTTTGGAACTCTTGACTGACTAATTTCGAGTGATACACTAATAATTAAACAATAGACTTTATTATATCTGTATAGTGTTAAATCCTATTTAATGTAGTATTTGTGCAGGATTCAATATAATATTTTTTTTTATTTTGAGTATGTTTTCAACATTTCGAATGTTTTACATAAATGTTACTTAAATATCTAAAAGATGAAGTCCAACATTCTCAAAATCGCTTTGAAGCGATTAATAAGAGAATTGAATTGAACAATCTCAAAAGTTAAATCCGAAAAGATCGAGTTTCGTTTAATAAGTCAAGTTACCTATTCACATAAATCTAAAAAATATTTATGACTAAAAATCTACATCAGGTAGAGGAGGGTTGGTGGCAGGGTCGTCGTTTGGGTCGCGTAGGGGTTTTCCCCTCGAACTTCGTGGTGATGTTAGAGCCGCCGCCCGCGCAGCCGGCGCCCGTCGAACCTGCGCCCGCCTTACCGCCAAAACCAAGTGAGTATTTACAGTTATCAAGACGTAAGCTCAGCTTTGCATTTGTGTGAGTGATAGCTAAAAGCCAACTGCCGCGCATCAAAAACCAGTTAAAACGAGTTTAAAACAAGCTCGCAACGCGCTACGCCTTCAGCCGTACATTGCACGCACACAAATGCAAAGCTGAGCTTAAGGCGCGAGGACTGTACCTACCTAAAAAAGAGGAAATGTTTAAAAATAATATTTTATTTCAGTAAAATGAATAATTTTTAAGCATACAATTCAGATGCGATATAATTCAGGTGCAATAAGTGTTTCATTCAGGTGTTATACATGGCAACACTAATGTTCTATAGTTTGTTAGTTTGGATAGAGTCGCTGAAACTACTGATATCTTTATAAAATTTCGTTCAAGTAATACGAAATACATTGCTAAGTGTATTAGGTTGATTTTTAATCACTTAAAACTTTTCTCTTTGACATACATACATACATACAAATCTAGATTTGTAACATGAAGTAATTTAAATTTAGATTTGACGAAATGTTTACAATTTACATAAGTAAATGTATAGTTTTGAAGTGCCATTTCAATCGTAAATGTAAGAAACGTTCGTTTTTGTGTGTTAAATGGCTGTCTTGGATATTTTTGACTAGTGACAATACCATTTGTCCTATAAAGAAACTGGTCAAGCCCGGTAATAACAACTGTTCATACTTTTAGCAAATGTGCTGTTATGAAGATATTCTTATCGGCGAGTACTAGTTAGACCGTAAAAAGATGATATCATTAAATTTTATCATTTATAGCATAACGGTGAATTATGTGGAATGCAAGGGAAAATTTTTATTTTAAAAATCTTCTTACTATATGAATGAGAAACACTTAACTGCCTCTGTGGTGTAACTGCTAGCATGGAGGTTCTGGGTTCGAGTCTCGGGTAGGGCTAAGTATAGTTATTGAGTCTATCAGTTTAACAGTCGGCAAGATTTTGTTATTAAAAAGTGCGATAATTTTAGGTGGATGGATGTTTGTTAGTCATGTCACAATGGCTGAACGGATTTAGATGAAATTTGGCACAGAGATTATAGTCTGGAATAGCACATAGGCTACGGTCATCTTGAGATTATCTTTTTTTAATAGGGCAAACCCTAGTGAAGCAGGGTGCTAGTATAGATTTAACTTACATAAATCATAAGATTCATTTTAGCACTTAGAAGACTTTATATTATTAAATTATTAAATTTTGTATTTTGCAAACTATAATTTAAGCTTCACAAAAGTCATAATAACATATACCGGATATACCTATTATACTATTTATGGATACGATTTTATTGCTTTAACCGTAAATTAGATACTTGATCTCATCACAGTATAGAATATGGCCAAGTCTAACATAAAACATCTAATCAGATTTCCACACGCTATTTACAATCATTATTGCTTTTATAAAGCTACTCGTACTTAGATACTATAAAACATATTTGCTTATGTAATATGTCGTATTTGTATCATTTAAGTATTAAGAGTAGGATAAAAAAAAGAATATAGGTAATTCTTAGAGATGAGATATTTTTCTACAGCAAAAGTATCCTAAATGTTGATCCAGATCACCAGCAACAATCTGACTTAATTTTATAAAAATCTATCCAGTTGTTTTTTTAACATTCAGACAGACAAGAATTCTATAAACTATATATTGTAGGTATCGATAATAATTATTATTTCATTATGATTTTCCAAGAGATATAGTATAATGTGCAGATTCGACTCAGCTAGAATTTTATTAAATGTATGGATTTTTATGATAAGGTACCTAATAAGGGTTTAGAAGTGTGTCTGTTGTTAAAAATAACAACGAGTACTCGATAGTCGATATGTGTATAAATATTTGACCGACATATTTATATTATAAACCTTACCAAGTAGGTAATGCTATTAAGTTGATATATTATTGTAAATCTCTTATTAGATTTTAACCTAGTTTTCGCATACAGCACTTGGAAGTCAGTTCCTAACACGTCGAGTACATAATGTAGAGCAGTAGAATATTGTTCCCATACAGTCTTTGTATTCAAAGAACCAATAGTTTCTTTCACTTACGTCTATGCATCTCCCATAATTTGTGAACTAAATTGATTTCTTCACGATTTCTTTTGTTATAAGTTTATGGCATATTTATCTCTATGAAAAAAAAATATTTTTCCATAGAGATATATTCAATAGTCAGTCCTAGCGTGTTTTTTCGCAACTCCGCTTGCACGTTCTAGAGTAACAAACATTCATCCATAGGTTTTTTATGCTCTAAAGAGCATAAGATTTAAAAATTATCTACCTACCTCTTCCGTTACATTTTCCTTAAATATTAGCAGAACACGTACCAAACGTGTATTAAATAGGTACTTACGTTACTGTAGTACAAGTCAACTCGATGAGTCACTTGGTTTCTGTCAACATTCCCCATAAAATTTGTTTATTTAGGCAGCATATCCTAAAAGTAAATGAAGTATCATAAAACTCTTGTACATCTATGAGATTTCGAAATTAATATTTTATTGTATGTTATAACATCCTTAATCTTATTCAAATAAAATTGTATTCTCCGGACTGGCTGGAAATAAAGTATGGTCAACGATAGCACAAATTGGTCCAACAACGATCCAGGAACATTAATAATTCAATTTACTCACTTTCATCCTGTATATTAGTCGTAACCAGACAGTGTGTCAACAGTGAATCATTCATTGTCGGGGGTTCATCGCGTTGATACACGCACATCAAAGTAATCTATTCGTCATTCTTATTAATATTGTAATATGAACGCTTGTATTGTTTGTTTTATAAATAGGAACACTATAATATTCACTTATTATTCATAGGTACAATAGAATAGATAATACATACTAAGGCGTGTCTCTTAGGAACAAAATAAAAATATATATTTCCAATTTTACGTGCTAGTTTCATAAAGTAATTTATGAATTACTAGCAAAGGTCAACAAAATGAAGAACTTTCATAGAAAATTGTGATGACTTTGTTTTATAATATTTAGTGATGAACTCCGCTCGAGCCGCGGCAGCGAACGGACGCGTCGGAACATCGAAAACCGTGCTGCGTCAGCTCAAACGGCGAGTAAAACACAACTAAATTCATGAAAAGTGAGAAAAGTGACGTTCTAAAAAGTGACTAACTAAGTGTAAACAGTGCCAGTGAACATCGTGCGCTACTTAGATTTTTTTTTTTTTTTAAAAAAAAGCTAAATTGGATCATTTTCGACGTATAAACCAGGTTTTGCAATCGACAAGTATAGCTTTTTGCGAACGCTGCTCAAAACAGATTTTTACATATACTTTTTATTAGTGCGTCGTGAAGTGCCTGGTGAGATATACGATTGACCAAAAAATCAGAATTTTTGGACACCGGCAAGTTAGTCAAAAAGCCAAAAAAACAAGTTGGTGGAAATACCTCTTTTTGCAGCCGAGCTATACAGAACAACCGAACAAAGACTAGATGAAAGACCTAACCCTGCAGATTATAACAAAGTTTCTCCCATGAATAAATTCGCATCCTGGACAAAGTTACAGAACATAAAAATTTTTTGAAAAATCAAAGACTAATTTTGTTACCAAATATCTTCGAACCTAAATCTATACCCCACCCTGGATTTTATTTCATTGGAAGAAGCAATCATTCACCTACAATTAGCAAAAAACAGAACCAGAATTGGATCAGGGGATCAGAAGATACAAGACTAGATGTAAAAATAGGGAAAAAACCACATTTAAAATTTTAGATTTACGTAAAAGTTACTATAAACTTCTAGTATACATACTATTGAACGTGGATTCGCTTGCCGATAACTTTAATTTAAGTAAATTTTTCTATAAAAAATTTCATAAATTCATAATTATAAAAATTTATTAACAATTAATTAATAACCTTAAAACTAGAAATAGAACTTTTTTTTTTTTACAAAATTTTGTAAATGTAAGGAAATTAAAAGTCTTAAAGAATCCACATACAAAAATATTAATAAAATTTTCAACAGTTAGAAAATGCACGATTGTAGTTATATTAGGTAGCGAGCAGAGCGGACTTTAGGATTATAATATTTTATAGAACTTCTCGAACAATTTTGTACAAAAGTGAAGCCTATTGACTTTAATATATTTCATTTTACTTTTATTAGTTAATTAGCTTATTTGAAAAACTGCAGAGACCGAGCAGTAAAATTTTACAATATATTTTATTTTACTTTTTTTTTTTTTTTGTAATTTATATTAACAATTTTGGACTTAGAATTTATATTCTAATTATTATATGTAAATATAAGAGAAGTTAGTAAGTTAGATATATTTTAGATATAAGATAATTTGATTTCTGCTACTGAGCCCAAAGGTACGAAACAATTTTTTTTTTTTCTGTGTGTTATCTAATATTGTGTATACACCCCTCTCACTTATACACCCCCCCCTTGCACTTACTTTTAATAAAGGGCGTAACGAAACCTACTCCCCTCTACAGAGCTGGGTCCATGAGGCAAGAATTTTGAGAAAAAAAAAAAAATTAGAATTAGTTCAGTTAGATTTTTTTTCTTTTTTCTTTCTTCTGAGTTGTTTATTTTACTAACTAAGTTTAAAAGACACCCGAGTTGTTTACACTCGGGATAAACTGCGTACATTGATTATTACTTGACTAAAAACCGGACCCTCACACAAAAAAAAAATGTCTAGACAAACCGTTAAACTTGACGTAAGAAAGAGCAGTGGTCAGGCAAGGCCTAACGCACCAGAATCAAACGTGGAAAACTGTCGGGAAGAAGCCTTGCAACTTTCCAAGATTATAAAAACAAGTATGGACGGATCAGGATACCTGAAAACATCAACTAAACAGACGGTCCTGACCAGTGTTCAGCAAATAATTGACATTTTAATAAGAATAGACGACTCGAGACTCTCAGTAAAGAACAATTTAGAGCAAATATTGGCAGGTAGAACCGAGACGGAGAAGATAAAAGTTTCTGAAGACAAAAACGAAAACTTGGAGTTGCAAATAAGGGAAGAGTGCAAGAAAAATACTGACCTAATACTGAAAAAGATAGAAGAAAATAAGGAGACACTGAAAAAGGAACTAACGGACATTAAAGAAATAATAGAAAAGACCGAAAAACGAAGTGAACCACTAACCTACGCCAACGTGGCAGCAATACCAAAACCTAAATTGACGACAAATCAGACCCACGTTTTACTCATTTCCTCTGAGGACAAAACAGATACAAGCGAATTAGTGTTGGAAAAATTTAAAACTGTAGTAGATGCAAGAAACTCAGGTATTCAAATAGATAAAGTTAGAAAAACAAAAGACCAAAAAATTATTATAGGATGCGAGAGTAAAATAGAATTAGAGAAGATTTCGGACAAAATAAGAAAATCAGAAATTAAATTACACACAGAACCAAAGAACAATAAAGACCCTTTAGTAGTAATTAAGAATGTTTTCTCCTATAATACAGACGAACAAATAATACAATCCATAAGCAATCAAAACAGACATATAATACAGGAAATACCTGAAGAGGAAATGAGAATGAAAGTAAGGTATAGGAAGAAAGCCAGAAATCCACATCAGAACCATGTGGTTCTTCAAGTATCACCTAAATTATGGAAAAACCTAACCGAAGAGGGTAGCATTCATATAGACATACAAAGAGTACCAGTCCAAGACCAATCACCCCTAGTCCAGTGCTCCCGTTGCCTAGGTTATGGTCACGGCAAAAAGTGGTGTAGTGAAGCGGTAGATCTTTGTAGTCATTGCTCAGGCCCACACACTAGTAAGACCTGCCCCATTTTAATAGCTGGAGAAGCACCACAATGTAAGAACTGCATGGTATCAAAAATGGAAAAAGTAGACCATAACTGTTTCGACAGCTGCTGCCCGATCAGGCGTAAATGGGATGCACTGGCTAGGTCGAGTGTTGCTTATTGCTAAAGTTGCCCCAGACGTTGATCCCAATAAGCAATTAAACAACTTAATAGCAAATAGCATTAACATAGCACAAGCAAACTTGCAACGCTGCAAGCTTGCCACGTCGGAACTTCATTTAGAGTCAACTAAAAGGAAAATAGCAGTTGCCCTGGTTCAGGAGCCATATGTAGGCGCAATTAACGAAATGTCATCAATCAAAGGATGTAGAATCGTCCAGCGCACTCAAAATCGTACCAAGCCTGTCAAGGCGGCAATATTGGTATACAACGATGATTTGCAAGTCACCTGCAATCAGAATCTGACAACCGAAAATATTGCCGTGGCAGAGCTGAGGACAAGTGCCTGGACGATAACGATGGTGTCGGTGTATTTTGAGGACTCACTGCCTATCGAGCCTTACCTCGACCATATGAGAGTTATTAAAGAGCAAGTCAAAGGTCACTTCATAATGGGAGGTGATGTAAATTCCTGGAACATATGGTGGGGTAGTGCTTACACTAACCTAAGAGGGGAGGCTCTGATGTCTGCTATAGGCGAAATGGACCTTCATATTTTAAATGAAGGTAATACACCCACATTTTACACGATTAGGAACAAAGTCGAATACAAGAGCTGCGTAGACATCACTACATGCAATTCCGGTCTAATAGGACGCGTAAATAACTGGAAAGTTGAACAAGGGATGACAAAATCAGATCATAATACAATATGCTTTAATATACAATTAGAAATACCGAAAGATAAAATTAATACAAATACCACTAGGAAATATAACACGAAAAAAGTAGATTGGACTAAATTTAAAGAAGAATTCAAACAGGAACTAATAAATAAAAACTTAACACTAGAATTAATAGAAAATATAAATAACACAGGCGATTTAGACAAAATTACGAATAAATATCAAGAATCAATAGAGGAAACGTGTAAGAAAAATTTACCGGCTAAAAAAACCAATAACAAGATTAAGATTCCCTGGTGGACTGAAGAACTAAGACAATTAAAAAAAGATATGATAAGAAAGAAGCGAAGAATACATTACTCGGCACCATCCAGAAGGGACCATGTAGTGGGAGTCTACCTGAGTGCACGGCTCAAGTATGTGACTGAAGCGGAGAGGGCACAAGTCAGCAGCTGGAAGGAGTTCTGTGGGAGACAGGACCGTGAGAGTATGTGGGATGGAATATATAGGGTGCTGAGGAAAACTAGGAAAGTATATGAAGATCAACTTTTGGTGAAGGAAAACGCGACCCTGGCTCCCGCGGACTCGGTGAGGCTGCTGGCTGATACCTTCTTTCCGGAAGATACGGAAGAGGGAGAAACTATAGATCACAAAACTACTAGAGAAAGAGCAAGAGAACTTTACTATAATATAAATATAAAAGATGATCCCCCGTTTACAAAGGAAGAGGTAACAAACATTGCCACCAGTTTAAACCCAAAAAAGGCACCTGGTTCTGACGGTCTTACTGCTGATATCTGTTGGGCGGCAATAAATGTAGACATTGATATCTTTATGTGCATCCTAAACAAGTGCCTGGAACTATCGCACTTTCCAGCAGCTTGGAAAAAGGCGGCGATAGTGGTTCTACGCAAGCCTGGGAAGAGTGATTACACTAATCCCAAGGCTTATCGACCTATAGGACTACTGCCGCTACTAGGCAAGATGCTGGAAAAGGCGATGGTTCGCAGGCTTCGCTGGCATGTAATGCCAAAACTGAGCAAAAGACAATATGGCTTCGTACCCCAGCGCAGTACAGAAGACTCCCTATATGATATGGTAAATCATATCAGAGAAGATATAGTCAAAAATAAAAAAATAGTAGCACTAATATCTCTTGATATCGAGGGGGCTTTTGACTGCGCTTGGTGGCCGGCTATTAAATGCGGACTAGCCGAGAAAGGATGCCCCCGAAACTTATACAAAATGGTGGACAGCTACCTAAATGAGCGTTCTGTCGTGGTGGGATACGCTGGAAACAAATATACAAAAACGACAAATAAAGGCTGTATTCAAGGCTCAATAAGTGGACCATTATTTTGGGTGATCTTACTTGATCAACTATTGGTGGACGTCGAAAAAATGGGGGTTCATATCCAGGCATACGCAGACGACATAGTCCTTACTATCTCTGGAAATAAAGCAATAGAAATAGAAGAAAAATCAAGACTGGTCCTAGACCATGTGTACAGGTGGGGTATCAAGAATAAACTTAAATTCGCGCCATCGAAAACCCAGGCGATGATAATAACCAAAAAGTTGAAATACGACACACCACGAATACACATGGGCGGGAACCAAATAGAAATTACAGAAAAAATAAAAATTCTAGGATTGATAGTAGACAATAAGCTAAAATTTAATGAACATATAAAAACAGTAGCAAGAAAAGTAGTAGATATTTATAAACCTTTAGCACGTTCAGCAAAATTAAACTGGGGACTAAACTCAGAGATAGTAAGGACTATATACACGGCGGTAGTTGAGCCCATTCTGCTGTATGCGGCGAGCGTCTGGGCAAAAGAAGTAAAAAAGAAGATGAATAAGAAAATATTGCATAATATCCAACGGGGCTTTGCACAGAAGATCTGCAAGTCATACAGGACGGTATCCTTTGATGCCGCCATGGCGCTTGCGGGTCTTCTACCCCTGGAGCTACGAGTTGCTGAAGCGGTCACCATCTATGAGGCCAAGAGAGGAAAACCCCTCGAATTACTTAAAGGTAGGGACGTGGAACGTAAGGTTCCATACCTTCTGCTGCCTCACCCCGCAAAAGAAGTGTCGACGGCCTACCTAGCACTCGAGAATCTAACGCCGGAGACCGTGAGGATGCACAATATAACAGGATTGTGCATCTACACGGACGGTAGCAAAAACCAGGATGGTGTGGGAGCTGCATTGTCCTGTTGGAAGGACGGGCGTGAAACACTGAGCAGAAGGTATACTCTAGCACCCTTCTGCTCAGTGTTCCAGGCTGAAATGTATGCGCTTGACCGAGCAGTGGAAATTGCTGTGAACTCTCGGGAGGGGGCCGTTGACATTCTAAGCGACTCGAAATCATCACTCGAGCTGCTAAACCGACTTGACACGACACATCCGCTGGCGCTCCCCATAAAGAAAAACATAAAAGCCATAAAAGACCTAGGCAGAAAAATAAGATTCTTTTGGGTAAGAGCGCACATCGGCATCGAGGGAAACGAACGAGCCGATGAGTTAGCGAAAGCTGCCGCGAGCAGCAAGAGGGCTGCAGTGTACAGTTGCATACCACTGTCCACAGTAAAGAAATTGATTAGAGAACAGACGATCGGACAGTGGGATGAGATCTATAGGAATAACACAAAAGGGAAAATTACAAAATTATTCTTACCTAACATAAAACAAGCATATGAATTCCAAAAAAATGTGAAATTAACCCCAAAACTAGTACAGGCAATCACCGGTCATGGCGGCTATGCGGAATACTTGGCACGCTTCAAATGTATTTCCAGTCCAGGATGTTATTGTGACGCTGAAACTGAAGAAACTATTCTACATCTTTTAACAGAATGTCCAAGATTCTGTATGGCTCGCTGTGATTTTGAGAGCCAGACCAATATTCGAATAATACCTGAGAATTTGCAATTACTTATAAATGATAAAAAACACAGACCACTACTTATTTCTTTCTGTATACACGTTACAAAAATAGCCAACAAAAGACATTCGCAATAGTTATAGAAGGGACTATTAAAATAAGTAAATAAAAGTAGTAGTAGGGCACAGAGGAAAATGTGTATATGTGTGTGTATATATGTATATATATATATATATATATATATATATGTATATATATATATGTATGTATGTATGTATGTATGTATATATATATATATGTGTATATGTGTGTATGTATATATGTATGTATATGTATATATGTATGTATATGTATGTATGTATGTGTATATGTATGTGTGTATATATATATATATATATATATAATGTATGTATTTATGTATATACTGTGCCATACGAATACCCTAGTTTTTTAAGCAATTAAGTAAGGAAATAGTGCATATAATATTTTGTATAAAATATATATTTTGTACTACTAAAGTTTAGTAATATTATAAATAGCATTATTATATACAACAAATTTTAAAAGTCCTTATGTTAAATAGCTCTTACAACAATTATAGACATAAGTATAAAATACATATTAAGTATAAATAGTTACGTTTAAAATATAAGAAAGCACATTGTTCTTAAAGAACTCAAATACAAATCAAAATAGTAACAAATTATTATAATAATAAAAAGATCTCTGACCAACATAAGTCAGAGGAGTCCGGTTTTTTCTAATTTAAAAAATATTTAGTGATGTTCTTTAATCTTATATTTTTCTTACGTCCGTGTGTTTGGTTTTAGTTACGTTTTTGTTATCCAATCTTACTAAGACCAATCACAATATCGTTTATTACGTATTTCGAATTTTCATTAGCATCTGATCTACATTCATACTTAAAAATGTCTATTACCTAATCTCTCTAAACCTGTAGATATTGTTTTTTTTTTGCTTTTTGAAAGCGTTATCTCTATAATATCAGCCTCATTTTATAATACTTTTTGCATATTTTATATTATTTAATATGTATTTAGGTAGATTTAAGACTATTATCATGCTAAAGCCATTAAGAGTGAGAAAAGTGTATGATATCCAATATAGATATACTTTCTAAGCCGTTTTGATTCAATTTTTAATTATAAACGCAAAACGCAAGAGGAGTCGCGAGAAAAAGCTATTTATTTTTTAACAACAGGTCCATTACTTAACTATAATAATGAGGTAATTTTTAACGGACTCACCCAAGGTACGTTTTAACTATTAGTGTAAATATCCGTACATTTTCCCATATAATTTATTTCTGAACAAAATTTCATCCAAATCCGTTCAACCGTTCTTGAGTAACAAACATTCAAACATCTAAACTTCCGATTTTTTGCAATAATTTAGTAAATAATTCGTCTTTACTAAAGCTTTAATATAATATTGTATTTAGCCTTTTTTATCGTCCCACTTCTGAGCACGGGTCTCTCTTTAATATGAAGGCCATAGTCCACCACGCTGGCCAAGTGCGGGTTGGCGGACTTCACATGTCTTTCGAAAACTTGTTAGGTTATTTGACGACACGTTTGGCGCAGTTTGTAGTGACCCTACTTGCTGCGCACGCGGTCGCGGGTTCGAGTCCCGCTGGGAACATTCATTTGTTAAACACGAATATTTGTACTCCAGTCATGGGTGTTTATATTTATAATATGTATGTATTTGTACTTATATATGTAGTATATCATCCGTAACACAAGCCTGTAGCTTACCATGGAACTAGATGGCGCAGTGTAAAATAATGTCCAATTATATTTATTTATTTAAAAAAAATATTATAAATTGTTACAGTCAAGGAGCAATGTCGCGTGCTATTCCCTTACGCTGCTGTGAACGAAGATGAACTAACGTTATCAGAGGGCGATATAGTTAACATTGTGTCCAAAGATGCTCCAGACCGGGGCTGGTGGAAAGGAGAGCTCCACGGCAAAGTTGGACTGTTCCCCGATAATTTTGTTCAATTATTACCTCCTAGTAAGTAGATATTTTAATTTTTGGGTATTTTGAAGTGATTTTATTAGTTTTGATTTATATTTGGGCATTTTATAGTCGTTTTATTGGTTTTGTTATGTGTATATCTTATTTTTGCTTTTGATATAGGTTAAATTCATTAAAAATTTAAAATTAGTGCTAAAATCAGAAGAATTGAAATAATTTATATTTTTGCCGTTTCGTATGATTTTATATTTGTTCTACTTAGTCTATTTTTTAAAGACGATTGCACTATTAGTTTATTATAAGTTATAACATACTGTATTATAAACCAATAATTTTGTTAATCGAAAGCTGTTTTCTAAATATTATAATAATAATTAAGTTTTTCGGATTTATAACATGCTATTAATATTTATTTTTTAATTAATATTTATATACATAACATTACATTTTACAAATATCAATTTTCATATTTTATTTATTTATTTATTAGGTATTTATTTATTTATCCGAAATTAAAGAATGAGTACAAATAATGAAAGTACAGTCCCGTTTAAAATCTCTTTTATAAACTAATTTAATTGCGGAATCCATATGTAACAGAAAAACTATCAAAAGTATCGTACTCGGTGTGACCGATTAGGCTTACGTAAAAGCTATCGCAACCATAGTATGATGTCACAAGGTCAACTACAACTTTGAGACTACTAACAATAACATTCGCTACCGTCTGCCGTCACATGTTAAGAATGTATCATAACCAGAATCGTGCATTTATCCATTATAACAGTATATTAGTATAGTATTTAACCGACTTCAATAAAGGAGGAGTGTATATGTTATTTGTACGTGTGTTTTTCTATTTCTCCGCCAACTAGACCGATTTTAAAAATGCTTTGTTTTCTTTGGTAGGGTATACCTACTTAATACTATGAATGTGGTCAAAAAGTTAGGATCTGATGTTGATTCCAGAGAAATCTCAAATTTTATAGGCATTTAGGTATTACAGTTTTTTAATATACCTACTACGTTTTTTCCGTGATTTCGTTAGCGTGCCTATTGGACCATAAAGTTTAGTTCAGAGTGTAATGTTTCAATCGTTATTCAATATCGATAGGTACTTTCGCTCTTACATCCCAATTTATATTTCCGTTCACTCCGTCACTTGTGTTTAGGAAATATTCTAGACAAACATACATCATTTATTTGCGTTTTTTATAGCGTAGAGCTTAATAAGCTTTTTAATTTATTTAAGTATTTTAGAAAAGCCATATTTTTATCTAATTCGAGGTTACAAAATTGTAATCACTTTTTTGTTTGTCTGTTAATCTCCGGATCGGCTTTTAACGGGACTCCTTGGCAGGTAGACTAGAGTCTACCGCTCTATAGAATATGGGTGAAAATTGGCATTTTCCTACTATGAAAATGAATTTAATTTTAATAAGTTATAAATACTTTTTGGTAAAATAAATTTGACTGTGAGTGATAATTCACGCGGGATACCTCGAGCAAAAGATAGAGATTTTGTAAACTAAGTTTTATTGCGAAGGTCAAGGTATGCAAACATTTTGAAAGGTTTCCTTAACATGTTCCAAAGAAAAGTTAAGTGTTAAAAGATACAAAATATTATTGAATTTACTCATTATTATAAATTTATTAATATCTATTTATCTGAGTTTTTGTAAGATTTATGGAAATGTGTAAGTTTTTCTTTTTATTTTTATATAAAATGTAATTCATAAAATTAAAAAAAATATGCAGGCATAGCTTAAAAGAGTAAAAATCGCTAAAAAACTTTCTAGTCGTTCTTGAGTGTTTCAGATTTCTAGTCCTCCCAAATAACACTAGACTAATATATTAACAAAAATTAATGCCGTCCTAATTTTTATTACATAAATACTCTATAATTCAATAAAAAGAACTACTACTACTTAATGATCACGCATAATTTAGTATATAAAAGAAATCGTTTTTATCAATCGGTAAAATAACAATACGTACACGTTTTTTAAATCCTCACGTATCACCGAATATGTATTATATAAATATAGTAAATATTGACACTAATTATATTAGTAGTAGCCGCCTCCGCGTTGATATTCGAGGTTTTGCTATTGACATTTCTTATGAAGGTCTCGACTTGAGAGTGGTAGAAGTCGTGATTTTGCGTAATGCCCCCTCATCGGTCGTGGTTTAGCGCAGTATTTTAGTATTTTAATAGTGTGTCGAGTGAACGTTGATGCAATATTGAATCCGTTTCGAATTTACTCCACTTGCTACTTTTCTGTATATTTAAATTAAAATGGGTGTCGAAAGTGAGTTTGTGTTGTTTTTATTATAATATAATTATTTTTGGAAAAAATCTACTTTTGTTATTGTTATGTGTACCTATTAGAAATGCAAATTATTAATGAATTTGGCAAATAGTTGTTCAATTTAATTCAATTAGTTTGTTCAATGGCTTCTAGGATTGCCATATAAGCACAATAAATAGATGTTAGTGATTGAAGTAAAACGTGAAGTGATTATAATATCAATATTTGTGTTGCTATTCATTTATATTATACACCAATAAATTTCCTCGAATTGATAAGTTCTTAAAATTACTTTGCGACTCATAATGTTCTATTATTAATAATCTTTTGATTTTTCCTGCCGTAATCACCGATTAGTTAATGTTTTGCTCGACTTATCGTTCGGCTGCGCTTTACTAATCATTTGCGAAAATGTCCTGTGAAAGTACCTACGTTTCAAATGTTTATAAGTGCGTTACAATCTCATTATAGTGTCTTAGTGAACGTTTACATATTATGTATATTTATTATGATATCGTGAAAATACGTATAATGAAAATTCTGAACAAAATCCTCCAATCGCCGCCTTCTCCAAGTAATTATTATGTTTACGGAAACAAGTGAAGTGTGATTTGATTTATAAACCGGTATAAGATAAAGCGAAATTACATTACTTAAGATATCGATCATTATGTTTAAATATGGAAAGGAAAAAATAATGTCTGAAGTGCTTAAATATTAGTTATGTTAAGAAATCATAAAACGTGTTTGAAATATGTGGGATATAGTTTGTCATATCAAATGTATAGTGAATATATTTGAATTACAGTAGCGCAAGAGCCCGAAGAAAAGAAACCTGAGAGACCGCCGGCGAAAACCAGTCCACTATATCCTATATTGAATAAGTACACTGAGAAAACTGCCTCTGTTAAAGAACTCACTACGTCAAAAATAAGGTAAGGTGACATATATTTTTATTTATCGATACGTCTGCGTCATTTCATAATGTTATTGTCTTCAATAAAAAAGGTGTTCATGGGCCATAGCTTACATATCGGAATATTGCTACTGGTCGTGTCAATAAACATTAATTTATATTTATATACTATATACATCTATACTAATATTATAAAGCTGAAGAATTTGTTTGTTTGTTTGGTTGAACGCGCTAATCTCAGAAACTACTACTGGTCTGAATTGAAAAAATATTTTTGTGTTGGGTAGTCCGTTTATCGAGAAAGGCTATAGGCAAAAAATGTTGCAAAAATGGGAGTAAAATATTTCTTTTCATTTTCAACCTTTAGAACGCGAGCGAAGCCGCGGGAAAAGCTAGTATGTATATAATAAAATTCAAAAATAAAAACTAATAATAATGACTATTTCAATAATATTTCCAAAAAATATTTAATGTATAGATTTGGCTCTATATTGTATAGATATCATGAATTTTTATTAGATAAGTAGGTATATAGTTTCAGTTAAACAAAAATATTTTATTATTTAATCAATTGTTTGAATGATAATTAATAATAATCGAACTTATGACAAACTATAATTGAGCTTATGATAATCTCAAAAAAAAAATATGAGCATGTCAAAATGTTAGATCTACAGTCTACTTTAATATAATAAAATATTCTTACTAAATTTGAGACTTGACTAGTTGCTCAACCAATCGCGCGACTGCTTAGCTAATCGGTATCAGGACATTGCATTATCGCACCATGATAGTATTATAATATATGCATTAATGTCCCTCATGTTTATGCATAAATATTACACTTAATTAATTAGTAATTAATTAGTAATAAAACGGAATTTTAATGAAATATATTTTGTATAAAGCAAATTAAAAAAAATGGATCAAATAGTTTTTGGTGTTGCCACATATTATTTTAAATGGTTAAGTATTTACTAAAAACTCTTTATTTGCAGTCGGTTAAAAAGAAAACTAACTTGAACCCGAACACTGTTAACTATAAGATTAGCGCGAAGTTTTAGTTAAACTTAATCTCGCTTAAGAAATATAATACGAATCTCCAATCGGCAACTCAACTGTCGTATCTAGTTCTAATTTTGCAAGTTACTTAGATTGCGATTGAAAAATATGTTTTATGTTGTTTGCAATAGTTTGTTAGATAAATAGGCAGCTTAGTGGTAACGCGTTCACTCTGGAAAACGAATGAAGCAGGTTTAAATACCAATATAAATAACTAGCTGACCCGTGCCCACTTCGTTGGGCATAATGTTAATAATCCTTTTTTAGTACAGAGTATTTAAGTTAGACATATGCTATGCTGTCGTTGACTTTTTTGTAGGCATTTTCAAGCTCCACATCTTTTCTCTAGAACTCAAAAATATATCTTTCATAGTTAAGGCAGCGTTCGTAAGAAACGCTTTCATTCGACCGTTTTTTCTCCGATTCTCTTTGCAAAACGGACTACCACGTAAAATTTTTTTTTATTTTTCGGTTTTTTATATAACCTTTATATAAAAAAATTTTATATGACACTCAGCAATAATGTGGCTTTCTATTGGTGAAAGAATTTTTAAAATCGGTTCAGTAGATCCCGAGATTACCCCTTACAACTTAACAAATAAACAAACTTTACTTCTTTATAATATTAGTATAGAAGTATAGATATCTACTATGTAATAAAAATAAGTATATAAGGGCGTAAAATTATTGTTTAAAATGTGAAATAAATATTTCACACACATCTAAGAAAGTATTTTAATTATATAACTATTAAGTAATTAAATTTCCTGATTTTTAAATAATGGATTGAATTGTCGGTTTTAATTAAAGAAATATTTAAATAGAATTTTTTTTTTACGTATTTATAACATTTTACTGCTTCTACGTTTAGGAATAAAAATTTTCCTTATTAAAACTCTTTTGTTAAATTTAATAAGTATTTTCCTCATAATACTATTTACATCACATATTGCCTATTATATATATTTACTGCCTCGGTGGTGTAGTTGCTAGCATATACGATAATAATGTATAATGTATAATACATCGAGAGGTCTTAGGTTCGAGTCCCAGGTCGGGGAAAATTTAGTTCTTGTCTGCTTAGTATGCCTCAGTAACAGCCCGGAGTTGGTCCTGTGTCTTAATAAATCAAAATGTGAGGAAAATCTTAAAAGATAGTTTCATATTAAAATGTCAAATATATCTTATAGTAATGAATTTGTATATAATTTTCATTGCAGTATGCACAAAGAAAACACAGTAAGCAAAGAAAGCAGCACACACAGTACAGTCACGCACACAAACACAAACACAAACAAAAGCGAGTCAGACAAGATTATTCAAAACGAAACTGTCAACGATGGGACGCTGGAACGTGAGGGACAAGTGAGTTTTAAAATTTTATTTTATGTATAATTATATATTTAAATATTAATAGTGAAGAGTTACGTTTTATGTAAGTTAGTTATAAGTGACCAGATTTAGTCTACGAGCTCTCTTTTATGTGTAGACCGATGAAAAGTACGTTACTTCGTCATTATAGTAGTGCTGTTTGTTCATACGAGTTATACGTTATAACTTATACTTTACAGTAGAGATATTCTTTCTGTATTTTGAAACAAGCATTTTCTAAGATTTATATACATAAAATCATAGAAGTAAAGTTTTGTATTGATAACCTTTCATCGGATTTATTAAACATATCGTAAAGTAAATCATATAATGAAGACCTGTAGAATTGACATTTAAAACTCAATAATTCGTAATAAAAACTTTTTCATTAAAATTGTATTTTGGACAAAATCTAGATATATATCTAGTTAAACGAAAAATTCAAAGTATTAGCTATTTCTGGCTGCCTCGTTTTACATTTTTGAGCTTACTAAATCTTCAATACTGAAGAAATATTTCAAACACCATTTAAAAAAAATACTCTATCATTATTTATAATAGTTGCTTATTTATTTTAGGGTAAAAAGCCTCCAGTTCCATTGAAGAAAAGTCCGTCGTCTACTTCGGGCGTAGGCGGTCTATTGAGTGGACTTAAAAATAAAGTGTTACCTTCGTCGGACAAAGTGTAAGTGGAAATTTATTATATAAAAACCAGACATACACAGTTATAATTGAAATATTTATTTATGTTTTTGGGATATTATTATGTTGGCTAATTTTGCATAAAATGGATGATAATTTTTTTTTAATGAAAAAAAATATTTCATGAATACTTTAAAGGAAATTAGATAAACATTTTCGATTTGTGAAGATTTTTTCTCTCACTATCCGAATTTTGCCGCCACTTACACTTACACTTACATTTGCCACTTTGGCATTAGCTCAAGTGACCCCTAGTATATAACCAGCATTGACGATTTCTAGTTTATGATATTTATAAAAAATTCATGAAATACTTAATTTACACGAATAATATTAGTGTGCACAGAGAGAAGTCCCCAACGCTGTCCAACAGTGGGGAATGGGACCGCACAGACGGCGTTGCTAGTAGCAAGCCCACTCCCACGCCGGCCCCCACCCCCACCCCCACTAACAACACGTTCGACCACATCGAGAGGAACTCCATACTTAACGACCCTAGGGCTGGCAGGTATGAGTTTTGTGATTTAAATTATTTTTTTGTAATTTAATATGTCTTGCCTAATAGGTAATTTAGCTTGTATTTTATGATTTCTGGATATATAACATGTATTTTAATTGATTACTTTGATTTTTTTATTGTTATTAAAATCTACTCAGAAGGTTTTAGGGAATTTACAAAAAAAGAAAATTTGCTGAATTTATCGAGCCATTCTTGAGTTTTGCGCTTAGCAACATTCATTTTTATTTATATACATTATAAGGTATCTTTTTTGTTTTTATCATATTCAAATTCAAAATATTTTATAATGAACTTCATGAATCTGCTACAAGTTCAGAAAGAAGTATCCACAGACCTGAGAAGATCTAGTTCTATCTAAAATCTACTATCAATGTTTCGCGGGTTTAGTCAGATTTTGACGGAATATATAAATGTAAATAAACAAACACATGTCAAGATATAATATAAGATATAATAATAATAAGAATAACTAATAATGAATATAATCAAATATATAAGTTTATTTACTTTTATTTTAATATTCCAGAGTGAAGGCGCCGCGTCGAAGGCCGCCGAGTCAAGCGCTCCGCGATGATACTCCCGCGCAGATTGGACTCACTAATGGACATGAAGGTAGATACAATATACCTATTGGAACAGTAATAATAATAATGTTTGCTTTTATTACCTACCTTGGTAGGTTTTAAAAATTTATGAGCGGAACCTTATTTTTACTTTATTAAAAGTAGTCTATGTTACTTCTTATAACATCAGAAGTCATTCAAGTCAATTTCAATTTAAAGACTAGACAAAAAAAACGAAATGGATGATGGAGATGGAAATTAATAAATTTAAAAGAATCGTGAAAATGGCTTAAAAGTTAACAAAGAATCGTGAAAATGAAAACTAAAGTTTTTGTAAACAACTTTTATATAAATTCCATTAACAGTACCAACAGAAAAGCCCGGAGATAAAACAGAAGAAATCAAACCCAGAACGAGGGAGTGGGAGAAACACAAAGCGCCGTGGATGGAGGAGCTCAAACTGAACCAAGCGAAAAAGACAAGCTTCGGCTCCGAGGGGAAGTCCCGCTCCGTGTCGTCGTCCTCTGAAGGCGTTGCGAGTAAAGCGGGCTGCGGTAGTACGGACAGGTTGGTTCATTGAAGTGAAACTTCTTTAGAATCGTTGTGATTTCAAACTCGATGAAACGAAAAAATAAGTCCATAGTACCAGGCACTCAGAGACGGGGAAGAGTTAGACTTAGTTAGATCTTGCCCACCGCGAGACATGACTCAGTGACATTTCTAACTCTGTCTAACTCGTGGGCGTGACCTTCGCGCCATCTCCCTCTCTCAACGAGCTTAGACGGGGTTATTTAGTATAAATATAAACGATATTTAAAAATTAGTTTGCCAAAGAAGTTTTACTTCTTATATGTGTACTTTGTACACACGCACTTTTATTTTTTATTACTAGCTTTGCTTGGGTTTGTCCCTACGTTCCAGTCACGGGTTCCAATAGTTAAAATAAATAAAATTTCTGAAATATTACCTCCTCCTTTTTTTGAAGTCGGTTAAAAATAGCCTAAGCTACACCTTATGACATTAGCTATCTGCAAGTGGAAGCCCCTACAAAATTGGTCCAGCCATTTCAGAAATTAGCCGGAACAAACCGACAGATAGACAAAGATTTTAAAAATTGTTTTTTTTATTAGTATCATATATACTTTCATATGCTTTAGTAAAAAGTTGTTAATTTGAAATTTGATTTCACTTCAATTTTATTTTGTTAGATTTTACGTACATTTTAACAGTTAGTATACATTTCTTAGATATGAAATATTTTCCCGGAGTAAAAATTATGAATTATCCTATATGTTAGATAACCAGCTATCTTCATACCAAATGTCATCAAAATCTGTCCAATGGATTTCTCGTGATGCGGTCACAGACAGAAAGATAAACATTCTAATAACTAAAAAAAATGGCCTCTGTATTGATAATAATGATAATAAGATTTTTCAATAAAAAATCAATTTATCCCCATTTTATAATAGGCGCGTAAGAAGCAAAATGAATAATTACTCAATAAAGAATATCTTGCAAACACTAAATAAGGCACTATTTTAAATAAAATATTTATAATCGATTCTAATAACAAAATGAATTCTGTATATTTGTAATATAGCTAAATTGCTTTAGACACACCAACAAATGTATGTTTTGTTTGTAAACACAATACTGATTATAAAGATAAAATGGTACCATAACGGTATTGTTTATGCGTTATTCAACCCTAATGCCTGCGGACCACCTCGCGCGGCCACCAACGTCGCATCCCGCACCTGTACCGAGTCTTTCATATTTCGACATAACTTTTGTGAAGTGACAGTGTTGTAATATCTGAGTTCCCTTTTAAAAAACTGGTAAAGACTCTTTTATTCATTGCATTCGTCACACTTCGACGGTGTAATCACCTTAGGATAATTAGTTTGTAAAATTAGTTTTATTAAAGTATTTTATAAGTAGAGTTACATTTCATTTGCATCCTCTGACTGTGATTTCTATAATTAATATGAATGAAATGGCCGTAATTGATTCTATAGCGTGTTAGAAATCAATAAATGTTTTTATAAAGCTGATGTAATGTATAGACAAGGCCAAGAATTACTGATTCAATCGTGAGGTAATCAATGTTACTCACTAAACCGGTTATTGTTGTACTACAACATTATTTCATTTGTAAATAAAACAATGTAAAGTGTAACGGTTTTGTGCTATAATAGATTTATTTCTTTCAGAATATTGGAGTGTGGCTTGGAGGAGAAAAGATCGTCTCATTCTATGGAAATGTCGAAAAGCACGTCGTCGATAAGCAACAGGATATCTGTGTTAGAAAATCTAGAATCTAGTTTAGAGGTAAGGGTATATATTTTTTTATAAATAATAGTCATGTATATTTTTTCCTTAAAGTTGATTTTATTTTATATATAGCAAGTAGCTGACTTCACATTCCTTTGGACCAAATAATTCATTATTTTTTCAAAGTTCGGTATGCGTTAAAGAGTCTATCCACCTTCTGGTTGCATTATCAGATAATCTCAGATAGATCTAGACTTAAATTCTGATATCTGAGATTATCAGAATTAACAGATAATCTCAGATATCAGAATTTAAGTCAATTATATTACACGCTTATTACTAACGTTATACATAAAAATATACGAAAAGATTACGCATAGTTTCAATAATAATGTCAAATATTCGCGTAAATCTAAGAAAGTATTATGATATAATTGTCAAAATTATAATTGCTGAGACACAAAGTTTCAATTTAATTATTTATAGGTAATAATAATATCTTAAAAATAGAATAAGTTAGTTCACTTTAATAGAATAATATAGTTTAACTTTTCGGCATGTCTATGTAGTACATATTATGTACTTTTATTTGAAATATGTCCTACGGTCAAGTTTGAAGTACACATATACAAAGTTTCTAGTTACATTATAATATCAGTCCGATTAGTAAAGGGTCTAATGCTATAGCTTTATCATTTCCAGACGAAAACCCGACACTCAATAGAAAATAAGAAGGACACTCCGCCCGAGCTGCCCGCCAGCAAGCCGCCCTCGCTGCAGTCGCCCACCGCCGCCGGTACACTCATTGTTTATCAAATATTTATTATTTATTTATTACTAATAGTAACTTTTAATAGTTAATATTGAATAGAAAGGGAAACCGTATTTTTTATCGGGACAAAAAGTAAGCTATATGCCATTCCACGCTATAATCTATCTCTATGTTAAATTTCAACCAGAACCGATCAGTCATTCTGGCGAGTGAGTAACATAATATGTCTATTTATTCATTCTACTAATAATGAGATTTTTTATTTATTTATATTATAAACTAGTGACTCACCCACGCTTCGCTTGGGTTTGTCCCTAGGTCCCCTTTAGTATGAGTTTTTTTACAAACTTTGATTTTTTTAATTTTTTTTTTATTATAAAAACATTCCGTGGGCCTCAGGACATACAAAAAAAATACCGAATTGGTCGAGCCATTCTCGAGTTTTACGCTTAGCAACATTCATTTTTATTTATAGACTTGGTTTAAAGAATTAAAAGCAGTCCCGATCCGTCCGCCGAAATGAATGTTAAAATCCTATAAAATGGTAGCATGATGAGTTGTTTATGGCTACTATGCTTTCGGCATACATATCGTTTATATTCTTAAAAGAATACGGGATATATGTATTACTTGAAATGATATAACATTTAAAAAGTGGATGATAAAAATATTACCATGTACTGTTGTACTATTATTAATTTACAAAATAGATTATTCTCATTTTAAATTGAATATTGAAAACATTAATATGTTTATCCAGGTCGAACATTAACATCAATGTTAGACGAAATAAAGAAGCCCTCCCCACCGGCCGCCAGCGCCCGAAGCAACGAAACCACCGAAAAATCACCGATCAAACCCGACAGAAAAGAAGATATCAACTCGATTGGAAAGTTTAGTATCGAGAAATCGAGTTGTATAATCGAGAAGAGTGAGAAATATGAAGATAGAATGGGCTCAGGGACATTGGAAAGGCGGATCCATTCGATTAAATCGGATAAAGTAGAAGGCTCTGATGTGCTCATAGCACAGCTCAATGACAGAGTAAGTTTTTGATTTGTTTGTTTTGTTAGAGAATGTATAGATGCTTGTGACTTCTGTTCCGTTAGATTATGTTAGGTTATAAAATAATAATAGCAATTCCCGGGACTGCGGCTTCGTGGTTCCTAGTCATTATTAAAAAATAGGGATTAGTGGTGAAAGGATGAAAATTAGGGTTATATAAGTATTTTTTGATGCTAAATCATACAAAAAAGAAAAATTGGTCTAAAAATAAAAAAATAAACTACGACCCATTCTTGATATTTCGAAATCAATCAAACCGTTTCGAAGGAGTTCGATAACTAACACTGACACGATATTTTTACCTATTAGATGATGTTCCCAATAAAGCAAATATTTAATGTTATATTTAATTAGATTCTATATATTTTTTCATGGCAATACAAATGATTGATTTCTTTAATATTATAATGATTAATTCCAGATATTAAATTTAGAGAAGCTAATAGAAGTACAAAACGCAAAATTCAACGCGGCCATTGAGGATCTAACGAATAAACTTAAGCAAGAGACAGACAAGCGCATTGCCTTGCAGGCGCAAGTGGAGAAACTCGCGCAGTGCGTCACGCAAGTATAATACAGGCCATAACATATTTTTAAGGTACTAACTTGTTAATATTTTTTATTATCTGTACGAGAATTATGAATTTTGAATGAACTTTTAATGTAAATGAACCTCCGGTGATATTTCCGGTGAAATTATATGTTTGAAGCATTTTTTCTTCTCTCTATGTTTCGTATTTGGTTATTTTATAACGGTGAATATATTTTTGTTTTTAATATGTGAAAAAAGTAATGATCTTTTTTTTTTGATTCGAGTCTTTGAGTAGCTTCTATGTTGAAAAATATATTGGAAGTTTATTTTTGCATTTAGTCTCTAGTCACCAAGTGTGAAATTAAAAAAAGTCAGTAAATGGCCTAAAACTCATTCCTTTATAATAAAGTGTTTTAAAATGCCTGTTAAATGTTCAAATGCAACACAAATTATTTCAACGCTTGTGATACAATTAATTCCTAACAAATCAGTACTTAATTCCATAGATGTATAAAGGTTGTAGAAAGGGCTTAAACAAATAAAGTGTAAAATTTTATTTTGAAAATGATGTTAAATTAGACATTTTGTAATGTTATTGTTTTATTTACCAACTGCTATATTACAATTTGAATTTTTATAAGACAATTGTGGTGTTGAAAAATATTTGTGGTACTAATATTGGTACAGACTATGATAAAAAATAGAATAGATATATGTTTGAGGTTTTTTTATTGTTTTGATTTCTACTACAATGTGAAAAATAATGAATGTGATATCAACATTCCGCAAATATGTAAGTCGTACTCTAAGTACAAGTTGGTGTCACAGTTTGTATATAAGATATAGAGGTGCCATCTCTGAACTTTGCAATTGTACATTATGCATTAATTAATTTATATAGACATAAATGTAGTTAATAGTGACATAGTAATAAATAGTGATTTGCACATTCCAAACTTGCAAAATGTTGAAAGTATAATGTATACTGTATAATATAATACTTGGCTTCCTATCGTCTATCGTGTCACGTGATTTAACTAGACACTTCGCTTTGATGAGTCTTGTACAGTTGTGTGAAAAATTTTTACGTAAATAATATTTTAAATACTATTATTTTTCATAAATACTGGTGTTAATGACGTATTATTAAAATAAAACAGATTCAAAGTAACTTTGTCATATCTGAACAGAAATGTTTAACCGACTTTAAAAAAGAGGTGTTACGTAATAAGTTATAAGTTTTTAGTAATATTACAAGATATGAAGCATATTTTATTTTGATAATAGGCCACTATGTCTTCCTGCGTCTTAAATGAAGTTAATTAATTGTCAATTCATTTTTCTAGTTAAATGTTATCATGTAGGAAGAGACATACTATTTTTCTATAACCGTAATTGAATTGTAATATGGAGTTTCATACAATTTACAAGTATTTATGAATTGCCTATACATTAAATATTAAATAATATTAAAAAGTTAGAAATTTTTTATCGTTACTAAGCTACTCCACTGAAGTGTCTAGTTGATTTGCATGAACTTTACTGTACGCACAATAGTATGGGGTTCCATCAGACAAAAATGTACCAACCCACATAAAAGCGGTAATTTATAGGTTTTTTTAGAATTAAATATTCTATTGTGGCATACATTCTATTATGAAAATTAATATTTTTGTTTTACTTAAGTGTGGGTCAATACCATGTTGTCTAAATTTATAAAACTAGTGGATTTGAAAGATTAATAGTAAGTTAGGTAAATCAATTGATAATAATTAGACAGAAATAGCGAAATGGTTAATGAATTGGCTTAGATTCATATAGAGAAAGTAATTTTACAAATTAAAAATAATGTTGGAAATAATAATTTTGATACTTTAATTTCAAAATTGTTAGAAGAGACATGTCGTCAGTAAGCTTTGTATTATTGTAAAATGACTTCTACTCTAAATATTTATGCAGTAATTTATTAGGATTCTGCTAATTTATTTTGACGATTTTTGCACGTACATTTTAAATTTTTGAAATTGAAATCCCTTATCTCACTACTAATAACACTGGGCTAATGAGTTGCATGAAAAAGCGTAATATTTCGACTGTCACGATACTTTATTATTTACTTGCTTTTGCTCTCCATGTGACGTCATAAATACCAGGCGTTCATAAGTTAAAAGAAGTTTCATGTTTAAGATACACTAGCGAATCTAACAAGATACATTTTAACAATAGATTTCTCAGAAATGAGACTTTTTCTACTACTACTACTACTACTATAATATGCATATTTCTTGGAATCACTGTCTATTAATGAAAACCCCCATTAAAATGCGTTGATTAGTTTCTAATAATATAAGCGTACAAAGGCCGGGAAGGACTTCGTTTTATTATGTGATGATAACAAGTTTCAAAACATATTTTACTAACCAAGAGTAGAAGACGAAAGGAACTTCATTTTTACCAGATGCGAGACTTCTCGACTTTTTCATATTATTACTTGATCTATTGTATAACAATTTATCCTTGGGATTGGTGTAGTGTGTTTTTAAGTCGAAAGTATGATGTACAAATTTTAAATTTCCGTAATAAATTCGTTAAAAGGATTTGTTGACAAATACTGTTGTGTAGTGAATAGAGAAGCTGGTAGGTAGCTAAAAATATAAGTAGACGATGTCACAAGAGTAAATTATGATACTAACTTAAATAATTCATAATGAATTTTGAAATTATCAACACTATTAGTGATTTACTTCAAAACTATAAATATCATTTAAAGAGAATCTTTAATTATATATTATAATGAAATAGTACACATTTATGAAACACATTATGGGGCATTTCATATGAAGCGGACAGGAAAAAAAAAGTGAGGTCAGGAAATTTGTTCATATGCGGGCTATTTATACCTCTAGTAGATATGAAAGTGTATGCGTAATATTTTTTTTCTACGGTGTTTATTTTTAAAATTATGGGCTTTTGAAAAATAATGATAATCCAAATTTCAATGTTTTAGATTTAGTTTTTCGAATGGAGTAAAAATATAAACAACTATTAAACTTGGCGTTTTGTATAGGTTTTTAGTTGCTCTTTTTAATAAAGAAATAATTTTTTGAAATTAAAAATTAAATGATGTACAAAACCGGAAGTGAAAATTTCAAAACAATTTTTAGATCACTTCGACCCCTTTTTTTAAATTTTTTTTTGCACTCAAATATAACCTATAGTATTATTAAAAAACACTAAAAGTTTCATAGTATAATCTTTATTGCTTAGAAAGATAGATAAATTAACGTACATTCATGTCGCACTTGTGACAACTGAGAACTAGAATTTGTTTGACAGCGATAATAAGATGAAGCGCGACTTGTAGCGCCATCTTTTAGCGGCATGAAAAACCAATAACTTATGCAAGAAAGAGATAGATATGTGACGCCGCGCCATCTTAGTTTTCCGTGTTTGTTTTAGTTCTTACTCGAACCTTGCAGCGATTGGTGCTCATTTTACGACAGTTAAAATTTTTGTAATGGCTCCGTACGGTGATCGATGTTTTAACCCGTTTCGTCTTGCAAATCATCGAAAGTTGAAGACTGTAAGAAAAATTTCTGCATCTCTAGTACAAAAGTGGGGATGTCCAGCAAATGTTTATGTATGTGGATCCTGCAGAATACGACTTTTTAATGAAACACCTCCAGTAACTCATGAAGATATTGTGCAATGTAGTCAAACATCAAGTGAACTTTCGCAGAACTCCCAAGGTGATCCATTCATTCCAGAAGATAAATTCAAACATAGTTCAACCCAAACTGACAGAGTCATAGAATACAGTGAAGAAATTTTGAAGCAGTTAAAGGAGAAATTTAATGACCCGTTGACTCCTACTTCAATGAAAACAATGATATTGACGATAGCACCAAAATCATGGAGTGAAAATAAACTTGCCGAAGAGTTTGGAACATCTAGACGACAGGCGAAAAAAGCTCAATTACTTGTAGATCAGTTTGGCATCTTGTCTTCTCCGAATCCGCGTGGGTGTAGCCGAAAACTCCCAATCGAGGTTGAAAACTTGATAAAATGTTTTTATCTCCGAGAAGACATTAGTCGGATTATGCCAGGGAAAAAAGATTGCATATCTGTTAAATTAGATGATGGTAAGAGAACCCACATGCAAAAACAACTTCTGATGTGCAATATCGATGAATTATATCAGAAGTTCAAAGAAGAACATCCGACCGTTAAGGTAGGTTTAACGAAGTTTTTTACATTAAGACCAAAACAATGTATCCTTGCGGGTGACCCTGGAACACACATGGTATGTGTTTGTACCTACCACCAGAATGTGAAGTTGATGTTGAATGGTGGAGATATTGCTAATCTTACAGCGGGCACTGACATGGAAATTATAAATTATAAAGATTGCCTTCGTCAGATGATGTGTCCCGATCCAACACCGAAGTGTCATTTGATGACCTCAAAAACACCGACAAGTGAACGTTGTAAGTCTTGCCCTGGCTTAAGCGCAATTCGTGAACATCTTAGAAATATATTTGACAACAATCACGTGACAGAGGTGCGGTTTGAGAAATGGCTTGGCACAGACCGCTTCACAATATCCACTCAAATATTGTCTTCGGATGATTTTGTTGAAAGCTTGTGTGATGCCCTGGATACCTTGAAACCACATGCTTACGTTGCAGAGGCCCAGGCGCTTTATTTTAAACAGCTTAAGCAGACTATTGATGAAGGAGTAATCATCGTGCAGTGTGATTTCGCAGAAAATTACAGTTTTATTGTCCAAGATGCTGCCCAGTCATTTAACTGGAACAATGATCAAGCGACGCTCCTGACTTCGGTTTTTTATTATAGAGATGGAATAGAAATGAAACACGGCAGCATTGTTATGATTTCAGACGACTTGAAACATGATACAGCAACATATTACTCTTACCAAAAAATCTTACACAAGCACCTATTAGAAAATAGAATAGTGGCGTCAAAAATTATTTACATAACCGATGGTGCCTCACAACATTTTAAAAATAGATTTAACTTTATTAATCTTAGTCATTATGAGGATGATTTTAATACGAAAGCAGAGGCACACTTTCACGCAACATCTCATGGTAAGGGGCCCTGCGATGGTATTGGTGGGAACCTCAAACGTTTGGCGACTCGTGCAAGTCTACAATTACATCCAAGTAGATCAATCACTTCACCAATACGTTTATACGAATGGGCGCAATCATCTTTAAAACAAACAGCGATTTACTACTGCTCTAAAGAAGAAATTCAACGACAGAGGATTCTTTTGCAACCTAGGTTTGATTCTGCAGTCACTATTACAGGAACTAAAAAGTTTCATGCATTTATTCCAACAGCAGGAGGCCTTCTTATAAAAAGAACCAGTCGTAGTACAGGTTCTAATTGTAAAATAGTAAAAAATATAAAATAAAACTCTTGAATTTGGTATCACGTTAATATTCATTATTGTATTTTCAGTTTAATTATACATCAGTTTAACCCAAGACAAAAAAGAGTGTGTTATAGGTTTCTATTGTGTATATGTGTGGTATGTCTGTCTGTAGTATGTCTTCGTATTGTCCAAACGCGTGCATCCGAGTGCAGTGTGTTTTAATCGAAAGCTTTGACTATTGTGATCAATGTTAGGTATGTTTAAAGAACGTTGGACCAGGCATTGACTAGTTATACAAGCTTATAAAAAATAGCAAATAATAAACCCTAAGTTTTCAGAGCTTAAACTCGCTTGAATACAATGATACATGTGATTACACTTCAAATTTCGCCAAGTAACTGACATAAATTAGTATGAAGCATCACGCTCAGAGCGACATGCATGTCGAGAGCGACATACATTAATTTATCTATCTTTCTAAGCAATAAAGATTATACTATGAAACTTTTAGTGTTTTTTAATAATAATATAGGCTATATTTGAGTGCAAAAAAAAATTTAAAAAAAGGGGTCGAAGTGATCTAAAAATTGTTTTGAAATTTTCACTTCCGGTTTTGTACATCATTTAATGTTTAATTTCAAAAAATTATTTCTTTATTAAAAAGAACAACTAAAAATCTATACAAAACGCTAAGTTCAATAGTTGATTGTATTTGTTAACCATTCGAAAAACTAAATCTAAAACATCGAAATTTGGATTATCATTATTTTTCAAAAGCCCATAATTTTAAAAATAAACACTGTAGAAAAAAAATATTACGCATACACTTTCATATTTACTAGAGGTATAAATAACCCGCATATGAACAAATTTCCTGACCTCACTTTTTTTTTCCTGTCCGCTTCATATGAAATGCCCCTTATTTCACTTTTTTCTATCAAACAGAATTTAAGTCATACAATTTATTTTGTATATTATGGAGAATAAATATTTACATTATAATAGGCTTTATTTTGTTATTTTCACTATTGTTCCAACAATACCTACCTGCAAATGCGGTAAATCGAAATGTTTCTGAACTTTCATGCATTTATATATTGAATTTTATTATTTTTTCTCAATACGTATATGAGCCATAGTGACATTAGCCGTGCCGTGCATAATAATTATTATCGAACAGTTTTAACGCTTTAAGCTCAGCTTTGCATTTGTGTGCGTGCAATGTACGGATAGGTACGGCTGAAGGCGTAGCGCGTTGCGAGCTTGGTTTAAACTCGTTTTAACTGGTTTTTGATGCGCGGCTATTGGCTTTTAGCTATCACTCACACTAATGCAAAGCCGAGCTTACGTCTCGAAAACTGTACGGCTTATCGCGGAGCACGTTTAAAACCGTTTTTGAGTTTTGACTCATACAAATACAAAACGAGAGTTTACGCCTCGAGAACTGTAATATTTTTTTATACTACTGGAGTACTCTGAATAAAGTGAAGTACACACAATATAACAATGTAATTTGTAATACATATCTCGTAGTTTCCATGTAATAAATAAAATAAATTATTAAAGATTTTATGGAAGTTGCGAACAAATGGGTCTAAGTCCAATTTTACACCATATAAATAAACATGACATACAATAATTGCTGTTTTGTAGCCTTTGAAATACTATATTCTTTTTGTTCGCAACCTTCTTGTATATTTACTGCAATTTTAATCATAAAATAATAGTGCGGTTTAAATGTGGTTGTGTTTTAACCATCCATTTACACGTTTTCGCTTTTAATGTGTTATTATTATTTAATTTAATAAAATATTATTCGAAATATTGATTATGTAATTGCGCCATTGATAATTGTATGTTGTTATGTCAGTGTCAAGTTTTGTTTCCTTCCAATACATATTGTATAGTGACTGGTAACTCGTATGTTTAGTCAGAGGTGTGTTGTGATAATGCCTATGCGTAATAAAATTATTTGTAAATAGTTTCAATGGCTTTAATAGTGCACAAATATGAACGTTCATAGAATTTTTATTATGCAAAATTTTAACGCTTTATTATATAGTAAGTAAATATTCACATATTATATAATGTAGGTTATATTAGATATTTAATATTGTCGATATGACGGTAATTGCTATTTGAAATGCATTAATCATTCATTTAGTTATTAATATTATGATGTAAAAGCTATGTACTTGTTGAGGAATATCAATTGGAAAAAATATTGAACATTTTTCTATGAAATTTAATTAGAATAGATTAATTAAGGACATTTAAAAAAACAAATATATTCTCTAAATAATGCTCTCGGGTGTCTCGTATTTGAGATATTTTGAGAAAAACCGTTTAAATGAAAATCATGAACTTTTTTTGTACACTTGAGATATTGATACATAATTTTTTTTAAATATTTTCCATGCTTTAATTAGACGATAAAAAGGAATTGCTAATTTTAGTAATGCCATATAGGTTCTATTGCGTCTGCAATTAAAATATAATATATACGTAATAAAACATTCAAGTTTCAGCAATCAGTTGTGTCGAAACGATCATTTCTTTTACATCAGAAACAGATAATGTTTCGAGACAACGGCTTTCACGAACAAGTACATGGGCCAATACTTAATAACCCGCATAAACAGAAAGTTAAGTTACAAAGGTATGAGATGTACTAAATATGTACCTGAAAATTTTATACTATGACGGTTTTATACAAATCGACGCCACTCTGATATCATGGTTCATTTGATTTTTAGTGGTAACATCGTGCCAAGAATTTCTTTAGTTCAAAAATCCAAACGCATTTGTTAATTTAATTGTAAGTACGATCATTCGATAAATAAAAAGTGAATGATAATCACAACACACTAAGTATATAAAATTAATTTTTATTGTTATCGATATTGTAGGTAAGAGAAATATAATATTATTATAATGTCTTTATTTAAAGACCCGAACGCGTCAGTACTGAGCTCCATGTACATATACATACATATAAATATCAATAGGGGTTTTAAATGTACATAAGCATTGGTACTTAATTTATTTTTCCATATACTGCTCTGTCATGCATTCCTAAAGTTTTTACGAATAATGATATAAATATATAATAAATAAATATGATTTGTTTGTTTTATTTATCCTTAAATCTACAAAGTATGAAGCATGATGTATGTAGGTTTATATTCATCCCATCATAACGTCACTTCATTACGAGTCCACCGCGCTGGCCTAGTGCGTGTTGGCGGACTTCTATCGAAAACTTGCGAAGTTCTCTCAGACATGTGGGTTTCCTAACGATGTTTTCCTTCACCGGCAGTCAGATAAGTGATCATGTTAGAAATGATTCGTGAATGAAAATATCAGAGGTGCGAGTCCTGGGATATGAATCTGTTTCAATTGGTTTCTCAAGCAAGCACGTTATCTACTGGGCTGCTACTGCCTAAAACATGATGTATTTGGTAATAATATACTGTGCTGCATAAACATTAATCATTATTATCTATATACTGATAACAATTGTAAATATTACTTCATTTTTAGTTTTATAGATAGATCGATAATAATCAAATTTTACATATCTTAATAGGCAAACAGTAACATCTAAATCTTCTCAAATATATCATACACATTTAAGTAAAAATTTTGTAACTACGTATTTATGCATAGTTACCATGAAATTATTTCACCAAGTGGCTTAAAAATATAAATATACCTAACCTACCTATATAGAAAGTATACGAGTTATACCTGTTATACTTATAACAGCTTTTATATATGAGAAAATAATACTGCAAATGTCAGTTTGAAGTTTGAACTATTTCATCATCATCATCACCAGCCCTTTTTAACGTCCCACTGTTGGGCACGGGCCTCCCTCAGTACGAAGGGGGCAGTTTATTTTTGAACTTCTCATATTTAATTGTTACTACGACTTTTCATGTTAAACTTTGACCTGTGTGTGAAAGAGTGTAGCTTCTTTGAATTGGAAAGGACGAAGAAAATTCGAATAAAGCAAACAACAAAATCCATATTATATTATTATTGTTTTGATTATTTTACTCTATCTAAAATATGCATATAATAAAAATATGGTTACGAATAATAATTAAAATGTTTTATCACGTATAAAAATATAAAATTAAAATAACCAGTTTACAAAAATTACATCATTTTCAAAAATGGCAGTATATTATTTATTTAATATACATATATTTGTTTTTACATCATTAAAAGCAGAGAGGTAGTTTATACGAGTTATTTATACACCAGAATTTTATACTATTTTTATCATATTATGAATAAACACTTTTACAAGCTCTTTAGTAAAAAGGTATAATACATACATATAAGACTTAGATTATTAGATTGCATGTATCATTTATTAGCCCGAACTTTTACAATTTTTGCGGAATTAAATATTTGCTGTATATAATAGTAGTTAATGTAATAGTAAAATTATTTCTATTAAAACTTAATTGAGCAGTTTATTTTTTAACCAGAAGCCATTTTTAAGACTTATACTAAAACTAAATATTTACACGTTGACTGCCTGTTATTTAACCGACATTAATTCATTATAATATTATGAAGCGCATGCGCATTCAGAATGACGGATTAACTATAAGGCGGAAAAGACGCTACTATTGGTCGTATATCATAAGTCCTTCAAAAATCATAAACATTGCTAAACGAAAATTAAAATTCAAATGTTATTAAAAAGGTCGCAGTTCGCAAAGTTATAATGTAGCGTTACAGCTATAATAAAATTTAAATGATTTTTATTTATATAACGTGCAGATTGCAGACAACGAACGTTCTTCAAGGTGTGTTTAAAACATGGCGTTTACACACTGACTACGCTAGCAAAACCTGACGTTCGTGTGATCAGACATTTTTATGATGAATGAATATCATCAATAAAAAAAACATGTCTGATTGCTTAATATTTCCATTTTATTCTATACGAATATAATATTACGTGTATATACAAAACATTAGTTTATTTAAACAACATAAATGACTATAATATATCAGCTTTCTATACTAAGGGACGGAGCACACTAAGAGTATAGTGCCGTTCACAGTTTCTTTATAATGAAAAAAAACTTCTCGCAGTACTCTTGAATGAATTGGGCAAAATTTTGTTCGAGATTGATCGTGACCGGAATGGTATTAAACGAAACTGGAATATTACCGATATTATGAGGTTGGGAAAAAACGAAACTATTAGCGATATTATGAATTCACGCATATAGCCTTCTATAGTGTGCCCCGTCCATTATAACCCTTAAAAGCTACTTACCATAATATGGCACAATACAGATGTAATTTAATATGCATAAGGTTCACGAATCATAAATCACTATTGAGTATAAACCGATTTCCTTCCGAGTGCTTTCCCGTGTATTTATACACACATTTTCCATATGCGCCTGAAATATAAAATTCGATTAGAGTATTTCAAGAAATATATTTTTGTTATATTTGTCATGAAAATGATGATTTTATATTTTTGTTAAAACTAAGAACTATTTGTAGTCTTTCTTATAAAAAATGCACCTAACTAATTTACAAGGTCATCTAATATACTACAAGAATCTCGTGTCACAATGTTTGCTATCGAACTTCTCCGAAACGGCTGGACCAATTTTTATAATTTTTTTGTGTATATTTGAAACGTAACCAGTAACCACGCCATGCCACGTTATGTCTCATACTATTTCATACAAAGAATATTTTGCAGTGAAGTCGCTTCTGCAGTGCAGTTACGCCTAGTGCGCGCGGACCTTTACGGTGAAAGAAACATCGCGAGGAAACCTGCATGTCTGAGAGAACCTAGCACGCACTTTGCTAGCGAGGTGGATTATGTCCTGATCCCCTTCGTACTTAAGGGGCCCCGTGCCCAGTAGTGGGTCGTTAAAGACTGACGACACGTTTGGCTCAGTTGGCAGTGACCCTACTTTCTGCGCCAGCGGTCGCGGGTTCGAGTCCTGCTGGAGGCATTCATTTGTTGAGCACGTTTGTTCTCCAGTCATGGGTGTTAATATTTATATTATGTATGTATTTATAATTTATATGTGTAATATATCAACTATCTGGTATCCGTAATACAAGCCTCGTAGCTTACCACGGAACTAGATGGCGTTGTTGTAAAAAATGTCCCAACATGTTTATTATTATTTTTTATTATTAAAGAGGGTTGTAATCATACCTTTATGTTTGCCCAATGAGTTTAGATCCACAGGCAAAGGCCGGGCCGTAGCGACGGGCGGGGTTTCGGACGTACTAATGCTGGTCGGTCTCCGCACGCGCATAAACTCGCCTCGTATGGACGCCTCCCTCTGCTCCGATGCAGACACTCGGCGGGAATCCAAGAAACGTAAGTTTTGGAGTTTATACAGTACAAAATATCTGAAAAGAATCAAATTAAAGAATCGTTGCGAAATTAACGTAAATAGAACGTTTATGAAAATTTTAAATGATATATAATATTAAAATTAATATTATTATTATTAAAATCAGTCAAATCAATGAGGATCAGTACAGTTATAGCAAATGCCATATTACTAGTATCCACGTTATTAATTATGACATAAAAATGATATACCTTTTTGAATTATCCAAATCGGACCAAAACTTACGAAGATATTAAGTAATAAACATGACGCCGTTCTGCGGGCAAATTCAAATTACGCGGGCGCGTGTGACGTCATTGTGATGGATCGAACACAGGCGGCCCGCCGCCCGAGTACCGCGCGACGCTGTTGGCAACTATTTTTAAGAGTGTTAGCAATTTAAGTTTTTTAAGAGTGCTATTTTGTGATATTTAAGTATATATACAGCTTAATATGAATGCATATAAAATAGAAGCTGGTTTTGTGCAAGCTCAATCACCTTCTAAAAGTGAATTCAAATACTTATTGTTGAGTCTGGGGTCCTCCCTTCATATCCCTCAGAGATAAAATTTATCAAACCGTCAGGTGTTAATTATTAGTTACTAACATATTTGTATACGATTTTTACAAATATAACCATATTTACTTATTAAAGAAACGACTGAAGACGGTAATTTTGAAGATTTTGAAGAGTTTTTAATCTATTATCTATATAAAAATGAATCCCTATTTCCCTTGGTCACGTCATCACGCGTGAACGGCTGGACCGATTTCGCTAATTCTTTATTTGTTGTGTTTGTTATTGTCAGGAGAAGGTTCTTACGAAATAAAATATTACGAAAATTGCGCGGAGAATTAGAAAATTCAACAACAATTAACCACCATATAAAATTATTTTAAATCTTACCTTAGCGCTTTAGACAATAAAAACTTTTTTAATATGAATGAAAACCTTATGACGTTTGATACACAATTAACGGAAAGGTTTATATGTATAATACACTAGCAGAACCCACGGATTCGCTCGCACTTCGCGCACTATAATTTCGGACCAACATGAAAAACAGAAATATAATAAAATAATAATATGCTATATAAAATAATAATATAATAGAGCTGAATTTTACCATTTCTTATCATTTAACACAGTGCAACGAAATTCTATATGTACCGTTTTGACCTTTTTTTATGTAGAAAAACGCATAGGGCTCACTAGTGAGAAAAGCCATGTTAGTGTAGTAGGTTATTTTCTGGAGTCGTCTAAAACAGTGCAGATGACTCCTCCCCTTTACTTGTGGTAATTGAGGACTCTGGGCTCCGGGACTGAAGGGTATTCCAGGGCGAGTTCTGTACATCGCTCTGGAATACCTGTTCAATGTACGTCTTCGCGTTGAAAAGTTCCCGCAGATTTAAAAGGAGGAGAAATTGTGTCTGTTGCCCAAGGAGGGTCGTTCTCTGTACTCTCCTTCTTCTTACAGGCCAATCGTGATGATGAGTAAGATGGGCAAGCTCTTTTAGTACATTCTTGCTGCCCGTATCACTCAGCATCTCGAGATGGGGCCGGGTCTTTCAGAGGCTGCGGGTTAAAGGCGGGTCGGTCGACCGTGGACGCCCTGAATGCCCTGAAGGTTGGGTCTCTGGCCGCAGTGAAGGAGGGAAGCGTGCTTTTAGCCGTCTCATTGCATGCAGCTAACTCCTTTAACACTCTGCCGTTCGAGACTTTACGAGAGACACTTCTTTGTCATGAGGTGTCTCTCCATTAACAACGAAAAGAAAAAAACCGAGGCTTCACGGCTCACGCAAGGGACCACTTCAGCAAGCGGTGAGTCATGCTCCTGCTCCTGGTACTTCTCTGATAGCAGAGCGGACTGTGGAGCAACCGCTGGGCTATGTGGTCTGCCTTGGCAGACCTGCCGGGCCGTCGTGGTTAAATGCGATACAGCGACGCCCCATAAGACTTTAGTGGGTAGGACTGGATTATTTTAAGCTGGTGAATCCCACATAACCATCTGGTGGTATGCGTTAATGCATTTCCCAACGTTAAAAAAACAAGGCCTAACCCAAAACGTAATCTTGTATCCGCCACTGTGTAGGTATGTAGGTTTATCCACAAAACTAATAAAAAGTAGGTACATATGTTTATTAGTAGGTATGTGTAATAGTATTGTTTATGTTTTATTAATACGGTTGGCTTAAAATAAGAGAATACATAGGTACACTTTCACTACACGTAATAGTAGATACCAACTTATTCTACTAATAGTATAAACGCGCAAGTTTGTAAGAATGTATGGATGTATGTTTGTTACTCTTTCACGCAAAAACTATTCTATGGATTTTGATGAAACTTTATAATAATATAGCTTACAAATTAGAATAACACATAAGCTATAATTTATCAATACTAGCGAAATTCACGCCGCATTCGCGCTAAATCTAGACAGTAACCCAAGCGAAGCGAGAGAGAATCACTAGTATCAACTATTTAGTTGAGTTGAGTACCAACATAACTAAACATATCATTTATTGGGTAAAGTTGTAAGTACGTTCATCGAAATAATCTTCACAACAATGTCTTGTAGTTTGGACAGAGAATGGAGATTTATCATCTCTTTTTTCAACGGAAAACCATTTTCTACGAAGTTTTGGGCCCTTTGGTAAGTAAAAAATAGTCAATCTAGCGTTTTAAAACAAGTGTTTATACATTTATGCACTATACAATATTAATACATAGTTAAAAAGTCAATTCGACACAAATTGGACACTTAGATTTGATATTAAAGTTACGAACACACTGCGCGCCTTACCGTTGCCAACGGCTATCTGTTACTATGACGTCACAGCTACAGCGGCGGCACGCAGCAAAATTCGCTAGTAATTTCCTTATAACTTCGTCAATTTTAGTCGTAGAACAAAAATTTTTGCACTGTATGTTAAGGATTTCTTAGCTCTATAAATCTGTATTCTCAACTAAAAACCGTACGGATCCTCATTCAAACCCATAAATAAATAGTTTAACAGAATAAAGCCTACTTTTGGTTAAAAATGAGCTAAATATGTATATTCAAATCTATGTTTCTTGTATGATTCAAATATATGTAAATTAAAAGTGTTAAAAATTTTGTTCTAACATTAGCAATAAACTAATTAGATAGGCAAGAATTGAGTTGAATGATAAATGATAATGTCAGAATTTTTTTCTGTTCGTTTTCTTTTTTGTGCTTGTTTTAAGCTTTCTCTGCTAGCTTGAAAGATCTTATTATCGATATAAAATATAAATAACACTAGCCTTTCCCGCAGCTTCGCGCGCGTTCTAAAGGCTGGAAACCAAATACCTCCCGTTTTTCCAACATTTTTCATTGATGCTCCGCTCCTATTGGTCGTAGCGTCATGTAATATAGGCTATATTTTTAAAGCCATCTCGATAAATGGACTATCCAACACGAAGATTTTTTTAGTTCAGACCAGTAGTTTCTGAGATTAGCGCGTTGAACCAAACAAACAAACTCTTCAGCTTTATAATATTATATAAAGCTTCTAAACTTTATTCTAATTTAAGATCAATTAATAACTCACCTATATCTTTGATAGTCTTTATCGTCTTTATCTTGGTCTGAGAGTTGATTTGGACAAGCTTTGTTACTGAGCAGGCTTAGGTATGTAAGTGATGGAAAGTTTACGCTTACTTTGTCTATTAGTGAGTCCAAATCTGTTATCTAGAATAATATATGGTAATTATCTAACAACATAATATCGTCGGCTAAGTATTCTAAGCTGTTAACTTCATTTTTGTATGAAATGCTTAAAGCCTCTAACCTATTTGAAACGATAAGGATTAATATCGTATTTATGTAAATAGCTTTCCAATTACCATTTTTTGAAGTATATAGATGTAAGAAGAAATTGTATGTTATCCCTAAGGGATGTGCCATTTCGAAATTTACCTAAATAAGACTAGCCTTTCCGCGGCTTCGTGCGCGTTCTAAAAGCTGGTGATCAAAAAAGTATGTAGACTTAGTAAGTGTTTCAACTCGCCCAGATATTTCCTATAGTGTGAACTATTTAAGCCAGTTATATAATTGTTATTATTTAACCCATTGGAAGCATGTAAAAAGAATTCTTAGATATTTAAGTAAAACTAAATCTTTAGGCTAATTTTTCTAAAGATAATTTCAATTTGGAAGGTTTGCAGTTTGATGCAGACTGGGCCTCAAACACTTTGGATAGGAAATCCTACACAGGTTTTTATTTTAAATTTTCATGTACTGTTATCTCATATGAAATATGAATGTAAAAAACAGCCAACTGTAGCTTTGTCGAGCACAGAAGCCGAATACATGTCAATAGCCTCTGGCTTGTAAAGAAGCAATTTATTTAAAAAATCTAATGTCTGAAATTGTGGATTTTTGTAATCATACAATCATTTTGTATAATGATGATCAAGATGCTCGGAAGTTGACAGAAAACCATTTGTTACATAAAAGAACTAAGCACATTGATGTGCGTCATCATTTTATAAGAGAAGCTACAGCTAATAATCTTGTAAAGATAGTTTATATTCCAACGTCTGAAATGCCCGCAGACTTATTAACTAAAGGATTAAGTAGTGTTAAGCATAACTATTTTGTTAAGAGGTTAGGCATTAAAAGTATAGTATGATATTTGTATGCTAATGCTTTATCATAGATTATAAATTTGAAAAATTTATGTAGATAAAAAGGAAATGTTCGGATTATTTTGATAAGGGGAGATGTTAAAATTAATATCAAAATAATATAAAATTATATAGATAGTATAGAGTATAGAGAGTCATTCCTTTGCTTTATGAGTTGATTTTTTAATATATATGTGCCTACCTGCTTCTATATCCTATTTTAATAAAATTAGTCTATGAACTGATATTGCATGTGTTTCATTAATATATACATAAACTTGACAAATTATATACATACTTAATCCTTCCTGGAGAACCACTCTATCCATTGGTGAAAACAGCATGAAAATCGGTGCAGTAGTTTTTGAGTTTATCGCGAACAGACAGAGAGACAGAAAGACGAGTTTGTTTTAAAATATGTACTTAGTTAATTATCAAAATTTTGTTATTTTTTAACTTAATTTTATAAACACACAAAACACACCTGGTTATTATTTATCGACAAAGTTTTCAATTTAGGCAAATATGGAAACTTAACGGAATCTCCTAATTTATTGTTGTCAAGGATCAATTCTTCAAGTCTCGTGAAGTTTTCCAGGCCCTTTAGAGTTTCTATGTTGTTATAACTGAAACAAATGGTTATACCAAAATCTAATAGCGTTTCTATGACGTACCTACATAGGTATATTACATATATTTACATAACAAAAAACCCTAATTTAATCTATTCAAACCAGGAAATCACTTCCAATCCAACACTACATATTTAAATAAATGTTTATTCATTTTAACTGACTTTGTTATAGCGTTCATTCATTAAAGTATTCTATTCGATTACACTTGGTGTGAACTGAAATTGTTTGTCTTTTGTTCAGTTTAACTGCTAAAGTCGAAATAAGGATTCTTAACAATAAAATTAGTGAGCTTGTTTTGATTAGCAAAAACAGCTTAAATGTACTTTAATTAAATAAGTATCAAGTTGAATCACGCTCGTGCCTACGTTAATTTTAAGGATTACTTAGTAGATATATACCTACCTTTACAGAAATATTTTCCCGCAATAAAAACTATCCAACAACTATATCGAGGGCTTACTGCGAAAACCGGCTAAACTACATTTTTGGCAAAATTGAGTTAAATACATGAAAATTCTTATCTTTTCAAACTCTATAAGCTGGTAAAATCGGCTTAGTGCTACGTTAAATACTTTAGAAGATATAACAAAGCAAAAAAAGTTATATACAACAAATCGTTAAATACTCTACTGTCTACAGCTAAAATATCATAAGCGACGTTACTAATAATTTACCTAATAAATGTTACATGTAAAAAAAAATAAGGATCCATAATCTCTTTTTCTTTGTTAAAATATGAAAAAATGTTCTTACACAAGTTCAATAAATAATTCTATAAATAGTTTTTATAATTTTTGTCTGTCTGTCTGTGCGGTCACAGAGATCACGAGATCATCACGAGAGAACCACTGGATGGATTTGCATGAAATTTGATATGATGATAGCTTAATAATACATATATATAAGGGTTAATAATACATAGGATACTTTTTACTGCTGGAAAATATCTCATTAAAAACCGACTGTAAAACATCACGCGGTATGTGAAATCTGTGATTTTTGAGTTTAGGGTCTTTAAAACGCGGGCGGACCGCGGAGTAGCGGAAAATGCTAATAATGTGATTAAAATAAATCATTACCATACAGATTGTGCATTTACTCTTTCTACGTTTTGTTAATATTTCTTGAAAGTTAATAAATATAAAACCAGCTAACTTTTTTTCTTTGTGAGACCAAACCATAAGTTCACTCGTTTAGTATTTTTTATTTAATGTATAATACAGTATAATATCAAAGCTACCTAATTTTCAACATAAATCGTCTAAAACATTAATAATCTTGCATTAAGCGCCTTTTAGCGATGTACATGTTAAGCTGACTAACTGTACTACTGTACTGTACCTTACTCATAAGTTTCCTAATTTCATGCACTTCTATCACACATATTTACTTAGACTACACAAAAATAAAAAATCTTTATTATAGTATATCCTAACTTTTGACTAATACAGTATTTAAGGCCCACTAAAATTATAGTAATTTTATTAGGGTTAAACCTTTAAATCGCAATAACTCAAAACTAACTTAACTGCACTTAGCTGGTTTTCGCAGTAAACCCTCGATATGTTAACCCGCACAGCATCATAATAAGTATATACTATTCATCAAAATCTTTCTAGTGGTTTTACTACTTATATAAGTACATACAGTTAAAGAAATTTATCATCACTTGAGATTTATGGTGACAAAAATCAAATTAACTCTAAATCAAAATAGTTGTAGTCGACAATAATGACTAAGTATATAAGTATTTCATTAAAATTTTCCAAATAATTTATGCACCTATAGAATGTATTTAATTAAGTTAATTTATACTACTTATATTCAATATTTACACTTAAAATAGTAATATGAATGAAATAATAAGTAAGTAAAATTTGTTGACTAGTTATTGTTAAAAAGCATATAAATATGAGTAGGTAACATCCTCAGACCAATAATTTTATTGGTCTGAGGTAACATCATAAATTTTTATGCGAATGTTTTTTTTATTATAATACAGTAGGTATAGTCTATGCGAATAAAAATTAAGTGTTGTACTTAAACCTGACTTCGTTTTATGATACCCATCCGTAAAGATTATCCATCTAAAATGTCATTCTTAAACAACTTTATAAATCGAAGGAATAGTGGTTCCATGAGATTGTATAGTTTTAAGTATTAATTTTGTCACTTTATTTTCACATATTATGAATCCGTTTTAATTCTTTGGTTCTTACACATTTATTTTCTTGCCGGCTTCGTTCACAGCAAGTTATCAGTGGACATCGTATAAGGCAAGAAATCAAGATGTCTTGGGTTCGAGTGGTGGTTAATAAAATATAGGACTTTTTATTGCGGTAAAATTTCTTATTTCTGAGAAATATAATTAAGTGATAATAACCAATCATTATAAAATGCATAAAACAGGTATAGATATAGGTATTTTATAAATAAAGATTTACCTCATGTATATAATCTAAGAGATTTACTTACCTTAGATCTAAGTAATTCACTTTAGGCCCGTACATATTCCACAACGCTGGCGGTATTCTTTGGCAATCTTGACCGCAATAACTTAACTGAAATTAAGATTCAAATGTAGCATAAAACAATAATACCTACCATAATACCTATATAACGAGTCAAAGTTTCCTTAAATATAATATGTATTTATATTTCTATTTGTTTTCGTACTTTATCTATGCAAAAAAATAGATTACTTATCTTTTTTTTTTCATAGAAAAAGTATTTCAATAACACTTGTTTTAACTAAATTACAGCTTAGAGACAAAAATAATCCCCCAACTTTTTAAAGAGACCCATTTGTCAGGCGTTTTTGTCGAGCAAAAGATTAAGTGAGGTACATTAAGTGTTCACGATTGTTAGGTACCTTCCCAAAAATGAGGTTCATTAAAATGAGGTTCATTTTTTGGTACAATTTAAAAATTAAAAGAAGAACTTAAAATGTTAATGTAGCATCTTTTCTCTTCAGGGCAGTAACAATAGCATTTAATGATTTAACCTCGCATTAAATTTCCGACCAAAATCCGAAATTTTCGACATTACGGTACTCCAACATTAAACGTGGTATAAATCAAGAAAGTATGGACATTAAAAAAAAATTAAATAAAAGTTGTAGAAAATAAAGTAATCTTTAAGAATAGATAAATGCATTTTATTGATAAATACAATATTTTTAAAGTTATGGGCCAATACAGAAAACCCAGTCCAGTTCATTAAATGGACCCTAAGTCTTAAACGGTAAGGTTTACACTGAAACAGTTTACAGGGCACAAAAGATGCGAAATCTGCAATGGTGTGTTTTCTAAACTGCAAAGTTTCAGATTATCGGCTAAAACCGTTTATTCAAGATGACGCCTAAAGCTATGTAATCTGCAATCTTGTGATTTTATACACAGTAAGTGATCCTAAATCTTATTAAAAAAAATGGATCGGAAATTTAGTGCGGGATTGACCAAGAAAACAGTAATTTGACATACTTTGGGTATAATTATGCTATTCAAGAATTACATAATAATAATTATTTTAAATGTTAACAATTAAACGTAAAACGTTTTATGTAAAGGAACACTTACTACAGACGCACAAAAATTGACACACATTGGCACACACGTATTGCTTTGATTTTCTGGGCTTAACATCGCGTGTCAAGAATCTTGCTACATTTTTATTTTTGAAAGAGACTGATTATGGCGAATACCATTGTGATAATTATATCTACTGTTTATTGGCAGTATTGAATTCTTATTAGTCACATATAGCAAGAATTGGATAAAATATACCACAACCATCTCGGAGTTCCGACTCCGTTATTATGATCTGTGTCTATATGTACTATAAAGCTGAAGAGTATGTTTGTTTGGTTGAACGCGCTAATTTTAGGAACTACTGGTTCGATTTGAAAATTATTTTTGTGTTGGATACTCCGTTTATCGAGGAAGCCTATAGGCTATATTACATTACGCTACGACTAATAGAAGCGGAGCATCAAAGAAAAATGTTGTAAAAACGGAAAGGGCGGGAAGTTCTGCGAGGTATCATATTCATACCGCGTGACTCAGAAAGAATTTGGTTCCCGATCTTGAGAACGCGTGCGAAGCCGCGGGAAATGCTAGTATTATTATATAAATTAAAGTATTTTAGATACGATTCTCAGCCTTATGTTCATCCACCATTTAGGAGTTAAAAGAGATCAATATCGAAATTCGAAGTGTGGCAAAATTACCATAGCAAATAATCCAGATTAAGTAATCAGGTTTCTTTTATTTTAATGTAATAAAATTGAATTAAAATACTTCATTCTACAGAAAAATAACAAAGCACATTTCAAAATATTACACGAAATAATAATGAGCGGTAAATTATGCATAAGAGTATTAAACGAGAGTATTTACCTACGCAAAACGTTAATGAGCTTATGAATATTACAGCTATTAATTTAATTAATCATAATTATTATTATTGTACTGTTTTTTAATTGAAAATCACGTTACCACGTGCATAGTCAATGTTGTACGTAGAAAATAATTCTTTTTTAGGGTTCCGTGCCTTAAAAGGAAAAAACTAAACCCTTATAGAATCACTTTGTTGTCTATGTGTCTGTATGTCTGTCTGTCTCTCAAGACCCTTTAACTCGGGAACACGTGGAGCTATAGAGTTGAAATTAAAACCATAATATAATCAGGTCTACAATCCCTTGAAGCTGTGAAAAAGCAAACTTCTAAGTATACCTACGGAAAAAAATGGATACGGCCATTTATGCCGCAAAAAAGTATAGACCAAGGAATCACGTTGTCTCTACAAACTTTACCCCCATTTTTCAACTCTTTAGGGGTAGAATTTCAGAAAATCCTTTCTTATCGGATGCCGACGATCTACGGTTTAGACTGTGCGTTGATCCGTCAATTATTCAGAACAAAGTCTTTATATATTATATAGATATGCAAGTTTATTGTTGAAAAGACAGATAGATATACATATACAGTTCGCGTCACGTAAAAAGAACGCTGGAGGAAAGTGGTGGGGGGTGTGTTTGCGCATGGGTATATTCGCACACAAAATTACTATGCCTATTCTTTTATTTTCGAACTAGCCTTTCACTCGCGACGTATATTGGTTATTGTTAGGTACATTGAAAAATATATTAGATAGAACGTTCTTAAATACAATTCTATTAATTCATAAAATTTGTTAGATTCAATGTAGAATGTTTAATCTACTTACAAAAAATTAAATTAATTCGGTTAATATATATTTTAACTGCATTATTATCAGACTCTCTCTTCATAAAACAATTACGTCAAAAATATTTTTCTCTACTTTTTATATAAAAACATTTCGTAATTAATAACTTTTATGTGCACGATGGTATTTTGAACTGACGAACCAATAGCGAGCCGGAAAGCATGCGGCGCGTGCCTCGCCGTCCCGCGCCCCGCGTCTTACCACCAAATTGGCCTATAAATCGCCTCTGCGCAACTTGACAGCCAGCGTTCTTTTTACATGACGCGAATTATAATTACCTATTAATGTTATGAAAGATTAGTTTTGTTGAGCAACGACGTACAAGTTATAGTAAAAAACTTTATTTTCTCGTTATTTCTAGGTCTACAACCTAAATTAGCTATTGCGTTGTGTTGGGTATCGACCGTTATATAGTAAATAAACAAAGTACATATCGTCGGCTAAGTATTCTAAGCAGATAACGCTGCTGCCCCAGAGAAAGGAAATTTTTTGGCAATAAGTTTTGACGAAATGCAAAATTTACAGAAAATTATGCTAAATAATCCTATAAGGGTTCCGTTTTTTTCTTGTGAGCTACGGAACCCTAAAAATACTACCTACAGCAAATTCGAAAAGTCCTGTAAGCATATTTTATGATAATTTACGGCATGACTTAATATGCGATTTTTTATATATTTTTAATTTATGTTTAATTATTTCATCAATTAATAAAAAATAATTAATTAAATGGAAATTAGCAGCTTAGAATACTTAGCCAATGATTATTATGTAGTTTTAAAATTATATGTATGTACCTACTAGCAAACCTGGCCCGCTTCACTGGGCGTAAGTTAAAATAAATTGAACGGTTTTTATAATTTTTTAATAAAATAAAAGTAGCCCAAGTCATTTCTTATAAAATTAGCTATCTGCGAATGAAAATCCCATCAAAATCGTTAATTTGAGATTAATCGGAACAAACACACAGACAGACAAAAATTTTAAAAATTGTTTTTTGTTCTTAGTACCCTATAATCCATATATTTTAACAAACACTTCAATTTTATTTATATATACCTACAGACTACAGTATAGATTAGAATTAAGTATATGTTTTCTGTATATATATATAGGTTTATGTTAGGTTATTATGCATTTGTAAGTAGATAATATTATTAATAGTGTAACAAATAACATATTATACATTAACACATATAATTTATTATATGATAGTAGAATAATATTTCCTTAAGGTTAATTGGGAGCATAAATACAAGATTGAAGAATCCACACAAAAAGAAACTCTATTAAAAGTATGTATAAATGGAGTTAGATGCTTTTACAGTAAATGTATGCCACTTAAAGTAAGGCACATAAAATTTGACTATCCTTTTGAAGTTTTTATTCCATGTAATTTTGTGCTGGCATTATCTTTATTGTGGGTCATATTATCAACTTTATTGCTTGTACAACTCCCTATGTTGTAAACATATTGCTAAGACTATAATAAACAATTTTGTTAGCCAATTATAGAGCCTTTTCTATTTAAGTTTATATAGGTATAAAAATTTTAAGACACACAACATTCATTTTGTCCTCCAAGGGGAAACTTGTGTTGCGGTTACCAGATACATAGTTGATATACTACACATACATAACTTTATAAACATACATATTATAAATTTAAACACCCATGGCTATAAACTGAGGGTTGAGATGTACATTGTAATCTCCCGATTTAAGGAGAAAGGAGAGTGGGTGAATGAGGAGGAGGTGTAAATAGACCTACCTTAAAACGGGCGAGTCTAGGAAATTAGTAGTTTTTGAAATATTTAATTTTAAAAATTTCAAATTTCCAAAGTTATGTTGACATTAAACGAAGTGAATCTGTCAAAATATGTAACGGGAAGTCACTACAGATACTAAAGAAATAAAAACAGATTAAATAATGTGTTCTAAAACTATTAATATGTTAAAAATATATAAATATATAAAATTTTAATAAGTAAATATTAAAAAGTAATTATTAAAAAATATATTGTGTAATAATAAATTGATAACATATTTACTATATTATGAAAAAAATTGTTGTTACCAACCTAGTGTTTAGCTTAAAGTCGCTTATGTTTGTAATCATGTTCTAACCTAACCTAACCAATCTGGCCTAGTAACACTTATGGTACTCGACTAACCTACCTAGTATTTAGCTTAAAGTCGCTTATGTTTGTAATCATGTTCTAACCTAACCTAACCAATCTGGCCTAGTAACGTTTATGGTACTGGACTAACTAACCTAGTGTTTAGCTTAAAGTCGTTTATGTTTGTAATCATGTTCTAACCTAACCTAACCAATCTGGCCTAGTAACGCTTATGGTACTCGACTAACTAACCTAGTGTTTAGCTTAAAGTCGTTTATGTTTGTAATCATGTTCTAACCTAACCTAACCAATCTGGCCTAGTAACGCTTATGGTACTTGACTAACCTACCTAGTATTTAGCTTAAAGTCGCTTTTGTTTGTGGTCATGTTCGAACCCTAACCTAACCCATTTGGCCTAGTAATGCTTATAGCACTCGACTAACCTACCTAGAGTTTAGCTTAAAGTCGCTTATGTTTGTAATCATGTTCTAACCTAACCTAACCAATCTGGCCTAGTAACGCTTATGGTTCTCGACTAACCTACCTGGTGTTTAGCTTAAAGTTACTTTTGTTTGTGTATAAAAAAATATTCAATTTAATCTATATAAATTTTTTATTTAGATATCTCAAAAGCTACTAATTTCCTGCACTCGCCCGTTTTAAGGTAGGTCTATTTACACCTCCTCCTCATTCACCCACTATCCTTTCTCCTCAAATCGGGAGATTATAATGTACAACTGAGCCAAACTGAGCCTAATGTGTCTATTATATATAATCTTAAGTACCTTATAAATGCACAAATATGTGTACTAGTTTCATTCATCTAACATGTTCGAGTAAATGTTATTTGCAATTTAATTGTAAAAATGTACATTTATCTGCCTTAATATAATATGAATATTACATGAATAGAACCTAAGAAATTTTAATATTTCTAATTTATTATAGGAATTTATAACAGGAAATGAAACGAGGTTTGATATTATTATTATTATATATGAATAAGCTCTTTAATGGCTTAAATATGTAGCTTAAAAGTAATAAGAATATTGAAATATGTTAATTATAAAAGGTCGATTACTTACCCGATTTTTATCGAAAGATAATGCGAATGCGTTTATGTGTGTCGATTCCATTTCTATTGATATTTCTTTTTCACACACTTATTTTTTAGCTTAGTTCTTTAGTGTGTTCTTAGTTCTTTTCTTTTTTTTTAGCTTTTAGTTAAAACAGTAATTATAACAATATATTATTCATTAGATAGTGAGTTTCTTAATTCTTTATAGGTAACTATTGACAATAATAGCACCAAAACAACAAATAATTATGACAGCCGAAAGCTGACACTTGACAATTGACACTTAAGTTTTATCTATGGTCTATGTAGGAAGAAGTTAAGGAGAACCATCTCTGTCTATGAAATATGTTTCTACTTTAATAGCACACTTGTTTGATTTAAAGGAAAAAAAACAGTTCTGAAGATAATATGGCGCCATTATTTGATATAATCAACAACATGTATAGATTGAGCAATGCAAGCAAAAGAAGCACTTTACGTGATATGTGTCAGTACAGTTCGTGTATACCTACTCTATACCTTTCTCTCATTATTTAATAAGACGAACGTTTTATATAATAGGTAAAATAAAGTCAAATTAATATTGTCAGTATTAAAATTAATGTTCACCTGATTCAAAAAATAAACCTAAGAATGGCGCCCCTCTTTTAGTGTAGTCAACAAGTGACTCTTAAGTTAACTTTTTTCAGCAGTATCAGAATAATATGAACAAAAAGATTATAGAGAAATTAGATTCGGAATAGCTGAATAGCTTTTGTTGAGAAAAATTACCCTTTTTCTTACCAATAGACTAAGTCAATCAGGCTTCCGTATGCTATGCGCTTTGTGGAAGAAGTTTCTTATATTAAATCACACTATAATTATTATCATTTTAGCGCGTCCTGACGTTGCCGCCCGTTAATTTTTTTGTGACCGCATCAGTGAAAACCACTAGACAGACATTACTAAAAATACCCTCGATATATTTATCATAACGCCGAGATTAGGTAGAACAAAGCCAAATATGATAGCCAAATTGACATTTTATTATTTTCGTATCACCCAAAAATGTCACATATTTTAGTTTAACGAGCTATTTCATATCGCGACCTAATCCACCTTTTATTCTATTTATACATGCAATAAAATTCTGAGTGGAATCCGTACATTAAATATTTTTTGTAAATCTTATTGAAACAGTCATTATTATATCGATGAAAGGAAAAATCTAAATAATTTATTTTTATCCTATCTGTGACGTTATCACGAGAAAACAAATGAATACATTTTGATGAATTTTTTATGATAGTAGGTAAGCAGTTAGTTATTCCGGTTAACTTATTGGATACACCTACCTTCCTCTCAACCCATACACGTCCACTGCTGGACATAGGCCTCCCCAAAGATCCCCACGACAACTGGTCTTGCACCCTCCGCATCCAGTGGAGTCCATCGTTGGTCCACCTTGAGGCTTGCCTATTGGATACACATTACTAAAAAAATACTGAACAATTCATACAAATACATTGAAACGGTTCTTGTCTGTGGCCCGTTGCATAGAACTTACAACGACGTCAGTTTGCTAATAAGCAAACTACACAACAAAAGTGCTCGATGATATAAAATTTAAAATGGCGACATTTCGGCAATCGTGCCGTCAAGAGAACAAAGAAAATTTCATCAAACTTTGTCCAGTAGTTTTCTCGTGATGTCGTCACGACTCACGACAAACAGGCGGACAATATTTTTAAAAACTAGTTTCGGCTTCAGTATCCTTAATAACTAGATTCATAAAAAATCTTGAATGTAAAGATTCAACTCAAAATTTTATATGTAATCATGTATGGGTGAATATATCCATCCAATTAAAATAATTATTGCACTTACTCGTTTGTACCTGTCAGAGCGATTTATATGATAAGTTAACATAATATTTTATCTAAATCTTACGCTTACGATATAAATAATCAGCCGTTGGCTCAGTGTTGATCATAGTTTATTAAACATAGCACCGGCATCGGCAGTGCAAAATTATTATTCAGTTTAAAAAATATAGATATAATAATGGCACCAGACGTTAAATACACAAAAGTAAGTGTTGTTGTTTATTTAATTCATTTGGGCACTTTATATTTAAAGTTTCTAGAATTAAATAAGAATTCATAATAATTCCAAAAAAATATTATCATATTCATAAATACTTCTACAGTACAAAATATGCAATATCACAGATCACATAAAAAGTAATATGTACTTGTTCAGATTGAAATCAAATGATAGGCAGTTGTAAATGTTATTGTTATTACTTATTCTTATGTTTTTTTGTACGTAATGAATATGTAAATTTTTTATTATTCCGTTATTTTTTAATTTAGGTGTTTTATGAATTTGTTATATTGCATAATTTTGTTTATAACTTGAAATTTAATGGTGAATAAGTATATTAAATATATATTTTTTTAACTATCACAAAATCTCAGTCATAAAAAGCGGTAGGACATAAATTTCCGGTTTCGCACCTCTTACTTATATATTCATGCACATACAAATCATTTCTAACATGATAACTACTTGTATAGCGATTGTTTGTAAAAAGGCACGAAGCACGTGTTTATTTGTAGTTATATTTTCTAGTTTAAAAGAGTAATTCTGCGTATTTTTAAAATGAAAATTAACTGATTTATAAGATCCAAACAAATCTTAAATCCCTGGGTTGGAATTTAAAAAATCCGTTGTAATAGGATGCCTCTGCCTAACTATCCGTGTGCCAAATTTCCAACCGTTGCATACGTTAATTTATGTATTTAATTTTTTTATTTGTAAGACCACACTTACAACATACATATAGAGCATTTCCATATTAATTTATATAATAATATATTTACTAGCATTTTCCACGGCTCCCACGTTCTAAAGACCGGAAACCATTCTCAGATTTAACAAAAAGCCTGTAGATTTGACCTCTGTATCGATAATAATGACTATGTCAATTACAAAATACAAGTATCGGTCAGTAGATAGATCAGTCATGTTTGTTGTATATACACTAGCCTTTTCCGAGATTTCGCCCGAAAGACCTAAATTCTTAGATTTAATATATTATTTGTTGTAATAAATTTGAAGAAAACATCATGTTTATAAAAACACCTTTGCAAGGTTATATTGAGTCACTTTTAAATGATAGATTTTTTGCCCTTTAAAGAGGAAAACTTCCGTCATAAGGTGGGTGGACCATGTTCCTTCGAAGGCCAATTATTAAAAAGTTATAGTTATTACCACGTTATGACAAATTTCTTTTACATACACTATGTAACGTAAGCACATAGACGCGCCGGCATGTCCCTCACGCCGACATAATGTCAATGCGGTCCACGCTCACAGAAAAACGTAAGTTAATAACCCATTATTTTCATCAATTTTTTTACTCTGAAATCTGAATTAATAATAAGGGTTGACTATGGTAATAAAAAAAGTTACTGCTTTATTATGATTTCAGTCAACATATCGGTAGATTTCCTAGAAAAGTGGTTGTAAATGTAATGGTTCCTTGTAAGGCCAATCAAATTAGGTTTTATTTATGTTTTTATAATTTTACTATTTAGTTTATTGACAACTTATTTGTTATCAATATAGAACTCATTAGTAATATTTTTAAACATTTCTAACAATAGATTCTAAGCCTAACTATATATTGCGTTCAAGTTACTTTCGTTGAGTATTTTATTAATGGATATAAGTATTATATTAAGCGTTTAATGTTCCATTATAATGAAAGAGCTTTTAATGTAGTTTAAGTATAAATATATGTTTTACATACAATTGGCGGAGAAATCGGTGAACATACATAAAAAAAATATACAGTGGAACATATAACCTCCTCCTTTTTTGAAATCGGCTAAAAATAGGTTTGTTTCATTTATCTAGTGTATAAACAAACAATAATTTTTTATTTGTTAAGGTGGTCTTTCATGGTCCACCTACCTTAGATAGTTTGTCATATTCACTTTAAGCGCAATCAACGGTAGGTACGTCTCTCAAAACTCAAAAGGAATAACTTTTTACCGTTTTTGCAACCTTTTTAGCTTATGATGTTAGGTATTATAGCCTTCCTCGATAAATGGACTATCCAACACAAACATCATTTTTCAATTCGAACCAATAAGTAGTTCCTGAGATTAGCGCGTTCAATAAAACAAACAAATCAAACTCTTCAGATTTATAATATTAGCGTTTATTTTACACAATTACCATGCGATCTAGCCGGTAGAAGGTCATAGCCTGATAAGTTTGCCTCCACATATAAACATAAAATGTATTGTATATTTTGCTGTGTCATAACTCATAATGACTACATCATATTTTGCTTTATTTATATGTGCAATTTCAAATAACCTGAGTAACTGTCTATATACTTACATATAGGTATGTAGAAACAATATTATCTAAATTTTATCAATTCGAAGGGTTATTCACGTATTATCATTGTGATATGAAATAATTACAATAATAATAATTGATGCTTAGAATAAGTAGTAATAACTTCTAATGTTTTTTTAAGATTTCATTAGGTACGTAAGTGCGAAGGTTAACTTGTTCCATATTACGAGTATTTACCTACTTCATCTCAGACGCGGCTATCTTAGACGTGTTTCAAAGTTCCGCAACAAAAAAGTTACCATACGAAATTCTACTGTGTCATTATACATTATGCTACAACATTGCCAAATTACAACTGCTAATATTCGCATTTTTTGCTTTGAATAATCATTCAAATGAACGCAATATCAGTAATATTAGGTATATTATTATGTGATTTGTGGTTACTGGTTAGGGATACGAAGTGCAATATGTATTGAGATTAAATACATACTTTTAAAGGCTTTAGTTATTTTGGTTAAAGTTTTAGGTTCTTAACACTAACAGTGCCTATATAAAATTAGCCAGTAGTACTCATTAAAACCCAACAAAACTTTTCTTCGTCTTACGGGCGTCACAGTATCGCCTGAACTACGATGCCCCAATGCGACGGCCAGGCAGGTCTACCGAACCAGACTACAAAGCCATGCGGTTGTGGGGCTATATTTCTTTCAAAATATATGTACCAACTCTCTTAAAAATATTTATTAAGGAACTTACTACAAAACAATATGCATATTATCTTTAACATACATTTGGGTAATATAATTAATAATTAATATTGTAAAAACTTAAAAAGATAAAATTAAATTTAGATATATAGATATTTATATTATGCTACTCGTTTTATTGCACAACATTAAGTCCACTCGATGGTTACATATTTTATTTGTATATCCCCCCAACGTGCGTTCATCTTGTCGTTGTGGGGAGCTCAGTAGTATCCGGAAATCCGGTGGGCGGTGTGCCATGCTCCTAGTACTTCTTTTATAGCAGTGTAGACTGTGAAGCAATCCATTGGTAGTGGTCTGCTTCGGCAGACCTGCCGTCGGGGCGTCGTGGTTGACGTAAGCGATCCTGGGCTTAAGTGGACAGCACTGGCTTTTCCAGTGCTAATCAATGGGCCAAGCCTAAAGATAAAAAAGTAGCTATTTCTCAGGTTCTCCTTCTTCAGAACCCCTTTCAAGATGTGAAAATCATTAATTATTCCACTAAAAGAAGAAGTTTTTAGTCAGTTTTAAAAGGCAAAACACACATTGAAAAAATCGTTAAAATCGAATATAAGTTTCAGTGTTCCCTGGCCAATGATACGGAAACACTTAAGCACAATAAGTATATTAAATGTGTCTATTCATTAACCATCAATCTTCAACTTCAACAACCAAAAACAACAACCTATCAACTCTTCGACTTCAGATCAACATACTAAATGACATGTAAATATACTTTACAGATTTTTATTAACAATGAATGGGTCAACGCTGTCAGTGGAAAAACTTTTGAAACTTTTAATCCCCACGATGGTTCCGTGATTGCAAAAGTTGCCGAAGGAGATAAGTTAAGTATTCCCTAAGGGTCTAATACTTTAAAGCTTAGAAATTTTACTACGTGATCGACATATTAAAATGACGGATTTTGTTTACTACTTCTGAATTATGAACTTTGAATATTGAATTTTGAACATATTCATTAAATTTGCTGTCATGTCTCGTTTGTTATTAGGTTTAAAATGCGATTTCCAAACTGAATATTTTGCCACTATGTCTATCTATTGATTAACTTTTTTGATGATAATAGTCTTAACTTAATACGCATAACATATTAAAATTGCATGTAAAAAATATCATGTTAAATTGTGAATAATTGAGCTTTTAAATATTAAAATTCGCCAAAATAAAGCCCTCATTAAACGTAATATTTTAAATATTTACCTCTAAATTGAATCAAAATTTTATTTACACTCTCTAACAAGCCTATCCTTATACAGGCTGACGTAGATATTGCAGTTCAAGCGGCAAAGCGTGCTTTCCACCGCAATTCTGAATGGCGACTTTTAAGCGCAGAAGAAAGAGGGAAATTGCTCTACAAATTCGGTGATCTTATTCTAAGGGATTTAGATTACTTAGCTGAATTAGAGACTTACAATAATGGCATGGTACTCAGCAATTGCAAGAGATTCGTCGAAGCAGGTGTAGATCAAATAAGGTACAATGCGGGTCTGGCAGATAAAATCGTTGGCAGTACCATCCCTGCGGGTAAGATGAGAATACTTTTCAGGATTTATATATTTTCGCTATTTGTACTATTGGTATAAATGTGGAGTAACTCTGTCTCTTTTATACTGTGTTATATTTAAACCGATGAACAGATTTCTCTGAAATTGGTAAAAACTTTAAGTGTAAGTATATTAAGGAACCCACCCCTTTTATATAATTTATTTTTACCCCGAGCCACACGAAATGAGTTACAGACAATGATTATAAATCAAAATAAGTTAAAACTATTTCAAAATGTTCAATAATCATTTGCTTCTAACAAAGAGTTTATTTTGATAACTTTTCATACTAAGTAGTACTTCCTTTAGATAACTTTTTACGTAATCTTTTATATAAAATGAGTTTTAAGATTAATTACTATGCTCTTGTTCGCATGACTAGGAGTCAAAGCCTTGCCAAATTCACATTGAGTAATAATTAATTTAAGCAAGTAAATATATTTAAAGAAAAACCTACGACGTCGGAATATGTGTCTAAATAACAAAAGTGGTATAAAATGTTGTTTATGCCATATTGTGGAGTGAATATTAAGTAGGAAATTCAAAATTAAAGTGTATTTTAAAGACATGCATCTTATGTTTACACAGGTGGCGATAGTTTCAGCTACACTCTTAAGCAACCTGTCGGGGTGTGTGCTTTAATATTGCCCTGGAACGTGCCTATGCTAATGTTCATCAGCAAAGTGACTGCGGCATTAGCTGCAGGTGCGTACAAAAAACATAACAACAATAAGTACATGGCAAAATTTTTAGTCGGACTTCACATATCTTTTGAAAACGTACTAGGTTTTCCCTCGCGGTGTTTTTTTCACGGTAATCATGCTAGAAATGAAATCATAAACATGAAATTTACATGAAAATATCAGAAGTGCGAGACCCGGATTTGAACCCGCATCACTTTATCCAACCAAGCGCGTTACACTGGGCTACCACTGTCTCAGGCGCGGTCCGAAGGGGGGGGTCACAGGGGACATGACCCCCCCCAAAATCTAAGGTCAAATTGAAAAATCTCAAAAATTTGCCAAATACTAATAAAAGGAAATTTCTAGGTATCGCCTAACAGCGATAAATTTATAGTTTGCTGACATCTAGTGGTGTTTTTATGAACACGATGAAACATGTTAGAAGAGCGATTAACAGGTTTAGTTCTTTTAAACATTCACCCGGAAATAGTACTAGAATAGACGTCTCAAATATTATCATCCGATTCGCAAATACAAAAAGACGACTTCCATTTGTTTTATAAGAAATGTATAAAACCGACTTCAAAACGTTACAAATCGAAACTAAAAACAGAAAAAATAATTTTAATTACTTAGTTATTGTTGGAGTCGGTGCCAGCCAAGAAGGACAGTTTTATCCTGCCTTTGCAATGAACTTTCGAACAGATATTTTGATTATATTTACAAATTGATACATTCATTATGATTTGGCTGGCACCGACTCCAACAATAACTAAGTAATTAAAATTATTTTTCTGTTTTTAGTTTCGATTTGTAACGTTTTGTTAAAAAATAATTTATTTTTAATTTTTTTGTGGAAATTAGATATTTTGTTTAAATATAATATTGGTAGGCTAACTAAACTACTACTCCAATAAGTCAGCAAAGTTTTGGAGTGTACGACAATAGTCAATCGAGATTTGTCGTCTATTTATCCACGTAACTCCTAGACGTTAATAAGATGTATCTTCTATTATCAGATCAACCTAATATCTTGAAGGAATGCGACTATCGGTTCATAAGTTCGTATAATATTAAAAGAATTTTCTTTCAACTCCTAACCGTTGATGAGATATACCTTACATCATCACAAATTCTTGAACAGCTTTAGAAAATATTTAAAAAACGTAATAAATGCCTATAAAATTTGAGAGTTGCCCTGGATTTCCTTAGGATCCCATCATCAGGTCCTGACTTGGTGATAATGCGAATATCTTGGAAGTATACCCTACCTAACAAAAAAAATTGTAATCGGCCAACATTTGACGCAGAAATTAATGAACAAACATAAAAAGAACCGTCGAGGAATTGTACCTTTCATCATCAGCTCATCCACATGAAATAATGATTTTCAGACATAAATGCTTGAACATCTTTAGAAAATATATCAAAAACTTAATAGGTGCCTATAAAATTTGAGAGTTGCCCTCGATTTCCCTGGGATCCCATCATCAGAATCTGACTTGGTGACAATGGGACCCCCTTGGAGCTATACTCTACGGAACAAAAGAAACATTTTTGAAATCGGCCCACAGACGGCGGAGAAATCGGTGAACATACATAAAAAAAATATATACCTACAATGGAACATATAACCTCCTCCTTTTTTGAAGTCGGTTAAAAAAAAATTGTGTCTTGTGCAATAATGAGTATTGAGTGACCCCCTCCAAAATTTCAGGCTACGACCGCGCCTGCACTGTCTATTTAACATATTTTAAGTATTAAATAAAAAGAATACTATTTTGTTTTGGATAGTGATTTGTGTTTTTACGCTTTCGTTGTAAAAACATAAATCTCAATCCCAAAAAAAATATATAAAGCTATCTTTCAAATAGTAAAGCATACTTACTGTTATATTAAGGTAGTGAGATAAAGATAAAAAATAGTTGCTAATATCGACGCCCCCGAGGAATAAAATCGTAAAAAGCTATTACGATAGTTTTAATGTTTTTGTTTCAATTTTCGGCTTCTGAGTCAATATACACCTCCTGATTTTTGATTCAATTTTTTCTATTAAACAACAAAGTTATGACGCGTTTAATGTAATAATGGATTGCGACTAGAAAACGAGATATAATTACTGATTACCAGTGTTTTGCTTCTCCTGTAAAATTTGGTTTTTGCCATGTTCTTTATTTTCGAATTACTTATTCATTACAATGTTTTGATGAAAATAGATTAGCAATTATTGGTAAAGATATCGACTATCGAGTAACGTTTACATAAAACACTTTAACTATATTCAATTATCCTTATAATTTAAAAGACTGAAATGCTATATTATTTATCGTTTTTAAAAAGCATTATTAAAGTAAATTCATAAATAAATGCAAGGTATAGATTTGAGGATTTAGAATTATTTCACTAAAACTATAGGTATACGAGAAAAATATCCTACTGTAGGAAAAAATATTTGGAAGCTATTGCCAAATAAAAACAGAAAAACAAAATAACATTTCCATTTTATAACGAAAAACATTTAATTGTGTATTTTAAATCATAAATATAAACGTACATTTTGTTGATTGTCAGGTTGTACGGTGGTAGTGAAACCTGCAGAACAGACACCGTTAACCGCTTTAGCCCTAGCCGCGTTACTGGCTGAAGCAGGATTACCCAAAGGAGTAGTCAACGTAGTTCCAGGATACGGTGAAACTGCAGGAGCTGCTTTAACGTATCATTCCGATATTGCTAAGATTTCCTTTACGGGATCTGTAGAGGTTTGTATATTCTATTTTGTATAACTAGAATGGACCGCAAAGAAAAGGGTCGTTTAAAAAATCTCCAATATCTTCAATATTACCTAGTTACCAGTACTTACATTTATTTTAAATTAGTGTTTTTCGCGGTTTCATGCTCGTTCTAAAGGCTGAAAATCAAAGGAAATATTTTACTCCCGTTTTTGCAACATTTTTCCTTGTTGCTCCTATTGGTCATAGCGTAATGTTAGATATAGATAACTTATAGATTAACCTTCCTCGATAAACGGACTACCCAACACAAAAGTATTTTTTCAATTCGGACCAGTATTTCCTGATATTAGCGCGTTCAACCAACTCATCAAACAAACAAACAAACAAACAAACAAACAAACAAACAAACAAACAAACATACAAACAAACAAACTCTTCAGCTTTATATAATATTATAGGTAGTATAGATTTGTTAAAAATAAAAAGCTTGAATTCATTTTTTTTATTTATATTTAAACAAATTAAAATATTCTTTAATTTAATCTTTATTTCATAAAGCTAGGTCAGGTACTTTTTAACTGACCTTTTTCTTTGCGGTCAAGTATTACTTATATGTATGGTTTAGTATAAACTCGGTCAAATTTATACTTGTGTTTCTGTTTGATTAGTTGTTTCCCAAAGTTATATTGCTTGTGTCTCGTGAGAAAGTTGTTGATTAACTTATAACTCTGTTGTTTTGTATTTCCGTCGGTGTCATAATGTGTTAACTGTTAATGTATATTTATATTAAATACTTGCGGTTTTTCGCTGCCTCGTTTTTGTTATGATACAGCTAATGGTAATTGGTATTATTTATGATATATATAAATTCGCAGTCTTTAAATTACCGGGTATAAACTGACATACAAGTTTTAGATAATTTAAACTGTATTTTTAAACTGAAAAACATTCTGTTGTTTATGAAGTAGTAGCTATGTTAAGGAAAAATAACTAACTGTATAATAAGTATTCAGTCACAAGGAAATATATTTCACCATGAACGGTTCCGCAGAAATATCTGATTGCAGATTCATTCAATTTCAAACTGTCAATAAAAATCAAAAATAGCTATGACACATCGAATAAACAAAAAAATATACGAATTTACGATGCAAATTCGGTTTCATAAATATCAGAGAAGTGCCCATGTCTTGTGATACTACCATCTGCTTAATGATCAAAAATTAAAAATGTACTTACGTAAAAATTACGCAGGCAGTCTACAGAATATCTGATAACAGACACTAATATTTCAAATTTGACAATACACCTTGTATTCTTCTTCTCAGAGTATTCTGTATAATACACATTGTACGTTTATATTTTTACTCGTTTTTGCTGAGACAGATCTAAATTCGCTTGGATTTAATAAAAATTTTGTACATATAGTACGACAAGTTCTACGAGTAGCACAAATTTTTGCTGTATTCGGGCCCTTTTAACGTCCAAGGTACAAGCCAGGCAATAGTTCATCAAGCTGGCCGAGTGTTGGGTTGCTCTGTTGTTGACATGTCTTTGGAAAACAAGATTCTCTTGAAAGTTCGTGCCCTTCCCCGTAAGACAACTGGTCAATCATGCATAATGATTCGCAAATGAAATTATATCAGAGTTGTTAAGAGTTGTAAAACATCTTCACTCGGTATCTGACTGTAAAATAAGGCTTTGGTTTAATAATAATTAAAAACTAAATAAACTAATTGAATTATAAGTAGTTATACTTAATGAATTTGTTTACTTCGTTAAATCAAAATTTGATTAATGTTCAAATCAGGTATGAGTCAATTTCAAGGTAAACAAAGAAAATTCATCAAGCGGTTTTCAATTAAATAGTACGAACATATTCAGACCTGAAGAATATATTCTAATATAATTATTAACAAGGTAATCTTAATAATTTAAGCAAATAAGCCTTAGGTATATAATGTAAACAAGTACATTGTATAGGTATATTTACTAGATATGTACCTATAAAGTCTTTATGCAATATTATTGTTATTTCAGAAATACACTTAAGTAGTATTTGTCGAAAACACTACTAGTCTAGCTAGTATGCACATACGCTGGCATCATTAGAGAATGTCAGGATTTATGTATTACATTTAAACTTTTTTTATTACATGACGTAGGTAAAAGTTATCTCGTAAGTTTTATTTACTGCGTCATGTACCTTTTACTTTAAGTGGGAATTATGTTGCGTAGACACACAATAACGAAACGTAACGAAAATGTACTCATACTGCATACATACTTACATAAGTATATTCATAGACAGAAATTCTCTTCTACCTGGTATTTATCCCGGAAACTGCTAGAGCCTTCTGTCTTAGCTAACTCCACACGGCCTTCTGCATCCTGGGTGACTGTTTTGCTCTCATGTCCTGCTTATAAATAGAAGTGTAGGCTGCTCTTTATATACAATATTAATAACATTTTTTAGGGTTACATGAAAGTTAAAATACTTTCCCGGAGAGACCAGTACCTTTATTATTGTAAATTCTTTTCACGTTAATTTTCAAGGGCTTAAAGCACATTTTTTTCTTATAGGTTGGCAAACTTATTCAACAGGCAGCTGGCGCTAATAACTTGAAACGAGTATCGTTAGAACTCGGAGGAAAAAGCCCTCTAATCATTATGGACGACGCAGATTGTAAGTTGTATTTTATTTGGAAACTCGAACTAACTAAATTCATTTATTCACTTTCTTAGAGTATATTTGACATCACAATACAATTATCGCAACAAAGTCTTTGCGGTAAATTTATTTAAATAGACTTGTTTTTTTTCCTGTTTTTGTTTGTTTTGTTTTTGTGTAAAATTGGCTTTTGAAACAAGTGTATAAGTGTATAATCTAATCTATGAAGTTGATTTTAATCAACTTGAAATGTTTTAAATAGATACATAAGATCCAGGTGCCAATTGTTTTGATTCGATCGAGCTGATCTGATAATAAAATCAGAAGATCAAATCAAATAAAATATCCTTTATTGTACACCACAAATTTACATAAAATACTTATTAATTAGTTTATATTTAGAACTGTCGTTTAGAAAACGTCAGTTCTAGGCTTTAGATTGTGATGATATAAATATGTTTTTTTTTAGAATTATGGAGATCTTTATATAAAATTTTAAACAAGAGTCTTAAAATTACATTAACTAAGTGTCAGGAAAAACTGTTTTAATTGAATTTAAAACTCATCAAACATTTGATCCGATCGTTATGAATTCAGATAAAGATTAAGTAAATTTGCTTTAGATAATAGTCTCGAATATTTAAAATTTATAACGATCACTTTCTTTCGGAAAAGCTTGAAAAAGAAAAATGTATGTTGACTTTCGCCTTTGTTATATAAGTGCGAATTTTTTGAAGACTTGTTGTTGTTTGGATTTATTAAAGAATAACCTATTATCTTCGGATTCGCTGGCTTTATAATAGAATTTGTTTACCGCGGAAAATGACATCGAGAGCCATCTCAGAAATATTTAATATGTTACAAAAATCTCCATGGTCAATTCCTTTCACTTTTTTAGCTATATGGATATTGACTTTTCGCACAGAAATTACATAATTATTAAAAATGGGGAGAGTTTTCTTATAAAGTATTTTTTGTGTTTTTGGTAGGTAAAAACCAATTATTGTTGCTTATCCGGACTGAACCCACTATCTTAGCAACTGCATGTAGGTACTTACCAATAACAATTTTCTTTTCACTCCACGGCTATGACAATCATAGGTCTACCATTGCATTACTGCATAGTGCAGCTTGAATTGTATGCTCAACATAACTTTGCATAATAATGATTGCGATAAAATATAGTCATATTTTAATATTATTATAATTGCACTGCAAAATATTTCATTTTCATCGTAATATAAAAATAACTGTCTTCAAAATGAATACATATTGACCTCATACAATTTTAGTACTGCGTTAATACGATCTAATACGATAATGTTTCAGGGTAACTTTAAAAAAATGCGTAAAGAAGATTCACTTATTAGTTACTATTAGGTATGTTCTGTGATCTGTTATTTTTCAGAGATTTTTATATACAAGTAGCTTTATTTAACGTTCAAGTAGAAACTTAACATCAAAATATACGGAGTATTCAATAGAACAATAAGACCCTCATTAATATAATTGCAGCAAAATATGTCAAGCCGTAACAATCGCTACGGCCACAATCGGCCAAGACTTATATTTTTAAATGATATTTCTTGTCAGTCCATCTAATTTGTACATATTGTCTGATAGAAAAGGATATTAAAAAAAACTTTTTTCAAATAAATACCATTCCTTCATATTTAATGATAATAATGTTTTAAAAACTAAAAACAGGGTAATGAAGTCGGTACTTTAAGTAATGTGTTTGCATCTTTAAATCCGAACTTAACGGGTCATTTAATAAATGAAATTGGAACACCATAGACAATGGCGCAAAACCTTTTACCGTTATCAAAGTTTATGTGTAATCATGAAAAGGTAAAAACTACAAAACTTCAAAATCCCTATCGAAGGCATCACAACTGATTGCACAAAATTAAATTTTCTTTAATTTCTACTAAAACTTGGAGCGAAAGTTAAACCCAATTTATCTCAAGTATCTTTGGCTTTACGTGACTGACATTGAGGATCACAGATACGTTAGAAATCCAAATACCAATTTATAAAGCTGAAAACTGAATTCTAGTGGTAATAAATAGTGTCAATTTATCTATCCTTACATAACTTGAATACATAGGTAGAATATGTAGGTATATCTTATGTAATGAGGTGCGTAATTTAGATTAAGGTTTTTGATAAAAGTTATGTTTGTGATTTGGTATATTCCGTGCTATATAACTTTTTAAAATTTTGTCTGTTCATTTATTTACGCATCACTTTCATTAGGTTTACAGATATATAAATTTGAAATGTTTGTAACATCAAAATAAAAGTTTTTTTTACTTATTAAATGTGTTATGTGGTATTATATACGGTACTTATAGGAAAAACTAAATTTTCAATATTTTTGTTTGTCTGTGTTTTTGTTCCGAGTGATCTCTGAAACTGCTAAACAGATTTTGGCCGGAGATAACAGACATTGTAAGGAGTAACATAGGCTACTTTTCTTTTAGAAAGAAATACGCTTCATTTCAACAAATTAAATGCAACTAGGGTTTCACCCGAACTAAGAAAAGAATCGTTTAATATTATACTACTATTAGGATAAAATTTTAACAAAATTCAATTGTCTGATTTATTTATATATAATCAAAAGCCTAAAAAAATTAATTACAAGCTTCTAGCTGTATAAGTTTACTGCGTAAGTCATTATTATTTTCGGTTCAAAAGTTCAATTACGGAAATTGAGGGCAACAATGTTTGCTTGTAATAGTTAAAATTGCCTTTTAGTCCAAAACACACTACATGTTTAGTGTTGAACAAAAACACGTATTCGCTCAAATTAGTTTTACACAAAATCCGTTCTAATATTTTCGATATTGAAGTTGTACTAATAACCATCAGCAACGTGCTTCTCGGTACTTAACACAATTCTAAATTATTTAACTTGTTAAAACGCTACCATAGAAAAAAATATTTCATCCCTTGATAGGTGATTGTTTTAACAATCACTACATATACTCGTAGTATAAAACAAAGTCGCTTTCCGCTATTGTCAGTCCTATGTATGCTTAGATATTTATAACGGATTTTGATGCGTTTTTTATTAATAGATAGAGCGATTCAAGATGCAGCTTTATATGTATAACTAGCGGAACCCGCGGCTTTGCTCGCGCTAAATCTAGGGACGAACCAGAGCTAAGCGAGGGCGAGCTGGTAGTTAGAATAAATTTCTCAGAAATTCGATATTTTCCTACAGTAAGAAGTATCCTACATCTTGACCCTAACTAGCTATCATCATACTACATTTCATCAAAATCTATCCAGTGGGTTTCTCGTAATGCAGTCACAGACAGACAGGCAAACAAAAATTTGTAAAACTATAGATGTGGTCTTGGTGGTGTCTCGATGGAATTACTATTTTTTCAATAAGATTTTACAAAAAATATTGAATATTCAGATTCGACTACGTCAGATTTTTTTTTATTTGTATAGATAATAAATATCATTTTTTCTAACGTTGGAGTAATCGTTATACCTATAATATTTTTCCTTTAACACAGCAAAATATGCTATGATTCACCAACATTCTTATATTAATGACTTAGCATAGGTACCTATTATGTCTATTGCTATATAGTTTGATACTTTACAATTTTTCTTGTTGGGATTCAAAATATCTAATTAAACGAATATTGTGTTTTCATTATACCTCTGTGTACCATTTAGATAATCTATTAATAATATAATTTTAGTGCATATAGAAAAGTCGTGTGGTTTACAAAAAACAAACATTCATATTTATCATTTGTAATTGTCATATTACATAAAACATACTTATTCATGATTATTTGTAACATTATAGAAGTAGGCAAGGGATATCTAATTAAGCAATCTAATTGTATAAAATTTCCATAACATTTTTTTTCAAGAGAAATAAAACTTTTTTATCTTTTATTTTATTTTATTTAAATACAACTTTATCTTTCATTCCTATGACTGTATCTGCGTTTAAGCACATATTCTGGTTTCTAATGATCGTGTAAGAAACAAGAATCACAACGTTTCTTTATACTGTACCTAGTCGTTGATGTACCTTTTTTGTATTTTTTGTAATGTAAATTCTATAAGGGTGATGATTTTGATCGTAGATATGCATATTGCCCTAAATCTTATTTTTATGTTTATATTGATCTTCGCTTAAAACTTTTAGTGAACATTGCGGTGCCCTACGCAGCTTTAGGAGTGTTTAGCCACCAAGGTCAAATTTGTATAGCAGCGTCCAGATTGTACGTCCAATCTGGTATCTACGATGAGTTTGTCAAAAGAGCTGTGCAATTTGCAAAGACCTTGGCTATCGGGGATCCTACCGATGCAAAAACACAACATGGCCCACAGGTATTATGTCCCTGCAATTCACTTTATTCATTTTTATAAAAGATAATACATTTATATACATAAAATACATTTTTTTATGAAAGTATTTAAAATTAACTAAAATGCTGATCTTATATTATATTATTTTTTGCCATAGTAGAGAGAGTATTGCGTTAAAACATTAATAGTAGATCTATTTAATTCAAATATATCATTATGATTATAAAAATAAAGCATAAGAAAAGTTTTTCAATTTTTTCATGATTTTTCTGTTTTAGTTTTTATTAGTTTCAGTATTCAAAAAACAAAATTAATGTTTAATATCATTGTTTGTGTTTATACTAATGATCATTAAATCTATGATCATTAAAAACAATGATACGTGTTCATTATATGCTTATTAAAATAATCTAGGCTCGTAGGCAGGGTGCTTTCTGGGTACACTACAAAAATAAAAATAAAATATGAATATTGATATAGTAGACCTTCCTATATTTCAATGATATATTTGATTTCACAGATTGACAAATGTATGATGGATAAAGTTCTTGGTTACATAGAGAAAGGAAAATCGGAAGGTGCAAAGTTACTTACTGGTGGTAAAAGAGTTGGAAATAAAGGTTTTTACATCGAACCCACAGTGTTCTCTGACGTCACCGATGACATGGCAATAGCTAAGGAAGAGGTAAGTTTTTATATTATTTTGCTTTTTTATGTTTCGCGAAATAGTGGACATAAAATATTTAATGTTTGTTAGTCTTTGAACATAAAAAAAGGTTAAAATAAATGAAAGACGCCAACATCAATCATATCAGTCAGGCGTCGATAAAATCTACGCAGCGTTTTATATAGGAGTAATTACTCGATACATTAATAATAATATTTCATTAGTGATGCATAGCCTAGTTTTAGATATTGTTTTTTATTTATAACTTTTCAATAAAGGTGAAACAAACGGAGTATTACATAGTAAATAACAACTGGAATTAATCCTATTGAAAATGTGTAAATCTTAAATCTTAACATTCAGCTCTTTTTTATGCCCCACTGCTGAGCACGGTTCAATACGAGGGGGATCACGCCATAGTCCACCACGCGGGCCCAGTGCGGGTTGGTAAACTTCACATGTCTTTTGAAAACAAGCTAGGTTCTCTAGACATTCAGATTTCCTCACGACGTTTTCCTTAATCGTAAGACAAGTGGTAATCATGTTAGAAAAGATTCGCACATACAAAAATACGAAAATATCAGAGGTGCGAGACCTGGATTTGAATTCGCATCACTTGGTTATCCAAGTCAGTGCTTTACTCAACAGCGTCTCAACATAATCACATCCATATTATAGTCACCAAATTTATATTGGTAATAAATGGTCCGCATAAAAGTATTCGTTGTCCTAATATAGAAAGAATATTTCTATTCTTAAGTAACCAATAAAAGGTGCTGTGCAACAATAAAAACCAAAAAAAATAGAACAACAACTACTTAGGTTTTTCCCGCTTATTGCACTAAAAAAATTTAATGACTTTGGTTTATAACCCTCTAACTATTTCCGAATATTTATTGTGTATATCGGTACGAATCGTCTATTTTCATGAACACTTATATTTCCCATTATTTCTGAATTCAAGTGCGTTTAAAGCACAGGTACTCGTACCTACTACAATTTCGTGTTCAAACGTTATAGGTATGTAAAGTCTTCGCTTTGTCTTTTAAAGGAGGAGGAGTCACTTTATTTCAAGGACTTTTTCGATTACTATTTACATTTCAGTTTATGTGTTATGCTTCTTTAGATTAATAACGTTTATACCTATGTTTCCAACAAGGCACTGACGGAGCTTATGCTGCCTACAGAAACTTTTAGGGATTTCGACATAAATTGATATTATGTTAACAAGATTTATCTTGATAAGAAATCTGTCAATTAGTTTCTTTTAGTATTGTAAAAGATTTTTAGAGCTATTTCTTTTTAATACACATGTGTATTACGAATTTATCTATTACCTATTATATGAGTATTTACCGAAAAATATTTTGTTATTTTGACGTTTATTGGCTTAATATTTTTCTCTTCGTTTAGAGTTTCAAAACCAGAAACAAAAGAATAAAATGTTGAACGTTTCATGCATTATGATGCCTCATACATTAAGATTCTAGCGTTGTAGAATGTCTAGTAAACAAGTTCAAGAATTTGAAAATGTCGACAAGATTACCCATAGCTTGCAATTAGTAGAAATTTTAGTTACCTATATTTATAATTATACTTTTAATCCTCTTATGAATTATTAAAAAGTTCAAACGTTTTTAAAGTAATAGCCTTAATATTAAAATTTCAAAGGGAATTAAGTGAATAATCAATTTAAGTCCTACTGTTTGTACGATTAAATTTTGAGAAAATTTAGTCGCCGATAATATTTCACTGTACCCAAAAATAATTTTGCAACAATAAAAGCTTCTCTCATTCATAATCTAGCAATATGCTAAGTTTTATTGAAATAGATTAGGCTTAGGCACTACGCGTTATTAAGTTACAAACGTTCAGATACCTTTTTTTTTTATGACAACAGCAGTTCTAGTTCCGTGGTAATCTACGAGGTTTTTGTTACGGATACCAGATGTACATAATATATATACCAGATGTACATAATATTAAATACATACATATTAAATTCATACATATTATTACATACATAATAATTAATATAAATATAAACACCCGTGACTGGAGTAACGTTCGTGCTCAACAAATGTATGACCAGCGGGACTTGAACCCGCGACCGCTGGCGCGGAATTGTTGCGTACAAATTTTCTTATTTATAATATTCCAATATACAATTTCTTTTTTAAAACATATCCCAAAATATTTATTTATTTAATTATCACCAGATCTTTGGGCCGGTACAAAGTATTCTAAAGTTTGAAACACTCGAGGAGGTAATAGATCGCGCAAACGATACCAACTTCGGACTTGCGGCGGGTATCTTCACTACGTCTGTAGAGAATGCGCTACAATTCTCCAAGCACGTCGAAGCTGGAACGGTTTGGTGAGTATTTTGTATGTTTTTTTAAATATAATTAACATTTTATATTGAGGACATGGGATAAATTAGTATCGTTGTCCATTTTCACGAACTATTCGAACAGAGTCGAAAGCATCGACTTTGAGTTTACTGTGTATCTTTAAATTTTAATTACATTCTGTTTAGTACCGTTTTTATTTTTTATCAATTTATATGCGTAGATAACAATTATGTTACGTATTCTATATATTTAATATGATACCAGCAAATTTATAATTTTAAGAACGAAATAAAAACAGTTTTCAATTTAAATGTTAGTATAAGAACGGTTATGCTATGCTAGGATTTTTGATTTATAGGCACGTACATTACGAATAGCAATTAACGTAAGGATCTCATAAGAATATTAAAAATTTTAGAAATCGTGAACAATTCTTACGAGAAATAGGTACATATTGCTTTATATTTTGCTTAGTTTCTGCTTCTTTCTTTAGTATATTTATTTTTTATTAGGAATTCCTTTTTTTATATCACAATAAGTGTTAATTATCTTAAATAGCTTCTAAAATATGTATTTGAATGTACATACCTAATTCAATGTAGTATGTTGTTTGTGAAATTGATATAGGTACTTATATATTATGTATATGAAAATGATTTTGTTCCTACTTTTTATCACTACATATTATAAAACGAAGTCCTCCGCCGCGTCTGTCTGTCTGTTCGCGATAAACTCAAAAACTACTGTACCGATTTTCAAGCTGTTTTCACCAAAGGATAGATGGTTCTCAAGAAAGTGTAATTTGACAAGTTTTTTCCGCGGCTTCGCTCGCCCTTAATCCAGGCGAAGCAAAAGTGAATCGCTAGCCCTACATAAAATAATATATATTTTCTTGTTGTTATATCCGTAATTGTCTTAGTGTGATCTTTGCACTTGCAAGTGATGGCACTTAACCGTAATATTATTATACAAGAAGTTCGTATATGAGGTTTAACGCTAGAGTAAATTTATGAACGACGTAATAAAAGAAGCTTGTGAATTTGGCAGAATTTTTAGTAGGTACGCATGTGTGTTATCGTATATTGTGAATCGGTGAAAAAAATTACAGCTTAGGTTGAATTAATTACTTTTGGACGACTTTAGTCATTTCCATTTTGTTGCTGATAAAGCTTTGTTTGTATATTTTATACGTATCATATAAAATAAGACTGTTATTTTGACGAAACTCTTTGAATCGTAGAGCGCTACGCTGAAAAATAGAACAATTGCAATAAAACTTTAAACAAAATTATAATAAGTAGGTATACTTATTTAGTTACTCTCCCTCGCTTTGCTCGGGTTTGTTCCCTAGGTAGGCTTAGTATAGATTTCTTAGAGATGAGATATTTTCCCAGCTTAAAAATTATCTTTATGTATGACACGAATAACCAGCTATCATTATACAAAGTTTATCAAAATTAATTGAGTGGTCAGCGTCAGACAAACAAAATATCTAAAAACCATTGATTCGCCTTCTATATCTATACCTAATAATGTCGTCCATTTCAATAAGATTTTCCGGAAAAATATTAATTGTCACATAGTCGAATAAGTTGAATCTTATTATCGAGTACGTCGAGTAATCATAGTTCTATAAATTGCTATTTGTAATGCGAAATTTTACTGTTCCAGGGTGAACACTTATTTGATGTTTAAGCCCCAAATGCCGTTTGGAGGATTTAAAGAATCCGGAATCGGAAGGGAAAAGTAAGTAGAATAAATATCAGCATTATTTGAAAATATCTTTCGTATTCATCATTATCATTCAGTTCGAATCACACTCTTATGTACCTACCTATATTATGTACCTACCTTTACACCTTACGTTTATTTTGTTTCTCAAGTTCATTTCATATTAATTTTAGTTTTATATTATTTTTTATACATTTTATAAAGGTGTTTTGTTCATGTTATAAAGAAAAGATGATATTAAGCATACGCTATATAAAGGCTATAGGAATTGTTGATTAGGAAATCAGCTTAATTTTTTTCATCAATTTATTTGGAAAAAGAATGCTGTAGTAGAAATTAATGACAGATACAATATAATAGTAAAATACTTGACATGATAGGTAGTAGGTACATGTTTTGCTTTACGAAAATTATGCTGAATATTAATTGAGGTAAAGCCTAAGTTGTAACTAGTAAATCCAAGTTAAAGCTTGAAGTAAGCAATTAATAAATATAACACTGTCGTTTTGAACTTTAATTTCAATTTACAAGTTTAGTACAGTAGTACCTAGTAACATTATTTTGTTCCAGCGGACCGATGGGCGTTGAATCGTATCTGGAGGTGAAAACTGTAACAATGGCAATGAAAAAAGAATTTTAATTGATTTACAATAATAATGTTCACAGAACTATGTTAAATATATAAATATTGAGGGACGTTAAACAAGAGGTTTTCTTTTACTATATGAATAGTATTTATCTGTCAAAAATAAATGCCAATTATGTTATATTTTTTTTTGTAATTAATCCCTTCTTGTATTGAAACGACGTTACGGGGCTGATTACAAAATTTTGTAATTGCGTAATTTGTTTTTAATCTTAAACTTCTCTTTTATTATTTAAACAACTTTGATGTTTTGATACCTTGACCCTTTTTATTTAGGTGCATCTAAACGGGCAATATTTTTTTGCAATATTGGGCTGCAATAGAGTAGCCGGCAAGATTGCAAGCGATATGTCCCGGCCATATCGGCAAACATGTTTGGTATGGCCGCGTATGGCCGATATTGCCCGACGGTCGCTGAGCGATCGATTTTCTGCGATATTGCCCAACCAGTCCTATTGTCGTTTCACATTCTGTGCTATTGTTATTTTGTCAGTTGCTACGTAATCTTGACAATAAATAATTGCAACTCATTGCCCGGCCCCATACTGCTCAGCCATTGTCGCAATATTTTTGTGATGGCCCTGCAATTAGTTGCCAATATTGCAGCCACAAATATTGGCCGTTTAGGAGCACGAGCAACCTATACGTAATAATAAAAGCATTTACACATTGAATCCGAACGCGCATCATCATTGTCAAGCAGTTAGTCGTAAGAAATATTAAATTGTGTCTTAAAATCTTATACGATTCGCTTTCCAATGCTTTAACCGTTATTTTTTTTGCAAAAGATATGTATTTAAAAAAGTTCTTTCAGCCCTTACGATAAAATATGTATTCTTATAACTTCTAAGAAAAAAAATATTTTCTTGAGCCCTTTATTCAGACTAGACTCTAATGAAAAAAGTTTTATAATAATCCTTAAGTAAGTATATTATTGTTCAGAAAGTGCAGGACTTTCCGAACCCGTTCAATTCAATAGTGGTCATTGATCCCAAACCAATAGACTTTTCAGTTTAAAGTTTCTGTCGCGTTCTTAAACCGCTTAAATTCGCGAGAACGCTTTCTAAATAATTTAGGTGCCCGATCTTAAATCCAAATCAATTATAGTTTTTGAGTTTTCATTTAGGGCGTCATTGTTAAGGCGAAAGGACATACCTATGTACGAATACCTCCCTACACACGTCTTACTTATGCATGAAACCGTTTTATTTCGATATCAATTATCAACACCATGTTTCAACTTTTCTCTAAGAATAACTGGTAGAATTTAGTATTTAGGTTTATTTAACGATTTTACTAACAGTTTAAAGAATTAAGCGATAAGTAACTCCTTTCATAAACGTAATAAATAGTTTTTAAAGCTGGTTCTTAGCCGGGCCTTGAGGAAATACGCTAGACAGCTAATTTATTTCACGTGAAATGAACAACGAAAAGTTCTGATATTCGTTTATTTTATTCAATATTAGGCATATTTTATTTTAGGTCTAATTAATATCTTAATAATCCTGCATTTACAATGAACTTTCGAACAGATATTTTGATTATATTTACAAATTGATACATTAATTAAATTGTATTAAGATTATTTTGCTTTGGCTGGCACCGACTCCAACAATAACTAAGTAATTAAAATTATTTTTTTCTTTTTAGTTTCGATTTGTAACGTTTTGAAGTCGGTTTTCATTTTTGTTAAAAAATAATTTATTTTTAATTTTTTAGTGGAAATACCTATATCTTGTTTAAATATAATGTTGGTAGGCTAACTAAACTACTGCTCCAATAAGTCAGCGAAGTTTTGGAGTGAACGACAACAGTCAATCGAGATTTGTCCAAGTCTATTTTTCCACGTAACTCCTAGAAGTTAATAAGATTTACCTTCTATTATCAGATAACCTAATATCCTGAAGGAATACAACTATCGGTTCATAAGTACGTATAATATTAAAAGAATTTTCTTTCAACTCCTAACCGTTGAGGAGATATACCTTACATCATCACAAATTCTTGAACAGCTTTAGGAAATATATGAAAAACGTAATAAATGCCCATAAAATTTGAGAATTGCCCTCGATTTCCCTAGGATCCCATCATCAGATCCTGACTTGGTGATAATGTGAATATCTTGGAAGTATTACCCTACTGAACAAAAAAAAATGTAATAGGCCAACATTTGACACAGAAATAAATGAACAAAAATAAAAAGTACCGTTGAGGAATTGTACCTTCCATCATCAGCTCATCTACATGAGATGATGATTTTCAGACACAAATACTTGAACATCTTTAGAAAATATATCAAAAACATAGTAGGTGCCTATAAAATTTGAGAGTTGCCCTCGATTTCCCTGGGATCCCATCATCAGATCGTGACTTGGTGACTATGGGACCAACTGGAAACTATACCCTTTCAAACAAAAAAAGAATTTTCCAAATCGGTCCAGCCATCGTCGAGTAATCGGGGAACATACATAGAAAAAAAAAGTCCCCCGACGAATTGAGAACCTCCTCCTTCTTTTGAAGTCGGTTAAAAATATACTTAGATCCCATTCTGTTAATATTAATATACTATATATTATAGAAAATAATTATAAAAATATTTATGTCAAACACAATATTCAGCTATCCTGCCACGGATGATAGGATCCTGGGCTGTAGTGGGTAGTACTGGCTTGCCGGTGAGCCCCACATCATTAATTCATTATTAACCACCTCTTTTCCTCTTTTCCACAAGGATAAAAAATAGATTAAAGTTAGGTAGGTATCTGTTATCTGAAATTATTATGTCCAATGTTTTAGACTTTTCCGTACAGAATTATTCAATTATTTATATAAATACGAATAATACTATAACTTAACTTTTATTGGTTTGTTTAAAACTCCGTCCTTGTAAGGTCAATCGTAAAAAGTAATAAATACGGTTTTGCGTCCTTTTATATTTGATTAATGAAATAGCAAAAGTAACATTTAATTTTGCGGGCTGTATTCAGCTTTTTCCCTCATTCAGAATTTTTCATATTATAATTACGATGTTGTATGAAAGATTTGGAAATAAGTTGGTATTACTTGTAAATATTTTTTTCGTTTTAATGTGCGAGTAGGTAGTGTAAGTAAATGTATTTTTGTCGTACAAAAATACCAAAATAATTCTTTTATCAAAGTTTAACTCCTCGTCTAATATACTTTGTTCTTTTGTTACACGCTCCCACCTTCACACGTTTTACTGTCTAATCTCTTAATATTAGGTTCTTTAGATTCTTTCTACGTAACGTATCTAATTCTCTGTCATATATAAGTATATAATATGTCAAACATATTCTGTACGTAGGTATACAGTATACCTACTAATTCATTTATGTATTGCTTTATTTCTTAAAAGCTTTTGCCTGTGACTTGGACGCATTTATTTCATTTAATCTAAAACCATTATGATACATATGTACAGCCCTTGTTTAATATGACTGCGGGTAGAATTAGCTTTTATCTTTTCCCGATTTATTTAAATGAAATCTTTGAAAATCACTATCTTTTGTGAATTAAACGAATTCACATTTACGTATATGGCTTTTTACATGAATTACACATACTTGTGATTATGACATTTTTATAAACATGTTGTTCGGACGTTATTACACACAGTGCTATCTAGTTCCATCTTAAGGTACGATGCTTGTGTTACGGATACCATATTGATATACTACATATATAACTTTAAATAAAATACATATAAATATAAACACCCATGACTGGAGTACAAACATTCGTGCTCAACGAATGAATGCCGCCAGCGGGACACGTGACCGCCAAATAGGATCACTACAAACTGAGCCAAACGTGTCGTCAAATGTGTAAAAACGTGTATTTTATACATACAAAGAATATTATTTATACTATCTCGGTGGAATCCAAATATTTATATTATCTATACTTCTATACTTAATATTATAAAGAAGTAAAGTTTGTTTATTTGTTAAATTGTAAGGGGTAATCTCGGGATCTACTGAACCGATTTTAAAAATTCTTTCACCAATAGAAAGCCACATTATTGCTGTTATATAAAAAACCGAAAAATAAAAATTTTTTTTACGTGGTAGTCCGTTTTGCAAAGTGAATCGGAGAAAAACGGGCGAATGAAAGCGTTTCTTACGCACGCTGCCTTAACTATGAAAGATATATTTTTGACTTCTAGAGAAAAGATGTGGAGATTAACACTCTGTACTAAAAAAGGATTATTAACATTATGCCCAACGAAGTGGGCTGTAGTGTGTGTAGTATGTAAGTATATTATGTTAAGTCCTTATTCAGCATTAAATCGATGTATTGAGCATTGGCCGTTTTCATATTATTAAAGTGGGGAAACTCGAGTATAACGGACGTGTTTATTTTACCTGTCATGACTACTACTTAACTGACTAACACCCCACAACACATGGCGACCCTGCCATAGAACTGGCGGAATCATCATTTTTTTTTTTTTTTTTTTCTTCAATATCTCTCTTCATTCGATACCCTTATTTGAACATGGGGAAAGGTCAAAGTAAAGAGGATGTTAAAGAACAAGTTATCATCGCGCAAACATCGTCTGGTGGCGACAATCACGGAGAAGCAACCCTGGCGCACATGAAGTCTAATAATATTCTTCTATCAATTATCTGCGGTTTCATTATTGTGGGGGTGCTGATTGGAGTCTACTATTTATACAAGAGGTGCCATAAACAGTGGATCCAGAAGGAGCTGAGGAGTGCGGCCTTGGAGCGTATCCTGTCGCGCGTAAGCTACCGCCGCCGTGGCCGAGATGCCCGTGACCGCTGCGACGACATCGAGCCGCAAGTATAAAGTGTTATAGTCCTAAAGTGCGTGAGTGCGTAGTTATACGGTATGTTATTGACAATATCAAACTATTATGGACTTTAAAAATAACATAAGTTTTCTTTAAATTTGTTAATTCTTTAAAATTAATTTCTTTAAAATATTGTTATTAGCTTTTAATCACTAAGTTTTTCTGATTATGTCAATAGAATTAGAGTTAACTACTATATTTGAACAGTTGAAATATCTTAAGGAAAATATAATTAAATTAGGTCCTAGTAGGAGAGTAGGTAGTAATTTTGAAAAAAAGGTTTCTGAGGCAAAGGCAATTTATAAAAAATTTAAAGATATATTGAAGTGCTTACCGACTGACGTTTCTAAGAAATGCATTTTATTATGCGCTTCTATTGACGAGACTTATTATAAAATAATATCATTTGAGGAGAAATTTGATTCGTGTAGTAGTGGTCAGTCAGAGATAGAAAACATGTCTGGAGAAAAGTTTAGTTTAAAAACGGCAGTTAGCCTCTTGCCTAAAATGACCGATGACGAACAAATTACGAATGATCTTATTGACTCAATAGAGTTGTATGATTCGATGCTCTTAGATGAGGATAAAAAGCTGTTAATAAATTTTGTTTTAAAAAGTAGATTATCCAGCGGAGCAAAAATGCGTTTAGAAAGTTCTTATAGTTCTATTAATTTACTTTTAAAAGATATGCGTACACATTTGCTCACTCGAAAATCGGATACAGCCTTGCAATCGAAGTTACAAAAAGTAAAGCAGGGTGATAAGTCTGTTCAGGAATATGGAGATGAAGTAGAAAAGTTGTTTGTGGATTTAACAATTTCCCAGGCTAACGGGGATCAAACTAAGTATAAGGTGTTGCAGCCTCTAAATGAGAAAAATGCCATTAAGTGTTTTTCGGATGGATTAAAAAGCCAACGAGTAAGTACCATAATTGCGTCGCGTAATTTAACTTCTTTAAAAGATGCCATCAGAGTCGCGGAGGATGAGTGTGGCTCATCTTTGAACCACAAGGATCAGATTTTCTCGTATAATAATAATCGTAGGAATAGGCGTAGTAATAATTTTAACTACAGCTATCGTGGATATCGTGGTCGAAATTTTTCGACATATTATTCAAATCGACCGATGTCGCAATACCGACAGCAAAGCACGTGGCGCGGAAGCGGTTCACGCGGAGCGTCGAGTTACGGTGCAGCGGGACGCGCTTACTCTGCAAATCGCGGTGCATCGAGGTATGTCCATAATTATCGCGGTAAACGTAATAATAATGTGAATAATTCTAATGATAGAACTTTAAATCATTTTACTTCGAATGACCAAGGTGAGGAAAACGATAATTTAAGTCAGTTTTTTCGTGCCTAATCAGATTTTAGCTTGTGACAGCATTAATTGGGTTAATTTTAAAATAAATAATTTAGAATTAGAATTATTAGTAGATACAGGGGCCTCTTTATCAGCGATTAAATATGAATTATTATTAAGCTTAACTAACGTAACTTTACATAAGAGTGAATTAAGTATAAATGGCGTAGGTGGTAGTTTGAAATCCGAAGGTTTTGTCTATTTGACATTAGAATGGGAAGGATTTAATTTTAGTCATAAGTTCTACGTATTTAGGAATTTACCATGTAAAGCTATAGGTATATTAGGTCAAGATTTTTTAAAAATAAATAAAGGTGTCATAGATTATAATACAGATGTACTATCTTTAAGAGTAGGTCGGAATAAGGTATCCTTACCAATGCATTACTATAATCATAATTTAACAATCGGACCGCGATGTGAGGTAATAAAATATTTACCTACACACGTTAATTATGATTGTGTCATATATCCAAAAGAGATAAGGCAAGGAATTTTTCTAGCAAGTGTAATAGCTAGGCCAAGAAACGGTAAAATACCCATAAGACTTTTGAATACGACGGATGAGGAAGTAACATTGAGTATAAATGAGCTAGAAATAGATTCATTACAAAACTACGACTTTTGTAAGTTTGAAAGACCGAATGTAAGTGTGGAACGAGTGCGAAAGTTATTTTCTATGCTTAATTTACATTCATACCTCGGAAAAGACGAACAAATGTCAATTGAACAGATATGTGCAAAATATTCTGATATTTTTCATTTACCAGGTGACAAACTCACAGTAACAAATATTTATGAGCAATCTATACATTTAAAGGATAATGTAACGCCTGTTTATAAAAAACAATATAGAATACCATTTTCACAAAAAGACGAACTTAATAAACAAATTAATGAGATGTTAGAAAATGAGATAATAGAAAAAACGAGTAGTGAGTGGTCCAGTCCGTTGTTGTTAGTACCTAAAAAGGAAGATAAAAACGGGAAACGTCAGTGGAGAGTAGTAGTCGATTATAGGCAATTAAATGAAAGGATACAGGATGATAAGTTTCCACTGCCTAATATAACAGATATATTAGATTCCTTATCGGGAGCTTTTTATTTTAGCCATTGCGATTTAAGCCAAAGTTATTATCAATGTAGTTTAAAAGATGAGTCAAGAAAATACACAGCTTTCACTACCGGCATGGGACAGTTTCAAATGTGTAGGTTACCTATGGGGTTAAAAATCAGCCCTTCAGCTTTCAGTAGATTAATGACTATAGCAATGTCAGGCCTTAACTATGAAAAATGTATTGTTTATATGGACGATTTAATAATTTTCGGTAGAAATCTAATCGAACATAATAAAAACTTAATGACTGTATTTTCAAGATTACGAAAAGTAAATTTAAAATTAAATCCATTAAAATGTGAATTCTTAAAAAGACAAATACTTTACTTAGGACATGTGATATCCGCGGAAGGCATGTTACCGGACCCTGAAAAGATTCGCGTAATTGAACGCTACCCGACACCGGAATGTGCGGATGACGTCAAGCGCTTTGTTGCATTTAGTAATTATTACCGTAAATTTATTCGTAACTTTGGTGAAATAGTTTTACCATTGAATAAATTATGTCGAAAAAATGTTAAATTCGAATGGACACCGGAATGTAACAACGCGTTTGAGCGCCTTAAAAAATTACTTTCTAATCCACCTGTATTGGATTATCCAGATTTTTCATCAAAAAACGAGTTTATTTTACAAACTGATAGTTCAGGTTTTGCTATAGGGAGCGTACTATGTAATGGTAACGAGAAACCGATTGCATTCGCGAGTCGAGGTTTGAATAAAGCTGAATTGAATTATGCGACAATTGAAAAGGAGCTATTAGCCATTGTATGGTCGATTAAATATTTTAGACCTTATTTATATGGCAAGAGATTTGTTATTAGAACAGATCATAAACCGTTGTTATATTTATTTAATATGACTAATCCATCGAGTCGTTTGACAAAGTTTAGACTTTTATTAGAGGAGTATGACTTTAAAGTAGAGTATGTTAGGGGTAGAGATAATGTGGTGGCAGATGCCTTGTCTAGGATAATTATAACATCAGATGAGTTAAAACAAATGAATAGTAAGATGGTGTGTGTGTTAACTCGAGCGCAAGCGAGAAAGAATGAGAGCAAGATTAGTAATTCTTCTACTTCTAGTGATTGTAGGACTGATCAACCTAAAATTGCTGAAGTACTTAAGAAATGCGATTCAGATGTAGAGTTTATTATTTTACCTGACCAGAAACTGCGCAGTATATTAAAAAATCGAGATGAAAGCATGCTTATTTCAAGTAAAAAAAATTTATGTTATTGTAAGAGTAAGAATACTATATTTGCAAGCCAATCTTCTTTATCAGTATACTCGCGAGACGATTTATTGAAAGAACTGGCAATTTTGTGCAAGGACTTAGAAATAAAAGAAATAATATTAATGAAAACGCGTAAAAATAAAGAATTTATTGAATGGTTAGCTAAATATATTTCTAGAAATAAAGAAAAGAATTTACCTAGAATATGTATTGTAAAAGACGTACAAAGAATATTCACAGGTGACGAAAAGAAAGTGATAATGAATGATTTTCATTTATTACCTAGTAGTGGTCATGTAGGTGTGAGAAGAATGCTAAATAATATTAAAAAATATTATTACTGGCCTTCATTAGAAAAAGACGTAAAGATTTATGTAGGTAAATGTACTCAGTGTCAAAAACAGAAATACACAAAAATTCATAAAGAACCATTGTCTATCACAACAACAGCATCATCATCATTTGAAAAACTTTTTTTGGATATAGTTGGTCCTATTGATAGGGACGATAGTGGTTTTTGCTATATCTTAACACTACAATGCGAGTTGAGTAAATATGTCGAAGCTTACCCTTTAAAAACCAAAACAACTACAGAAGTAGCTAAAATTTTTGCTGAAAATTTTACTTTACGGTACGGAATTCCAACAGAAATAGCTAGTGATAGAGGTACGGAATTTGTTTCTAAAGTAATTTCAGAGTTGTGTAACCTTTTGAATATAAAACAAACAATAGCATCAGCCTATCATCATCAAAGTATCGGAGCTTTAGAGAGTACACATAAAGTACTAGGTTCTTATTTACGAATACAAACAAATAATCACCCATCGTCTTGGAGTTCATGGTTACCATATTGGAGTTTTTCATATAATACTACTGTTCATTGCGAAACGAAATATACTCCATACGAGTTAGTTTTTGGACATTTATGTAGAATACCAAGTAATTTATGTCAAAAAGTAGAACCATTGTATAATTTCGATAATTATGTATCTGAATTTAAGTATCGATTGCAAAAAGCTCAAAATGATGCGAGAAATAATTTAATTAAAAGTAAAGAGACTAGAAAAAATAATTACGATAAGTCAATTAATCCAATTGTTTACAAGCCAGGTGATTTCTTGCTATTGAAAAATGAAACCGGCAGTAAATTAGATACTTTGTACTTAGGACCGTATGTTGTAATTGAAGATTTGCGTCCTAATGTAAAAATAAATATGAATGGAAAAACTGTAACTGTTCATAAAAATAGAACAAAACTGTATAAGGAATAAATAGTTTTTAATTTTAATTTGTATTCTTATAAGATAAACTATTTAGTTTGATTGAGTAACTATAAGTATATATATATATAAAAAAAAAAAAAAATGTATATGATAATTTTTTTTTTTTTACCCTTTGGGGGATGATGTAGTGTGTGTAGTATGTAAGTATATTATGTTAAGTCCTTATTCAGCATTAAATCGATGTATTGAGCATTGGCCGTTTTCATATTATTAAAGTGGGGAAACTCGAGTATAACGGACGTGTTTATTTTACCTGTCATGACTACTACTTAACTGACTAACACCCCACAACACAGGGCACGGGTCAGCTAGTATTTTATAAACCTACTTATAAAGTTTGTAATAATAATAAATAATAGGTAATCATTAAAAAATAAAAATAAAAGTTATAATAAGGTTTAAGGTTTAAGGTCAACTACCTACCACAGCAGAATCTAGTTCCGTGGTAAGCTACGAGGCTCGTGTTATTGATACCAGATAGTTGATACACTACACATATGTAACTTAAAATTCATACATATAAGAGAAGAAACAGCACGAACTCGTCAGACAAATGAATGCCTTCAGCAGAATTCGAACCCACGACCGCTGGCACAGCAAGCAGATTCCCTACGACCTGATCCAAATGTGTCGTCAGCCAATAGATATGACAGACAATAAGTTTCCTAGAGCTTTTAAAAGGTTAGACAGTTATTTTGATGCAAGTCAAATTAAAACTTATTCCAAGGAAAATAAGCAGAGACTTTCTCTGATCATTTTCATCATAGATTTATTACTTAGCACTTTCATAAGTATTCAAAAAGCCACAATTCTAAACAAGCCGCATAGTCCGAATGTTTCTGCAAGACGATTCACCTAATCATCAAACCATGACAAATGATACCATATTAATATACTACATATGTAACTTTAAATAAATACATATAAATATAAACACCCTTGACTGGAGCTATTTCTCAGGATTCTCACTTGACATACGCCCGTGAGATTCATTACATCGAAATTATATATTTCGAGCAAAAAAAACGTAAATAGATGCAGAAAAAAGATACGCACGATCCACAGGCCCTTTTTGGACAATTCCCTATAGGTTACCCAAAGATCCATCCCAGCTGAATATATATTAAACGAATCTTTTAAGGGGACTCTACGTGTTGGACCTTTGTCCCCACTCAAGTTTTAAAAGGACCGAGCTTCTTCGAGCCTGTGAATTCCAAAGAGGTACAAATTATAATAATAAATATGTTGGGACAGTAATGATATCCTATTTTAATGCTATTATTATACATGTTGGGGAGCGTCTTTCCCCGCTTGGTGCCTTTCTACAGCTTAAATCTAATAATAGTCATTTTAGCGTAAATTTAACAAACTTACGCGTACAAGCTCAGCGTACTAAGCGCATTTCACTATTACTATAACATAATTTATTATTAGACTGACTCCCTAAAATAAAAAAAAATCAAGATCTATAAGTTTATTATTTGTGTTGTATTTATTATTTCACATTTTATCTATAGGTTAATGTTATGTTTACAGTTTACTCTTATTCAAAGGCAGATAGAGGAGCATGCGCTAGGCGGGCGGGCGGCATTTCGCGCGAGGAGAAACGACAAGTACGACGTCTAAAACTTGCACGATAACCGATGTTTACGAATACTAAACTTTTTAAAAGTTCTAAAATATAAATTGTTTAAATAATATAGGCTTTGTTGGTTCATCTTTTTTCAAGAAGAGAACTGATTTTTTTTCATGAATAGCAGAAATTAGGTGATGATAAACAATTAAAAAAGTGAACGTGGTCAACGTGGGAACTTTATTGTTGGTGTTGTGGTGTTAAAAAAGTAGTATCTTTATCCTGTATCTGGATATGGTAAGTCCCATGGTATATTTTTAGCTAGCTAAAATATACATAGCTTGTAACGTCTTAATTAATTTTTCGAATGAATATATAACTAATGATTTTTCCGCAAAATATGTCTAATCCGCTTTAAAACGAATTCTGCTTCGTTGCCAAGAAAAAAATAAACTTCCTGTTATTCAGTTTGTAAAATTAAAGGTATTATTTGGTTATAATAACTTTTCTGGTTAAATTTAATATAGAAAAACGTGTAGTTTTAATGCTATACTAACTTTGACTATAAGGACACTGAACTAAGCCTAACGTTTTATTCAGTCTATTTCCTAGTCCTTGTAGTAGTTATTGCAAGTTTTATCGAAATAATACTTTCATACATACCTATGTATAATATAATAATAAGAAATACATTAAAATACCCTTTAAAAGAAAGGAAATTATGACAATATAAAATCGTTATATTTGTATAATTTTTTTGGGCGTGCTATTGTTCACTTTTTAAAACATATATATACATAAATATAACATCAATAATCCGATGGACCTAGAATTGACAGTTTTGGTTAAAAGCAAGGTCTTACAGCACAGGTAAAGAGAAAATGTTAAAAAATAGAAAAGTTGAAAATTAAGATAAATTTTGGTACTTAAAAATTTTCGCGAAAATCTTTTTCCCATATCTTTTCATCGCGTTAACTCAAGACCTTAATCATATCTGAAAATCGGTGCTGACACTCGGGCAGACTGACAGGCGGACATCTTATAAGAGTTCCTTTTTCACCAGTTCCTTTGTTAACCTTTTGGAACCACTACCTACTTCTCAAGATTAGTTGTTCAACCGTACAAGCGAGCTCTTCGGCTTTATAATATAATCATTGATACTCGTAGTATAGTTTAACATACTATAATCTCCAAATTAAAGTATTCAGTTAAAGAGTTATCTTTTAGCCTCATCATCAGTAAAACTCAATGATGACATATGTACAAGAACTTGCGAAGGTTCAATTTGATATGACAAAGTAGATAAAAGAGACTAGTTAAATCCTTTGTGTCATAGGAGCAAAGAGTGACTGGTCATGAGGGAAGCTTTTGTCCAGCAATGGATAGCGATGAGCTGAAAAAAATTACAATCAAAAAACACAAAAAAGTTTAATTAAATATGTAAATACATTCTCGAAAACGTTATACTCAATTTAAAAAGAACATAGGACACTTTCGGACCTACCTTAATACAGTGTAGTTTCAAGCCGTCTATAATAATTCAGTAAACATACGTACAGACGAATATAGAACCTCTTCTTATTTAGAAGTCGGTATATAAATAGGTTCGATTATATTTTTATTTTTATTAGCAGTATATATTTTTTTTTTTTTTTTTTTTTAATTTATTTATTTTAGGTCGCTTTTTAACATCTAAGGTCATTAGCGACCACATTTGACATACATAGTTATCACATACAGTTTATATAAGTTTGTACATATTTATCATTTTCAAAAACTTTAGTACGCTATGACAACCATTTTGATTTAAACAATCTTTTAAATCATTGGGAACATTACATAATCGTTTCTCAATATTAAACGCTAGACATTCTACCAAAATATGGAATATTGTTAACTCTAGACCACACTTGCATTTGTTTCTGTTAGTCTTAGTTATAAGGTGAATATGTGTAATGTTGGTATGACCAATACGCAATCTTGTAATAACTACTTGATCTTTCCTACACTTAAATGATAGGGGTGATTTGTCAAAGATTGAATTTCTAACTTTAAATAATGTTGATGTATTTCCTGCCTTCCAAGATGTATCCCAGTTCATTTTAATTGTATGCTTTATATGCTTATGTAATTCACTGTGAGCGGTTTTAGCTATATTGGAAATATCATTTTCATTAGTTGCATTTCTAGCTTCTCTATCAGCTTCCTCATTACCGCCAATACCCTGATGACTTGGGATCCATATAATTTCGAATTTATAACCATTTTCTATGAGATTAATCATTTTTTGTTTAATTTCTATAATAAGAGAGTTAATATTTTTTGGATTTTGTAACGCTGTTAGGCATGATTTTGAATCTGAATAAATTATATATTTCACTACATTAGATTGCATATGTATTAAATCTAAAGCTTTAAGGATAGCTGTTGCTTCACAACTAAAAACTGAATAATAATTCCAAAGCCTATATCGGTAAGATAAATTTCCAGTTACCACTGAGCAACCTGATCTTCCATTCAAAACTGACCCATCAGTATAAAAACTTATGTGATCTTTATATCTATGATTAATTTCATTAAATAATGTTTTATATGTGCTTGGTGCGGTATGATCTTTATGGTATTTAGTTAGCTCTAGATTAATAGGAAATTTGCAGGTTTTCCAGGGCGCACAGGTAATTGACCTCTTTGTGAGTATAGGCGGCACAGTAATGTTTAATTGATTTAAATATTTGGCTGCCCTAATACGTAAAGGTTTCGATAGCTTATTTTGAAATTCATACTCAGCATCGACTGCAGAAGTTTTAGTCAAGCACTCATATGTTGAAGTGTCAGGTTGAGACAATATATTTATGGCGTATACGGTTACTAGTTGCTTTCGTCTTATTTCTAATGGCATTTCTCCCGCTTCAACTAAAATACTCCGAATTGGACTAGTCTTAAATGCACCAATACATAATCGAAGTGCAGTATTTTGAATGCTTTCTAATGAATTTAATGTACGTTCTTTTGCAGAATCATAAATAATAGAACCGTAATCTATTTTTTGTCGAATTAAGGCATGATACGTATTTATTAGACAATTTCTATCAGCTCCCCAAGCAGTTGATGATAATATTTTAATTATATTTAATCTTTTATAACATTCTGATTTAAGTTTATTAATATGAGTAATCCAAGACATTTTTTTATCAATTGTTAAACCTAAAATTTTTAAGTTATTTACTTCTTTTATATTATGTTCATTTAGTTTTAATTGTATGTTATTAGTTTTACTTTTCTTATTCTTTAGAACAATATATTCTGTTTTAGTTTTTGAAAACTTAAATCCTGATTCTTTAGACCATTCTTGGAGACTGTAAAGTGTATTTTGGATTAACTTTAATGTAGGTTGTAATGTTCTACCAGTACAAGTTATAGTTAAATCGTCGGCAAATAAGAAACCCTTTACAGGTTTTTTAATATACGAAAGGACACCGTTTATTGCAATTAAAAAAAGAATTACACTTAGCACAGAGCCTTGAGGAAGACCGTTTTCTATAGAATTAGACTCAGATAATTTATCATTAATTCTAACTTTGATCGACCTATCTGAAAGAAAGTTTCTTACAAATGCTAGAATGTTCCCTTTAACTCCAATATCTTGTAGTAGTTGAAGAACTCTGTGTTTCCAGACCATTTCATAAGCTTTTTCTATGTCTAGGGCCACAATCACAGTATAATTATTATTTGCAAAGCCATCAAGAACCTCACTTTCGATATTCATTAAGTGGTCTGTTGTTGAACGGAACTGACGGAAACCGTATTGGAATGGTGAGAGATGTTTATTTGATTCTAAATACCACCTAATTCTTTTACTAATAATTTTTTCAAGTATTTTACAAAGATTACATGTTAAAGAGATTGGTCTATAATTTGTGGTCAAACTTGATACTTTTCCAGGTTTTAAAATAGGTACTACTAAAGCTTCATTCCAGGCACATGGGAAAACCTGTTTCTTCCAAATGTAATTGTATAATTTAAGTAAGTATTCTAGTCCAGACATCGGTAAATTTTTAATTATAGTATTGGAAATATTGTCTGGACCCGGACTAGAGTTACCTAGTTGAGACAAGACTAATAATAATTCATGCATTTGGATGTCTTTATTAATTGGATTAGAGTTATCTAAAATATCAAGATTAGAATCGGCAGACTCACAACTTCTTTTATACTTAATAAATTGATCATCATAATTACTTGAGCTAGAGTTAGTTGCAAAGGATTCTGCTAGTAGTTGAGAAGTTACTGATGGATCATATATGAATGTGCCATCCGAGTTTTGAATTATAATATTATTAAATCTAATTTTATTATGATTAAGTATTTGTAATTTTTTCCACATATCCCCTGTGAGTGTTCTATTGTTAATTGATGCCACCCAATTTTCCCAATACCTCTTCCTGCTCTCTTTGAGAAGTCTTCGGTAGTAGGCTCTCTTTTTTTTATATTCAATTTTATATACCGAATTAGGATCGTTTCTAGCAAATTTTTTAAATAATTTTAGCGCTTTTTTGGTTTCTCTGATTGCATTTTTACATTCATCATTCCACCACGGTAAGTTATATTTTCTTAAAGTACCTGATGTTTTAGGTATTGATTTATTAGCTGCCGCAAGAATCATATTTGTGAAATTTTCCAAAATGTTGTTGATCGGATAGTCAAAAGTAGTATCTAAATTTATTAAACTAGGAATATTTTCTTTAATATCTTCAGTAAATTGTAACCAGTTGGCTTTATCAAACTTCCATTTTTTTGGTAATTTAATATCTCTAGGTATGTTATGAAAAGGTTGAGATTTAATTGAAATTGGAAAATGGTCACTATCGTAAAGATCTTCTAAAACATTCCATTCAAAATATGATGATATATCTTGTGAAGCCAAAGTTAAATCTATACAACTTGAGTGACCGGAGTTACTACTAAAGTGAGTTGGTTGACCATTGTTTAATACTAGTACATTATCGTGATTATCAAGCCATTCAGCTATTATTTTACCTCTGGTGTCACATTTGTCAGAGCCCCAATAAAAATGGTGACTGTTAAAATCTCCTAAAACTATAAAAGGTCTTGGCAACTGATTTATTAATTCATTAAATTCTTCAATATTAAGTTGGTTACTATTAGGGAGGTAAATGTTACATATTGTCATAGATAAGGGAAATTTAATTTGTATCGCTACCGCTTCTAAGTTTGAGTTTATCTGTAATTCTTTAGCAATTGTGAAGGATTTAATGAAAATAGCTACTCCGCCACTAGCTCTGTTATAATTTGATCGGTTTTTATAGAAATAGTCATACCCTACCATAGAAGCGCAATAATTCGAGGTAAAATTTGTTTCTTGGAAACAAATGCAAGTGGGACGTAAAAGGTTAGTTAAAATTTTAATGTTTTCTAGACGTTTGAAATATCCGTTAACATTCCATTGCAAAAAATCCATATCTTTATAATAATAAGAAATACAAAAAAATATTAAATAAAATTATATGTGTATATGTCTGTATTAACTAAACGTATATACGTACTTATTTATCTTTGTTTGTATTAGATATAGAAGATACATTGGCTATTTCATATAATTTTCTAGATAAGCGGGAGCATCTGTTTTTTAAGCTTTTGTTCATTTTACAATGCAATTTGTTACACATTTTAATTAGATCTGTGATATTATCGGTATAAGAATATGCTAATTCTTTTATATTTTGCTTACCCCGTGAATTATCCAACAAACTAATAAATTGATCTAAATTAATGGGAAAACTAATCCCTTCACTTAATTCTGATATATTAATTTCTATATCCTTCCAAACTTCTTCTTCTGTTCTAGAGTCCTTCTTCAACTTCTTTTTTGAATTTATTTTTCCTTCTTCTTCCAAAGAAACATTGCTACCTGTGTCATCAGATTCCAATTCCATTGTACGATTATGCTCTTCCATGGAGTTAATTCTTATTAAATCTTGTTTCGAAGATTCACTGGTAGTTGGTGAACGGGTTCGTTTTTTCCCTTTTAAATTGTTAGAAGATGGTTCTAGAAAATTGTCACTCATCAGTGGGTTAGGTTGCTGGTTGGTTACAAGATCATTGATTGTATTTGCGTCATTAGTATCGTCCCTCACCTGATTATCCATTGATTGAGAGTAAGTTTGGGACTTTTCTAAGGTTTGTGAACAGTTTTTAGCTAAATGACCCATTGTGTTACATACAAAACATTTTAATGCATCCGTAGATATATAAATCCAGTAATTAGTCCCTTCAAAGGTTAGTTGAAATGATTCCGGTAGTCGCGCTTCGTCATCTGGGCTTATATATAGTTGTCTTCTAAAACTTAAGATATGGGAGAAACCTGGGTCAGCTATTCCTACTTTCATAAAGGTGATAGGTGACGTGACGTTAATGCATAGTTCCTTAAATTTTTCTTCAATCACATAGTTAGGTATCACGGGACAAACATTTGATAAAACTATTCTTTTGTTTCTAGTAATTAGCGGTTTGATCTCAAGAACATATTTTTGTATAAATACCTTTTTCTTTTCTTCTATTAAAATGTCAGCTGTTTTCTTTGAATCTAAATATATACAAATACGTGCATTCGATATCCGAGATATGAATCTGATAGATGTTGCAGGTATAAGGGTAGATATGGCAATGAGGTACTCCCTGAGTGCTATTCCATCGATTGAATCAAGGATTATGGCTTGGTCTTTCTTGGGAAAACATGTTGATGATGTTACATTAGCGTAACTTACAGTATTAGGTGTTGATTGTGACTTTGTAGGTGGTTGTGGGGTTGTAGGTACTTGAGACATTGAGGGGTTTGTATACGTTGGGGCTTGATACATTTTTAAGCTAGGGATAATTTCCTGTTGCCAGGAAAAACCCCTTGTTTACGGTTTTCCACTAAGTAGTTAGGTTTTGTCACACCACGCGTAAAATAATACACGACGATGAGTCGGGCGAAGTGAGACACGCGCGTCCGCTGTGACTACCCGCGTGGAACTCAGTATATATTTGTTTATGAGAAAAATAAACTTATTAGTAGTCCTTGTCTCCGTTTAATTTTGAATAAACAACACGGTCTATCTTGTTTAATAATTGAGAGAGAGTTCATTTACTTAAACCTTCGCTTTTAGTTGAGTCACATAACGAACAGCTTTCTTAGGATGTCAAAGTTATTCAAAATTAAATCTAATAATTTCTTTAGATAACAAATTAATTTGTTATAGTAAAGTTTAAACGTCATACCTGACAAAGAAAGCTTGAATTCTAAAAGCTAACGTTTATATTAATTTGTTATATCTTAACACTCCACTGAACCAATTTAAATGAGGTATGAAGATAGTTTGAAACACTAGGAAGAACTTAGGATTAGCTCTTATACCGGAAATGATCCCTTAAGGAATAAAGGATGAATATGTGTATGGGGAATACTAATAAGTACATCTGATCTATACAAATTGCTAAACCAACCATTACCAGTCTCTGAGCTGTGAAGAAAAATATTTATTGGCTTGTATAAGTAAAGGATAAAAATGAAAATCATAGGGTTACATTAAAAAGTAATATGTATAAAGATAAAAATAATATATAACCTTTAATCTCCTTTTATAATACTGCGATATTCCCTTTAAAAGGCTTTTATCTATATAGATTTAATTTTAAAGTTTCTGTTTATCTTAGACCAAATTATATTTGTACTTTACGAAATATTAAATGTTCAAAGTTCATACTTTTTAATCGGTTATTGTGTTTTTCTATGGGAACAAAAAATATTTTACTTTAATAATAATATTTTTTAGTGTTGACGAGCACATCGATTAGCAAAGATATAATAGTTATTGCGAGTGTACCTTAGGAGATAAACATATACAATTGTAAACTTTTCTGTAGCCCTTGTTAAAACCCCTCTTAACCTTATCGTTCCATAGAACCAGATATTGTGTTTTCCCGTAGGAATAAAAAAAATACTTCAATAAAAGGTTAACTTTTGGCGTGAAACGCGCACATCGATTCGCTAAGTTACTGTTTTTATGGGGTATTGCGAGTGTTAGTGTGTTGGAGATAGATATTTGATGCCATACACTTTTAAATTGTAGGTATTAAACCTACAATTTCTTACTATATAGTAATGATGTACCTGTCTCCAAAAATTTAGCCACATTTTCTAAGAACGCCTCAATAAAACCAATCACTCAATAAAACTTTGTTTCCCTGTGGAAATAAGTTAAGAAAGTTTTATTGCAGAAAAATATGTTTTCTGCAATAAAAAGTATCTAAAGTCACGACCCGAGTAATAATTAATACACAAAATTTAGTAAAAAATCTTGCAATACTTTTTGAATTAAAAAATAACATACTTAAACAAACGGACAAAAATTTTAATAACTATTGTATTAGGGTTTATATTCAATACACAATACGTTAGTCTGTTTTGAAAAAATGATAAAAAGTATTCAATGTAAAGTTTTTTTTGCTAAGCTACTTTTTAAATATTACACGTGTTAATTCATCAAATTATAGGTATATACTTAATAATATATTTTGTTGATATCGTGTTTTATTTCTATCGAGTAGTTTTTTTACATTTTAATATCTACATTAGTGTCTTTTGCACTCTGTCAGTCATACATTAGTGATTAGATTATATTAAAACTTGAGGAGTACAAAGCTGTAGACTTTAATTATTATATATCTTGTTAAATTAATCTTGCCTTATATCGATGTAAGAGGGCGAGAATTATGATATAGATTTTGCCTCACTTAGCTCGACTACTTGGCTTTATTGGGTCTTACTTAGGATACTGTTTACTTTGGAAATAGGAACTATAAGACAATATATGCCATCATTTCTCTTTGCCATATACTCGTATCTACCTACAATTTTATATGTTATCGACAGCTGAATTTGTGGATCTAACTGGCACAGTTAGTACTCTTGTAAACAATTCTCAATAGAAATCCTATTGAACACTTATATGATATTTTGTATAAAAAACCAGGTAGGTAAGTTTAAAATTGGAAAAAAAATGTAAATTTTTTAATGTTCACAGACAAAGGTCGCGCTAGTCAATCCATAGAAAAATAACTTAATAATATGATGAGGTTTTTATTTCGTTAGTTAGATAGGAGGTTGTAAAGGTAGTATAAACTGTTCTGGAAACAAGACCCCTATAATTTTCGATCTCACTTTGTACTATATTAAAAGATGTGGCAATGCACCAATTATATTAAGAACATTCAAAGAAGCAGGACTCTACTTTCTTGCGTCAGCAGTCGCGGGTTCGAGTCCCGCTGGGGCCATTAATTTGTTACGTTAAACTCAGATGTTTGTACTCAAGTCATGGGTGTTAATATTTATAGTACCTACGTATGTATTTAAACTTATATATGTAGTATATCCACTATCTGGTATCCGTAACACAAGCCTCGTAGCTTACCACGGAACTAGATGGCGATGTGTGTAATAATGTCCCAATATATTTATTTATTTATTTATTTATGTATTTAATACTTCACACGCGTAGCACTTATATAGGTCACACATACGACGACAGTTAATTATTTTGGTAAACGGTTAACTTGATTACTTTTAAATTACAATAATTAAACAATAATGAATATGTTGGGAAATTAACACACATTGCACAGGCTTGTGTTATGTATACCAGATAGTTGATGAGATTTATGGCCACTGTGACAGGCGGTTCTTACGGTATTATAATAAAAGTAGAGAATAATAATAGGATGTATTTCACTACCTACTTACTGTGAAGTATTCATTTATTTCTAGCACTCTGTATTGTGATATTCAAATGAATGATGAATATAATTACGCAGAATGACGCAAACACTTTGCAGACCATAAACATCAAAACAAGACGACTCACTCTACATTCAGGCATATTTGTATTGTAAAATTATAATAAGTAAATCATTAATTAGTACCTACTGCATATAAATAAAATTGAAGTGTCTTTTTTAATTTCAAATTAACAGCTTTTCACTAAATGCATATGAAACATAAAAAAAACAATTTTTGTCTGTCTGTCTGTCTGCTCGTTCCGGCTAATCCCCGAATTGGCTGGACCGATTTTGACGGGACTTTCATTAGCAGATTGCTAATGTTACAAGAAGAAACTTAAGATACTTTCATTTTTTTTCTTGACGTGTACGGGAAAAAAATAATATTGTTGTTTGTAATTATATATAACATTAAAATAAATATTTTAGTGAATCAATAGAAAACTACCTTACAATATCTACTCGTTATCCTAAAAATTTCTGTGTCATTAAACAAGATTATCTAAACTTATTTATTTGTCATCCCCGTAATCCCTTAATTAACTTAATTAACCCCGAGATCCCTAGGACTATTAATAAGGGTACCGAGTCAAAAGAGCTTACATTCGAACTAATGTATATTGTTATTTGTTGGGTATCGATCGGGTATTCTTTAACAATCGTAAATGACATCTTTTCTAAGCTTCTGGATTTGACTAGAACAGCCTAGCCCTAACATAATAGGCATTGTCTATACATCATCTACGAGTATTAAAGCTTATTGAACTGTAAGTGAATCTAATAATCGATTTTATATCATACCATAAAAATCAGCTACCGTCTTTTACTATCGGTCGTTATCGAAATCTTGCATTATGCCATTACAATACAAGTTGTTAATTAATGAGGCTATAAATTATGAATTATAAAAGTTCCTATTTTTTGTTTCATGTTTAATGTTGGTGTCAGTTATTACCTGACGGCGGCGGAGCCCAAAAGAGAGTTATGTATGTCATCTGAATATGTATGCATGTGCGCTCTCCTACGTTCCTTCGTAATTACTAAACTAGTTCTAAATTGATATATGATTCTGGTCGAATTTCGATCATTTTTTATTATTAGGTATATACTATGTACCTCTTGTGTTTAATATTAGTAACTTATCCTCGCTTCGCTCGTTCATGGGTTCGGCGTCTTAACGTTTAGTAACGGTGGTTTCCAGCTGCTTTGGGTTTCCCCTATTTTTATGCAGTTTGCCGAAGTCAGCATTTAGGATACCTTTTATTACAAAAAATAAAGAATGTGGGAACTTTCGTTCCCACGTTCGTCGTCTGAATTCTCCTTCATACAAAAAATCATTTACTACTGTTTCACTAAAAGAAAGCGCGGTAGACGAGGAAGCAATTTTGTGTATGTAATTTTTACTTTCTTATCACGTTCTATAAAATGAATGAAACTGAATTAAACTATCAAGGTTCGTCAAAGGTTTAGTTTCGTTTTCAGAAGATTATTATTTCACAGTTCATGAGATACAGCCTGGTGACAGACAGACATACAGACAGGCAGACGGACAGCGGAATCGTATTTGTAATAGGGTCCCGTTTACCCTTTGGGTACGGATCTAAAAGGCATATACACACAATAATCCAAATTATCTATTTAAAAATGAGATACTAGATCTAGGTACATTTTACACATAGGCCGTATGATACGTAGCTTCGCTTCGCTCGGATACGATTCGTAAAGCAAAGCGAAGCTAAGTCGCTAGTTTTCAATAAGACGTTCGTTCGTAAATTAAGTAGGTACCTATGTCGTTTCAATACATTTACTTATTAGCTTTCTTTATATCGTATAATGACATGTTGTCAAAGTCATCTGTTTATTCCCTCAATCATATAAAATTGAAGAGACCTTATTTTACAGTAAAAAAATACATAATTTGATGTTAAGAACGATGTCTATAAATAAATACTCCTAATTGCTTTATTTCATGAAAAGAGCTTAGAAATAACGTTTGTAATTATCATATTATATCTAATGTAATCTAGTAATCTTATTCTTCGAAATTAGGAGCTGGAGCAATTTTAAACATTAATAATTTATTTTAGTAACTCGCGTGCTACCTACCGTAATGTTTCGTTAGATACTTCACCATAAATTTTTTTCACATTTTCTAAGAACTAAGTAAAAATAGAAAAAAAACCGAACATAATAGACTTAACCAAAATAACCATTATTGTGCAAAATTTATATAAATTGTCGCTACTGTAATTTCGCAAACAAAAATATTTTTTGGTGTTCTTGTAAAACTGTAACTTCTCGATTGAAGTATAAGTAGGTACATACGTATATGATATATATTACATACTAATTTTGTTATCATTATCAGCCTGCTTTCGTCCACTGCTGGACGTAGGCCTTTCCTATTTATTTACTAATTTATTTATTTAATTTTTGTGAACTCCTCTCAATTTGCTTATCTTGTTCGATTTTTGGCATTTTTTTATTTTTTTTTATTTCTTATCGTGTGTCTTTATTATCTTAACTTTGCAAGTTAAATAAAACACAAATTATCTGGTATTTTAAAGTACAACTTAATAATTTATACTTTTTTATACACTGTTGACTTAATTAAGTAAGTAAACACTTAAGGAAATAACTTTGCCTCACTTTCATTAGTTAAGATTTCGGCAAAGCTCTTTAGTAATTCTACACTACCACTTGAAAAGAATAGTGGTTAGTTCTATTCCATTTTTCCATTATCTCCACCAACACTCAGTTTATTTCCTCGCCTTCCAAATTACATACTTATGCCTACAATGATATGTATATAAAAAGTGCTGATAAATAATTTGGAAACGCCCATCGGCATCAACCATATGTGTGACATTTATAGTTAGTGTTTAGAAATAATTTCAATAACCCGGTATCGAACCCAATATCGACTTATAGAGACATAATCATAATCGAAAATTTCTACAAATGCTTTGACGCTAGTTAATTTTTAGTTAATCGCATCAGGTAACATTCAGGCGGTATATAGCTTATCGTGAGTTTTTCCTGAAGTAGATTCTCGTATTTTCTCTCTATTTTTTTATCCACAATGTGTTGTGGGCGTTTGTTAGGAAAAAGCTTTTACTTTGTGTCCGGTTATTACGTAACAAGTTACAAATATGAATTAGGTAATATTCAATTACATTTCTGTCAATGGAATTTTAACACACGTTATAGTGTACCTCTACGTACGATCTAGTACATGCTTAAACTTAAATTATATAAATATACTAGTTATTGTCTCCAGCTTTGCTTGCGTATGGTTTTTCTATTTCAACAATCAAATTTGATTCCCGTCTAATATAAAAGACTTAAAAAAGCTCCAGTACTCTTCTTTTACTATCTTTGCATTAAATCGTACGATTGGTAGTGGTATTATGACACTACTAGTACTTACAATTACCTACTTTACAATTAAAATGCTGTTATAGCAATAACATCATGACCCAAATTGAAATTATTGTCTGACCTAATTGTATCTAATAATAATTATATAGTAGGAAATAAAAAATATATACTTTACAAAGAGATAACATAATGATAATGGATTCATAAGAAGTTGTATCCACGTCAGAGTAAGAATAATATTTTTCTCCTACTAAATATAGAAATAGTACATTAATGTCAGTTCATGCTAGGATAGACTAATGTTCAACTTTGTTGAACACAAAGCGAGGGATAAAGCGAAGTTCGCCTTGAATTTCCATCTTAATAGATGTCAGCATTATAGTGTTAGGACCTGAAGCCTTGAAGGACGCTTATCTAAGCTAATATAACAGACAGTTTTATTATTTTCTTAGCTTTATAAGTATGGAGTAGCAGATAGGTAAATTCCAAAACAACAACCAACCAAAATAAACGCAAAGTATCTCTAAGCGGCCTTATATATTTTTAATTGATTTCTAATGTAGGTATACAATTTAATCGTTGGATGGATATTAGAATATTCATTCGTCGCTGGTTGCTAATAAGTACATAATCAATTCCGTACAGTATGGTAGAATAGAAAGGAACTTTTTTTTAAATTACATATTAAGTTTTTTTATGTTATTTATTTTTATGTTTGATATGTCTTTCATATATTATTATTATGTACATATATATAGTACCTATATAGTAGAGTACTCTGTTGCAACTACGGAATCAAGTTAATTGATTTTTTAACTTTGTTTCACCCAAAGTTGGGATAAAAAATCAAGTCTAGAAACTTAATTTAAATATAATCGAAATTGATTTTTTTATAATATACAACGCTTTTGATTCAACCATCAATAAAATTAAAGTTGGAAATTTAATAACTAATTTAATTAATTCCAAGTTAACATTTATTATTTTTACAAACGAAGTTGACACACGTCTCGAGGGAAATTAATGATCTGGTTTTGTCTGAATATTTCATTCAAGTTGGAATATTTTGTAAAAAATTTAAAACTTTTTATGGCATAAACGAAAGTTATTAAATAAATTTTCAGTTTTTTTATTCTAGAAGCACAAACATTACAAAATGATTTTTGTATTTTTCATTATGTACTAAACCCAATACTCAGTTTGCTTATAGTAGCGTCCAGCAATCCGACCGGGCGCGAAGCCAAGAAAAAGGGCCGACTTCGGAGGCTGATGACCCACTCTAGTCCAGTCTGAATTATGTAGTACATTCTAAGCACTATTCCACGCGGACATGACTTGTACAGTAATAATTAATTTTACATTTGCTTTGTATACCTATATATACTCGTGGTAAAAATTATTCGTTAAATACCTTTATAACAAATTAATGATGTTAATGAATTCATATAGAAAGTAAAATATCTTATAAACGCTACCTTGTGGTGAACTGAACTACACTTAAAACTGATTATAAAGCACTTAGTTTAAGTCCCGTAGGATAATAGAAACATAGCTGTAATCATGATCTCACGAGTTTTAGATTATAATAACATTGTCGTAACAAATTTATTAATTAAAGGATTGGTATATTAATCACAGTACGGACCTCAATGAAGACATTTTTTTTTCCAACAATTAAATGTAATTTAATAAAAAACCTAATTTTTTTGTTACCGACAAACCGATTCGGATAATCTAAAACCTAACAAAAGATAAGATTTTTTAATGACGATAGGTACCTATATCTTTTTTTTCGTAAAGATACTGATCTGACGGAGATGGTATACTCGTAAAAGTAAAATTGGATTCATGTAGGTAGATGGCGAAATATACAAAATTTACTGTTGATTTTTATTTATTATTAAAATATATACTTTACTACTTACTATATTTTAATAGATTTTCCTGAAGTATAAGCTAAAAATATACAGTTCTTAAATGTTAAGTTATGTTATGTTCAATTAAAATACTTATGTGTACCTGTAGTAGGACTAAATACATACATATATATAAATACAATTAAAGATGTTTTTAATTTCAAATAAACAGCTTTTCACTAAATGCATATGAAAGTAGGTATATACGATACTAACAACTAAAAACCATTTTTTTAAATTTTTGTCGTCTGTCTGTTTGTTCTCTGGCTAATCTCTGAAACGGCTAGACCGATTTTGACAGGACTTTCACTTGCAGATAGCCAATGTTATAAGGCGTAACATATGCTACTATTTAACCGACTTCAAAAAAATGAGGTGGTTATATTTTAGAATATTTTTTTAAACTAGCGGTACCCGTGGCTTTACTCGCGCATATATATTTAAGTCAATCTTTGATTTAGATAACTACACATAATGGCTTACGTAAGCAATGTTTAAGGTTTCAGTAATAGATTGATTAAATTAACGCACTGTATACTCATAAGTCGTAGAATAACATACTCGTAACAACAAGTGTCTATTATTAATTACCCCTATTACATGATAATAAACTAAGTGTATTGTTAGTAGAAATATGAGATCTAATGATCCACGCCCATGTTATTCAGATAGCTACATAATAGATCCATTCACATTTCACTCTTCCTTAATGCTTTGGGAAATGTCGTTGGTATGAATTATCGTAAACCTTTTAGCTACATTTACACAAACTTCATAATTTTTTGACGATGGGAAAAGCATTAACGCATACCACATGCATACATGATGTTATGGGACTTATTAAAACTCAACGAAAACCCCCATCTTAACGGGGTGACGTAGGAATGCTTTCGCATTCGAGAAGTACCAGGAGCAAAATACTGGCAAGGTACACCCAACCGAGGAACCTTGGCGCGCGCTGGGCTGGATTGCCGAACGCTAATAATAATATAACGAACATAATACATTACACTAATCTACTTTATCTCCTCCCTCTACTAGAGTCTTGAAGTGATGTTGCATAGCCCTCAATTAATAGGCAGTGAGGTTAAAAAAATGTTAGCTAAATGAAAAAATAAATGAAACTTAAACGTTTTAGCGATTAGTATAGATTTTTCTTAGAGAAAAAAGTTCTCCCATGAAAAGTATCTTACATGTTCTCTTAAAATCTGTCCAGTGGTTATCTTGTGATGTGTTCCCACATCACACACACACAGTCATGAATAAGCTTTTCCAAATATAATATTTTGGAAAATAAAATAAAAACCATATAAATAAAATAATATACCAAGAAAATAAAATAATATAATAAGCCTACTACTACCTTCACCTGAAATTTTATCGACCTGATTCTTTATGTAAAGACTTTTCATATTCATTTTAAAGAGTATAGTTTTTATAAACTACGATATTATGATGATTATAGTAATAATTATAATACTCACTAAACTGCAGGTACATATATAAAATGTTTTCTGGATATGATAATATATAATACATAATACATATCTACATCTAAAAAAAGTTTTAATTTATTGATGAAATATACACATATCACATACTTTACAATCGCGGATGTTGGATGAAATCACAGAAAAGATGATGAAATACTACCTAATAAAGGTCATTAGGGACACTTTTAGTGTATTAAAATTTCATACAATGATTGATTACCTACTACACGAAAAGACTAGAACTACCTATAAAATTTAGATGATTAATTACTTTGAAATTTATTTTACTAATTTTGTTATTTCATTTCGAAATACTATATACTAATTTATTATATATACTAATGTTTCAATCACTAAGATGACTACTATTAGTGAAAAGAGTCAGTAAACTTATTTACAAATTCAAATGACTCATGCCCGTATGGGATCAAGTTACAGGGCGAATCATGTAAGAGATGGCTTAGGTCATTAAGGCCAACGTAATAAATCCATTATTTGCTGTCATCCCTTTCGAGCATAACAAGCCTTGAGTTTTCGAGATATACATAAATTATCTCATTTTTCAAGTTAATTTTGTGTGAAGCGTGTTAATATTACTGTAAGTATATGGTAATAGTCTTCAAAGAGAGATTTAACGATAATGTTAAATTTAGATAAGGTCTGAAACAGACTTGACTCGGATTATTGTTATGGTATTTTTACACGCAAAAACCATTTACATGTAATATGTATTAAAATACCTGATTTTAAAAATGTTAGTGGTAGTGCCATGCTTGTTACCTTCGGGTAGCAACCGAATGGGCCGGCACGCCCCGTATAGTTCATTAGTACCACTCTCTCACAGAAGACCGGCGTGAAGTGGCAGCTATGCTGTCGCGTTTCGTCCGGTGAGTGGGAGTCCGGGAGGCCCACTCTCCTTCCCCCCTCCCTCTTCCCTTCATCCTCCGCCTTCGTTCCCCCTCCCTCCCACTTCCCTCCCTCCTCCATCCCTCCCTTTCCTGAAAGGCCGGCAACGAATCTGCAAGCCAGCTTGCAGATGTCCATGGGCGGAGGTGATCACCACTTCCCATCAGGTGAGCCTCCTGCCCATTTGCCCCCTTTTTACCATAAAAAAAAAATAAAAAAAAATTATAAATCCTCCTACCATTAATGATAATACCAAATACAAGCTTCGAAATGTTAGGAGCTCCTGTTCAGAAATTTTCAGATAATATGTTATACTTAGAAATAATAGAAAATGTTCGCTTATGCCGAAGTCGAAAATAAATATTTCATGGTGAAAATTTTTAAGATGTATAGTTTTGAAGAAGATAAAAATCGTATGAAAGGATAAAAGTCTCTTTTTACTCGTAACACTTTTAAATTATTATTTATACACTTATTTATTTTTATTTAATCTTTATTGCACACACAATACACATACATATTTTTTAATGAATACGATTCATGTATCGAGGTATTCTGGTGGGACAAATAAATTTTTACTAATGTAACCAAAAGTTCTTCTAAGTGATATTTACAAAAATATTTGTTGGAGCGTGTCCTTTTTGAGCAAATAAATACATTACATTTCACAGTAACATTATGGGGCTGTCTGGCTAAAGGTTTTGTACAACTAACAGATTAACTTATCCACGAAGTTCTAACCGACGTTCGCTGAACAAAATTTGAAATGAAAAGAAGTTAATTTCACGTCAATGGACGAGATATTGACAAGAGGAAGAAGCTGCCATTATAAATGAAACTATCTTTTCTGATTTTGTCGCGGATTTATTTTGATTTTTGGTTCCCGACGTTTCGAATGCTTTACAGAAATCATGGTCACGGGAGAGTCTCTCCGAAAAGATAGTTTCATTTATTATGTCAAATATTCGCGTAAGCCTAAGAAAGTATTAAGCTGCCATTACCTAATATTTGAGCCTACGATACGAGCCATAGGGACGCTTTTTCGTTTAATCTTTCAATTTCGTTTTAACTCGTTCTAAAATAAATATATGTATTACGTAGTTTATACTCAATACACTATTCTTCCTTATTATTAAGTAAAAGAATCTTCGCAATGTTCTTTCTTCTTCGCTTTTCATTATAGAATGTTCCAAAAACTTCCTTAGAACTTTATGTAAATAGTTCGCAACTTTCTGTTATCGTGATTATATTTAAAACACGTACCTACTACTTTTGCTTTGTTATTTAGAATTCACAAAAAATCTGAAATAGTTGTACATGACTGGAATAATTCACCAAACTGAAAGGCTCTTTATTATGTTCTGAAATTTTAAAATAAATAAAAAGGGTGCTGGGTGAATTCAGAGTTACAAAAGGCGATGTGTTTGTCGAAAAATGTGTCTAGAAACATAAATAGTTTTTAAAAAACTAAGGAGAGACTTTTGCGTTACAAAAGCTCTTCTGAATAAAATAACAAGGTACGCGTAGGTTTTTGGAAATGTAAAATTTTTCTTTAAATATTAAAAAAATTACGTCACGTCCGATGACTAGTTTTACAAAATTAAATTTAAAGGCATTACGCACTACACACGTTTATAATTTGCCACAAAGCTCAAACGCTTGGCTAAAGAAGAGACAAACGTTTAAATTTTAAACGATACCCGTAGACCACACTCGCTAACGAATTCAGTTATGTGTTGGAGAAGCAAGCCTAATGTCAACAAAAAGGTATTAAAAATATAAAAAAAACCATTAATATTTGCACAAAAGCCGACAATCTTGAGATTTAAGTACACTAGCAATTGAAAACATTAGAAATATTTTCCATATTTTTCGTATTGTAATTTATAAACTTCAAAATTGCAGTAAACATGTCCGTCCAAATTTTATTAAAAAAAATTATAAAAACCGTTTAACTTATTTTAACTTACTTCCAGCGAAGCGAGCCTAAATGGGGTCTAAAAGTGAGTGTCGCACTCACGGCTCTACCTTGACCATTTTTATTGAATCAATTTCTTGTCGCCCATTTAGGACCCCTTGTTACGTAGTCAAGTTAAAGTAAGTAAGTTTTTAACTTCATTTTTTAATTAATACTACCGTTTCCCGTTCGCGTTATAAACTAAAATTCTCACGTAATGTGGGTATCAATTTACTTTAACCAGTAATCATTACTCGTGTAAAAATTAATGAGGGAGGCTTGTGTCCCTTTTCAATAGATGGGGACCAGGCCATAGTTGAGAACAATGGCAAAATGCGGCTTGATGGACACATAATAAATGGCTGTCGAAAATTTGCTAGGTTTTCTCAGAATCAGGTTTCCTCGCAATGTTTTCTTATCCGTAAGTTAATCATGCAGAATATATATATACATACGTAGTTGTAGGTGGTTTTGACATAGGAACTCTACAACTATTTGTTTTCTTTGTTATGGGATAGGTTCATTAGCTTTTATATATACTATTGACGAGGATATATTTCGAAATTTTAGTTTCCATTTTTTTACTTGTGAAATTATATATTGCATTTTTAAAATTTATAATACGTTTTTAACATACATACGTCACATGAACGAATAAACTATGGACGAGACACATAAGCGGACGTACCTTTACCGGTAATGTCAGTAATCAGGATATTTTAGGCCTGGCCGTTTGTTTTTACGTCAGTCTCAAGCACTTGTCAACAAAACATCTCCCAAAAATGACTAAATGTTCTATTAGATGGTGTAAAAACTATAGCAGCGGAAGCAGCACTATTTCTTTTCACTTGTAAGTAATATATTTTATTACATTTAATGTTATTTATCACAAAATTTGAGTAAATGTAAAATAAAATTTCGTATTATTCAACTATGTTAAATATAGTCGATATATCTATGTATTGTTGACATCTGACAACCATCATAAAATGGCTGGATTATACCGTTCAAAACAAATGACAGAACTGTCGAGTAAGTCCATTTGACATCGACTAGTGCTTGACAATGTCGAAAAATATATCGATATTTGACGAAATAACTAAGCGAATAATGATGTTATTTGTACAGTACAATAACATAAAATACTCTTATCGCAGTATCCTACAATCTGATGATAATAAATTTATAATACCTAATATTTTTATAATTAAATAAAAACATTATAAATGCAAAAATTATAATTAGTATGTGTACTTAATTTTTTATTTTATTTTAACACATAAATTTTCTTTCCTATTCGAACGTTCTGGGTTTGATTGTCGGCGAAAAATCAAACAATATTTATTATTAATATTTAAAATGTCATTGATATATGTATTTTATCGACTACGTTTAAGCACTAGCATTAGAGTGAATTTTGATGTATTGTGTCAATTCTTTGTGTGCGTTATACTTCAATTGGTTGAACGTGTTTTCATGCATTTGTATTTTGTGACTGGTCCAGTAGTTTCGTTCATAATACGTCAGTATCATTCAATATGTTTCTCGTATGTGTTTCTCGCGAGCATTGAGCATCGGATGAGCAACGAGCTGGAAGTGAAGTGAAATAGAGAAAGAGTACCATTACCATACTAATAATAATTGTTACGTAATTATATAAAAAATGAAAATAAGTCAGATTCTATTTATTTTTCATATAAATTACTAAAATTTTCAGACTATTCATATATTATTTTAACAATATTAAAAATATGCCTCTAATATTTATTAATGAACTACTCATCGTTACCTTTATCGTGAATCGCCAAATGATTCTATTAGAACACAAAATGGGTATTTTGTAAAGCTTCCTACATTAATAATTAAGGACTTTAATAGAAGATTTCTCATATCATTATTTTTAAATATAAATTATTTTTTTGTGTAATAATAAATTAGGGTATTTGAGAATTATATTTTCTTACGATTATGTTTTCTTAAAACACATTTGTATAACGTAAAAGAAATAAGAAAAAATATTTTTGGAACGAAGTTCCTTACGGCAGGCTGGAGGAGATAGGGATTTTGCTGCGCGACCGAACTGAAAAATATGTGATAGTAAAAGCGTGGAATAAAACCGTTAAATAGTGCGCAGGCGCGACAGTCGTCATAGTAACAATGGCAAGTAAAGTAACAAGTGACTTGAATGCAATTGACAGTGATAATAGTAGGAAATTATTTAGTGCAAAAGAATTAAATACGTGAGTATTAGTTTATTTATAAATATAAAATATTTTACATTGGTTATTTTATTATTATTATTTTACTTCCGAACTCATTACTCATGTACTATATTAATATAATTCTATCTGATTAATGTTTTAGAACAAAAGTAAAGTCTTACAGTAAATGTGTGAGCATTGGAAATCTAATTCGTCACCTTCGCGATGTTCATGGTCTACGAGAAAAGGGTATAGCTGCTAAAAAGACAATACAATATTTTTTTACTACCAGCAGGCCTTCAACTTCAAAGCAGATTATATCCTCAGCGTCGTCAACTAATGTCAAGTGGTTCCTAGCGCGAGATCTAGCTCTCTGGTTTTGTCGCTCTTTGATGCCATTTAACTCAGTATCAGACAAATGAATGCAGGACTTTTTCATGGTAGGTACACGTGGTGTACGTAGATAACTTAAAATAAAGAATTTCTTCATTTAATCCATAGATTTGACTTCAATGATTAAAGTTAGTTACCTTTTTTTAGAAATACAAGGTAATTGGGAACACGGCAGATTTACCATCTCGTTTTACAATATCTGGAACGGCTCTGGACGATGTATTTGAAAGCTGTTTATCACATGTGAAAAAGACAATTCAGCTAGATGCGTCATGCTGTGGAGCAATAACCTTTGATTTGTGGAGCGATCAATATCGGAGTCAAAAATTATATCACTTTCACATACCATTATCTGACAGAAGGTATATATTTTTCCCCTTTCCTTTATTTAAAGTACAATGTAAAGTGAGAATCTAATTGTAACAATATGTTTTATACAGATATGCAACTCAAATATTTCACGTTATTAACGACCTTAATAACCGAAAAAAAAACTGGTCAAAAAATTTGTGATATGATCGCTGAAGTAAGAAATGACTTTGGATTGCTTGATAAAACTATTTTTGCTGTCACGGACGCCGGAGCAAATTTTAAACGTGCAGTCGATTTGGCTTCACTTAACAGTCATCTCTGCTTGGGCCATGGTCTTCATAATTTGGTGAATGTCGATGGAATAAATTCGACCCAAGAAGTAAAGAGACTGGTTACAAAGTGCAAAAAATAGTGAAGAAGCTGCGATATGGATTATCTGAATTAGAAGCTGAAGCTGATAAGGAACAGCGAAAAATAATTGTTTTACTAGAAAAAACAGGAGAAGATTTGGAAAACGACGAGAGGGATCCAATCCATGATAATTTTGTGTACGATTATAATGAGATGGATGATGGCGATTCCAGTGTAATCGATGATTTTATGAAGCCAATACCAAGCATAAAAACTTCGACATCGACCCGCTGGCACAGCGTTTTGGCCATGCTAGAAAGTTTAAATCATTCTTGCAATCGTTACGCTGTCAACATCTTGCTTGACAAAATTGGCGAAGAGCAACTTAAATTAAACAATTTTGAGTGGAAGTTAATGACAAATTTACTCACATTTCTAAAAAAAATCAAGGTCATTGTAGAAATACTAAGCTCTCAAAAATCCACATCTTTAAATGTTGCGCTGATATTCCGATCAGAAATTAAAGACGCACTACAGTCCTCAGATGATGATGAACCACTTGTATTGTTAACTATTAAAAGAAATATGATGGATCAAAACTAATAGTGGCTGCTACTTTGTTGGACTGTCGCTTTCAAGGGATACGTGAAGTAGATGTGTATCTTGAGATTTCCAATCAAACAAGGGTGTCTTTCTTATCAGATTACATCAGAGAAATTGTTAAAAGTCGTCCACATCTAATCCCTTCTATGGAGACTTCTGAATCTCAAGCAGTAGCAAGACCGACTACGACATCTGATACCGTTACCGTTAGTTCCTTTCTAATCAGGCTTTCCGAAAAGCATTCTGGCATTGAAACTCAGTCTGTACCTGTAGATGATCCAATTGAACAATAATGTTGGAAATATTTTGCAACATGCAAGCTGCAGGATCTTAAAGATGTAGATTTCTTGAATTACTGGCTTGTAAATAAGGATTCTTTCCCGTGGCTTTCTTCGCTAGCGACGTCGATTTTAGGAGTACCCGCAACAAGTACGCCTAGTGAAAGAGTTTTCTCGACCGCTGGGTTAGTTTTTTCTGCCAAAAGGTCTAGATTGACTTATAATCGTGTAAACAAAGTGATATTTATTCATGACAATTATAGTGCATGCAAAAGCGCTATTTTATAGTAGTCCAGATTTATTTAATTTTATTTATGTCAGGTTTCACTTCACATTAATTGTTGATTAATGTAGTACAATATGTTTTTCAGATTCAAGATTATTGTATATTTATATTTTATATAATATATATTTCAGGATTATTTTACGTTTCGGTTGCGGTGATTTTGTAAATCGATCTCATCGGATGGTTTACAAAACAATTTTGGGTTTAATAAAACTAAAGCTTTGTTTTCTCTTTAAGATAATTAGGTAAATGAAAATTATTCAAATTACTACTAAACTCTATTGTTATATTTATTTTATTTGATTTCATTTTAGTTTTACTTAAAGAGACATATTTTATTATTTTAGTTGATAATTTGAATTACGATTTTTTTTATTTTACGTTATTTATTATTTCCTAAAATACTGAATTTCCTAAATACTTTCCTGTACTTAAATAAAAACTAATCACCAAAATTTAAGAGAAAAATCAAGAAAACCTACATAAAATTGAGCACGATTTTTTTTTGCAAATTGTGTCGATTCTACATTAACCGAAGGAACTTCGTTCCTACCTGGTGTCCCACGACACCATTTATATTATGTCTAAAGAATAATTACGAAATCTAATCATAATTAGACTAGATAAATAGGAACGCTGTGATGAAACAAGATATTGTTAAGGAAATTTGTAGAATAGCAATATTATTATTAAAAATGTTAAATTCTATATTAAGCCTGCATTCATGATGATGGAACCAGCTGGCATATTATCGTCTCTATATTTCCAATATACATTATTAAATTAAGATCACTTTTATACATATTTTATAAACAAGAAAAAATATGCTTTTTTATATGCAGTGGTAGCCCAGCGGTAACGCGGTCGCTTGGATATCCGAATGATGCGGGTTCAAATCCGGGTCTCGCACCTCTGATATTTTCATATGCGAATCATTTATATCATGATTACCACTTGTCTTACGGTGAAGGAAAACATCGTGAGGAAACCTGCATGTCTGAGAAAACCTAACAAGTTTTCGAAAGACATGTGAAGTCCGCCAACTCGCACCAGGCCAGCGCGGTGGACTATGGCCTGATCCCCCTCGTACTGAGGGAGGTCCGTGCCCAGCAGTGGGACGTTAATAAGGACTGATGATGATGATATGCAAAATGATTTATTAGTAAATACAAATAATATTACAATTTATAAGTAAAGATTTACTGTTTTAACCTTTTTGGAGTATGGGATAAGTGATCTATCCATTATAATAAAAGATGTAAAGCAGTTCTAAATATACATATGTATCTAAAAAAATATAAAATATATTCTGCTCTGTACGTATGGTACACTTAAGCGACGGATGTCGCATGTTGATACGAGTACGTCTATTATTTCGCACTGAATTTTGGTGACTCGATAAAAGCAATTTTCACTGTCTATGTACTCGTATATCAAGTAGAAATATCTATATAATCAACTTATGTTACGTCTTCTTGTCACTCTGGATAGTTATTACATCAGAAAAATACGTTCGCATTTGCTGTTATGAAAGAAAATTTTCATAAATCTTCGAAAATGGGACGTTACGGTCGTGCTCTTTTGGTGTTTAAGCATACTAAGAAAATGAATTTATTCTTTTCATCGTAAAGTAAGCAGATATTAATATAAAACTTAAAAATTACATTTACATAATACAAATGCAATGAAGAATGGATTTTCGTCTTTGTGTTAATGAGCTTTTGTTGTACTTTTATAAGTACCACAAAAACATTCCTTACAAAGATACATACGTACATACAATTTATTTGTGATAATTCGAAATAAAAAGTTGATAAGAAAATAATATTAAATTAAAAAATAAATAGTAGATATAAATATATTCTAATACATTCTAGAATATTTTTTAAATTATTTTTCATTCTTGCAGATATTTAACGTATTTTATATTCTCAATAAGTCATTTTTTCCCAGGTACTTTCAGAATGAGGTAAGGTAGGAATGAAACATTTTAAGATCAGAAAAGGATGCTGTCCGGGAATAACTTAACCAATGCAGTTGAGCCAATACATATTTGCTCATTAGCAGATTGTAGCAATAATGGATCAGATCTATCAAATAAAACTGACAACTTCACACTGAACCAGGGATTAATATGCATTCACGAGCCATATTCAGAAGATTATATCTCTGTCTACACTTTCCAAATATGTGTTTACATTATGTATGGTATTATATTTGTCATTGCACTATTTGGCAACGGGCTGGTGTGCTTCGTCGTACACTCCTCCCCGCGGATGAAGACAGTGACGAACTATTTCATCATGAACTTAGCAATTGGTGATATATTGATGACACTATTCTGTATTCCATTTTCTTTTGTGCCAATGCTTATCTTAAGATACTGGCCGTTCGGTGGAGTGATGTGTAAGATGGTGAATTACTCGCAAGCGGTGTCGGTGTTAGTAAGTGCGTACACTCTCCTAGCTATATCTGTGGATAGATACTTTGTGATAACGCGTCCGCTGAAGCCTCGGCTCGGGAAGACGGCGGCAAAGTTAGTGATGTGTGCTGTGTGGTGTGGAGCGCTGGCTACAGCCACTCCCATACTTGTTGTATCTCAACTCCAAAAACCTTCTCTGTGGCATCAAGTTTGTGGCCTGTAAGTCAAACTTTCATTTATTTTTAACAAAAAATACGATTATGTATATGTAAAGACCATAACTTGATCTACCCAATTTATCTTCAAATTCTCTGTAATATAAAATAATCTTCTCTTTTTATGATCCTTGGCGACGAAAGGTTGTAAAATGATATGTGATAAAAAGGTTTCAATATGATAAGATTGATGCTTTGACGACGTAATTACATGACACATTGCCTGCCGTAGTAATAGGTAATTTCTCGGGTAACTGATTCTTAATAGGTCCTTACAAGAAATATTACATTAAGAGATTGAATTGAAGATCTTACCAAAATAAATTAAAAATATGAAAATATATTCCATTTTCTATATATAATATATTATTCAATCTCCCGCTGGGGAACCTTCGATCTTTTGTAAAAGTTAGTTTGACGTTAATCAAAAACTCTCGTTACATCATGCATTATTTTTATATAGCAGGTACTTTTGCTAATATATTTTTATAATATCTAGCCGATACACCTGCTGCTGGAGAAGGAGGCGATTAAGTGAGGAACACGAAAATGATAGGGAACGAATGTAAATTAGGTCTACGACGCATCTCGCTGAACGACACCTGACAGTACACGAGTATATATTATTTTACGTCAATATTCCGGAATACCTCCACGGTGTAGAAAATTTGTATCATAAATATAAAATTATTTTATTTTTATTTTTCACAAGGGATGTCTGCAGTGAAAGATGGTCGAGCGTGAACCAGAGCGAGCAGTACACGTGCGCTTTGTTGGTACTGCAGTTCGCCCTGCCTCTGGCGGCGCTCGTGTGCACGTATGGGCGCATCGCCGGCGTCGTGTGGGGATTGCGCCCGCCCGGTGAGGCCGAGACCGTGCGAGACTCCAGGATACAACACTCCAAACGAAAGGCAAGACACATATTTAATTGGTAGTATTTTTCCTTTACAAGGCTAACTAATATAGTTTTTTTAGATTATTAGATATACTCGTATATCGATTTTCAAATCGTCTTTATCATATCAAAATTACCCATAGAACTTGTAATATTACAAATGAAATTACTTAACACGGAATCTCATCCGACGGAAAATAAAGATTTCTTTAAATCCTTTCATGTAAATGCATAAAATTAAACTGAATTAAATAGGGTTCTTTGTTACAGATGATAAAAATGATGCTTACAGTAGTCGCAGTGTTCACAGTGTGCTGGTTACCTTTGAATATATTTATTGTAAGTAGTTATGTAGGAACAGTATTCATATTTTTACTAAAATTATATTTTTATTGTATACTAGCTATTCCCGCCCGCATTCTAACCAGTATTAAAAAATAGGATTTTTTGTGTAAATTTTGGTTAAAAAATCATAAAAAATAAAAAAATTGATAGAGAGTGCACCCTTATTACTTAGGGGATAAAGGTAGCCTACGACCTATTCTCAGACCTACCAAATATACACAAAAAAAAATGAAAATTGGTCAAGCTGTTTCGGAGGAGTTCGATAACAAACATTGTGACACGAGATTTTTATATATTAGAAAGTATACTAATAACTAGATATACCTAGAGCCTATTTTATGTTGTACGTATAGGTACACAATAATAAATAATCCCTCTATTTCATATTTCTCGCAGCAAATATGAAATTTCAAAAAAAAATAATAAGATTAAAACATTACTAATAAATCCATTGAAAAAAGTTGTCAACAAAATTATCATCTCACTGAGTTTGGAATTTCGCTAGTTGCCTGCATAAGCCAGCAAACATCTAGGTTAAGTTATATATTATTGTTCTGAATTCCATTTCACATGTTTACTTACTTTAAATTATTCCGCCAATCCAAAAAAAATATTATCATAACATATATTATGGCATATCATAATATGTATTAAGTATATACTACAATAATTATTGTGTTACAACAGAGTAACTGGAAAGTGAGTGATTGTTTTGGATTACCCTGAAAAAAATGAAAAGAATTTAATTCAAACACATATTTTAGTAACGTACAAAAATTTATACAACCCTTGACAGAATTGTCGCATATTATGATACCTTATACCTTATATTATGTAAAGTCTACAAAGTATGCAAACTTTGTTCAAAATGTTATACGTGCTTTATTAAATATCTTAATGCTCACAGACTTAATAGAGTTAAGATTTTCTATGGCTTTGTCTACCAAATTAGTTAAACTATATTACATTAATTTAACCTTAAACTACGGATTTGCCTTCCGTTAGCTCGAGTAAACCAGTTTTTTGCCCAATTGCACTGCGGTGAAGGATTCCGCTGTGGGTATTAGGGCGTAGGAGTCTCATAGTGCCGGTTGACGGACCGGCAGGACCCCATAATGGGTTTTCTAAGCGTCATAAAAAAAGACCAGTTCCTCGGTCCGAAGTCCATCAAAATATTTTACTTTTAAACTACATAGGCTAGGCTAGGTTAAGTGTTGTAAAGAAACACAGTGGCTTGTTTATACAAAAGCAAATTGAAGCTTAACTTCTTAGCAGACATCTAAGATACACTTGCAATAACTATTTTTATCTATATATATTATATATATACAATCTATCTTAGCTGATAGATGTGCGCGTTCACACAAAAAGTACTGAACCAATTTTAACAAATCTTTGTGTAGATTGATAGATTAATAGTAGGGTCAATATTTAGGATACCATTAACTGCAGGAAAATCTTTTATTCTCACAGGAATACACAATAACTGATTCTTAGAAAAGAGGGGTGGAACTTTAAATGGGGAATCAATTGTTTGTACATTTAGTAATAGCATAAACCCAAAAATATTTTTGTCCTTTTAGCGCGAGTACAAGAAGCGATAGATTTATTAGATTTTATCTCTGTGATTACACCGTTACTCAAACCATAAACATCCCTCAAGATCATAAAAAAGCCATCAGTTATTGATCGTATAAGATTAATAGACAGAGATACATAGTAGCGCTTCAGTGACTTTTCCATTCTACGTAAAATATATTGTGTTATAATAATTGTTAAGAATATGTTAAAAGCTTATTGTTTCTAACTCTAGAGCAATAGTCAATTCAAAAACACTGAGCCTAATTTATATGCAATATTCAGTATATTCAAGGGCACATTTACAGACACAGTTTTGGGAAAAAATTGTTTTAGTATAAAAATAAGAGTTGTATAAAAAATATTCATAAAATTTTAATTCCGAAATAAGATCCTATGGACTGCACATGAAGACGACATCGAATGGAGCAAGTGGCCGGGCATGCCCTACGTGTGGTTCGTGGCGCACTGGCTGGCGATGTCGCACTGCTGCTACAACCCCATCATATACTGCTATATGAATGTTAGGTACCGGAGTGGCTTTAAACAGGTAGGTAGTTTTTCATGTAATTACCGTATAATATAAAGATAAAAATATTGTCAGTAAAAATTCTAAGGAAAGCATAACAATCAAGTCAGGTCCGTCAACTCTGGTATCGGAGAAGAACCAGAAGCAACCAGAATGGCCCACTGAAGTGGGTCACCTCTCAGTGTGTATACGGTATACCCTCTCTCTCATTACTATATCTACCTCTCTTATCTCCACGCCCAGCTAGTAAGTAGTAACCACTCAACTTGAAAATTCAGCAATAACTGATTCCATAGAGTGTTGTGATTCAGTTATTGTGTATTCTGTGAAATGAGAACCCACATTGATTTAAGATTTACTCATAGAGACATGATACTGCCCTCAAAATAAAATAAATTATACTTTCACAAGGTTTTCATCGACTTCTTTATATTTTGTCGTATTAAAAGATTTATATAGAATACTGAATCCCTTTTGTTCTAGATATTCCTAAAATCGCCTTATTTTATTTAGACATAATCTTATCGGCATCTTGAACATTTTATATATAGATAGAGTATCTATGGCTATGGCTATGGTGATAATATTATTATTTCGTTGTTATTTTCTCATCAATCGACACATGTTTATTGATACAATTTATGTTTTAATGAAATTATACATTTATTGAATCATGAACAAATAATTTAGAAATATAAATAAAAAGCAAAAAAAAATTACCCTAGAAATACCATTTTACGACAAGTGGAAACGACTACAATACGTGGAAACGACTACAATACGTGGTCTTTGTTAACAAAGCATCCATGAACATAAAAAAGCTCTTTAGCAAATTGTAATTTATGGGCGGTTGCTCACAAAGTCAGTAATGCATCTACTTATTTGTTCGAAGCTTTTTGTTAATGACTATTGACCTTATGATTTTAAAATAGCGTATGTGTTTTGAACCCTTTTAACGTCCCACTGGGCACAGGTGTCCCTTCAATACGAAGGGAATAAGATCGTAGTTGGCCATATGGTGGCCTTCACATTATATCTTTCAGACTTAATAGGATCTATATACATGCAGGTTTCCTCGCAATGATTTCCTTTACTGTAAGTCAAGTTGTAGTCAAGTTGGAAATGATTCGCACAAAAAGGTGCGAAACCCGGGATATGAACCCCTTTCGCTCAGTTTCCCAAGCGAGCGTGTTCAGGCCTACAGGGCTACCACTGACAACTTAATTGCATACTAAATAATTAAAAATACTCAATAGTATAATATTATTTTATTTGAACTTTTTTAAATATTTATTGCATAGAAAAATAAACAAATTAATAAATACTAGACTAAATTCGTTTTTTACAAGAAAATATACATATATAACAGTTAGCAATTTTAACTCAATTAAAAATATCATGTTCCAAAGATCTCAAACGATATTGAATGATAACAATCAAGCCGTGGCCAATTCCTTTAACAAGTTATTAATAAAAGCAATACGGGTGTATTATTTTTCGTTTACGATACGTACTTATTATGTTTATTGCTACTGAGATAACGTTACAAATGATGGAATCATTAATTAGTTTTTTTTTTTTCATTTTTGTAAGTAATTATTGTATCGCTCAAGGCGTTTCCGATAGAGCTTTTACTTTTGCTTTTTAAATAGTGGTATTATTATATTATTTTTGTACTGCTGTTCAAAACTACTGTACAGCTCATAAAATAATGTAAAATCGAAAAAATTACATTAAAGTAATGATTTTCTTAAATCTCAAACAACAACAACAAGATGTTATTATATTGTTCATTTAAGATAGCTTAATCTTTTCGTTACAACATTAATTAATTACATTTGACAATAACGAATTGTTACTGACAAATAGTGCTATATTAGAAACCACAGTCCTCGCATATTATATAGGCAACGATAATTAAAATAAAGTTTTTTAATGGTTTTATTGCTTTCGACAGGTACTTCGCAAACTTTTACGCTTAAATAATAATGAAACGAGCCGATCCTACCACCGATCAAGTGTTTGCGAGGCGATCCCTCTTTCAGGTAAATTTTATTGCTATGTATTTTAGTTAGCTGTAGTATCCATGAGCTATATAAGATCGAGATAAATACTTTATATTGGTTATTTTGTAATAAAGGAATAAGCTATGTTTAAGTTTCCTACAATTCTACTTCGAGAAAGTAATAAATAGACTAAACCTTGGTTACTTTTAAGTATGTACCTAGGACGCACTCGAGCAAAGCGAGGCTAATGTAGGAAATAACTTAATCAAGTGTATGTTTACAGAGATGATTGCTATGAACGGGTCAATGGGTCAAAGAAGCCTTTCCAGATGTAAATGCAGAATGCTTCATGATGGCCTCGTAACTGTAAGTGTCGACAGCAGTAAACAACCCGGCAAATGTAATCTTTGCACTTCAATGAGACAGTACAAAACATCAACTATCGCTAGACACCCGCCACCAGCGAGAGGTTCATCAATTCGCTCCCATTTTGGTTAAAATAATCTTTTTCTACTTATTTAAAATTAATGTGATAGGTTATTGTATTAATTACAAGTCATTGTATATTGCTTCGTCCCCGCAAATGAATGCCATGAAAATATTCTCCGTACCTACTCAATATTCGTGGTTTTTTTGAATTGAAAGTAGGTACGATGCAGAAAGTGCAGCGCTGCTTGTATTTTGATTGTAAATTCGCAATCTGATTACCTGCTATTATAACATAAGTATAATTTCTTATCTAGTGAAAAATTACTTCAAAATGAATAAAATAAATAAATTGCTTTGAAGAATGTGGCAAAGGCATGTCGTATTATTTACTACAAATATATAAAAATATTTGTAGTAAATATGAAATAAAATTCATTGATAGGCAATTTTTGTCGAGAACAGCTAGATTAATTTGACAATTTTTCGAAATGTGATAGATATTCGGGAAAACGTCTGATCGATCACGAAGAATGTACGATTGGGTTTGGATCGATTTACATTTAAAGAACTCTTATTTTTCTAAAATAAAATACATAAATTATTAGAAATAATAAAATGTGTGTATTTGGAAATATGTTTTTAAAAACAATGACGTTTATGGATTGTGTACACAATAAAGACACCAAAACAATAGTTGTTGAACCTCCGTTTTAATTCTTAAGCTGTTGTTATTGTGTATAATTTCAAAGTAGCAGTTGCTTAAAAAATTTAACGTAGAATGTTACTGAAATTTCAATAGTTTTAATGTTTCAAAAAAGTGTGTTAAAATATTAAGAAATGTACTAACTACCAATAGTTTTTATAAGTGATGAAATAATATGTTTAAATTTTGGTGTATATATTATGTTATACAAATAGGCAGGAATCGTCCGGGAGGTAGCGTTGCATTTTTCATGGTGCTTTCAGGCTGATCCATTTTAGATTTTATTGATAGTTTAGATGAAGATAATAATCGAATAATGGTTCAGCAGGCGCACCTGAGGTTTGGATTTTTTAGTTTTTACATAATCGAAATTTTTATCCAGCCCGTCCACCCATTTTGAGCCTGCTTACTTTCATATCACTAAATGACTGCTAATTTGATTTCACCATGAATTTATCGACCTGAAATGATTATGTGATTTGCAACGCTACCTCCCGGACGAGAAGATAATGACTTGTATATAAAAATAAAACAATTTTCTTAAATAAATATCCTAAATGTAAAAAAAAATAATTCTTATTAAATACATTTGTATTGCCTTTAATAGTTGCAACTATAATTAAAATGACTGTTTACATTTAATGGAAACATCGAATAAAACGATTGATCTCGATGAGATTTTTATTTACCTCCTGTTTTTGTCTTTGATATTTGTTTTAGTCTTTGATCGGTGCAGTCGTTGGTTTTTTTTATTTTAATCAACTGATTAATACTTAAATCTATCTAACAAAGCAGCATAGTAAGCGTTGGCTAATGCCTTGCATTTTTGTTAAAGTTATAAATGTCGCCTAGGCTATCGCAAAATAAAATGGTAATCAATAATTTACCAGTGTAACATATACCTACGTACTTTATCAGTCGAACAAACCGTTTTTAACGTGTCTGTATTTCGCAGAATGCTGTTTCATATGCGTATAATAAAATAAAATATTATGTGTATAATAAAAGTCGAATCTATATAATTATTATCAAATACTTTTTGGAAAGTCTTATATTGAAATATTCATGGTTGCGGTTTACAATCGTTTGGTAGGAGAATGGTAATGGAACCGGGGGAGTGGTAGGGGAGATGTTGCCTGTTATCCCTATACTACTCCCATTACAAGGTAATGTATATAATTGTTGAAAGAACGAAAAATTCTTAAGATAAACCTTCTGAACCTATGTTATCCAAATCGAAAAAAATAGTTATTTACGATGAAAGCACTTTGACACATATCCATAAAAACGCAGAACTAAATATAGCGGCGTTAGAATAGTTGACAGTGACATTTCAGTAATTTGACTCATTTTTGACACAATGGTCTTTGTCTCGCATATTACAAAATCCTATTGGTTATCCTCCTCTCTCACATTAAGTTTTTATTATTTTTTTCCAAAAATATAAATTACCTTGTGTTGTGTGTGTTATTTGTATAATCAGTGAATAAACCTCTACCGTGTATTTAAATTTCACTCACCAACTCTTGCCAAACGATTGTAAAGCCAACCCATATTCTTTGTATCGATACAGAAGACGAATCAATAGTTCCATATCACGAGAAAACTACTGGACAGATTCTAATGAATTTTGGTAAATATATAATACTTTTCACTGCGGGAAAATATCTCTGAGTATATGTATGTTAGTCAAAGGTTAGTCGATTGTATTGTATAAAATAATTACTGTATCAAGAAGTCAGCTATCAAGACATCTGCATTCTACAGTCTGCCAAGACAGTATCGGCAGTTTTACCATCATACGCACCGTTCGAATACTTATTATAATGTTTTTACGCATGATATTTGTAATTTAAGCAGTGACAACATAATTAATAAAAACTGTCAAATGTGTTTTCTCTGAAAAATTGTACAAAAACTTAAATGGATCCGACATAGTTGTTCAACTGACAGACGTGTTAGTTGAACATTACCTACATAGAGTAAAGGTTACCTATAATAATCGATTCAGAAACCGGATGTTATTGTAATCGCTAGTAGCTAAGGACCGCTTAAAGCTCAGATACGGTTTTAAAGTAGGTATCCTAAGCGTGAATTCATTCAAATCCTAATATAGGCAATCTCTCTTCAATCTTCGATTAAGCCCGTTGAGCCGATCACAATGTCAAGAACCTACCAAGTACCACTCATTAACGCCCAAGCTTTGGAATTTTCAGTCTAATCTTTATGCGGTATTTATTATTTATTTAGGCTCATTCAATCGGTTCAGACTTACTCTGGCGATAACGTATACCTAACTATAATTACCTACCGTCAAAGTTCAAAACATTTGTGAGCAAATTAAAAAGCGATGTCCCGATACAAAACTACTGAACAGGTTTAATAAAATTGAAATAATATACAAATCCATTAAATTTTACTTAGTCTATAAATACCTGAAAGTATTAGATAGTTAGAGATAAAAATTCATACAATTAAGTACCTATAGGTGATAAATTTTTTTTATATCGTAAGGATTGAATATTTATATAATTTATAAAAATGTAGAGTCGCGTTGTAACAACGATACTACATATCGTTTGACGTATTCTACACTTACACATTTATAAAGGCCTTAAATTATGTAGATGCCCCATGTGTCAGAAACGTGATGACGCACTAAGCTAAAAGAATACAGATTGCTGGCTTTTGCTTTTTGGAACGAAGTTCCTTACGGCAGGCTGGAGGAGATAGGGATTTTGCTGCGCGACCGAACTGAAAAATATGTGATAGTAAAAGCGTGGAATAAAACCGTTAAATAGTGCGCAGGCGCGACAGTCGTCATAGTAACAATGGCAAGTAAAGTAACAAGTGACTTGAATGCAATTGACAGTGATAATAGTAGGAAATTATTTAGTGCAAAAGAATTAAATACGTGGGTATTAGTTTATTTATAAATATAAAATATTTTACATTGGTTATTTTATTATTATTATTTTACTTCCGAACTCATTACTCATGTACTATATTAATATAATTCTATCTGATTAATGTTTTAGAACAAAAGTAAAGTCTTACAGTAAATGTGTGAGCATTGGAAATCTAATTCGTCGCCTTCGCGATGTTCATGGTCTACGAGAAAAGGGTATAGCTGCTAAAAAGACAATACAATATTTTTTTACTACCAGCAGGCCTTCAACTTCAAAGCAGATTATATCCTCAGCGTCGTCAACTAATGTCAAGTGGTTCCTAGCGCGAGATCTAGCTCTCTGGTTTTGTCGCTCTTTGATGCCATTTAACTCAGTATCAGACAAATGAATGCAGGACTTTTTCATGGTAGGTACACGTGGTGTACGTAGATAACTTAAAATAAAGAATTTCTTCATTTAATCCATAGACTTGACTTCAATGATTAAAGTTAGTTACCTTTTTTTAGAAATACAAGGTAATTGGGAACACGGCAGATTTACCATCTCGTTTTACAATATCTGGAACGGCTCTGGACGATGTATTTGAAAGCTGTTTATCACATGTGAAAAAGACAATTCAGCTAGATGCGTCATGCTGTGGAGCAATAACCTTTGATTTGTGGAGCGATCAATATCGGAGTCAAAATTATATCACTTTCACATACCATTATCTGACAGAAGGTATATATTTTTCCCCTTTCCTTTATTTAAAGTACAATGTAAAGTGAGAATCTAATTGTAACAATATTTTTTATACAGATATGCAACTCAAATATTTCACGTTATTAACGACCTTAATAACCGAAAAAAAAAACTGGTCAAAAAATTTGTGATATGATCGCTGAAGTAAGAAATGACTTTGGATTGCTTGATAAAACTATTTTTGCTGTCACGGACGCCGGAGCAAATTTTAAACGTGCAGTCGATTTGGCTTCATTTAACAGTCATCTCTGCTTGGGCCATGGTCTTCATAATTTGGTGAATGTCGACGGAATAAATTCGACCCAAGAAGTAAAGAGACTGGTTACAAAGTGCAAAAAATAGTGAAGAAGCTGCGATATGGATTACCTGAATTAGAAGCTGAAGCTGATAAGGAACAGCGAAAAATAATTGTTTTACTAGAAAAAACAGGAGAAGATTTGGAAAACGACGAGAGGGATCCAATCCATGATAATTTTGTGTACGATTATAATGAGATGGATGATGGCGATTCCAGTGAAATCGATGATTTTATGAAGCCAATACCAAGCATAAAAACTTCGACATCGACCCGCTGGCACAGCGTTTTAGCCATGCTAGAAAGTTTAAATCATTCTTGCAATCGTTACGCTGTCAACATCTTGCTTGACAAAATTGGCGAAGAGCAACTTAAATTAAACAATTTTGAGTGGAAGTTAATGACAAATTTACTCACATTTCTAAAAAAATCAAGGTCATTGTAGAAATACTAAGCTCTCAAAAATCCACATCTTTAAATGTTGCGCTGATATTCCGATCAGAAATTAAAGACGCACTACAGTCCTCAGATGATGATGAACCACTTGTATTGTTAACTATTAAAAGAAATATGATGGATCAAAACTAATAGTGGCTGCTACTTTGTTGGACTGTCGCTTTCAAGGGATACGTGAAGTAGATGTGTATCTTGAGATTTCCAATCAAACAAGGGTGTCTTTCTTATCAGATTACATCAGAGAAATTGTTAAAAGTCGTCCACATCTAATCCCTTCTATGGAGACTTCTGAATCTCAAGCAGTAGCAAGACCGACTACGACATCTGATACGGTTACCGTTAGTTCCTTTCTAATCAGGCTTTCCTGGCATTGAAACTCAGTCTGTACCTGTAGATGATCCAATTGAACAATAATGTTGGAAATATTTTGCAACATGCAAGATGCAGGATCTTAAAGATGTAGATTTCTTGAATTACTGGCTTGTAAATAAGGATTCTTTCCCGTGGCTTTCTTCGCTAGCGACGTCGATTTTAGGAGTACCCGCAATAAGTACGCCTTGTGAAAGAGTTTTCTCGACCGCTGGGTTAGTTTTTTCTGCCAAAAGGTCTAGATTGACTTATAATCGTGTAAACAAAGTGATATTTATTCATGACAATTATAGTGCATGCAAAAGCGCTATTTTATAGTAGTCCAGATTTATTTAATTTTATTTATGTCAGGTTTCACTTCACATTTATTGTTGATTAATGTAGTACAATATGTTTTTCAGATTCAAGATTATTGTATATTTATATTTTATATAATATATATTTCAGGATTATTTTACGTTTCGGTTGCGGTGATTTTGTAAATCGATCTCATCGGATGGTTTACAAAACAATTTTGGGTTTAATAAAACTAAAGCTTTGTTTTCTCTTTAAGATAATTAGGTAAATGAAAATTATTCAAATTACTACTAAACTCTATTGTTATATTTATTTTATTTGATTTCATTTTAGTTTTACTTAAAGAGACATATTTTATTATTTTAGTTGATAATTTGAATTACGATTTTTTTTATTTTACGTTATTTATTATTTCCTAAAATACTGAATTTCCTAAATACTTTCCTGTACTTAAATAAAAACTAATCACCAAAATTTAAGAGAAAAATCAAGAAAACCTACATAAAATTGAGCACGATTTTTTTTTGCAAATTGTCTACATTAACCGAAGGAACTTCGTTCCTACCTGGTGTCCCACGACACCATTTATATATTTCGATATAAATACGAGTACGTTAAGAAACACTCGTCAGACTTTTCACTGCCTTGTGCCTAGGCCTTTGGTCGAAATATAGCACAACAATATGTTAATAATGGTATCATTGTACTTATGGACGAATATAGCCTTTAAACTGGTTAAATTACGTACTCAAATAATAGGTTATAGGATTAGTTGCTTAAAAACGGCTTTTAACTTTAAGGACATACTCGTAAGTATAATAAAATATCAGCTTGTCGATTCTACGAGATCAGATAAAATAAATATTTTAATTAACGTTTCGACAACTATTAAACTCTCGAAACATTTCAAAATCATTAAAATTGGACAATCGATTCTGCTTTTATTCCAATGGACTTTCGAAAAATTACTAGTGATGTAAAATTTAATAAAGCTTTAAAATAACTGTTCTATCTCTAGATAGACTACACTTCAGATATGTAATACATATTATTATCAATTATTTATTTATAATTATCTTCGTGCACTGCTGCATATACTTATATTTTCATAGGCTGAACATTAAACATCCATTTGTATCTGAACTACTTATATCAAATCGCAAAGAAGCACTAAACCCGGACATTTTATATTTTTTTACGACTCAGTCGATACAGTCGTTACAGTCGTTAAATGTGTATCATTTTTAAGAACTGTCGTATATAAGATATAAGATTATTAAAAAATACTAATAACGGAAATATGAGTGTCTCAGAAGTGACAGTCGAACTTAGTAACTATATAAAATGTATTGATTATTGGAAATTTATTTAATTAACTTGAGATCGAGATATTTAGACCCTAACGTCTTGTACTTCGTACATAGGAAGTGAAAATCGGTATAGTTAAATATAGCTTCTCTGTGTGATTGCTACTTGATGGTGAAATCGTTCAGGAAAGAGCCCTGAAGAAGGATCAGCAAATCGTAGACCAGCGATCAGCAACAGCAGACAAGCGAACACTTAACTCACAGCTACCCTTTTATAAGCGTAAACAAAGGACATACTAGAATTAGATTGTTTTTTCTAGTAATTTCAATTACTTTTTTTTATTCTTTTGTCAACAGTGTTTTCATTTGTTCTTGAGCATATTTTAGGCGTATTTTGGTGTAAAAACATTTACTCTCTTAACTATGCAGTATCTATGTGTATTAAAAATGAATGTTACAAAGTAAAATTTAATATATAGTCAAGATTCATTATTACAACGTACCTAATACCTAAGTATATTACGTTGCTTATTTAAGAACGTATTTAAGTAAGTTCTTAACATATACAAAATATCATACAAGAAATTTCAGAATGTGTGTGTAGGACTACTACAATAAATTATATATTGGCCATGTCATTTCATCGGGATGGTATTGTAACATCAACAAGAAGACAAACAAGCGAAACCATATTCGGATTTATTATAAAGCTAAGGTCAAAGGTAATTATTATTATTTTATATAGCTAATTATTATATTACATTCCTAAATTATTATATTATATAGCTAAGGTATGTAATCTCATTGCAAGTGAACTATGTTCTTAAATGAGTAAATAAATGTTCTTTAACTCTTTCTTTTTAAAGGTAGCAATTAAATAGTACAATACTATTAAATAAATAAATATGTCGTGACATTTAAAGAAAAAATATTATTAACTCTGACGACACTCGTTAGGAGGATCACATTACTAGTGACGCAGACGTGACGTATGTCTCTACTTTAAAGTAAATTAACTTTTTACTAATTTTATAAAAGATTGAAGATATCACTGGGCCACATCAACATTAGTTTAAGTATATAGAAGGATAAGAATGTAAATTTATTATTACTGTAGCTTAATAACGGGGAAAAGGAAGGTATTTTATCTTCTTCGTCTAATTATAGTCGCAGGTAAAGCCGAGCCTGAGTAAAGCATGGGTCGAAATAAAAAGAAAATACACCATAATCAGATATGTAAATATTTGGTTTACTAGATTTAATTATACCCGTAGTTTAAGCCTGATCATACACATAAAATCTCATTACGAGTTAACAGATGAGCGAATAGACAGTAGTACATTCTTGATCGTCCTTCTAAAGAACCTTTCTAATTGAACCACGTTTACAAAATAAATGTTTACAGGTGAATCAGATTTCGTTCGTCAAATTGAATTAGACATCTTGCCTTTGTAGAAGTAAATTAAATTGTGCTTAATTGTGTCAATCTATTTTTAAAAATGTATATAAATAAATGTCTTGTAACTTTTAATTACAGCTTTAAAATATAGCTAACTCTTTATTTTGATTATAATAATTTTCTTCATTATTGTGCACTTAACTTATAAAAATAATATGACTACCTACTACTAATCAACAAGAAGAATATTTAACGTTAAACTGCCGTGAGAAGAAAGCGACTAAACATTTTCTACGTAGGAATAGAAATGACTAGAATATTTTTAAATTTTAGAATGAATTTTAAATTTTCATGCTTCTATATAAAAAGCGCCATGTGAAGTCAGTTGAAGTTCAGATTTAATCGGAGAAGAAATATGGAAAAGTGAAGTTCGTGTTGGAGAAAGAGTGCTTAGAGACTGGACCAAGCTAAAACTTGGCATGTACGGTGTACCGCGAATGTGCGTAAATATTATAATCTTTAAACAACTAACAAAGCACCTTGTTTCCGATCCCACTCGTAACAATATCAAATAACCAAATTTATTAAAATGTAATTTTGATGATAAAATTAAATATTTTTAATCATTTAACATTCTGCTATTTTATTATTAGATATCAGTACATATAAATAAAAGTAAAGTGTGTAAGTCTGTCTGTCTGTCAATTATAAAAACTGTTTAATTTATTTTAACTTACGCCCAGCGAAGTGGGCCGGGTTTGCTAGTTCGTAATATTATTGAAATAGTAAAGTTAATATTGCCTCTCGAAAAGTGAAATGAAAAGGAGTTAGCCGAATTCCGAATTCAGGTATATATTGTATATTATGCAAAGTAAGCTTTTAATAAATTACACAAAGAACTAAATAGAAAATCTATTTGCCTAATTAAAATATCTTGGAGGATCATTCTCTAATACTCAGACTAGTCTAAAAGCGAAATTCTTGTACCTTTCACTGATTAATCAAAAAAATTTTAGAGAGCAAAAAAATTCAAACTTTGTCCCCAAATGCAATTGTATTAAATAATAATATGTAATGAAATATGTATTAATAAAACATAATTTCTTCGTGTTTTAGAATAATCTGCGCTATAAGATGTAGCGCAGAGGAGGTCCATATAAATTAATTTTAATTTATTTCTGCTCAATCTCAAAAATTTACCGCTAGCTCGATCCCGTATTAAGAAACCTTACCTACTCGATCTCAAAGCGGTGACGTGATGAAATCGAGAGGGTATTTTATCTGCTTCATTGCATTCGAAATCCACCTCTGTACCAATGCCAAAGTCGCATATAATAGATTTTATTATTATCCTTAAACTTATATTTTTCTTTACATAGGTCGTATGTTCAAAGTCGGATTTTAAGACCCCTATATATTAAATAATAATTTATATATCAAAAAATACTTAAAATCTAATCCATCGGGTATTAGAATTAAAAATGTTTTTTATACAATATTTTTTTTCGGAAATTCACACATTAGCATTACCTTCCTATGAGTTACTCGTATTTAGAACTACGTTTTATTTAATGTTTAGCGTTCTACAATTTCTTCATTGATATTTGGCCATAAGGATGTCCGAGTTCAAACAAAAGATCTAACATTAAGGCTAGGATGGGAAAGGTAGTATTTTAAAAAAAATCTGTGTGGTAAACATCAATCATCCCCTACTTTTTACACTTAAGGGTATATTTTTAGGTACTTACACCCTACCTAATAAAAAAAGAATTATCCAAATTTCATAACCACCAGATATACAATGCATATAATATTTAATCTATCTGGTTGTTATTATAATTTTTATTTCGATAATTTTGTTTCTATATATCGATATAGAAACAAAATGATCTATAATAATCGACTTAATAAGAGTTAGTAAACAATCAGGAATAATTGATAATTCGTATTAAAAAAAATGAATATCAAGAGTGGGTTTTTGTAAGGACTATCACAAATGCCATCTAAATAGTTTTGAGAATATACTATTTTTACAAAAACATAAAAAATGAAATAGATTGATATTTTTTTATTAAGCACTTATAAGTTTTCTTAGTTACTCAATTAATATATTAATATTACAAGACTTTTTATTAATAGAATTATTAAGAAAAGCAACTGTTATATTTTTTACCATTTAATATAAAATAAAATAATGCACATACTCGTACCTATACGTAATGGGTGAAATTCTTGTTATTATTTACAATGTTTGTTAATTATAAGAAGAGTCCTTCTAAATACATTAAATAATACCGAAATTAATTAATGTAGAATAAATATTGGCGAGAAAATTAAATGTAAGTATTTGTGAATGTAAGGTACGTATATAATAAGTACACCACGACTTTTCTCAATCTATACATAGAATAAATTTCGAACTTAGTTACAGATTCGTCTGTACGTATATTTTTTACTTTAGGTTGGCTACTTTAGCCTTCTTAACCGCTGGGCCCGGGCTTCCCTATAATACAAGGGGAATTGGCCAGCATGTACTTTGGCCTGCCGAAGTATAACATGCTGGCGCGGGTTGGCGGACTTCACACTCTGAAAACTTACTAGGCTCTTTCCGACATGCAGATTTCCTCACGATGTTTCCTTCTTGGTAAGGTAATGATGTTAGAAATGATTTGCACATGAAAATCAGTGTTGCGAGGCCCGGTATTTAAACATCCTGTTTCCTTCACTCGATTTCCCAAGAGTAGAGTAGAGTACTACGTAGGTACCTATTATCCAAGCCCTATGAAAAAAAATACAAACATTTACTTATGACCAGCTATTTCGAGAACGTATTATTTATAAAATAGTAAACCTGAATAGTAGATAATATAGGTAATAATATTGTTGTATTTTACAGGGTCCATGACTTAAATAAATAATTAATGAAATAAAAGATAATTATGTTTAAAGTTCTCATTACATATATTTCAATTGACATTAATCGAACTTATGTAAATAGTATAATATTATACAACATACATCCTTATTGTAGGTTAACATGACTATTGGAAAAATGTGCAAAAAATATTAAATATTCTTTCAAAGTTTATATAAAAGCTCTCGGCTGTTTAAAGCTCGTACGAGTATCATTTAAGGTTTCCGAGATAGTATATCATTTTGAAGAGCAGTCTGAGTTTCGCTTATTTTTTTAATATGTCAAGGTCAAAACGAAGCGACAGAGAAACATATATAAATCGCGTTTATACATCAAACCCATATTTGTATGTTTCAAAAGTTTTCGCTATACATGTAACATTTACATTATATCTGCATAATATACCCTTTTAAGGGTAAATAATAGTTTTAATAGAAAAAATCTTTTAAGTTACCTAGTATACCTTATTAATATAAGTACGTTGTACAAACAATAATTCATAACTACTCTATCGTTTCACTTTTATTGTAATACGTATAAAATTCGCTTCCTTAACTAGCTATTATGTTTTCATTTAAGATAGTAAGCATTTACAAATTTTCAAATGTTAACAGTGTTTTATGAGTTCATACGAACAAATAATACTTATGTACTAATTTAAAAAAAAATAGAACATCATTATATCTCACCAATATAATTTATTTTTCTAATATGTTATTAAAACTTATGCTTAGGTGTAAATATACAATTCTTTATTGCACTTAAAACTGTTTACAAAGGTAGGTTGGTTAGTTAAAAAACACCATAGTATATCTCCATATAGGGACTATAGGGACTATATAGTTATAACAAAATTGTGTAAATTCCATACGAATTGTCATATTGACCACGATAATTTTATTTAAATTGTGTGCGAATAGACAACGCCCGTACAGGCGGTGTTGATGTCGACGGGACATGCCTGGAGATCGCAGTAGCTCGGCGGGACGGCGTGTTAGTAGAGCACGTAGCGTGATAAAGCCGACTTGTACAACTGCTACTGGTACCACGACGAGTTATACGCGTCACTCCAATCAATTCTGTATTAAAAGAAAGATTCTTATAATCCATCAATGATCAATCAAAAGTTTTTTAATAAAAATAAAGTTAAATAAAGAGAATAAGTCTAATATTAGTAGGAGTAACCTCTGAAACGAAACCGAACTGATTCTGAAAATTCTTTAACTACTAGGAATTAGGAAGCTACTTTACCACAGTGTCTTATCCTATAGGTTTTGTTTTATTGTCAATAAAAATGTTCTTACGGTAAATCATAATAATTTACTTCTTACCGATTTTACCCACGCGGCTAGTATCAACTGAGACTAGCCAGATGGGCAGGAGATATTATACTGCACAAGTGTTCTATAAACTCACTCACACTCTAAATTCCTATTACAATCATCAAATTCTATGAAACGACCGGTGAGAGTTTATATAAATTATGTATGTAGCGCTGGACAGACGCGACACATGCCCTTGGCTATTGCTGAGAATATCTTAGCACTCATTTATTAAACTTACCCCGACCCGGGACTCAAACCCGGGCCTCCGAATCTGTAGCCGTACATGTTAGCCACCGACCGACCGAGGTAGTATTATAATTTATGAGTTTAGTTTATTAATTTGTTGTAGTTACAAATAGGTAGTATCTTTGGTTAATATCGGATAAAATTAGTCGTTGAGTTGCATTATCGAGCATTAGCTAAACAGTAAAAGCGCAATAATAAATAAAATAAAGTAAAAAAACAATAATAATATTATAAATATAAACGGCACTTAGGGGCAGACCTGAGAAAAGCTAGAGCGACAGACAATTAAGGTAATAAAATGGTTAACCTCCAAACAAAAAAATAAAGATATATTATAGTATATGTGTATATATTTTTGTTTTGACATTTTATTAGTAGTCTCAAAAGACCCATATAATATAATAGGTAGATAGTAATTTGCGTTTTATGTAAATAATCTAGTTTATTTTCCGAAATAATATTTGAAGTTACTCGTTCTTATTATAAAAATTCTCTACGTTAATCTTGAGCGATATTTCTTACGATGAACATCTCAGAATTGAGATGTTTCCTCGCAATAATGTTGACCCCGATAACCAACTATTATATTACCAAACGTAAAAATCTGTCTGGAGTGTATTTTTCTTAAAATTATAGAATCGGCCTCTGTAGATACCTAATAATGACTAGTATTAAGATCAATAAGTGTCTAAAAAATATTGTATGGATTTGACTAGGAATTAAATGTAGGTGAAGGTTATTTAATATATTACATTGAATTAAATAGTAGGACTAAATTATATACCGTAGAAGTGTTTGTAAAGAACTGTGCTGTACAATTCTTGTATTTTGATGATCGAACTTTGATTATAATACGAGCAGTTTGTACACGAGATTATATGAGATTTTTGAAACTTGTAGGTATACCTATATAATGACATCTGAATACGGTCGGGTAAATTTCTATTTGATCGGACTAAACGTATATGGTTCCAATTTCTTTTAAAGCTATGTGAAAACTCAAGCTAGATGTAATATAAAATGTGTAACATTTAAGTGTTATTTTTGACTAAAACTTTATTTCTATCTTTTAAACATATAGTAGTATCAGTATCGCAAGCTCTCATAAAAACTTTTATGTAGATGTTCTGAGCAATAGTTATTTTACGACTTTCTCGCTATATCTATTTATGTGTTCAATGATACATTCTTACATTGAATATAATAGATACCCATATGTATTGATAATAATATATACAGTGTATTTATACTGATAGCTTTACGATATAGATTTATAATATATTTGTTATATAATAAAGCGATGAAAATAACCATCCCTTCGATATAAAAATGATAGAAAGATAACTATTTACAAAACATACTTAGTAAACTTGAGTTGTAATCAAATAAAATGCTTTTTACAAAAAAAACTCAATTTCGATCAAGTTAACCTATGTCTTTATATGTGAACCTATAGCGAGCTTTTATGTAATGGAATTTCTTCTGATAGTACCTATATCTATATTCAATACAAAATTGCTTAAATATAATGACCTATAAATCCATTACTTAACTAGAAGACGAACTTAGACAAAACTTAGTTCATAAATAATAATTTATTTAAAACTAACGACTTGAACTAGAACTAGATACATTTTTACTTTTAGTAATTAGTATAGATTTCTCAGAAATGGGATGTTTTCCACAGTGAAAAGTAATCTATGTTGATGTGTTGACCCAGATAACCAGCCATCACCAAATTTCATTAAAACCTGTTTAGTAGTTTTCTCGCAATGCCGTCACTGACGGACACACGGTCAGACAAAACTTCTAAAAACGATAGGTTCTGATTATGTCCGATAATCATTACTATTTCAATTAGTTTTGCAAAAAATATTCTATCGACTATCTTATAATTATATTATAGAATAGATAGATAGATCTAATTTGGAATTTTATTTTCTATAGTCTTAGAAATTTGAAAAAAAATTTAAATACATAATCCAAGATATAAAACACAGTTTGCTACGTCTATGTAAATTTACAACGTAATTAAAAACATTTTACATTTTTTGTAACATCTATTGTACATTATCGAACCAAACACATGCCTTTTATAAGGGTAACTAAAAAATAACAGCAATCTATTGAATAGGAAAACTCTTTTGCCCAAAGTTATTTTAGTTTAGAGTCCATTTATAACTACTAAAACAGTAATTTCTAACATTTATGCAACTACCGTGACCAAGCAGAGAAAATGAGTGAAGTAAGAGTACCTGACATAGGGATACCATTGCACACACTTGACCTTTGCCCCAATCGCGAAGGATTTTCTAGTTGGACAGGAAAGAAACTTCCTAAAATCTAAAACAGAGAAGCATATGATTAAAATTATTATTTCTTGTCAATTAAAAGACTAATTATTTAAATTATTAAATGTAATTTGTTATATTTACTTGAAAAATCTTTTAAAATTTTTAATACATTTATTTTTTATTTTGATTGCCAATGACTGACTGCAGTCACGGTTAAAACGAAGACACGACGATCGTTTTAATCAAAAGTCAAAACACTACCTATTATATAAATATTAGATTATAATATTCCATAATAAGTATATGTAGTGTTTTAAATGTATAATATTTTAGATCTTCTCAATAGTAAGCAATGAGCAATGTAATATATTGCAGAATTCAAAAAGAATCGTTTTATGTTATTTCAGAATTTTCTATAGGCTTTCAGATTTCAATAGCTATCACTTATCACACAAAATTTAGTTAAAATCCCTTCACTATTTTTTGCTTTAAAATCACATAGATTTATAGACGAAAAGACATATAGACAAGCAAAGGAAGAGTATCATACAGAGATTCAACAGTGATTGTATTTGGTCTATACACATACCCTTTTCAGTACGTAACAATCCTAGTTTTTTATACGTTTTCAGGTGTTTCGCCTTTATTAAATATTAAAATTAATATCTTTATTTTATTGTTTATTTGAATAAATAACAATTAGATAAAACAAATTAATGTTGTTTACTTGCTTAAATCCCCGCCGGTATCTGGCGTTCATGTAGCAGTATATGATGGGGTTGTAGCAGCAGTGCGACATCGCCAGCCAGTGCGCCACGAACCACACGTAGGGCATGCCCGGCCACGTCGCCCACGCCTCGTCTGTTTCGTGGACTGTCCATAAAATCTACGTCAGAAATTATTTTCTTCTTAAATACAAGTATTCAAGAATATTTTCTTCAATAACAAAACTTATTTTTTTCCATTCAACAAAGTGACAATCCTCGCGCCTTAAGCTCGCGCTTTGCGTTTATGCGAAAGCAGTGTACGGAGAGGTACAGACTACGGCTTACGGCGAAGCGCGTTCCTAGCTTGGTTTAAACCCGTTTTATATTGGTTTTTGAAACTTCTGGATAACACTCACACTAATACAAAGCTGAGCTTACACCTCGAGAACTGTATTATTAATTATAGTTTTCTTGACGCTTAATCTTTCCGTTTAAGAATATTTCTTAATTTAAATTTAGTTTAATTTAGTTAATCTTATCACATCTTAGAATCGTATTACAACTACGGGGTTTAATTTTAGACAAGTTGAAGAGCCGTTGAAAATATAATATTTAATTAACAATTAATTGAAATTTTATATAAATTAACATAAATATGTAAAATAATACTATTATAAGTATTTTATAAAATAAAAACTTACAATAAATATATTGAGTGGAAGCCAACACACAGTAAAGACGATTACCACTGTCACCATCATTTTAACCATCTGAAAAAACATCTTTTGTTGGACTAAAATCTTAATAATAAAATCCATAAAAAAACTTTTGATTGTTTAGTCTAGACTAATTTGTCTTGTGAAATCTAATCCTAATCTAGTTTTTAAACAAAAATAAAAGATTTAAAAGGACTTTAAAACGTACTTACTTTACGACACGTTTTGTTCATTGGATAATAATGTACCTAGCGATCGCAGGTTCAGGTCCCGCTGGCGGCAGTCATTTGTGTGTGTGTGTGTGTGTCTCACTCCAATTTATATTTAAAATTATATATTTGTAGTGTACCAACTATATAGTATCGATAACACAAGCCTCGTAGGCGTTAAAGTCCCACCAAAAAATTATGCCTTAAACTTTAAAGTATTACTCATAGAATTAAGTAAACGGTATACCCGACCAACCTTTCGCTTAGAATGCTGAATACGCATATCTCTTGCAGTTTGTGCCTCTCCAGGCGGTCGACCACCCCATACCACGTGAGCTATTCGAACGTAAGTACACACTAGCGCAGCCAGCGGTAGCCCAAATTGAAGTACCATAAGCGCGCAAGAGTATTGCTCGCTTTGTCCCGCCCTTTCCCACTGTTCAAGACAAACATCTCTGCAAATTAAATTTAAAATAGTTGTAAAATATTACGAAAATTGGTAATTGATATCCATCACGTACCTACCTAGACAATTTTCAGGTCCAAAATTAATAAAATAATATTATTGAGATAAAACATTGAATTGGTAAACTATTACTAGTTAATTTACTTTAATATTAAGTTACATTCATTACATGAATATCAAGTATTATATATCACACGGCCACGGGATATTATTATAAAATGTTACATTACAGAAGTAATTATAATATAATATTCTTACATACAGAAAGAAAAGTCTTGCATTTGGACGAAAATTGTAATGTGTACACATTATATAAAATTGCAATATAATTCACTGATAGAATGTGTGGGTTATAGTCGATCAGCGTATATACTCGTAATAGAGTTAAGCTATTGTTAGTAGTAATTAAAAATACCTACAAAAGATCCAGGGACGCAAGGAGGATAGATAATTAATATAGATAAATAAATAAAAATATGCTAAAATAATACGTTTAATTATACTTACGTTTTACAATACTCATGCCAATCAGTCGGTCTTTGTATTTGTGATACAATAAAAATAGGAGCAGCTGTTGACAAAGCTCCTCCCCAGACCGCTGCCACCACAAACTTAGCAGCAGTCGTACCTAGTCTGGGTTGAAGAGGCCTCATAATGGCCATATATCTGTCAATGGATATAGCGAGTAAAGTGTAGGCACTAACTAACACTGACACTGCCTGAGAATAGTTCACTATTTTACACATAACAACGCCGAAAGGCCAATATCTGAGCACTAACATTGACACAAAAGAGAAGGGCACACAAAACAGAGTCATCAGAATATCTCCAATGGCTAAGTTCATTATGAAGTAATTGGTCACAGTCTTCATCCGCGGTGAACTCTGCACTACGAAGCAAACTAGTCCGTTGCCGATTAAAGCAATAATAAACACAGTGCAGTACATTAAAAACACACAAAAATTAAATATACGCGTTGCTAGGAAGCTGCCAGACGAATTAGATGAGCAAATTTCATCGTTGGTCCATAGTGTTTCGTTGAAACTTGTTAAGTTATAGCTGTTATTATTTATTATTTCACTATCATAATTTTTTGTATAAAAAGTACTTTTATTAACATCATCATTATTTAAACTTTCGTATATATCAATCATCATGTTCGTAAATATCACATTTTCGGGCCCTAACAATTATGAAATGTTTCTCCTGCAGCACCACGGAGTATCACAATGAGCTGAAACAAGCAATGACATAATATTTAATAGTGTATATTATTAACTGACACTTAAGTAACTAAAAAATACAGATAAACGCGCCTGGAGGAAATTGTTCATAACACAATGTGAACGTGATGTAAACGATGTAATGTGGGCCAGCAGTCGTAATTCCTCCCTGTGACGACAAAAAGTGGAACTCTACAAAACACATATCGCTATATACCTACCTAATTATGATGATCGAGCTCAGTGGCGTGCCATGGGAGAGGCCTATGTCCAGCAGTATGAAAGCAGGCTGATTATGTTAATGAAATTTGCTCTGCCTAGTTTTTTTTTTCGAATTTTAATGCCTTGTGTACATTACGTGAAAGTTTAAAGATTGGTAAAAGGTTAAACATTTTAAACTAAGATGACAGTCAATATTTTTATTATACATTGATTGATAGCTTTCTTCTGAAACTGGTACAAAAAGTAAAATGCCTTCACAATGACGAAATTTTACTCGTAAAATTCTCACCCTATTTGTAAAGTGGGCGCAGTTGTTAAAATTAGGTAGATTTACTGATTTGCAATTCATGCCATTTCACATCCCTGCATCTCACGTGTGCGTGTATTTCCATTTAGTTCGTTATCACTCAGTGGGGTTTTTTATTGGAGCCTTCATTTCAATATGCAGAACTCTAATTGCAACTAAGAGGTTAAGCTGTGACATGTTCTTTCATTTCTAACAGGCTATTAAGGAGAGGAATTCCGTATATTCCCGTTTTAAAATGTGTTTTATAGAAAATTTATTTACAATAAAGGAAATTACAAATAAACTTAACTATATATAGTGTCCGCGTGGAATAGTGGCAAGAGTACTAGCACTGGGACGCATTCCCCCGCTGAATGGTAATGCCGATTCTTTGGGCGAAAAATAAGCCAGCTCTCCTGTCACCAGTAGAGGCGATAAAACGAGGTGTTATGTCTTTTAAAAAGTGCTTATTACTTTGACTAGGATCTATTATTGTTTACAGAGTGAAGTATCTCTAAACTGCACAAATCAGTACATATAAATAAAATTGAAGTGTCCGTTTTTAACTTCATATTTTACAAAGACCTCCGCCGACCGCCGCGTCTCTCGATCTGTATGTCGTATAAACTCAATAACTACTGCATCGATTTTCAAGCTGTTTTTACCAGTAGATTTTTGTTTTTGCATATATTTACTATCGAAACCCGCGGCTTCGCTCGCGCTAAATCTAATCGCGCTAGTAAAAAAATGCCTTTTTTTAAAAAAAGGTTCAACAGAAATTAACTCAATTAAAATTCTTCAAAAAAGGCTAATTCTCTTAAAAAAATCTTTAAAATCTTGAAGTCCCTGGTATTCCCGGTGAATAAATGATAATGATTTAATACTTTTTAAATTTAGCAATGAAAAATTACAAAAAAATATTCTGCCTGATATAGTTTTCCAGTTCATGTGTTCAGTAGTCAATAAAACATTTTAATATACCTTTTTCTTTCACACGAAAAAACAGAATGACGGCTTGACGTGACGTGATTGTGTGGAGTTATTTGGAGGGCTGGAGCGTATTGAGATATTACTTAAATACTTTTTACCGCGGGAAATTGACTCATTTCCACGGAAAAAGACGTTATAATACAACACACAACAACTCATCATACCTATGTATAAAAAGTATAGCCTATTTGTTTCATACTTACCGGTTAAACATGGGTTAAACGAACGTAATTTTATATTAACAAGAAAATCTAAATAAAAATATAGATGCGATAAAAGTGCGTCCATTCATCATTTCTACTAGAATAAACAACATGAACTCTTTCATCAAACGAATAAACATTCTTAATCCTTACGAATCCGAATAGTGATTTGTTTATAAAAATGTTGTTTATTACGATGAATGATCGCAGCTTATAAAATTATAATAGATCCAATGTTATATTACCATGCCTGAACTGTTTTAGTACCGTAAAAAAAGCTCACCTATTACTTATTTATTTAAAAACATGTACTTTCAGTAATTTTAATTATATCTGCAAATATTTTTTTTACTTTGACGTGAGCAACTTACAATTATGCGAGCTTTTTTATAACGATACTAATTTAATTTCATCCCGTGCTAATTATTACGCCACTGGATCTAAATATGAATATCTAAACTTGTTAAAAGGCCTACTCGTATCGTAAAACCCAGTATAAGTATTATTTATTTTAACTAACGTAAAATTCTCATATGCTAGCACTAATGTAATTTAGGTGTTTAATTAAAAGTATGTCGTATACTACTATCATTTATGTTTTTTTTGATACTAGGAACCTTTTTTGTATGGTACTCTTATAAAGATCTAATCTGGCTAATATGTTTTCAAAATACCTCTCTTAACTCTTACATTTTAAATTCTGAAACCAAGACAATATTTTAAATTTTACTATCTTTTCCTGTGTCTTTGCCCGTTTTCTAAGTCTTTGTTTTTCCAAAATTTTTAAGCACTAAATTTACAGCGCTTGGTTGGGCCTATTTTGCCAAAAGGCAGCCTTCTCATCGACGAATTAGGTATACTTATCGATTGGTAGAGAACCGTACTTAATATAAGAAAATTAGAGGGGCAAGGGAATGAAATAGCTAAAGATAGAAGGGCTGTTACTAAAGAATATTGTACAGTAAAAAAAAAAATTTTTTATAATTCAAGACCATGGTGGCTTCGGTGTGAAACAAACTGAGTGGAACCATACCTATATTATTATATTTTAGACTTTTAAGTATTTTCTTTTATATATAATAAAAGATAACTTAAGTATTCTTTTTACAATTGTAATACAATATTTTAGTATAAATTACTCTATTAAGCATTTTGGCTTTATGAAGTACCTAATCAAAAAAACTCTTGTTTGCCAATCTACGTAATGTTTTCAATTCAGTACATTAAATTAACGCCGTGAGCATATTGACGAATAATATAATATTTCATTAATTATAATTTAGGGGTCGTCCATAAATCACGTGATGTTTGAATGGGGGGGGGGAGGGGGTTCGGAAAAAGTCACGAAATATCACCAGGAGGGAGGGGGGTGTAGTTAGTTATCACGTGATTTTTTTTTACTCACCGTTGGGATTATCCCGCGCGCCGCGACAATCGCCGAACTTTTATAATAATAAGCCTAGTCACCTCCAAAACTTCTCTGAAAAGACCTGTACAGGAACTACTATTGCAAGAAATGGCACTATTAAAAGCTATGCTATGCTTTAAAAAATCGTGTATTATAAATTCTTCATAAAAGATGATAAGACCAATAGGATGGGCCAAACATTCCCCCAGATACACGAAGCGTCGCTATTAGTAAGAAAGGAAGTGTAATAATGAACCGATTGGTCTTAATCGCTTTGGATTACTTATAAAAAGTATTGACTTACTTCCATTAATATCATGTATAAAAATTAAGACATACATAAACTATAAGTAACGTTACATTGTTATAGTAGTAGTAATAAGTTACAGACGGACGAATTATACATTTTTAATGATATTCTCAAAAACTTTTACTACATTTACATATGTGAATATCAGCACTGAAAGTTTAAGAAAAGTGAATACTATTTTGACTTAACTTTAGCACCGGGTGATGTACCCAGTGCTCAAAGTCAATTAACCGTCGGCCGAAACTAGAGGGTATGCATACATTCAAAGACCATACATAAACCACCTAATCCCAATGATTTTTGTTAATGAGAAAAAAGAAAATTCTGGCAGGATTTTAGTCGAGTCGTAAGGATTCTGTAGGTGCTAGTGCACAAAAAACTACGGAAAAGTAAAATTTCACGATTATTATTTTGTCATTTATTCTTCTTAATTAGAATTTTTACATTTTTATCAAGGTGCTTAATTTACCAAAATTATATTAGATTATACCTGTTAACCTTTATTTAAAAATAATATTCAGATTTTTTAAGGTACTTTGTAAAAAAATACACGTGATTTTGAGGGGGGGGGGGGGTGTAATCTTAAACTTCACTTCACCATGTATGTATATGTAGTAATGATGTAAAATTATTTTCAAAATTCATGTTCGAAAAAAATATAAATTTACATTAATATTATAATAATTAAATATCTGTATTAAAAGTTAAAAAATAAAAAATAAAGCGAACATCAACTAAGTATGTTGTTTAAATATTTATTTACAATTATCTTGCATAACAATGACTCTATTTTACGCTATTGTTCCTCATCCCAAAGGAATTTCACGATTGATGGTTTACATCGGTTCCTACTTAAAATTGTTAGATCTAACTTTTATTTCTATAGTTTCTCGCTTTTTCTAACAAATTATTAACAGTTTAAATGTTTGTTTATAAATTACTAGTGACTCTACCTGGAGTCCTCAAACAGGATTGGCATTTGGCACTAGTCGTATACTGCAGTACTACTACTATACGTTACAGTCATTGCTTTTTAAAAAATATACAATGTACAGATTTTTTTAAGTTACTGTTATATTATATGCGCCTACCTACTTATATGTATATAGGTGTTTAGATATCTCGGGTAGTAAGGCTATTTTTTATTATTTATAAACGAGCATATGTCAACCACTACAAAATTATCTTATATTGAATTAATATATTACATTAATAAAAAAATAATATGTAGAGTGACGAGATATAATAATATGTAATTCAAGCATTTTTTATTATTTTACATTTTTATTTTTCTATATAAAAAGATTTCATAAAAATTTTAGCTTATTTTTAGAAACTAGTAATTCGGAGATGCTAGTTGATGCTTTAATTCTAAAAACCGAACTTGAACAAAGAAAATATATTTTCATAAAAAACTCGAGTATTAAATGTTAGCGTATGACACTAGGCTTTTTTCGCGCCTTTGCCAGCGTTTTGTAAATATTCTACATACTCAAATAAGTACTTACGGCCAATTGGTACCCATTTTTATGAATATCCTGTAAAGTTGCCATTATAGTCGAATTACAGTGAGTCGTATACAGACTCCATAATATACTTTCTCCGTGTAAACGTAATTGTATGTCAAAAGACAAAATTTTAAAGCAAATGAAAATCTTTCGGAGGTTTGCGGTTGTACACGAACAGAAATTAACATGTTTATTTATTTAGATTTCTATTAATGAAAGAGTAGATTTGGGCTGACGTAGCTTTGATAATTTATACTGTTTATTTTATGAATGATTTCTCCAGGGGCATGTCTTTAAAATAAATAATTAAAAAAACGATTATAATATGAATTCATTATAAGTACTATATAATTTATGAGTTGTGTTTATTATTACGGGTGGGCTTGGTCCTAAGGTTGGCCCTGTGTAGCAATATACGAATACCACCTGTATAAGTGTAATAAGAAAAGAGTTGTAAAGTATTAGTTTCGTATTTTATAAATAATTAACGACTCACCCTCGCTTCGCTCGGGTTCATTCCTAGCTCTAGCGCGATCGAAGCCGCGGGCTCCGCTAGTAATACATATAGTCTATGTAACTCAGTGATAATGTATACGCAATAATGGCAAAACTTTAATAAATTTTTGAATTTCACGTTACATACAAAAATACAAATCTTTCCTTTTTTAAACGGTTTTTTTTATATAATATTAGTTTAAATTTTTATTTTGAAATAAAACCACTTTTTTTCGATATTTAGACGTTTTATTTTGATTTTAGCCTACCGACATTTTGAATACTGAAATCATTTCCGCGAATGGGATTTCCAGCATTTATATGTCATTCTTTCTAGTTCTAACCGACATCAAAAAGGTGGTTCTATATTTCCCATGCATGATGCAAGTTATATGCTCGCGATTTTCTCAAATACCTACTGATCCGATTTGGATGTAATTTTGGTTATTTGTTGAATTATTTAAATCAAACTCTTGCAGTTCTTTTACATGGCTTAAAGGTAGAAGTGGGCTAGAAACGTATTTTATGAGCGAAGCGAGGCTTAAATTGCAACATATTAGTAACATAAATTATATGAAAGACTGTTCCTGCTACAGGAATCTACAGACGTATGATCCTACTTAAAGAAAAGTTATTCCAGATACAAATAAATCAACTACTTAGTACATTAATTATAATTATCAACCTATTTATTATAACATATCACAAACTATATGGGAAGTTTTTTTAAGAAGATAACTTTTAACATTCAATCAGTCACTTATTTCATACCATGCTTGTAAACCTATCGAGGGGAAAACAGTTTTTTTTTGAAAATATTATTTACAGCTCTTTAGTTTTGGCCAGTTAGACTTAAGTTAGGCTTTTTAATGTAGCTTTATTGATGTTGATGTTTTTAACAAGTTATAATTAAATAATTTTAAAGTAGGATTTAATTATATTATTAATTATCCTAATATTTTTCTCTTTAGTAATAAATGGCAATTTAGGTATTATTGTAAAGTCTACAGAAAAGGTGTTTTGCTCGTGAACGCGGCAAAAACAGTTCATTAGTGACTCTGTTGTTTATTCCCGCACAACTGAATAATTTAATCAAGGAACAAAAACACCCAACACCAACATTTTTTAGAAACATTTCATAAATGGGCTAAACACCTGTTGGCACTCTTCATAAATCAACTAACTTTTACACGTGGGTCTTCTCGCGAAGTTTATGTTAAAAATGTAAAGGTAAATGCTTTGTTAAAAAAAATTGAAAAAGTTGAAAAAATGCAAAAAATAATATTATGAGTCCGCCCAAACTGGCGCTTCATCTTTATGACATTACTATAATAAACATCGATGTAACATTAGTCTTCATCAGACTTCGATCGCACTAATTTTCCTTTAATAGTCGCAATGATTCATGACGTGTAAACTATTGAAGTTGTAAAATGCACCATAAAATTTCCTATACAGATACTATAAAGATTTTTGGATAATTTTGAGAACCGTTAACGTTTGTTAATATAAATATTAAGTCTTTAGTTAAAAACTAAGTTCAAATTCATTTATCTACAGTTATAAGATAAATGGACCTTTAACAGGAGATTTTCATTTTCAGGATGATGTAAATATTTTCATTGCTGACAATATCACGAGAGAGGAAAATTTCAGTTACACGAGGAACTAAGCTCTAAGTAATAAGTATCAACAAAAAAAAAATTAAAGATGATTTTCGACAGCGCTTTTATTCGAAATCCTACATAACGATATTCCAAATTACACGTTGGCAACAAGGGTATTATATTCTTACACTTAAAATTGAATAAGGATCATAAATATTAATATTAGTAGAACTCGCAAAGCATGGGCATAAACATGTTATACCTACATCTTAGAAATATATTTAGCATTTTAAGTATTAAATTACTACCCACCTACGTAATATGCAAACACCATCCATTTTACTTTAGGTTTTAGGTTGGTTGAATTTATTAGCAACTAGCTGACCCGTGCCCACTTCGTTGGGCATAATGTAAATAATCCTTTTTTAGTACAGAGTATTTAAATAATTTAAATTATTTTATTAATATTAAAAATTAAATTATCTATACTAATATTAAAAAAACTACTTTTTGTAACTTAAATAAAAAAGTTAGACATATGCTGTCGTTGACTTTTTTGTAGGCATTTTCAAGCTCCACATCTTTTCTCTAGACCTCAAAAATATATCTTTCATAGTTAAGGCAGCGTTCGTAAGAAACGCTTTCATTCGACCGTTTTTTCTCCGGTCTCTCTCACTTTGCAAAACGGACTACCACGTAAAAGCCTTTTTATTTTTCGGTTTTTTATATAACCTATGACACTCAGCAATAATGTGGCTTTCTATTGGTGAAAGAATTTTTAAAATCGGTTCAGTAGATCCCGAGATTACCCCTTACAATTTAACAAACACACAAACTTTAAATATTCTGCTTCATACTTGTATTATTATCCAATACTGTTCTGTTATTATAAAATTGAATTAAATGAAATGCATATGACTATAGGTAAATGTAATAAAAACTCAACCCTAATTGGTCTGGAACCCCTGTCAGCCGCCTTTTCTTCAACATAATAACAAACGATATTGTTCGAACCATCTTTCAGACATACCGAGATGATAATTACGTTTTGACATCAATGAAATACTTATGAATATAAACTATCACCACAATATTTTTTTTTTATGAAATTCACAATAATATTTAGAAAATAAATTATTATGGCCCAGTTATTGGTTGTAGAGGCGCTTTTATCGTCATTAATTGCAAAATGATTCCGGAGATTTGTAATTAATGATTTAACTACTTGAATACTTTCGTTTGTCATGCAATAGTCTCCTTAAAACTATGAAGGCTTTAAGGTGTTTAAGTTCATTGACAAAAAAGTATGTGCTCGAGTAGAGCGAGTGCTATTGCACTATACTACTTGTTTGGCCTATTTGTAAGTTGGTGTTTGTAGATTAGTGTAGACCTCGTAATATCGTCTCTCCCAGGACCATGATTCCCGACTTTTCGAATGTTTTACTGCTGTAAATAGGGAATCAAAAACGAATATAAATTGGCTGATGCTAGTCGTCTGCTAGTTGGACGAGTAAAATAATTTAGCCGTCCAACAATTGTTGGATGACTAAATTATTTTAAAGGCTGTTGCTAGTCATCCGATAATCGTATTAATAAAAAATATATTATTCGTCCGACTATTGTCGGTTTGTACGAATATCTATCACTTCTTTGATTTCTAATATAAAATAAGCGATTTTTATGTGCAGGATATACCTATGCCAAAAATAAAAAAAAATAACCCTAACCTACCGAGCTGATAATTTATTATTTAGATCCCACCCACTTTTAATAAGTCCAAGAATTTTATATGTAAAAGAGCTGGCTCTATAGAGTCGTCCTATGAAATTTACGTTACTAACACTCCCTGAGAGTATGTACCTACATCAAAACAATGTACAAGAAAATGGTACTTTGTAAAAAGTACTACAGAAACGTCCGCAATTGCATTCACGAGTATGTTAAAACTTAAAAAACAAATTGATTTCTCTTTAGCCATTTAAGAAGCAAAAAAGTCTCAGTCGCGATATATCAAACACCAATTGTCGGACGAATAATATTTAATTTATTCGTCCGCTTATCGGATGAATAGACACTTCGATATAAATTTGTTAAATTATCCAAAAATATTTAATTAAGTAGATTTCACGTAAATAAAAAGGTATTAATATATTCTTAATGACTAATTGTTATTCTAAAGTTGCGAAAATCACTACAAAATAAGTGTCAGAGAATATTATAATTTTGTACCGCGACGTTCTAAATATTATAGTATATACTCAATACTTACACAGATATTCCATATATTGTAGGTACACATTTCACAAGTGTACATAATACATTATTATATTATACTCACAAGCAAAACTTAAAAAAATATTTTCTTTGAAATGCTATTTTCATTTTTAGGATCACTCAAATATGTCATCTAAAATATATAGTAACACAAGTAAGTTGTAACTCCGATTAAATGCTCTTTAAATCAGGACAGGGCGCGAGAGACAAAGGCGGGCAATCGGCGCGCTGCCAAACTCAGACTCCGAGGTTTTCCCGCCCTAAGCTACGAAGTACGAGCTGCGCCGCGAACACATGCCTGTCATTTTCATTCAAGCTGCGAGTATTAATATAAATAAAAAGTTAGGATACTGTACTGTACAGTTAATATACTTACCTATTAAGTATTATGTACCTGTACAATACAGTAATCTAAGGAAATTAAGTCAAATCATTTGTAAGAGAGATAACGAGGCGTTGGTATATTTTATTATAATACTAGCGACTCGCCCTCGCTTCGATCGGGCTCTTCCCTAGGCTTAGCACAGGCAAAGCCGCGGGATCTGCTAGTTATGCATATAAACCTTCCTCTTGAATCACTCTATCTATTAAACAAAACCGCATCAAAATCCGTTGCGTAGTTTTAAAGATTTAAGCATACATAGGGATATAGGGACAGAAAAAGCGACTTTGTTTTATACTATGTAGTGATAAAATACAGAAAAAACATTATGTTACTCTTAAGGCTGCTTCGTGTCTGCCGCCTGTTAGGACTTCGTGGATCTAATGACGATGGCGATGGCGATTGGCGTAGGCTCCGTGATCGCTGAGTGTGAGCCACAGAAAAGATTACCTATTCCGTGATGTGAGCCTGCTTTTTGATGTAAAATGTCTAGGCGTCCTTTGTAAAACCGACTCTTGGGGTGACAGCAAAATCGACGAAACTCTATGTTTCCTTTATTTTTCTCCATACTCCTATATAATCATATCCATATTCCGGTATCCATATTTTGGTAATCAGAGATATTTCACACGTACTGGCCTCGTAACGACAATTTTATTTTATACAAACTGTAAGAATACGATGTGTCAATTATTGTTATATTATATATTGTTATATTATATAGTTAACTAGCTGATACCCGCGACTTCGTCCGCGTTGCTTGAAATATTAACAAAGTTTTCCGCAGGCGCTACGCCGCTTGCCCCACTACTCCGCGAGAAGGAAACATACATACTGCATCACTGAACACGCAGTACATATACAAATCGTTTTTTCTTGAAACTTTAATAAGTTTTTATTAAATGAAGATATCGCAATCTTTTTTTATATAAGGGCCAAGTGTCTAAGAAATAAAACTTAGAAAGTTTCATTTAAATATATCCAGTACTTTTTCCGTGATGCGCGCACAACTGCAGACCTCTATCATTTTATTTATATAGATTATTAGGTTATATAAAAACAAATGAAATTAATTAAATAAAAAAAAACAATTGACTTTAACCTTTTCTATTTAAACAGTAAAAAAATAATCATTTGGAGTCTGTAGAAGTTACAGTTTGGAAACATAAATTTAACATTCTCACACCCACCCCCGCAATCCCTATTGGAAATAGAATTTCGTAAAATCCTATTTGAGATGATTTCTGCATGACAAATAAAAGATTACTACCAAATTTAAAGTCTATAGAGGTTACAGTTTGGAAATAGAAATTTCACATTTTAACACCCACTACCGCAATCTTTTTCGGCGGTGGGTTGTTGTAAAATCCGCTCTTAAATCATTTCTGCATCACATATAGACGACTCTAGCTAAATTTGGAGTCTGTAGGAGCTACGGCTTAAAAAATAAAAATTTTCATTCTTAAACCACCCCCGCAACCCCCTGTGGGGTGAGCTACCGTAAAATTCGTTCATAGACTATTTCTACATCTCTTACAGAAGATTCCTACCAAATTTGGAATTTATAGGAGCTATAGTTTAAAAACGGGAATTGTTCATTGTTAACGCCCCCGCATCCCCCCGTTCATGCGTGGGAGTTGGTGGGTGGATGCGTGGAAGTTTGTAAGTAGATTCTTAGCTGAATGTAAAAGAACATTATCCGTTTAGTAAACTCCGTTGAAATCCATGAAAACAAAAGAATCAAGAGAAAACGCTTGTCTTTTGTTTTTATTAGCGGGATAAATGTTCATAAAAGTAAAACAGCAATAAAAAAATGAAGGAACATTAGAATTTGAAAAATAAATAGCCATAAACCATCTAGGAAAAATTTCGCATCGAATGGTGGTAGTTTCATGTCGATACGATCAGTGGTTTAGGCGTGATTGAGCCTCAAACGAAGACCATTTTCATTATATATATATAGATAAAATAAAAATACAACAATTATGTCTTCCAGAACTTGTCTAAGGTACATAATGTGAAGCTGAGATATAAGATCATTAGGAATTTCTCTAGAATATAACTTTAACTTTTAAAAATGTAATAAAAGAATAATGTGCTTTTATAACTCAAAATCAGAATATTTAAGTATACTTCTACCTAAATTTTATTTTTTCAAATTTCATAAGACAGTAACTCGCTCGCTTGAATAACCGAGTGATGCGGGTCTAAATCCGGGTCTCGCACCTCTGATATTTTCATATGCGAATCATTTTCTATCATGATTACCACTTGTCTTACGGTAAAGGAAAACGTCGTGAGGAAACCTGCGTGTTTTAAAAAAACCTAGCAAGTTTTCGAAAGACATTGATCCTCTCGTACTCGAGGGAGGCCCGTGCCCAGCAGTGGGACGTTAAAAAAAAAGGGGGCTGATGATGATGATAATGATGGTTGTTGTGGTCAGCTTCGGAAGGTCTGTCGTCGCGTCAGGGTGTCGTGCTTGACTACATAAGTGCTCTTACGAAGCTCTATTCGGGGAAATTCGTAGTAAAGGCGTTGCCGGCGAGTTCCACATAACTTGTATGTATGTATGTTTTAGGTTTGTAAATTTACTAATAAGTTGAATGAATTTTAAGTTTTGTCTATTCACGTCTATCTTCTATTCCTAAGTATAGGTATCCATAATTTTAAAATATATCTTCAATGACGAAACTTATGATATGGCACATTTACAAACACTAATACAAAAATAGACATCAAAAATAAAAATTAGAAATTGTGCTTACGTAAATTGTAATGTTATTTGATGAAAGGCCAAACATCATCATCAAAGGAATATGTCTAGAATACAGATGGACACATGACGTTGTTTATAATTTTTTTTACTTAAATATATTTTTTTACTTAAATATACTTTGACGACACGTTTGGCGCAGTTGGTAGTAACCCTTCTTTCTTGCGCCAGTGGTCGCGGGTTCGAGTCCTGCTATGGGCATTCATTTGTTAAGCTTGGATGTTTGTACTCCAGTCATGGGTGTTTATATTTATATTATGTACGTATATAAAACTTATATATGCAGTATATCAACTATCTGGTATCCGTAACACAAGCTGCCTTCGTAGCTTACCACAAAACTTTATGGCGCTGTGTCTAATAATGTCTCAACATATTTATAATTTATTTATTATATATATCAGGTTTAAGATCATTTATATTACATCATTTTATTTGTAGATAACTTCATGCTACTCTAAATTTAATTAAAACAACGGGAACTTTTGGACATTTATGAATAACTTGAGAAACTCATCAAATAATATAACTACCCGAACTCCCAAATACTGAATTATGAGATTTGCATGTTTACTTTGAAAATATCGTTTGACTTACGTAGAATAAAAGATAAGCTATAAAATTAGGTGTTTCTAAGAAACTTCAATTTTAATCAAGTTTTAATCTTATCAAATTATATGAAATATTTTGTGACTTACTTTTATAAATCCTTGATTGTATAGAAACTAGCGACTCGCCCTCGCTTCGCTAGCCCTAGAAGAGCCCGCTCTTCCCTATATTTAGCACAGGCAAAGCCGCGGGATCCGCTAGCTATGCATATAAACCTTCCTCTTGAATCACTCTATCTATTAAAAAACCGCATCAAAACCCGTTGCGTAGTTTTAAAGATTTAAGCGTACATAGGGATATAGGGACAGAAAAAGCGACTTTGTTTTATACTATGTAGTGATGATACGAACAGTATACGGATACAGAGTCTAAATCTGGCGGAATACAAGTTGGTAATTACTAAAAACTAAAATCTAGATCAAATAAACAACATACTTTATACATAGAAACTTTTAAAGTAGGTACCTAATTTAATAAAAAGAATTTTATTTAATTTCGTCTTTCGAATATATTTGAATCCAAACAAACTAAGTAAACCAAAATATTATTCACAAAATCATACCACATTAGTTATTATTATTACTAATTTAGTACATTTGTAGATTAAGCTTAAAAGTACTCCTTTTTATCTGTCACTTTAGTCTTATGAAAGAAAAAAAACTTAAAGCTTCGTTTTCACACATCAAATATAAATTGTCTAGGGATGCATACGTACGTAGGTTTATTGTATAGTATATTATCTTTTTGTGGATTGTGTCGTGGGCTTACATGCTAATCTTTTCTTTTTCGATGTCATTTTCAAATAAATCCTAAAATTTAAAATAAATCCTAAAAACTATAAATTCTGTCTCTGTATCTTTAATAATGACTAAAACACTTTTATTCTCCAAAAATATTAAACATCTATTCATCGAAGTAACAAGTATTCATCTAAGTCAGAATTTTCTATATCTCGTCGTCTATGATTTTACTAAATACAATTAAATGCTGTTTTAAGTTCACAAAGACATAATTTGCTTCAAATTTTTTAAATACTCTTATCTATACTTTAATATTAAAAAGCATTTAAAAAGCTGTAAATGTTTGGTTGAACGCGTTATTCTCAGGAACTACTTTCATATTAAAAAGCTGTAAATGTTTGGTTGAACGCGTTAATCTCAGGAACGAACTAGTTCGAATTGAAATTTATTTTTGTGTTGGATACTGGATAGTGCGTTTATCGAGGAAGGCTATAGGCTATATTACATCAGGGTACGACCGATAAGAGCGGGGCATCAATGAAAAATGTTGCAAAACGGTAGAAAAACGTTCCTTTTGAGAGCTACGGTACCGCATGCGTTAGGAGAAACAATTTGGCTTCCAGCCTTTAGAATGCGTGCGAAGCCGTGGGAAAAGCTAGTTAGGTATAATGTAGGCAGATAAGGTGCTAATACTTACAAATAATTAAATGTTTTTAATAATTAAATTAATTAAATTCAATCACTTATTTATAAGCACGTTTATATTTTATCTGTTATAAATTCTATCAAATACCTAGATTGTATTTTCTATAAGAGATTAATGTTACTTTGTAAGTATTTATATAAATTTTACCTACTATAATATGTATATTTATATTAACTACACTATTTTAACCTTATAACACTCACGCCTATAAGTCTAATGGATAGAGGTATTAAAGAATATTAAAAGGTTTATTAATCTTTTAAACATTACCAAAAATAAAATGGAAAATCATATGTACCTACCTAGTACCTACCAAATTAAGAAAGTCCATCGAAAATAGATGATGCTGCTTTTGTTTTTCAGCAAGCAAAGTTTAAAACCGTTCAAATGTACGGTACCTATAGCTATGTATCATGTATGTTATATGTAACAAACAAACCCGAGCGAAGCCATCGCTAGTCTATACATCAATACATATAAATAAAATTGAAGTGTCTGTTTTTAATTTCAAATTAACAGCTTTTCAATAAATGCATATGAAAGTATATAGGTACGATACTAGCAACTAGGGGTGTGCGAATATCGTTCGAATCGAATCGAATCGAATGACTGTCTATGTGAATGTGCCGCGTATGCCTATTTTTAATGTAAGTACATTCGCTCCATAATAATTATATACAAGAAGAAATAAGAATTTTAAATAAATTATTTAAATTAATATATTGTCAAAAAAACTTATAATATCCGTTGTGTGCTAAAACTTAAAATTTCAAATACAATTCTTTGTGACTTGTAAGTAAGTAACGAATATTTTTAATCAAATTATGAATAGGTAATTATTATCTAAAGTAATGTTTATATAATATAATAAATAATAAAACGGGGACTTTTCTGACTCATGCTTCTTAGATATGCATGGTACTTCCCCTACACGTGTTCGTCATCAAAAACCTTGAATCTATGTTGCCATACTACCGAAAAATTAATTTCCCTAAAACTTGCTTACAATCCTAGATTTATTATTATTATTTTATTTATATTGACAAAATAAATAATAATGTATTTTACGTAATTTTACATGCTTAAGAACATGTGTGCATAACAAAATAATAATCCTTCTAGTAATAAATAATTTTCACAAAAACAACCTTTCTCTAAATAGTATAAAAGCAAAAGGAATTTATTGGTTAATTCAAAAATTATTATTTCTTTGTTTGATTGTAAGGCTGAATCATCTTTAACATGTTCACCGTGACGCGTAGACCCTACGCATACCGTGTTAACAATACTATGTAAATAAATAATTAAAATCTTTTAACAATTGCATCTACGGCGAACTTTATATTAAAATATATATAAAAGCCTTTATTAGGGACAGAAGTGCTTATATATCCTTGTTATTTTATATTAAAAAAAAAGTGCGTGTGTACAAAGTACACATGTCAGAAGTAAAACTTCTTTGGCAAACTAATTTTTAAATCTCGTTTATATATTTTATACTAAATAACCCCGTCTAAGCTCGTTGAGAGAGGGAGATGGCGCGAAGGTCACACCCACGAGTTAGACAGAGTGTCACTGACTCGCGGTGGGCGAGATCTAACTAAGGCTAACTCTTCCCCGTCTCTGAGTGCCTGGTACTATGGACTTATTTTTTCGTTTCATCGAGTTTGAAATCACAACGATTCTAAAGAAGTTTCACTTCAAAAAATGTTTGTTATAGTCTAAAATTCCATTATACTTAATATATTTACATGAAAAATAATAAAGACGGCGAAACACAAATATAATAAACATTTAACATCAATCGTCACTATGACCGGGAACATCAATAGAATGGAAGATGTCTGTCTAGGGACTAGGACAGCTTTTGTCAGTTTTAATTACAATATTTAGGTAATTGTGGAAATGAGCGATCGCAAGTTGCAACACTGTAATATAAAATGTCAAAACAATTGTACAAGTGATAACTGCAGTGTCCGTGTCTTGTAATATTTATTAACATGGTTTAAGTGCACGTTGAAATATTATAAGTAATGTTTTTTTTACATCAGAAATAAAATAAATAAGGGCAACTATTTCTACAGTAATCTTTAAATCTAAAAACTATAGTGTAAAGTTATTCTCATAAGTTGTTTACATTCGACCATCTATTTTCCTGCAAAATGTCTACAAGCGAAGCAGAAACAAGCGATTCTAATATGGAATCTCCATTTTCGCAAGGAGTAGAATCACCTTACAGCTCTCCCTCTCAACAAGTGCCTCAACTCACTAGTAACATATCACAGTTATCTTGGCTTGAAAAATCATATGGGCAAAATGGTAAGAATTTTATAACTTTTTCCTTATCTTCAAAATCTACTTTCTGTAGGCTGAAGAACATAAAAATAGCAACCTTATTAAATGATTTCTTTATATAAAACATTCATGAACAATATAGTGAATAATATAAATATATACATATTTTCATTTACATATTTCTTAGATATTATTTTAGGCTGGATAATGGGAAAGCTTAATAGTAGTTCCATAATTTTGAACTTTTGTGTAATAATGCTTCCAATGTTTGGATCACAGTTATTTTGATGATGCTAAGAATAATTAATAAAACAAGCATACACACCTTTATTTTATTTATATATAGTTGAAGTATTAATCTTCACTATACAATATAAATACTTAAAGTAGTTATTTGTATAAGATAAAAGCAGTGGTAGGCCAGTGGTGGTAACACTCTTGTTAGGGAAACTGAGTGAAGCAGGTGGATATTTGGGTCTCGCATTGACAAGTGAAGTCCACCAACCCACACTTAGCCAGTGTGGGGGACCACCCGCATGTATTGGAGAGGGTTATGTACCTAGCAGTGAGATGTTGTAAAGGTTGAATACCTTACATGTTGTAAGTGACCATAGTATGCAATCATGCTTCATGGTGGTAAATTCTTAAAAACTATATTAAGCTTTTTTATTGTAATTGTAAGGAAATGATTGTAATTAATAATTTTCATATTTTATTTTAGTTAAACAGCCAGAATTGGTTATTGTGGCACAACCACAAAACCATTTCCGATTTAGATACAAAAGTGAAATGATTGGAACACATGGTTGTCTTGTTGGTAAGAGCTTGAACAATAGTAAGACAAAAACTCATCCAACTGTAGAGGTAATATTTGTTTTCATTTTTACATCTATATAAGTAAAGTTTATACTTATGAAGCTGCTAAATATTATATATAGTCCAGTCCATATGTAAAATGTATGCAATGAACTATTTACACTGTACAAATTGCATTTTGCAAAAATCAACCACTAACTAATAGTAATTGTGGTATATATGACCAATAAAAAAATGTGAAAAGATAAAATTGTACATATTATGTATTTTATTATTTCTAACTGAAAAGGCTGAATGGATTTTGCATGAAATTATACACAACGACACACAAGAATAATACCTGTCATACTTGAGTGAAGCAAGAGTAAAACAGTACTTAAACATAGTATATGCATACATTTTATTAATGCATTACTTCATTTGACATTTCCAAAGATGCTTTGATTTGTTTGTAAGTTTACTAATAAAAGATGAAATAGTGGCTAAAGTACACATTAGCTTATCAGTATGTTAGTCACAATTATGTGAAATCCGCAACTACTCTGTGCAACAATGTTCACACCCATAAAATTTTACTTCCTTCTTGTTATAATAATTTTTATTGCAATGGTCAATCTGACGCATCCAACCATACATTAATCTAATACACAATATGTGGTGTCTTATATGTGACATACACTTTTTAAATTGAAAATGTGAACTGATAAAGTATTATATCATCTTTCCCATGTTAAGGTAGTTACATTGAATATTATCCAAAACAATACATGTATGTAGATTGTAGAATATAATATGCAGTTTATCTATGGTTAATTTATAGTTCATAATTATTGTCAATTTTGACTGACTTTATAATTTATTATTTACTTAAAATTTAAAACTTAGCCAAATATCTCACTCTATTTTTACTTGAAAGTTGCACGGAGATCTTACTGCATTCTGATAAGTTATGACTCCTTAAAACTTTTTTAATACATATCTCTAACTAATATATGAATAATATATGAATTTTATTCTCAATATTACATGATTGTGTAATATAGAAATCTGTGTTTTAAGGATTAGTAAAAAGAAATTATAATCATTTGTTTCAATTGTTTAATAAAAACAAATAAGGTTGTGAAACAATATAATAATTATATCTAAAACCTATTTAGCTAAATAGAACTGTTAATAACACTTAATGGAGTAGGTGATTACAGTTTTTTATTTAAATGTGATAATGCTAATGTTTTTATTTAATAAGCAAAACATTTTTTGTGTATTTTGGAGACAACACATTACTAAATTATAATGAGGATTAAAGAAATCAAACTTTTTTACATCATTTGATTTTAAATAAGAAAATTTTGTTACGTCAATAGGCTATAATAAATACAAGCTTTTTTGTAGATAATATTAGGCAATTTTTTTTATCTCTAGTCGTAATCCAAATTGAAATTCCAAAGTATTAAAATAAAGCCAGGGGATTTCTGGTTTCCCTGGACTTCTCTTGTTCTGGACCCAAAATTCCTTTAAATTATGGTTTTTTCGAATAATATTTGAATGTGTTTTACTTTTTATGTATTTTATTATACTACTATCGACTCACTTTGCTCCACTCATGTCCGTCCCAGGATCTTTTTAACCGATGGAATAGAGTTCTCAAAAATTAGATATTTTCCCAATGTTTGCACTATATTATATTTGTAATATACCTACATATAAACCTACCTCTGGTTTCATTCTATCTATTGATGAAAATAACATTAAAATCTGTAGCGTAGTTAATAACAAATACATACAGACGAATTGAGAACCGCATCATTTTTTGAAGTCGGTTGAAAAACACCTAAGCGTACAGAACAAAAGTACAGTGGGAAACGACTTTGTTTTATAATGTGTAGAGATGCCCATTTTGATTTTGCTTCACTCAGATCGATAATAATTGTTAGTAAATTGGCTAATAACGTATCCTCCCCGTTTAATTTCATTCGTGTCTTCCTCACAAGACGCGATACTGGCAGAATGTAATGCGTCTGTCAACAATTCTAAGCCATAACAAAAAATCGTATCTTCCCACAGTAATGGCAGTTTCCCACACTAAATAGCTATGTCTCTTACCACAATCTCTATACAAGAAAATCATCTCTATTACTTAGCGTTATATAATACGAAAATTTAACACTTAAGTTATTTTAAGCCTTTTACTATTAACGTTTTGTATAAGTCAGTGTTTCAATAATATATTAAAAAGATATGATTACAGATTACATTTTAATTTTAGTTTCTGTTTAATTTTAGTTAAAAAATTATACTGGAAAAGCTCTTATAAGATGCAGATTGGCCAGACATGATAGTCCAGAGGAGCATCCCCACAAGTTGCTTGAGGATGAACAAGATCATGATGTCAACAGCATAGTGCCTCGCAACGGTTCATACAGAATAGCGTATGTATCCATTATATATTATGTATATGATTTTAATAACTACGATAAAATTTACTAAATTTCAGCCTACTTTTCACAATGAAACCCTGGATCCTGAAATATTTTGTGCGTCGTTTATCGTATAAGTCCTACAGTCAGTCCTACCCACACAAGTTTTTAATTTTTTATTACAATTTAGTAAAATAACAGTATTTTTAACAGATTTAGCGGCATGGGCATTATCCATACTGCCAAGAAAGATGTTCCTGAGTTACTATACCGAAAGTACGCACAGGAAACACCCAGATCGAAGTTTAATGAAAATAAGGTAATGAATTTCATTTTCTCAAGAAATATCATATTGTAGCAAACATTGCATGTTTCAAACTATTTATAGAAATGCTCTTAACTGTTGGGTTTTTTTTTGTCTCCAGATGTCACATAACTTAGGTACTTAAGAAGTTGAAAAAAGCATTTTTTTAACTAAGCAAATTTTAAGCATTTTTTTTTAAATGTGCTTTAAAATATTAAACTTGCAGTATAAACAAATTATGACAAACGTCTTTAAGTGCTTTACTAACGATAGTATCTGTCTACGGTCTACGGCTACGCTGTCGACGATTATGAAACTTTAATTTTATTATCGTTAATTACTCGATTGCGCCAGAAGAAAGTTATGTCTTTCGATTGTTTGTATGTATGTGTATTATGTATGTAGGATGTATATTTCTTTCTTTGGTTTGAGAGAAGTTAACGCAGTCGGTTGCAATAATATTAACTTGTTTATCTTAGCGTGAATAAAAATAATACTTTATGAGATCATTTAAACTCGATAAGGTATCCAAACATAGAGCCTTTAATTATGCATGATGTGAACACATTTGGTCTTCTTTGAATTTACAATTCTAGGTATCGGATTTATTATGTTATATAATCACCATAACATCTCTCACCTTATTATATATAGGTACTACATAAACTTCTAAGCCATTATGTATAAACTTTCTCATTGGGCTATTTTGAACTGTCCATTGATTTAAGTACTGAAAAACATTCATAGCATTGCTACCGGAAACAAAAAAATAATTAAATTAAGTTCAGTTAAAATCAGTGTCGCGCACACAACTGACTAGTGGTGGTTCATACTAGGAAAAATTGGAAACCTGTTACACCTGTTCCTGTTCCAATGAAATAACAGTTTCAATAACCTGTTCCAAAATAACAGCCTGTTCCATTAAATACTAACAATACCTTAGAAACTATGTTATGGAATTATTTCACAAGTTACGAAAGGAAAACCATCCTTCATGCTTTTACAGGCTTAGGACTGACAGCTTGATTATAAATTTTAAATTATAATAAAATTATATTTATAATACAATAAATATAGTTGAGCCAAAACAAATAGTTATGAGAAACAAGCTGGCGCATTTAACAGTTTTCATTTCATTCTATGTACATTAATCAACAATTTTATGTACAATTTATAAACTAATCATCTCATTATATACATCATTAATCAGTTATATTTACAGCATGCAACACATCTGCTAAAAGTGAATGCACTAATTTCAGATTGAAGGAAGAAAAAAAAATGTATAGTATTTACAATATTTAAATATTTTGGTTTAAAAATACTAGTTGTTGCAATTTTCTTATGCCTAGCCTTGTCCGCCTTTCATTAAGCATGTTCCCTGCCGCCGAAAACACTCTCTCACAGGGAACAGAAGATGCCATGGCATTTAATTTTTGTACAGCAACTTTATACAAATTTGGATACAATTCCCTATGTGTCTTCCACCATTTTAGAGGACATTCTGACCTATCTATTATTGGAGCATCCAAATATCGCTGAATCTCCACAATAGCCCGAGAGTGTGCTGTACCTTCAGGCTGAATATTGCGCATTTTCTCTCTGTAATCCTGCCATATAAGTTTGGTGCTGGTGTTTGTACTTGCCTGAGGGTCGGTCACTTCTTCTATAGTGGCATTATTTTGCCTATTCTGCTCTTGTACTACAAAAGCAGTAATACGCCGTTTGGTTTCTAATGCTGTTGCCTGGTCATTAAAATAAAATTTAAACCTAGGATCTAGGAACATGCAGTTTGTAAATGTTCGGCTTTGAGTCAAGTTATTGAACCTGTTTCCAATTCCTCCTAATAAATCTTGCCTCACTCTTTCAACCATTGGCATTAGGTTTTCATTTTCATAATTCTGGAGAACTTTTGTGAGACCAGTTGTTATGGGGATTACTAGACTCCCGGTTAAATATTTTTCTCCACTCAATTCTTTTGTGACTTCCTCACATGGCTGCAGAATTTTGCAGAGCTCAATGCAGACCTGCCACTCATAGGATGTTAATATGTCCATGCTTAAATTAATCATAGCACTATTGAGTGGCTCTCGTAGCTCTACACAGCGTTGAAGCATATAATATTTGGAATTCCAACGCGTTGCCACCTCTTGAATTAGACGCTTTGGTGTGTTCCCTGCCTGCTCCTGATATTTTTTTAATTTCTGCCATGCTATATTGCTTTGCTTAAATTGCCTAACTATAATTTTAACTTTATTTATAATTGTTGTTATGTCTTCTGGTTTTAGAGCATCATTAACAATGAGATTTAATGTGTGGCTGTAACAAGGGAAATGCTTCCATCCAAGTTCTTTCTCAATAGCGTTTTTGATATTACTGCCATTGTCTGTCACGGCTAATAAAATTTTACTAGATAGATTCCACTCGTCACATATTTCTTTAATAAGTCTAGCCAAGTTTTTGGCTGATTGCCTTTCTTCCAGAGGAATGCAATCAAATAAACAGTAATTCAACTCACTGGTTGTTTCACTAATATAGTGGCCTGTGATGGCCATCATTGAGTCATTTGTAATTGTTGACCAAATATCGACGGTTATGCAAATAGATTTTACATCCTTCTCTAAGCTGATTCTGAGCTCACTCTTTTTCTGTTCATAGAGTGATGGTAATAAGCTATTAGCAAAGTATTTACGAGTGGGTATAATATAATTAGGAAAAGCCAATTGCATGAGTTCACGAAAGCCACGGTCTTCTACCATTCGAAAGGGTTGAAAATCCAAGGTGAAAAGCTGCATAACTTTATCATCTATATTTTTTTTTTCTAAATTGCCACGGCGTTTAGGTAAGTAGTCTGTAATAGGTTGAAGTCCATATGTCCTTCGCATAGGTCCCTGCCTACTACCAGATGTACTAGCAACAGGATTAGGAATTGTGTTAGTGCCCGCATTATTAGCTACTGCAATATTAGTATTACCACCACCAGAAGCGACAGAAGCAGACACATTTCTTACCGCACTAGAATCGCCAGCGCCTGCCACAGCATCGGTACAGCTAACGACACATATCGTAGGATGTTTCCGTTGTAAATGTTTTTTTAAATTTGAAACGGATGATTTATACGACATTTGCACTTTGCATATGTTGCAAACTCCTCGGAAACCACCTATGTCCGTAAAATGGTCCCACACGACACTCGTTTTCCTATTCGAAGACATATTTACACAATTTACATTAATATACAAAACTAAAACCTAAAGATGTACAAAATATCTAAACCTATATATTATACAATCGTAACACAACAGTTTAAAGTAGAAAACTTCACAGAAAAAATAGTTTTTTTTTAATTTAACACAACCGAAATGCGAAAGACCTATTCAAATTCACCGCAAAATTTTAAACAAAAGTCAAACTTCAAAAACTTAAAATCCGTAGACAGAGAATAGGGATCTTTATTCTCTGTCTACGTTAAAATCGGATACACATAAAAAACACTGTTATGTACGGTATCGATCGGTTCGGGATAGGAAATTGATAGCGTTCTGTACCCAGTACAATAGATGAAACTGATTTCTCGACACACTGCCGGCCTTTTTATATGTGTAAATTTAGAACTAGAATGTGTATCGAAAATTCTAAATGTTTCTTAAAGTAATTTCCAAAATCCAAATTTTTCCTGAACATGCTTTGTCTCTCTCTGACACATTAAGATTTGCAATAAACTGTTCTTGTTATTATCTAATTGTCAAAAATTTGAAATTGACATTCACTGTTTTAGCAACTTAATTTTAAATTTCATTAAACTAAATTGTAAAATATATTAATTAAATTAGGTATTTCAATAACAATATTTCCACAATAAAATAAAATCATTGATAATATTACGCGCAAATTATTGTTTTTTTTTAATTTATTTGCAACGTCAAATCCCAAATAGTTTTGTATGTGTATCCGATTGGGTAAAGGAGAACAATTTCAATCTGTCTCTTTCTATTAGCATAAATTAGAAGATAGAAGAGCTAGTTCCAAGCTGTTCCAGTTCCATTTTGTACCTGTAACAGATTCTGTATTCACTGTTGTCGTATTGACAAGTGTTTGATGTTTCGTATTATTTTGGAACAGGAACAGGTTTTTCGGTTAAGACGGAACAGTTCCATGTTGTTACTTTTAAATACCTGTTTTTTTAATCTGTTCCGATATATACGCCTCACCCCTACAACTGACGTGCGCATAACGATTACACTAAAGTGGTTACGGCTTAAACTCATAAAAAAAAAAACAATTATTATGTTCTTCTGTAGAAAATGTGGTAGGTTTATTATTATTTTTTTATTCTAGCTAAGAACGCAAGCTGAGAATGATGCTAAAACAATAAATTTAAATATTGTTCGGCTGAAATTTACTGCTCATGATTTATCTACTGATGAGGAAATTTGCCCACCAGTGTTATCAGAACCCATACACAACATGAGTAAGTGCTATTTTTATTAAGTCAGTTATATATATGATAGGTATGTATGTATATAAAAGTTGGCCATTAATGTTTTTTTAAATTTTTGTTATTAAGGACTTTTTTGTTTCTTTAAAATTTAAAGGTATTTTAATCTGTCGAGATCGTGCCAGATCTATCGTATCGCAAAAACCTGCATTACAATTGACTACAATTTAATATTTATTAACACCATTTTACAATTATTGCGAACACTGTTCTACATTATTTTATATCGCGAATTTTAAGATTTCATTAAAATTAATGAATTTCTCTATTCTATATAATGTATACCACTGACTTGTACTACACAGGATTCTTTCACATGTTGCATTTGACTAAAAATATCTTTAATCATTTAAAAGTTCATGTTATATGTTAATGAAAATCTTTATTCATAGAAAGCGCAGCAACAAACGACTTGAAGATATGCCGTATCAGTTGTTGTACTGGTCGCCCAAAAGGCGGAGAAGATGTCTTCATACTCGTAGAGAAAGTCAACAAAAGTAAGGGCCATTTAATTTTCTTTAAAATTAAAACACAACTTTTATGTATCAACACATTTTATAATTTATTTATGTAAGTTAAATACTCGACCAACTTATAAAATGTACTTGGTACTATGAACCGCCTAAACTCGTAGCGACTTGCCCACGCTTGCTCAGGTTTCTTAATATTATCCACCGGAAAACATTTAAATATATCATCCTGTTTATGTTTCGTATTATGTATACAGCCGTTATCTACCATAAGATTATGCCAATGCCCATAGCCTTATGTGAACTAGACACGTCTCTATTTTATAAAGTGATACAATGTAACTGTTAATGTACATTTTATTTCATATCAGCTCTTTGAATTGTTTAATATTCTATTTATTCTGGAAACAAAACCCACACATTTTTCTAGATAAACATACCGCAACAAAGTATTATTATTACATTTTTTTTCACAACTTCTTTAGTTGTGATTTCAAACTCGATGAAACGAAAAAATAAGTCCATAGAGACACAAACACATAAATGTATAGGATTCAGCCGGCGAGAGAATGAGATAGAACACATTAGACGTTCTCGTTTTATGTACTTATAAATATACAGTTTACATGAAGCGACTGTTCATTTTTTCAATACTTTTCAATAAGTTTTTTAATCAGAGACTTTTCAGAAGTTTCACTTCTACCGTGTGTGACTTGCACACATTTAATTTTTTTTAATCAAGAGGTTTTCGTTTTACTCCGGCTTACGGTTTCGCCGTAATATAAAATACGTGGCTTTCATTTGATTTTTACAAAAAAAAAATTGTATTTTTGACATCGAGGTATTTATTTTACAGCGACGATATTTTAAGTATATATATATCACAAACTATTGAAATTCGGATTTTTTTTTCTTTGTACGTTAGTAAAATCATTAAAAAGAAACCAAAACGAACTATGTATAATGTATATACATATGTGTACACCTATATAAGTGCAGCGCTAAAATATCCTCATTTAATAGTAGAGGAGACCGTGGTAGATCGACCTTCACCGATCTGATAACCAGATGAGACATATTTTTTATCGAATATAATTTATAAACAAATATTCCTATAATTACTTGCCTATCTGAAAGCGTAAATAAGAATGTATTAAACTGCATACGATCAAATCTTCCGTAAGTATTTCATTTTAAATCGACTAAAGCAATTTTTCTTTCAGAAAATATAATGATAAACTTCTTTGAAGTTGAGAACGGTGAGCGCGTGTGGTCGGACACTGGCAAGTTCTTGCAAAGTGACGTGCACCATCAGTACGCCATAGCATTCAGGTGACTATTAGATGTTTGGAGTTTTTCAGTCGTATATTTTTATTTCAATAAAAAATTCAAGATTAAAAGTTAAAGTTTTATGTTTTAACTTAATTTTTTTTTATTTTTTTACTTCAAATAGGGCCAGCCACACTAGATATAAAGTGCACATGAATCATAATAAAAACAAATTGTATTTTTGAATGTAAATATATTCATATTAGGCGAATATGTTACAAAATAAGTAAATAAGAATATGTTAGAAGTCAAGCTCACTTACGAATCATTATAACCCACCAGTCATATTGGACAATTAATTACAATGTTTTTATTGATTTTTTTTTAAAAATTATGATATTTAGTGACTCTTGTGACTCACCCTCCCTTCCCTTACTACTAGGACATATTATCTATACTAATATTATACAGCTGAAGAGTTTGTTTGGTTGAACGCGTTTATCTCAGAAACTACTGGCCCTAATTTAAAAAAAATATATTTGTATTGTATAGTCCGTTTATCGAGGAATTCTATACGCTATATTACATAACGTACGACCAATAGGAGCGGAGCATCGATGAAAAATGTTGCAAAAACGGGAAGGACGGGCGTTAGTTCTGTGAGGTATCATACCGCGCGACTCAGAAATGGATGTTTGTATTTATAATATGTATGTATTTAAAATTTATATATATGTAGTATATCAACTATCTTGTATCCGTAACACAAGCCTCGTAGCTTACCACGGTACTAGATGGTGCTGTTGTTATATTGTCCCAACTTTATTTTGCTTAACGGGTATATTATGGCAAATAAATAAATATATTTTCTATCATAATTTAGGACACCTCCATATAGAGACCCGGATATAACCACAGATGTTAAAGTGTTTTTGGAGCTGGTCCGACCCACTGACGGTAGGACCAGTGAGCCTCGAGAATTCATCTACAAAGCTAGTTATGGCGGTATACACAAGAAAAGAAAGGCTAATTCATCATATTCCTCCCTTGAAAGTAATTCGGGTAAGTTATTCTATCTTTGTATTATAATAATAGCAGTTAGTGGCCTGCGATTAAACGGAAATAATATATTTGTAATCAAGCACTATATTCCCCCATGTTTTATGTTTTAACTTATTTTTTTTTTATTTTTTTACTTCAAATAAGGCCTGCCACACTAGATATAAAGTGCACATGAATCATAATAAAAACAAATTGTATTTTTGAATGTAAATAAATTCATATTAGGCGAATATGTTACAAAATAAGTAAATAAGAATATGTTAGAAGTCAAGCTCACTTACGAATCATTATAACCCACCAGTCATATTACTACTCTACTACACTACTCGCTAGAACCCTAAATATTCCCGTAATTAATCTTATCCTACATGAGGGTTATTTAGGTACACAAAAACATTATCTTATACATCCTACTAATATTACGAGAAAGTTTGTAAGAATGTATGGATTTATATTTGTAACTGAAAAAGTAAACGCTGACAAAAAAAACTATTGAATGGATTTTGATGAAACTTTACAATAATATATAAATATCATAATCAAATATCAATATCAGAATATTGCATAGGTAATAATTTATTAAGATATACTAGCGTAAGCAAAGACGCTAAATCTAGGGGTGAACCAGAGCGAAGCGAGGTTAAAGTTTATAGTAACTAATATTTGAGAAAAGGTATTTTGAAGTCAGATTGACACTTCGATTGTATTTATATGTGTAGATTTTTTATGTTATAATATTTTTTTACGCTCTTTCTATTTTTAAGAGAAGTAATTTTCATGCCTATCTCTTTTATTGTAACGCTTTAAGTTAATTTAAATATTGGAACAAATGTTTGCCCTTTACAGAAATTGAACCTTCGGCCTTCTCATAAGTAATTCTTATTAGTTAAAAAAATTAGTAAATAATAATTACAAAGTTGTATCATTAAAATTTGTATTTTTTTTTTCAGAAAACTCATACCAATTCCGGTTATGCGACATACCTACAACTATAAATGTAAGTAAAAGTCTAAAAAACCTTCAAATTACATACACCATCCAATTGATTAATTAATGAATTAATTTATAAAATCATGTATTTATTTAATAGCAAAATGAACCCTACGCCATGGATACTGACGAAATTATCAAGGAGATGCCCAACATGGCAGTAAGTATTATACCAAAATAATTTTAATAAAACATATTAAGTATGTAGTTATAATAAACTTGGCTCTAGATACGTTTTAAGAATTAGTGTAGATTTATTAGAAGTAAGGAATTTTCCCGCAGTATATAGTGTAGTAAATTTCTTCACATCTACTCTGCTATTGGAGAAGTACCAGGACCAACTGGCATTTATTTGTTATTTTATGTATTAAAAATTTCCAACAGAAGTACATAATAAAATACAAAAAAAAACTATTTTTGAAGAACAGTGTTTAAAAATTATGTACGCCCAATTAATGGGCTCTATATGCACCAGAATAGTAAAACTAGATATATTTTATAACAAAAACAATAACTCTAATTATATAATACTTTCTTAGGTTTACGCGAATATTCGACAATACAATAAATCTATCTTTTTGGATTTGATCCTTTGACCATGATTGCTGTAAAGCATTCGAAACGTCGAGAACCACAAAATCCGAAAAGATTAATTCATAATACTAATGATAATAATGTATTATTTAGCGGTACGAAACATTTTCATTCACTAAATTACGTGAAGTAAGCTAATCTACTGTTGGTATTGCATTTAATAGTCGCGACATTCGGGCTAATGGGTGACATTTCCCAAAGTTACATCTGCGTCTAGTCTACTCGTTTTGAGAATATGGTCCGGATAGTCAATGGACATGGTTTTCGAGTTGTTTTCTATGGCACATTTATTTTTATTTTCTCAAGCTAATAATTGCTATTGACCTTACTATTAATGAGCTTGTATAGAAATCTAATGTTTCTTCGTAAATGTAGAGTTTGAAATTCAAAGTACTTAAGTCGATATATTTATAAGAGGCATTTTCATATAATATTATAAATATCACACAATGATAATGACTTTCGCACATGAAATATCAGAGGTGCAAAACCCGGATTTGAACTAGAGGTGGGCGCAACGGCTATATATTGATAAAGAGTTAAAGAATACGCTATTTTAAAACGCCTATTATTTTTTACGCTGTAATATATGTATACCTTATATTAGTTCTGGTCATATTAAATGTATAATTCGCGTTATGTAAAAAGAACGCTGGCTGTCAAGTTGCGCAGAGGCGATTTATAGGCCAATTTGGTGGTAAGACGCGGGGCGCGGGACGGCGAGACACGCGCCGCATGCTTTCCGGCTTGCTATTGGTTTGTCAGTTCAAAATACCATCACGCACACAAAAGTTATTAATTACGAAATAGTTTTATATGAAAGATAGAGAAAAAATATTTTAAAAATATATTATTGTTTTATAAAGAGAGAGTCTGATAATAATTCAGATAATAATTAAAAAAATATATATTAAATAATTTATTTAATTTTTTTGTAAGTAGATTAAACATTATACACTGAATCAAACATATTTTATTAATTATTAAAATTCTATTTAATGACATTCTATGTAATATATTTTTCAATGTACCTGCCAATAACCAATATACGTCGCGAGCGAAAGGCTAGTTCAAAAATAAAAGAATAGGCTTAGTAATTTTGTATGCGAATGTACCCATGCGCAAACACACCCCCCACCACTTTCTTCCAGCGTTCTTTTTACGTGACGCGAACTGTACCTAATAAAAATAAATTAAAAAATAGTGCTTGCCTCTGAAAGTAAATAACTGACGATTTAGTTATTTATAAATAGCAGGTTATTTTTTCAGCTATCTAGTATAACGAACACCCCTAATTTATATATATATATATATATATATATATATATATATATATATATATATATATATAGCCGTTGCGCCCACCTCTAATTTGAACCCGCTTCAGTTATCCGAGCGTATGGATGGACTGCCACTAACATATTTATTTATATTCATTTTAGCTACCACAAACCCCTCAAATGGTAGCAACATCAGATTCCATGATGGCAGACGCGATGTGTGCGCCGGCGCCGCTCGCGCAGTACTCCTCCTTCAGCCCGCTGCTGAGCCAACCCAACGTCCCAGAACCACCTGTTCCGGTCTTACAGTTGAATTCATCAGAATTTGACCGGATACTGAACCGAAAACTACCTTCAGCAGACGAGAGGAAACTGATGCTCAGTACGGATTTGAGTGGTAATTATCATTATTTCTTTAAAGACTGATCAAGTCATTTTTTTTATTATTGTAGTAAAACTCCTTTAGTGGTAACGATCTGATTTGAAAATTCGATGAAACGCAAAGCGAAAAAGACAAACATATTTATAAATAGAATTTAGATTTAGAGATTGTCATTTATAAAAGTCATCGTTGCGCTTGCGCATTACGAAGACGTCAGAAAATGCACATAATTAGAACAATTATTGACAGTTAATGAAAAATTATTAACAATAGTTACTATAATAAAAAAACTTTACATTAAATCACAAATTGGAACAATATTAGTAATAGAAAAAAAATCATTAATAATTTATCACTTTTTTATTTATTAATATATAATAATTTATTTTTATATTTCTCTTTTCTAATAGATTATTTCAAGCAGTTTAGTACATCACAAGATGATGATTTGGTAAGTTGTGATTCAGTAAAATATTATCCATATAAATATTTATTTATATATTGCTCTTTTATTTTATGATAATAATACAATGTGACTAATATAAAATGATATGTAGGTTCGTGATGATTTTTTGGATTCTTTTTGTTATATCTAAAGCATTATGCACAGGTTAAAAATAATTAATTATAAAATTAAATAAATGTGTCGCAATTTATTTATATTTTTTTCCGTATATTTGATTGATTTATGGTTCTCGAGATTTCGAATGCTTTTCAACAATCATGGTCACAGAAGAGGCTGATGCTTTAGACGTAGGAAAGATCATTAATCTATACATATAATAAAATTGTAATGCAGTCGAATCTGATTAAATATTTTTTGGAAAACCTTGTTGAAATAGTCGATATAGAGGCAAAATCTACAGTTTTTAGAATTTTTGTTTACCTATCTGTCTGTTAGTCTGTGACCATGCACAAGAAAACCACTGGAGAGATTTTGATGAAATTCGGTATGACGATAGCTGGTTATCTTGATCAGGATATAGGATAACCGATTAACTATATCTACGGAACGAACCCGAGCAAAGCGAGGTTAAGTCACTAGTGAAATATATTTACATATTATATAAATATATTACATAATCACTTCAGATTTAATTTCCCGTATTTATTTCAGCCCAGTACGATGGCGCACTTCCTCAAATCTTCAATGCTGGTTCCGGACTCTGGAAAACCTGTGGTAATATATTTTGAAAATCGACATAATCTTACATTTTTAAAAACACCTACTATTTAACAGGCGAAAATAATTTAAACTAATAGGGTTATGGAATTGAATGTCCGGCTGAAATACGTCCGACTTACCAATTTTTTTTACCATCAAATATGATATATTATGTATATATAGAAATACTTGCTCAAGAGATGTTCCGTGAATAAGTTACGAAATTATACATTTGGTATATTTCGATACGCCATAAATTAATTAATAATTAAATCCAAAAATTAATATTAATCTCATATAGAAATTATTAATAACTTCTTATTTTTTAGAATGTAAAGAATTTACCCGAAAATGAAAAGATTATAAAAACGAAAAGTGAATATTCCGCTTCCTACAAATACGAAGATGGCGTAGAAGTGAAAAAGGTAAGATTTTTTTTTAACTATGTTTAAATCGATACTACGATTAATGGGTCTTAATATTAAATAATAACTTTGCAGCCGTCCTAAATATACAGTGATGACCTTTTATATTATTTGAACACTACGAAGAAAGTTGAATTTTAGTGGATACTGATGTGTGCTCACTGTTGCTTTTAATGATGATACAATTTTATTATTACTTTAGTGAGTAATTTTATGTAGGAGAAGACTGTATTCGTTTTTAATGTATGGAAGTGTGATCTTATATAGGAACTAGCGATTCGCCCTCGGTTCGCTCGCCCTCGCCCCTAGGTTTAACGCGAGCGAAGCCGCGGGTTCCGCTAGTATATGTATATACAAACTTAACTTTTATACTAAAACCTTCCTGTTGAATCACTCTATCTATTAAAAAAACCACATAAAAATCCGTTGCGTAGTTTTAAAGATCTAAGCGTACATACGGACAGACAGACAGAAATTATAAACTTTATTATATACTATGTAGTGATAAAAAATTAAAAAGGATTTTAGTAATCATAAACTTATACAAAAGAAGCTTATGTGAGTAAATTGAAGCTTTTACCCCTTCCTATGACTACGTAAATTGGTACATGTATTTTTTGATCTCTTCCTTTTTGTATATATTTTTTATCTTCATTTTTATTTATAAGCAGCTTTCAAAAACTGTCTTAAACGAGATAACTAGAATCCAAGTTAATTTTTGACCACAGTATTTAAAGTACCTTATAACCTACAAAGTACTATAGATATACAATGTATTTTATTGTTTGAAGAAATTAAACTAACTGTATGGAAAATTCTAGAATAGACACAGAAAGCTCTAGTCTCTCTCCACTGATCTCCTACTCCTTAATCTAAGATTCTATATTGATAGTTCAACTTTTGAAGCTGCAAATTTATATTATATTTTTATATTTCTCCTAAATTAAAAACGGTGCTATTTGCATTTAATTGTTAAATTGTTGATTTATTAGTCTATAAGTAATTTTAGGTATCTTTTTGTCGATACGTGTGACTGTGACGTTAGTATTGATATTATATTTTTTTAAGTAACAAGATAGCAAATCTGCAATTATATTTCATAGCAAACCCGGCTCTCTTCGCTGGGCGTAAGATAAAATAATTTAAACAGTTTTTATAATTTTCTAATAAAAAAGTACTAAGTAACTCCTTATAACGTTAGCTATCTGCGAGTGAAAGTCCCGTTAAAATCGATCCAGCCGTTTCAGTCATTAGCCGGAACAAATAGGCAAAAATTTTAAAAATTGACTTTTGATGTAAGTAAAGAAAATCTGTTAATTTGAAATTAGAAACAGACACTTTAATTTTATTTATATGTAAAGATTTTATAAAATATGAAGTCACTAGAAGTATTATCTCTTCGCTATATAACACGAGACAATTCGAATTTTTTTAGGTATTTTATTTTTACTACTTTTTTTTTAATTATTTCTGTTTAAGTTTATATTAGATTTTACAATTAAAATCCTATACACTATTAGAAGTAAGGAAAGTTTTATAATCTTCGTTTAAATGATAGTATTTTTTTGATTTGGTTTTTTTAAAAATTTTAGTTTGTTATCCTAGACGTTATTAGAGATAATTGTTAAGTTCAATGTTTTTAAATAAAAATCATTTTTATTTTTATTCTTTTTCTTTTTCGCTTGCACGATTTACCATTTATCCGTATCCTATTCTTAGTTCTACTACCTCTACCTACTTAAGGTGTTGAAAGAATAAAACACAGGGGGAAAATATTATTTTGTTTTAAGAAAATGCTATAAGTACTGTACTCCAAGGAAATTATGTACTATCATACAATGGGAATTCTTTATCTCATAGAAAAACATAATAAATTATTGTACCTGTAAGTAATAATCATTATGTTATAAATAATCTTTACCTATCAAAAAAGTATTTATGGTAAGGTAACCCAGTACCTACATATTGTGTACATTGTACATACGTCATATTAGGATGTTTTTCTTAATAAATGTAAGCAAGAATATCCATACAATATTTTAGCAGTAAAAAGACGGAGTAAGTTTAATTCGTAAGTTGTTTGTTGTGAATTCGAGAAATTCTCGGTCGTATTTTCGCAAACACATTTGTATCCACTATAGTTAAATTATTCTACGTATTGTTCATATAATATAAATGGTTCGTGTATATTTGTAGCTCGTCAAAGAGTTATGCGAAATGATCAGAAACAAGTCCGGTGATAAGAAACAGCTAATCAGAAGTAAACTGGAGAGGCTATTCGATATGCGATTGAGTAATGGAGATACGTGAGTATTTTGTAGTCTAAATATTATATATAACTAACGACTCACTCTTGCTCTGCTCGGATTCGTAAAAAGATTCGTTTTATTTTTACTATTAATATAAAGTTCTTAGAGATGTGACATTTTCCAGCAGTAAAAAGTATTCTTAAGTTGACACGTACTCGTATAACGAGTTATCACTATACCAAATTTCATTGAAATCTGTCCAATGGTTTCATTATAATGCCGTAACGGACAGACCGACAAACAAAAATTATAAACGTTTAGACTTGTACTTGTTTAAAGTAAACGTGGGCGTTTTATTTTCTTAACATCAGAGGCTTTGTGAAATTATACAATTTACTTAACATTTTATCATGTTTTGATGTCCAAGATACGTATTGAAAATGTACTTAATCGTTTTTCTACCATTTTTATGTTTTTTACAGGTTTTTACATATGACTTTGGCCAGCAACCAACCCAGTCTAGAATATATAGTAAAACTAATACATAACATGAAAATGATAAAACTTTTGAATTTGAAAAATGATGAGATGCAAACTATTCTCCACCTCGCTATCGTCAACGATCTACCAAAACTGGTGACTTTCCTTGTGTCGAAAGGTAATTACTAAAAAACTTAAAAATGCTTATTTTTGCATGTCACGCAGCTCCGCACGCGTTCTGAAAACCGGATCTTCTTAGATTTTACTTAATACTAGGTTTAGCGTCAACGAAGCCACGAGTTCCGCTAGTTAAAATAGATAAAATTTCTATCTCCTTCTTTTTTGAAGTCGGTTAAAAGTAGCCAAGTTTCGCCTTATAACATTAGCTATCTGCGAGTGAACGTCCCGTCAAAATCGGTCCAGTCGTTTCAGAGATTAGCCAGAACAAACAGACAGACCAACAAAAAAATTAAATAATTTTTTTGTTGCTAGAATCGTACTACTACTTACTAATACTTTCGTATTTAAAGAAAGGCTGTTAATTTGAAATTAAAAACAGACACTCCAATTTTATTTATATGTATATGTAGTGTCCTCGTCATTGGTATAGTTTACGGCTCAGCAACACCTCAACACGCACACAACGACCGTCTCGGACGACCGCTAGATTGTGACTGACAGTTGACACTGACGTGTCGTAGGCGCATGAGACAACCAATACATTACATCCCTTATTTGTTTTAATATTTTTTTTAATTATATCCATTCATACAGTTTTAATGGTTTCATAGCGTTTCAATAAATTATACTCTCCTTTCGTTACTTAATTAATTTATTGAGTTTGACCATTATAGTTTATTATTTTACTTATCAAACTTTTATGTATAGTCTATTTTTTCTTACTTGTCCTAAATGGTAAACAAACACTGCCTTGAACGAAAATCACTTATTTTCGGAAAATCCCGCATTTTAGACTTGGTTTCATCGTTTATAACTATTTTAGAAACACACACACTATGAATTACACTTATACAAGCTGTTTATTTATGATTTGAACACATTATTTTTGCTAAAATTGAAATTTTAACAGAACTAAATTCTATAGATAAAATATGAACAAAACATTTTGACGTTTCGATACGCTACTTTGTCTTTGAATCATAGAGATGTAACATGTAAAATTATTTGGCGAGAATGGAAACTGAACTTTTAAAAAAATAACAATATTTGTAAATTACAAAGTACGACATTTTTCTTCAAATTTTATTAGGTTTTAGATTTAGGTGTCATCTGTAGAATATAGAAGATTTTTTATTGCTTTTAACCAACTTGTACTGATTATTTATTTGGTTATTGTAATTATTATTATTTCTTATCTTATTGCACTGTGTAATAAAATGGAGTGAGAGACTTCGCTCTCGGAGATCTTTCAATCGCTTATTTGCTTTTTTAGTTTAAAGTTTTAAAAATGACTTTATATTAAGACAAAAAGGAAAATAAAATAAAATTATTATTAGTAAGGAGGTCATATCCGAGTAATAAAATTATCAAATTAACTTGTCGTATTATTTCTACCCAATACTTTACGTTCACTGCATAAAAACCATTAAGTTCAGTCGTTGTCATTCATTCGTCATTGCAATCTCTATGAAATTATCTCTGGTTACCTGTCCGCCATATTTGTTTACTATTTAAGACAAGTAAGAAAAAATAGACTATATCAAATTCCTTTCATTTATGTTAGATTCATTTAAATCTTAATTATCGCATACTTTGCATTATCCTTGAATTATTTTTAAATGAACGATATGCTTTTTACGGATTTGAACACTTTCATTCTTTTGAACTGTGATATCTCCACTAATTCTATTTTACACTGTGTGTGTAACTGGGTCATAATCCAAATTCAATATATTTTAATACTTTATCTCCATGTCTCTAGATCACACTTGTCCATTTCCTGTATCTCTTTTTCCTTTCCTTTTTCTTTCCTTTCTTGATCTCTATCTCTAACATCTGTATCATTTGGTATTAATTTAATTACATCAGTAATTAAAGTTTGATTTATTTGTATTTCAACTCTACTACCATTACTAAAGATGTAATCTTACGCCAAATATTATTTTTTTATAGCTGCTATAATAATTAATAACTTATAATAAGTAATCCCAATAAATATCAATCTTCTGCAAAATCAATCCTCTTCATTGGATTTGGTGAATATTATCGCAGAGAGAAGGGTGCATCCTTCAAAAGTTTTTCTAAATTCTAGGTGTCTTAATTAAATTTAAGCCACCAAACTTTTATGCTAAGTTTTGCCCTTGTCAACATAATACTCGTATGGGCTTTATTGGCGACATCCACCTGCTGACGTGTTTTATAAGTTCTAGATATCATTCTAACTCTCCAATAGTCTAAAACTCTGTATGGCTTAACACTTTTTGTTACGTTGTTCATCCAAAGCAAACACTTGTCTTCCCTTATTACTTCATAATTTTCTTTTAAAACAGACTATACCTTCTGTAATCGTGCGTCATGTTCTTCAAGATCTTTACCAAAAACGAGAGCTTTACCAAGAAACAATACGCGTTCTAATGTTTTTGAAAGATTTCTTGGGCACACGATAAGCCAAACATCAGCTCCTTTATCAAAACTTTGCAAGTGATGTGCCTAATTTAAGGCAACATTGTCCATTGTCCGTGGTGGGTGGTTTACAAATATAATTGCTTCATTGCTTTTTGCATGTCAATACAAAAACGCACTCCTCCATTATCGTTCAACACCGGAACTACAGGAACACCAATTTTCAATAACCCACAACAGGATTTATTATGTCTCTTTGCTTAAGCTATTTGATTTTCTTTTTATTAGCTTGAGATTCTAAAGGTATGGAAATCCTCCAGTAAGGTTGTAATTATCCATAAGTAAACTTATCAAGGTTCCTTTGAATATAGGAAACATCCTAATCCCAATTTTATTAAAGCCATTCCAAAGTTTCACCTAAAAGGTTCATCGTGCCATCAAATAATCCTTTTATTTTAATAAGGGTTCGGATGTTTATATAATTACTGAAGCTTATTCATTTTCAAAAAATCACAAGTGGTTTCTGTGATTATGATTTTCAATGTGAAAGACGTACTGGATTTCTTTACTATTTCATATCTTATTACTTACTTGATTAACTTCTTCATCTGATTTTATGCAGCTTATCTTTCTCCTTTGATTATTTCCTCATTCTAAATTCTAATTCTCTTATAAACTTGTCAGCGAAATTGTCTTTCGCAGAACATTTAACATCATGAAGTACGTTTACCATATTCTGTAAATAACAATGTTCTCTGATCGATTTCGGTCCTGGCAGCCTATCTCATTGAGACTGGCCAATTGCGCAGGCGCTGTTATAGAGCACAATATTGCTCTCTTCATTGCTATCACTCTTATACTTCGGTGAGATGACTACTCGACAAGGCCAGTGAGAATTAAGACCAACCGAAGGAGGACCAACGGCTTTACGTGCTCTTCGGGGCACGGGGGTGACACACCGCAACTTCCCAGCTTCGGGCTTTTACTGAGGCTTACCAAACCGAAAGGCTCAATAACTAAACTAGGCCCAACCCGGGACCCGAACACAAGACCTCTCGATGTGTGGCTCTTGTGTACCCTGATTGATTAGCCTTATACTTATAAAATATATTTTATTGTATTATTATTTTACAACTTTCTATCATTCTTCTTTTCCATTTGATTTTGTGTTGTTTCTTAATTTCTCTAGATGTTTATTAAAGGCTTCTAACGAATTCACTTCCATAATTTCTCCGTCTACTGTTATTTAATCTCCAAGGTATAAGATTCTTTTGCTCACTAATTCCGCCAGGTAACATGTTTATGTTACCTGATCGATAATATTTTTGTCCCGATCTGTAAATTGCCATTTACCGGTTTGTGGCATTAATCTTATTATGAACTCATTCACAAACTCTTCATCGGGTTCTTCTCGGCTCGGCTTAACTCTATCTTGGTGACTTAGTATATGTATCAAGCTTAGACATAGCGTAGACATATATCTTGGAATACATCTTGGAGCACATCTACTTCATCGCAAGGGTTGATTTTAGGTCCAGGTATATCTATATATGTGATACGAGTTCAAGTCCGGGTCCCCACCTCCCATATTTTCATGTTCGAATCATATCTACCAGTAATACCAGTTTTCTTACGATGAATTAAAACATGGTGTGACAAACCCGCAAGTCTGAGAGAACCCAGCAAGATTTCGAAAGGTATGTTAAGTCCGTCAACCCACACTCGGCCAACGCGGCAGACCATGGCCTGTTCCTTCTCGCATTGAAAGGAAGTCCGTGTCCAGCAGTAGGACGTTAAATACATATTGCAGAAAACTTCCTGCATATCTAAGCCGTCTAAATAAAGAAGGCTATGTCTTTTTTTTTTCTTTTACATTATTGTCAATATTGGATGTTTCTAATAATATTAGGAATGCCTTTTTTTTCCAGCGCTTCCATTGTGAACCTGGCATAATGAGGCTATCTGGAATGATCAATTGAATGTGTCAGATATTTTTATCTGCTACTTAATATTGCCATCCAATTATAATGGTCACGTGTCAATTTAATGACCGGATATTTCCTATTTCCGTCAACTTTTGTCTCATCATGAATGTACCTATATAATATAATATATTATATACATTCTCTAGTATCAATTTAATAATCAGACATAATCTGCTCATGTTGTTACAAAATTAATAATATTTCATTTTTTATTTCAATTTAATGATCAGGTAAACAATTTTATCTGCTTGAATTATTAATAAAATACAGCTATGTCAATTTAATGACCGGATATTTCCGAAAAGTTTTGGTTCCAAATAAATATGTATATATATACCTGTATAATATATTACATACATTACCTATTATCAATTTAATGATCAGACATAATCTGCTTATATGTTGTTATAAAATAAATCATATACAACAATTAATTTCTTATTTCAATTTAATGATCAGATAAATAATTTTATCTGCTTGAATTATTAATAAAATACAGCTATGTCAATTTAATGACCGGACATTTTCGCTAAGTTTTGTTTCCAACTAAATATGTATATATTACATATACTCGTACAATACATTACATGCATTCTCCATTATCAATTTAATGATCAGACACAATCTGCTTATGTTGTTATAAAATAAATCTTAAACAACAATTCATATATTATTTCAATCTAATGATCAGATAAATAATTTTATCTGCTTGAATTATTGATAAAATGTCAATGCTATGTCAATTTAATGACCGGATATTTCCGCTAGATTTTGTTCCGATTAAACCCAAATCTATGTACTATATTACGTACATACTCACTAATATCAATTTAATGATCAGACTTTTAATCTGCTTATGTGCTTAATATTGTAGTAGTACGAACTAAATACTTAGTATTGTTCAATATCAACCTTTTGTATACAACAATTCATTCCTTGTGCCAATTGAATGATCAGATATTATAAAATACACCTTGTATCCTATATATCATAATAATTAATAATACATTTTACACGCAAAGTTCAGTATCAATTTAATGATCAGACTTTTAATCTGCTTAATATGTTCTTATATACTTGTATAAACTAAATAGTATTCATCAATACCAATTTTTCGTTACAACAATTTCATTCATTTATTTTTCAAGTTATTGATCGAATAAATAATTTTGTCTGCTTGAATAACTTATAAAATATGGTTTGTATGCTTCATAATATTATAATTATACATATTATAAACATAGTACAGTATCAATCTAATGATCAGATTTTTTATCTGCTTAGGTACGTTCTTATATAGTTGTACAACTGAATAGAATTAATTTTAAGCTTTCATATATAAAAATTCATTTATTTTTTTAAATGATCAGATAATAATTTAATCTGCTTAAATTACTTATAAAGTACTGATTGTATTTTATTTCACTTAGATCATTGATTATATTTTGACCACAATTAAGAATACCAGCGTAATTCCTTACAAAATAAACACACGCTCATATTTTCATAAAAGATGCATATTTAGTCATACCGATTGTTAGTGCGGCAGATATCAATAGCTAGGTACATAAATTCTTTTAAATGTATAGTGCTTACGCACCGATAGTATCACTAGCATCTATCGGTAGGCACTTCCAAATTGCCTACATAGTTTAATAATATTGATTATTCTACTAAATAATTATTTTTTATATTTCATAATTATTTTTTCTTAAAAACAATTTCAATATCACTATTATATTATTATAATGTTTAGTTACAATTAAATACACTAAATCCAAAGGCAGCTTTTTACTAATATAGAATTCTTTATGCTCCGTAGTAGTGTAACGTAATTCGTGTTATGCAGCTTAGCATCATAAGCGGCAGCGTCGATCATGCTGCGCGTAGGCATAGGCTTTTAAATGCAAAATTTAAATATTCATAATGAAAAGATGTTATAACTGCCTTCTGAATCTCTAATTTAGAAGTTTCATAACATCTTAATTCCACTTTTATTTCGAAACAAATCATTTGTAAATTGGAACTTTATAATGCGCAAAATAAAGCACAAAATCTGAAAGTTGTAGTGTATTTACAATATTATCACATCTTTGGTTCATTCAAATATAGATCATATTATACAATATTCAATTTGCATTTTACAAATTAGAGCATATCAAATGTTTATATATTTTTATTTAATCACAAATAAATACATTTTAACAAGTTAAAACTGTTTTAAGGACTTCAAAAGGTGAACAAAGAAGTAAGTAATTTTATGCAACTACCTTCCCTTCTTTTTCATTTTTTTAGACTGTTATACTACTTTAATAAGATTTTTCTATTATGTTCTATAACTATAATTGTGAATACTCACATGTTTTGTCCTCGTCGCCATTTGTAGTGTCCTCGTCATTGGTATAGTTTACGGCTCAGCAACACCTCAACACGCACACAACGACCGTCTCGGACGACCGCTAGATTGTGACTGACAGTTGACACTGACGTGTCGTAGGCGCACGAGACAACCAATACATTACAGTATAGATTATTATAATATAAATATATTATAGACGGACAGATAATACTAACAGAGCCACGCCGGTACAATCCGCTAGTGAATATTGTTGAACCTACTTAATATTTCTATGCGAATGCAATTTTTTATATATTTTTTCTATTTTTTTAGGTTGTAACCCAATGGAAGAAGATATTAAAGGAAACAACGCAGTCCATTACGCTGTCATTCACCAATCGTGCCTAGAGCCGTTGCTGTTAGCTATAGACAAATACGGGGTCTCTTATGATATCAACGCCTATAATAATGGTACCCGTTTTATATACCTATTTTAAATTTTCATAGTAAAGTGATAATAATTTTATTCGTTTCATTATATAATGTTAAATGTTAATCTATATTGTAATTATTACTTTTTTATTAATATTTTCCTTATATGCTCATTTAATTTAAGTACACAACATGAGCAAGTGAAAGGTCGCTACAAACATTGCCTTAAGCCTTTCCACATGATACAATTTGATTGCCAATCATGGCCAAACTGATTGGCCATTGAAAATCGCCAATTTTAGTTTTTTTTTATTGCACATCAAACTTTTTAGTTGGTTGTCCCAAATCGGTCAAATGTGCCCACTTCTATTCTGATTAAGCAACCAACCAAACTATCGGCCGATCGAAAGTTCAATGTTCGCGGGGGCTCTTGGTATACTCATTTATAATATTAGTTCGATTTTCAAATCAATTGCAAATAAATAAAAATAATAATGAATACAGATAAGCAAACAGCGTTACATCTTAGCGCTGTGTTCGATAGCGCGGAGAGCGCACAATCGTTGCTACAGAGCGGCGCGCGGCGCGACGTGCGCGACGCGGCGGCGCGCACGCCCATACACCTCGCGGCGTACGACGACTGCAGCGATGTACTGCGAGTACTGTTGCAAAACGCTACTCCGGTAAGGACTTTGTTCTAAATCAAAAGTACAGTTCGCGTCACGTAAAAAGAACGCTGGAAGAAAGTGGTCGGGGGTGTGTTTGCGCATGGGTACATTCGTATACGAAATTCCTAAGCCTATTCTTTTATTTTTGAACTAGCCTTTTGCTCACGATCTATATTGAGTATTGGTAGGTACATTGAAAAATATATTAGATAGAATGTCATTAAATAGAATTCTATTAATTTATAAAATATGTTTGATTCATCGTAGAATATTTAATCTACTTACAAAAAATAAAATTAATTCGTTTCATATATTTTTTTAAATTATTAACAGCATTATTATTAGTCTCTCTTTTTATAAAACAATATACGTCAAAAATATTTTTTCACTATTTTTTTAAATAAAATCATTTCGTAATTAATAGCTTTTGTGTGCGCGATGGTATTTTAAACTGACAAACCAATAGCGAGCCGAAAAGCATGTGACGCGTGCCTCGCCGCCTCGCGCCCCGCGTCTTACCACCAAATTGGTCGATAAATCGCCTCTGCGCAATTTGACAGCCAGCGTTCTTTTTACATGACGCGAATTATAGTTTTAATATGTTTGTATATTTACAATTTAAATTAAGAATTTCTTTAAAAAAAATAATGAAATAATATAGAATATGGTTTCATGTCAATAATATGAAAAAGATGTATGAGTAATAAGGTATGTTAAGAAAGAAAATATAATATGTGAAAAGTATATTACGATATTGTGGTTATTAGGTATTATTTTCCCATTTCGGAACAGACTTACTATACAATACCGCCATTTCCCGCTGCTCCACACCCTTTCTAAAGACTGAAAACGAAATTCTTAGATTTCACATATTATTGTAGCGTGTGATGCTTTATAGCCGGTTTGTTACGATTAGTTGAGATTTCTCAGAAATGAGATATTTTCCATCTATCATCATATCAAATTTTATCAAAATCTGTCGAACGATTGAAAACCTAAACACTATTATACTCATAATATTTAAACTGAAGAATTTAATATTAAAGTAATTGTCCTTTGGACAGAGTAATTGGTTTTAATAGAACTACCCGTCCTGACATAACTCATGTATTGTTTTTTAGGATGAAATCGATGCAGTGGATGGAAAAGGTTACACGGCTCTTCAAATAGCCTGCGATTCTAAACTACGAAATAACACACTGGATATTGTTCAACTTCTTCTGGAACATAAAGTAATTATAAAAAATTAAAATATTTTGTTTCAAACAAAACAAATTTGTAATTAAAGAAACATATTAAACATATTTTAAATCTTAAAACCGTCATATTTATGACTATTGTCGCTATACGCAAACTTTGTTCTCAGTTTTTCTCGAAATTCACTCCACATATATATTTTCAATGATATCGAAGCATCATTGTTCTTTTAAATAATATTTTAATATTATAATATGTTGACATAATATTCTTTATACCAGGCTGATCCAAAGAAACATGAGGAGAATAATAAACCAGCTTGGATGTTAGCCCACCAATCACCCAAAGTATTGCAGTTGTTACAACCATATATAGACTCTGAGATGATCTCCGAGGATGATATTAAATCAGAACCCGAAGATGAATATGAATCCGCCGAAGATGACGTGAGTTTTGAGTTCATTTAATACCTCCTTTATAAATTACTTCATCTGTATAGTTTAAATATTATGTATAATTGCTATGATCTTACTAGACGAATAATCTATATTGTTCTAGAACAAGCTCTTCATTCAGTAAGAAAATATGATTTTTAATTAGGTATTTAGAATTTAAAATAAATATATTATGTATTTTATGGGTTAATAAAATACCGTACCTTATGATTGTTATTGTTCATTACAGGTCTGATGGAATAATAAAGAATTCAAATGAAATTTGGTTAAAGAACATTATTTTCTTGCAAATGACCTTTTTTAGGTATAATTTAAAAATAATTTCTCTCTCAGTATTGAGGCTAATTTGTTGATGTTCTTGAATCGGTCATGTCAGTTTAATATCGTAATTTAGTGTATTTTTTTACTGCTTCATACTAAAAAAGGCTGGACGTATTTGAGAAAAATTTAGTACACAGGCTATAGACTAATGTTGGTCAGCAAATGACCAGACTGAAGCATATGTCGCTAGCTTAAATCAGTCCCCATAATAATATTATAAACAAGCGACACGCCCTCAGTCGCAACTGGTACGTTTTAATAGTAATGATGGATAATATCCCACATGAACCATCTTTTTTTATAAAAAGAACCTATTTGTTATTCCAGACATTATATAACCTATTGCTGTGCCAAATTTCATCCAGATCCGATTCTGCTAATCAGTGGCGATGTAGATGACGAGTACCAAATATCCATCCATATATCCAAATTATGTAAACCCATGCTAACTATTAATCCCTTTTTTAGAGTTCCGTACCCAAAGGGTAATACGGGACCCTATTACTTTCTAAGATTATGTATTTCTGTTGCCCTATAACAACAAATACTAAAAAACAAAATAAAACAAATATTTAAGGCTCCATACAACAAACGTGATTTTTTGCCTTTCTTATAGATAATTGTACGGAACCCTTCATGCGTGAATCCACTCGCACTTGGCTGATTTTTTAATATATTTAAATGAACTCTGTCTCAAGGAGGAAGAGCCATCAGGGCTAGTAGAGCTGCCGCTGTACGTGAACGAGGTGAGCGCGGCGCTGGAGCGGTCGGGCGCGTGGCGCGAGCTGGCGCGCCGCCTACGCTGCGACGCGCTGCTCTCCTGGTACGCGGCCACCGCGCACCCCGCGCGTACTCTGCTCAATCATGTCAAGGTGATTTTTATTTTTTACTAGCAAATCCGGCCCGCTTCGTTGGGCGTAAGTTAAAATAAATTAAACTGGTTTTATATATATTTTAATAAAATAAAAATACTACTCCATACTACATTTTGGCCACGCGCCATCTATAATCTAGAAATAGGAATACGGCGCTATCTACTGAATATCTGTGCAACTATATAACCAAACCGCCATCTATTAAGATTTTATAGAACTAACCGATAAATACTCACTAAAGTCGTTTAATTTGAAATAAAATAACATTACGTCTATAATTTAAGATGTAAGCTATCCTATCTTTCAAGTTGGATCAAACTGCACACGGTGAGCAAATTTTATTAAAATCGGTTAAGTAGTTTATGAGTCCATCGGGAACAAGCAACGTGACACGTGATTTATATATATTAGATTTTTATTATATTCGGGAAACATACAGTGTAGTATTACATAAAATTCGTTATAAATATTACAAAGATAATAAACCAGCAAAGTTTCCACTTATAAATGCTACATAAATTAGAGGCAAGTATGATAAAATAAATTAACAAAATGGCAAATTAATATACATAGATAATAATGATGATAATATATAGACTATTTCAACTTAGAACAATAAATACTACAGCCAACCAACTACAACAGTAAAAATAACGATACATTTTAACAAAATTAATTAATTCAATTAATATATTAATTTCATTCGATATCGATCGTGATGTTCTAGAATGTATTATTTATTTTTATTTAAGTCTTTATTGTACACCAATAATACAACACAAAGAATAGACACAAAAACACAAAAAGAAAAGATGTACAGAAGGCGGCCTTATCGCTTAAGGCGATACCTTCCAGGCAACCCTTTGAAGTAGGGTAGTAAGATTTTGTAATTAAGGTAGGTGGTGTACGCGAAGACTTCTATAGATATACAATACACATACATACAAACATACATACATACAAACATACATACATACATACATACATATATACATACATACCATACATACATACATAATATAGAAGAGCTCATTAAGAAAGTCTGATTATACAAATAAAAATAATTCAATTCATTTGAGGAAGAAAATTATATTAATCACATTAGGGATACAGTCAAGGAAAAAAGGAGATAGTTAAATGTTCTCCACTTTCTGGTGTTAGGGTATAGGGTAATGATATGTTTCAACGTTCGAGAACGTCTCTGGGAACGTTCTACTTGAACATGTTCAGGTTGTTTTAAAAGGTTCTAGAGTTTTTCGTTTTAGAGTAATGGATTATTCTAGAACTATAGAAACATTCTGTTGATTTTCTAAAAAGTTCTCTACTGTCTAGTGTTAGGGTATAGGCTAATGAAATATTTTGGAACGTCGAGAAATCTGTGAAAGCGTTCAGTTTCGTCATGTTAAGATTGTTTTAAAATGTTTTCTTTCTGATTTTAAAGTAATGGAATATTCTGAAACAATATGGTTGGTTATGTTTTTAGAATTTTCTTGAGTTTCTGATGTTAGTGTAGTAGAATATTCTGGAACTGTAGAATAATTCTGCTTTACCAGGAGATTGAAGATGATGTTCTAGAACGTGCTCGAGTTTCTAGTGTTTAAGTCATGGAATATTCTGAAATATATTTCATATTAATTATTATTTAATTTGATAACGAACTAACAAAAAACTGCGAACACACATACAAAGGGAGAGAAAGAGACACACAACTTTTGCACCTTGAATAACTCTGCATGTGTAGTCCAATTATAAAATGATTTTTTTAATTATCTTGTAGGACGATGAGGAAATTACTTCGAAGTCTTTGGAATTGTTATTGAAGTCAATGGGCGAGACGGAGGCTGCCGCGGCGATAAGAAAGTACATTTGACTCCCACAAGGACGCAAATCGCTTGTTCTTTAGCCATATTTTATATTTTAAATTATTAATTATGAATTAAATCTATGAGATAAATTGCAATGTACTCAGTAATTTCATAAAAATGATTTTTTTAATCAATGATATTATGTAATATGTATATTTTTCGCAATAAAAAATGTGCTCAAAATTTTATATCGTCTAATAAGTTTATTACAACAGAGTAATGCAAAAGTGTCATAAATAAAAATAATAATGTTCAGGGGGTTTGATACTACTTTTTAGATTTTATAGTCATATGAAATATAATTTTAGTGTTGACATCAATTGATAAAAAAATGTTTGACATTTTGTTGACTCTTATCCATGCAGTTTGATTACAAACGAGGCTTGTTTGAGAAATTTGACTGTAACCGTTCACACCAATTAGTGTCTTATTAGCGTGTATCATTTAGATAATATGCTAATATCTACAGTATAAATTGCAGCTGTGATCTCAGCATTTGTTGTTTTTACTAAATATATAGAATGAATACCTCGTATGTCAAAAATACATAATTTTTTTGTAAAAATCGTTTTTTTTTCGTTTTACGAGGTTTTCTTTCTACAGCGACGATATATAGTTTGTTGCTACTATGTCGTACATAGTACAGAAAATAGTGTTTTTTACATTTAAAATGTATTATGACAATGTAATATTTTTAATAAATATTAATATGTTTATTAATATTTTTTATTATTTTATAAACCAGCACAAATTTCCTAAATGTTTGATATTAAAGACATGACACAAAAATATTTGTAGTTAATTCATTATTATATTAACGATATGCAGATATTATAAGGGTGAAAGAAAAAGAAGTGGAAACCAAGAATAAATATTATGATTAATACTCATTTGAGTGAGTATGTAACGCAGTATAAATGCGCCCTTAAAACGATTTTTTTCCTATAAATGATTTCCCATATAAACTTTTATCCCCCTATTTACCCCCTAAAGAGATGTATCCGGGATAAAAATAATTATATATAGTATTGCCATCAATCTATTTTTATGCGAAATTTAAAGGTATCCGTCGAAGCACGCAGGGGACGCAGGTTCTCTTCTTCCCGTACGTAACAGCCGGGTAGGTAGTAGGTACAGTTCTCGAGACTTAAGCTCAGCTTTGCATTTGTGTGCGTGCAGTGTTCGGATGGGTACGGCTGATGGCGTAGCGCGTTGTGAGTGGTTTAAACTCGTTTTAACTGGTTTTTGATGCGCGGCTATTGGCTTTTAGCTATCACTCACACAAATGCAAAGCTGAGTTTAAATCTCGAGAACTGTAGGTAATAGGTATCATGCATGTTATGTTGGTAAAGTGAAGCGACATCATAATAAATAGCCGTATTTTACTTATTTTACTTTATTAACATATTTAAAACAATAATTGAATAATAAGAGATAATAAAGTATAGTAAGTATTTAATTATTATTATTGTCAACTAGAATGTGCCTACGCGAGCTCTAGTGAGACAAAAAGTTAGGCGAGAAGTAGTACTATACATAATTATCATACTCATAACAAAAAAATTAAGGTATAATTGAGTGTAATAATTAAAAATAAGTAAGAAATTCGCAAATTTTTTGAAATAAACTTTGCCGACATCAGTTTAATGATTTTTTCGTTCTAGTAGGAACTAGGAAGAGGAGACAAAAATTCTGAAACCTACAGATTTGGCCTCACTCTATATAACATAGTATATTCTATTAGAAATAATGATTTCATATTTTATTTAAAGAGTTATGAAACTCTGAATTTCTTAGTAAATACCTACACCAGCGTTACTAGACTTTTAAGCTATGCAAGGCGAGGAACTTATAAAACTGTTTAAAGTAAAGGAATCAATTTAAATAAAATGTTATATTTAACTAAGTAAATGTAACTTTAACGCTTGTAACGTAAAAGTTAGTGAAAAATTTACATATCGATTACAAAGTTCATAGCGTAGTAACTACGCAAGTCGTGCACTGTTGTCTTTGTGTTATCATAAACGTTATTTTATGTGTAAATAATATATAATGTAGTCGAAGTAGCAGAATGATGGTTTAACCTATCTTCATACGTACTTACGACTTACGGCCAGTTTCTCTAACCTATCTACCGATAGACCGGTAGTTACTTTCATACTATTTTGACACATTAAAAGTTACAACCTGTCAAAATCGTATGAAAGTATCTACCGGTCTATCGAGTATCGGTAGATAGGTTATAGAAACTGACAGTTACCCTTCTAAGTCGTAACCCGTGTAGGTATATTTGAATATTCTGTGGCTTACGAGTTAGAAAATACACATCACTCTTAACAGTGGCATTTTAAATTTTACCGAAAACATACCTAAAACATAGCATATGTCTATGTATGTACCTACACCGTCCTACATAGTTAATAAAACAGATAAGGTACCTACTCAAAAACATTGGAGTAACGATTCGGCTTCTAAAAACCTATTCTGCTATAAAATCGGTATATAAAACATACTTGAAATTCTTTGTACACATTTTTACGAATACATTCTTATTTTTAATGTGCATAATTGCGAATAAAAAATTATTAGGTTATAAAAAATATTTTAAATTTTGCTAGAGCGGCTTTCCATGGTCCACCCACCTTATACAATACAGGTTAAATTGTGCCTTTATTGGTTTATTGTTAACCCCTACAACTTCCCGATGGGAGTCCCGTCACCGCTAATTCCATTAAGCTATTACGTATTTCATTTCAATGATTGCAGTAAACAATTATTTAATCGGCATTAATTTCCTTAATGTGTCCTATGAGGTTGCAAATTCTAAAAGAGTCTGGAATGTAAGTCCCTGAAATTCTAATGGTTGTTTAGACTAGGAGAAAAAGTTTAAAAAGTCATATAATTAAATGTACCTAAACAATATATTTTTATTTTTTACTACTCTTAAAACTAAAATGTTGAGCTTTCATATTGATCACCAATATGTGTGTATTATTTTATTTTTAACCGACTTCAAAAAAGGAGGAGGTTATATGTTCCGTTGTATGTATTTTTTTTTATGTATGTTCACCGATTTCTCCGCCGTCTGTGGGCCGATTTCAAAAATTTTTCTTTTGATTGGTAGGGTATAGTTCCGAGGTGGTCCCATTGTCACCAAGTCAGGATCTGATGATGGGATCCCAGGGAAATCGAAGGCAACTCTCAAAATTTACAGGCACCTATTATGTTTTTGATATATTTTCTAAACCCGATAAAGCTTTTACGTATGAAAATCATCATCTCATGTGGATGAGCTGATGATGGAAGGTAAAATTCCTCAACAGTTGTTTTTTATGTGTTTTCACCGATTTCTCCGTGAATTGTGGGCCGATTTTAAAAATTTCTTTTTGTTCGGTAGGGTATACATTCAAGATGTTCTCATTGTCACCAAGTCAGCATCTGATTTTTATTAATTTACATTTTTTATAAGTGGTGAACTGATTACGATAAAACAAAAACCTTAATGTTACTTCAATTTACGCACATATTGTTGTGTATAAAAGTTACGTGAAGTTGTGAGACCAAATGCACATAACCCTAATTTTACTTCTGGAATTTCTCTACTTCTTCACTTTAAACTCAAATATCTTTTGATAGACTGAACCGATTGCAATGAAACAAAAACTAAATGTTACTTCAAGTTACGTTCAATCGTTGTGTATAAAAGTTATCTACATTGCTTTCGTACATTTTACGTGATGCCCGGATAAATAAACAGACAAAAATTCTAAAAATGCTGGAAATGGGTTCTATTGGTTATCCTTTAACACCCTGGCTATTTTTTTTGTAATTTTTTCGGATGTTCAAAAACGACTTTTCTACAGTTTTATTATATGTATAGATAATATCTAATTTCCACAAAAAAATTAAAAATAAATTATTTTTTAACAAAAATGAAAACCGACTTCAAAACCTTACAAATTGAAACTAAAAAGAAAAAAAAATAATTTTAATTACTTAGTTATAAAGTCTTAAATTATTATTGCTTCGCTCGGGTCGTAGACGTGATAAGATTCAGAGGTATACGTATTCCCTTCGAAACCTTTCTTTTAAAATAACACTTTATTATTTCTTCAATTTTTTTTACATCACCTTTCACACACATACAGACTTTCGCACAATAATAAATGTGATCTGAACATTTGAAATCTTTCATATTAAAGTACTCAGTCTCGTCAGAATTCACATTTTGTAAATGAAAATAGAGAAATGGAAGAGAATTCCCAATTCAATTAACGGTTCAAAGGACTTTTAACTTTTCTAATGGTCTAAGAGCCGGTGGAAGATCGACCTTCACCGACCTGATAACCAGATGAGACATATTTTTTATTAAATATAATTTATAAACAAATATGCCTATAATTACTTGCCTATCTGAAAGTGCTCATGGCTATTTTTAATTAAATTAACTTTAATCGATTTTTTTTTCATCACTTTCATTCTTTTGATAACCAAATGAATTTTATTTCACTGTTAGTTTTTAACACACAGAATATGCCTCAGTAGGCTTGCCTACTCATTTTTGTGTATAGCTACCAAAGCCGATGTAAACAGGTCAATATAGGTGACTCCATCGTTCTGCTAACTTATCGAAAGTTATATCAAATTTTAGATTATTTTATTACAAAATCAGTCATATAGACTTGCCTGCAAAAAATCATACTTAAAGCACTGTTGCCCAGCAAAAAATAGCCATGAGCACTTTCAGATAGGCAAGTAATTATAGGCATATTTGTTTATAAATTATATTCGATAAAAATATGTCTCATCTGGTTATCAGATCGGTGAAGGTCGATCTTCCACGGTCTCCTCTACTATAAAGCGTTGCAGACACATTGATTTAATTAAGCCGCGTTAACAATTTTCAGATCTCTACGAGCTACAAATGATTCATACAAATGTTCTGTAAAAGGATAATATTTATTTATTTATATGTTATATTTATTATTACCCTAATTTTTCTTAAGTGTGGGGTAGATATATTATAATATATTCTGTGGTGTGGGTGTGAATTATAGGTTGTAGCTAATACTATTTCGATACCTTTTAAATTTTTTTTCTTTGTCTTTGTTACGTCGTTTCGTGTTAATTTTGTTCGTTGTTACATCTTATTTTCAAGTTTTGCTACTGAATGTTAAAACTGTCTAAAGATTCGACATTATAAATAAAGCTATCTTTTTAGATTTTCCGAGTTTCCCCATGACTAAAAATAAAAATAAATCCGCGAAAATATCCGATAAGAAATACATATTTGTAATCAGTAGGTAGGTATTTTGTAGGACATTGCTGCGCTCTTTTAATGAGCCGAAACACAATTTCTCTGCACTATTTTAGTATCATGTTAAGCATCTCGTTGATTGCCTATGGAAGTAAAAAAATACTTTTAAGTTTTAACTTTTGATGATACTGTCTGATAGCATAGTAGCAACTAAAGGGATTCCTTTGAAGAACACTTCAATCAAGTAATTACAAGAAAACAAACTAAATTAAAATTGATTCATCCGTCTGGGCGCTACTAAGCCACAAATAGACATACAAATAAATTGATAGACATTGCACACGTTCAACTTATAGCAACCCTTTTCTTCGCGTCGGGAATAAAAACGTACATTATTAGATTCTTTACTAAAAATAGAAATAGTATTTACGTACTTACATAATATGCCCGCCTTCGTGCCTCTACAAGCGAAGACTACCTATAAGTACTCAGTTATGTTAAAATCCAAAATTTTATATACACTCGCAAATATAGACTCTTATAAAGTTACTGAATGAAGGAAACATTATTAAAATAAAATAAAAGTATTATTTTAATATATGCGAGCGATGCCAGAGTAAGTCGCTAGTAAACAATAAAGCTTCTAATCACCCTTATCCTGTTCAGGGCTATACAAATAATAATAAATGATGAGATTCCTCAAACGTAGTAAATACTTAGAATTTATTATTTGCAACTCATCAGAACCAATTATAATTAACTAGCTACTCTCCTTCGCTCGGGTTCGTCCCTAGTAAAATACAAAATTATATGTAGCTCACGGCAAACTTCATCATCATCATGAGCCCTTTTTAACGTCCCACTGCTGGGCACGGGCCTCCCTCAGTACGAGGGGGATCAGGCCATAGTCCACCGCGCTGGCCTAGTGTGTGTTGGCGGACTTCACATGTCTTTCGAAAACTTGCTAGGTTTTCTCAGTAATGCAGGTTTCCTCACGATGTTTTCCTTCACCGTAAGAAACGTGGTAATCATGATAGAAATGATTCGTACATGAAAATATCAGAGGGAGACCCAGATTTGAACCCGCATCACTCAGTTATCCAAGCGAACGCGTTACCGCTGCGGGAAGCGTATAGCCTTGGAAATATTTTTCCGGGATATAAACACGTTACATAGTTGACGTTTCATTAAGAAAGCTACCGTAAAAGTTTATTTGCAGGGTTCATTTATAAACAGTCAGCCGTCTAAAGTAACTTTTAACTAAGTTACTTTTCTTTGATGAATTCCATTTATAACAGAATTTCAATTTCAGTATTTAGGTACACTATGTGTTATAAACTAAACTAGTAGATATTAATTTGATTATTAAATTAGTTTTCTATCTTATACTCGTTAATGAAATTAAACTTCAAAAAATGATACGAAATAACATATTGTTTTTTAGTACAAATATTAAATCTAACCCTTTTTTAATCAATAAGGTATTGTACAATTATGGACTCTAGCTGTTGTAGCTCGTCACTGTCGACGCGCAATTTCCTCTTTCAGAACATCTTTTGAGCGAAAAGCCTTTTACTATTATGAAATAGTCATTTTTCAATAATTAGAACAGTCTAAGCCATTTACAATGGAAAGAAATGATAGTATTAGTAGTAGTAGTATTCTATAATGTATAGCCTACAAGCTTATCAATTGTTGTTTTATTCAAGATAATAAACTGTAATGCCACAAAATATATTTTACACTGGAAAGTGGTTTCATAAAACTTGACCGCAAAACGTTTCTTTATTGGAAATTCCTGAAAAAGCAGTCGTTGCCCGTTCGCAGCTTTTTGCGTGCACCATGTGAAGTGTTAACGTTACGTAAAAACATCTATGACCTAATAGGCACACAAAAAATTTTATAAACCAAAACAAAGATTTTTTTAAATGCAATCAATCATGCTATATAGTAGCCATAAAAAGTTTTACTGACAATAGGTAGTACAGTGTATAATCTATGGGTAGTACCTAGTACCTAGTCAAAATAACAGTAAAATAGTCAAAACTAACGAACATTTTGATTATTCATCACATTACAACATTTTGAATTAAAAATATTGCAACAGACACATGTCCAGTAGTGAGACGTTAAGAACGGCTAAGTTTTATAATAAGTACCTATAATATAAGTATCCGAAAAGATAGTTTCATTTATAATGTCAAGTATTCGCGTAAACCTAAGAAAGTATCATATACTTATTTTAAATAATTAAAGTCCACTAGACTTTAACAATTATAAACAATTTATTGTTCTTTATTTTAGTACTGACAACTTTGAATGAACACTTGTATTTTTTGACACATGATAAAAGTTATCTTTAACCAGCGCCAATGCGCTAACAGCTCCAAAAGTTTTATAGCAACAAAGTAACTTATTCGTTTGAATAAGTTACTTTATTGCTATAAAACTTTGAGATAGCGATGTAATTTTTGATATTTAATGTATAATTCATAAAAATTTAATCGTCAATTCAACTTGATTAAACGTAGCATACACATTATAGAAACATCACAAATTCGTACATATAGCAATGAATATTTTTCAACTTTAATGGGACTATTATGAAATGACTCCTTTTATTCTCGAAAAAATGGTTCCCTAAAATACAAAATCCACATAAAATGTTATTTTTATTTTACTAAAAATATAACCATAATTACATATCATAAATACAAATATGAGGATAATAGGAAAGTATCTACATAATGTAAAGTTAGATACACATAGTATTGTATTGACATGTATAGGTAAATGTTTTCTATGAATACCAATTACCTATAATACTACCCGAAAAATTCATTACTTAGTCTTGCTAACAAAGTGAACGTGACAAGTTGAAGACAAATTACCTAAAATAAGTTCGAATATAATAGAATATATTCATTCCAATCGCCCAAGCTTTATTTTATGAATACTTATGAATTATGATATTCGATGAATACATTTGGGTGTTATATATTATTTTTAACATTTATTAGTACTTTTTAATTAATATAATTTAAGTATTATGCATTATATGTTACAGACAGACAGAGAGAGTTAGCCGATTATTATTTTATTTATTATCTTTTTTCATGAAAGGTACACTAAGTTTGCTTAAGTTTTTATAGAAATCTGTACACATTCTCTCACATAATTTATTTTTACACATTTTTAATTCAACTATGTATTAATTTATTGGAATTGTTTACGCACTGACAGTGTTTGAGCAGGCGGAGTTATTGCATTTCTATACAGGGTATTCGCACGCTGTGACGTGTTGGAGGAGCACGTTGCAGCCCGCTGCAGGCGACTTGTGCTGCTCCCGTGACGTGTTATACCAGTCATTCTCATATGTTCTAAAATTATGTACATATTACTATTTATCATGAAACATGGCGTAAATTGTAACTAGCGTCCTTATGTAGGTTTTAAGGCGAATAATAAACAGGAAAATATGTATATTTTTTCCGTACTGGCATGATATTTTCCGACATCTTTAACAATCTCATCTTCATATTTCAGCGAGGTAATACAAAACCTTGATGAATTACACCTACATCTAAATCTTCCTCATGAATCACTCCACATTTGTAAAAACCGCACAGAAATCCGTTCAGTAGTTTTTGAGTTTTTCGCAAACATACAGACAGACAGACAGACTCGACATAGGACTTTTTTTACGAGTATAATATGCAATGATAATTAAGTTATACATACTTTCATTTAAGTTTGTTTTTGACATTACATTAAATATTTATAAATACTCTTTTAAAAATGTTGTAAATAAATTATTATTTTATGAGATATTAAAATGTTACGCTGAATTTTAAACCCGTTAAATAACTACTTAATTAGTCTTGCAAATTGCACCCTGAACTGTCCTTGGGCTTAAGGCGGCGATATATGTAAATTGGACTTTCTTTGTATTTGAATTCTCTGTAATCTTAATAGGAAAAAAATTAAAAAAAATGTATGTTATTCTACAGCATATACAGCATTATCTCTTCCGCTTAAAAAGTTAAAAAAAACAACATAAATATCATAAATAAATATGCTAAGTACCCTCTGTTACAATTTTTCATATCATTTCTCTCGTAAACTATCAAAAACAAGATTTTTTATTGCGTTCAGCATATTAAATAATACAACACCTAATATGATCTCCGATTATTTTTTCAAATAATTGTTTTATTTATTTTTTATGATTTTTTTACGTAATTCATACACGTAAGCCGCGAGAGAACACCCTCTGTCGCCCAGTAAATCAGTGCGGGACGAGGCGTTGTGCTGAACGGACCTGTGACTGTTTGCTCCGCAACCGCAGAACCAATTTAGAAATTTATTTATTTAATTCGTGAACAGAATTGTCACGAGTCGTGTGCGCTAAATTATGCTCTAAAACATTTGTATTTAAAACTATATTAAAATGAAATAAATAAATGGCGTATTTTGGACCTTATTGACTTGTAAATTTTTTACTTAAAAATTTTAGTATACATATAGTATCGACTAAGAGAAGTTTCAATTTAGACTTTATTTGTATAGTTATAAGGACTAAGTCTGGAAATCGAACCTGTAACGAAGTTACGTCTACTGAGCCATAGGTAACATAAAATTTAATCTGTTTATCTTTCATGTTGAAGTTATACTTCTTTAGGCGCGTTATGAAAAATTTATGAGAGTGAAATTTTACGATGCGCGAGACACAAAATTCTCACGGGAGAAGTTAGCTAACAGTCAAAAGTTTAGAGAACTTGCAACTATATATTCACGATATTTATTTTCAACAATGACATGGGTGTCATTTTCGAGGATTTTCGGGGTGCTAATTGCGAAAATGAGGTCCATTTTCAAATCCAAGATGGCGGACATCCGGTTTTTTTTCAACAATGACATGGGTGTCATTTTCGAGGTTTCTCGAGGTGCTGATTACGAAAATGAGGTCCATTTTCAAATCCAAGATGGCGGACATCCGGTTTTTTTTCAACAATTACATGGGTGTCAATTTGGAGGTTTCTCGAGGTGCTGATTACGAAAATGAGGTCCATTTTCAAATCCAAGATGGCGGACATCCGGTTTTTTTTCAAAAATGACATGGGTGTCATTTTCGAGGTTTCTCGGAGTGCTGATTACGAAAATGAGGTCCATTTTTAAATCCAAGATGGCGGACATCCGGTTTTTTTTCAACAATTACACGGGTGTCATATTCGAAGTTTTCCGGGGTGCTAATTGCGAAAATGAGATCCATTTTCAAATTCAAGATGGCGGATATCCGGTTTTTTTTTTTAACAATAACATGGGTGTCATTTTCGAGGTTTCTCGGGGCGCTGATTACGAAAATGAGGTCCATTTTCAAATCCAAGATGGCGGACATCCGGTTTTTTTTAAACAATTACATGGGTCAGGGTGTCATTTTCGAGGTTTATCGGGGTGCTAATTGCAAAAATGAGTATGTATTATTTAATGATGCCAAGCATCTATTATCAATGAAAACTACCAATAAAATGTTTTTTACGTTTTAGTGTTATTTTATCAAGACGTTTTTTTAAGTTTTTATTTCACGTTTTAGTGTACATTTGTGCACTATAGTAAATATCCTGCGTAGTTGACTAATCTTCGTGACAATATTTATTTGATTACCCTCACCACTATCTATATTAAAAATAAATGAAATCCATATGACGAAATGAAATCCGCAAAATTGCAGTACTAGTAATTTTTATATCCTCAGGAGTAATTATCATATTTTAATCGTTACAAATTATATATTTAAAAATTAAAAATAATTATTTTATTTAACCTTCATCATATTAAAAAAATGGGATAAATATTTGGAGCAGGTATCCCTAAACACACACACCATGACAGTTTGACTACAATAAGTACACGAGCTGTACTCACACATATCACGTAAAGTGAGGACGTTTTCTGCGCATCGTTTGTTTGCATTGCTCAATCTAGACATGTATATAATCAAAGACAACACCTAATATGACTTCGGCTTATTGTTTCAAATAACCTACAAACACTTTTTGTGTATTGATCATCAATTTTAGAATATGTACTGCCGAAGCGAGTACACTTGGACGTTCGACAACATTGTATTCAGGACTTAACAGCGTTATATAATATTTTTAAGTTTAACATCATATATAAAAACAATAAGTATAAAACAACATATTTAATATGACAATATTGTTTGAGGACTGAAATAAAATGAATTTTTACAAAATTAAAAACAAAAAGCCAACGTTACGAGGTGTTCCCAGGCCCACCGGTCACCCATCCAAGTACTGACCGCGCCCGACGTTGCTTAACTTCGATGATCGGACGAGAATCGGTGTGTGTGTGAAATTATATATATTTACTGTGATTATAAGTGATAAAAATTGTATCTACATATTGTACACATAAATTAATAATAGATATAAATAATAATTATTTTAATTATGTAAAAAATATTTTTTTATGATATTTAAATAAACTTTATTTAACTAGATAATGCTTTATAATAAAACTTTCAATGTATTAAATACTCTTTTTTCTATTATTATTAGTGTCGTTTTTATAATTGCATAAGTTGATAAAAAATGCTATCATTATAACGCCTTATCAATATATTGCCGTTGCGAACACCTCTAATAGAACCATGCCTAACAAAGCAACAGCTGTTAGTTGTTACACTGTGCCGTACTAGGCGCGAATTCTAGCGCGCTGGTCGCGCGTAATTATTATCGGGAGGCGCGGGGTTGCGCGGGGAATTTTTACCGGCAACGCCCAATCGAGCAAGGTCAACGGCGTATATCCCCGTCTTAATCGGCGCTTACAGTGAGCTTAGAGTCAGGAGGTATTAAAATTCAAGTAAAAAATAATATAAAAATTAATCATTTTATATATAATTTAAAAAATGTTAAAAAAATTATTGCGTCGTCCTAAACTTTAATACGGTAAGAGGGTAATTTCAAGTAGGTTGTTGTATTGTGTATTGCTCGAAAGTAAATGGACGCGTAAATCTAAATTAGGTACATTAGGCTTATATTATAATATATTGTGATCTTTAAAATGAACACCACTAAAGTAATTGCGAATTATTGATTTTTACCCATTAGGTATGTGAAAGGAATGAATTACGATTCAGGCGAAATGGACATGGACAGGTTACTTTTTATGCCAAAAATACTATTCATGAATACTTTTACAAACTAGTAAGTAATAAATCATTTAAAATAGGTACCCAGGTACTTTCATGATTATATTTTTAAAAAATCAGTTGAAGAAAAAAGGGTTAGTTTATATTTTCACGATTCGATCGATCTTTTTATTGGAATTAAGGTTGCTAAATTTATAAACTTTGAGTATTAAAACGCTTACCTGACATGGGCATACCGTCACACATACTTGAACGTTGCCTCATCCTAAATGAATGATTTACTAAAAAAGGCAGAAAGTTTCCCAGCACCTAAAAATACGAACAAAAAAATAAAAAAAGTTTTATGCCTATTTTATTTATAAAAGGTAAACATTATTAACGTTAAGCCCTACATCAGCTCAAGATTGTGCCCTTGTAAACCGGGGCAACCTCCCTGTGCAGAAGTTTCTGTGGGCGCCAAAGTCATAATATAGTACGGTTAAAAATAAAACAAACTTCCTCCACAAAGCAGCTAGCATATAATAGGCTTGTTAGGCTCAACGTCAACTTGTAAGTATGAAAAAGGCGCCATTCAGGCGCTGACCACAAGTAACCTTATGGACTCGAAATGCCAATTTCAGATGTGATTTGAGAGACACACACAACTATTAAGTTATTGCCCCAGCTCAAAAAAAATTCTAGATCCGAAGATGGCTACAGATGTAGGTAAGAAAGTATAAAAAAACTCAACGGATTTAACTATAAATCGGAAATATTATTCAATAATTATTAATTATAATTTTAGGTACAGTTTTATTAAAATATACCTGTTTAAATCCCCGCCGGTATCTGGCGTTCATGTAGCAGTATATGATGGGGTTGTAGCAGCAGTGCGACATCGCCAGCCAGTGCGCCACGAACCACACGTAGGGCATGCCCGGCCACGTCGCCCACGCCTCGTCTGTTTCGTGGACTGTCCATAAAATCTACGTCAAACATTGATTATTTTATTAAAAATATCTCTATGGTGAATAAGTTTTTTATTACCTACTAATAGATCAAAAGGTGACTTACAATAAATATATTTAAGGGAAGCCAGCATACGGTAAAAACGATTACCACCGCTACCATCATTTTAATCATCTGAAAATAAAGTTGAAAATATATAACAATCCTACTAATTAAGTGTAAATACCCATTTACTTGACATATACCTAGCCTTCAATATAAAAGAGCAAAGAATACTTGGTTTTTTAAACTATTTATAAAAACTTTTTTATCCGTTACATTGAAAAAAAACACATTACTTTTTTCATAATGGAATGGATAAAATTAAGTAGGTATAGGATCTAATCTAAACTCAGCCCGGGACTCTACGACGTACGTACTCTAAGACGTCCGGATGTGCAGCCGCAAATGCTAGCCACTACACAAAGATAGAAAAAGAAGTTTATAAAGAAATTGATATAAACTCGCAACGTTATTAAATAAGTAAACTAAAAAAATGGTACTAATACCTTACGTTTGGCATGCTGAATACGCATATCTCTTGCTGTCTGAGCTTCTCCTGGGGGTCGCCCACCCCACACCACATGAGCTATGCGTGCATAAGTACACACTAACGCAACTAGCGGTAATCCAAATTGAAGTACCATAAGCGCACAAGAGTATTGCTCGCTTTGTCCAGCTTTCGCCCAGTTCTCAAGGCAAATATCACTGCAAAATTATTCGTGTCAAACATTAATGCGAATATATTAAACTTATTCATTTTCGAGAAATTGACTTGGGAATTTAATAATGTAAAATTGTGTCTTACAATTTTTTTTAATAAAAACTACCGTAATTAGATAGTTTCTCATTCTCCTTAAACATATTTTTATTCACTTTCCATTGGACTGCTATTATAAAATATAAAATTGCTATTTTATTTATTAGCTCTTAACACTAGTACATTTGAATGATATTAAATCCCTTAGACGTTAGAGATTATAACCTGAGAGAAGATATTTTGCGTTGGAGGATTTTAGGCACTTAGGGATGCACATACTCACGCTTTACAATACTCATGCCATTCAGTCGGTCTTTGTATTTGTGATACAACAATAATAGGAGCCGCTGTCGACAAAGCTCCTCCCCAGACCGCCGCCACCACTAGCTTAGCAGCAGTCGTACCTAGTCTAGGCTGTAGAGGCCTCGTAATGGCCATATATCTGTCAATGGATATAGCTAGTAGAGTGTAGGCACTAACTAACACTGACACTGCCTGAGAATAGTTCACTATTTTACACATAACAACGCCGAAAGGCCAGTATCTGAGCACTAACATTGACACAAAAGAAAAGGGCACACAAAACAGAGTCATCAAAATATCTCCAATGGCTAAATTCATTATGAAGTAATTGGTCACAGTCTTCATCCGCGGTGAACTCTGCACTACGAAGCACACTAGTCCGTTTCCGATTAAAGCAATAATAAACACAGTGCAGTACATAAAGTATACACAAAATTGAAAAAATGGTGTTGATAAGAAACTGCCAGGTGACGTTGGTGAACAAGTTCCATCGAAACTCCATGATGAATTTGTTTTGTTAGCACTTGTATTGTTATACTCTTCACTTATCATATCATTACCATATGAATTATTGTATATGATGGTTTTATTCAATTCATAATTAGCAAAACTTTCATACGATTCCATCATCTTGTGTCACATTTTTAGGTCTTGCCTTGAATAAAGTAATTTATTATTTTTCTGTAATACTACAAATCATAATGTTATCAGAATTACCTGAAAAATAAGTATAATTATTTTAACATTGAACGCAAAGTTACTTGTACATTGTAAAAAACATCTGAAATCTTATATTTTTTTGAAAGAATGTATCTTATATTATGTGAGTTTGATATAATGCTTCTCCAAGCTCTTTAATGGTATTCAGTGCTTAATAAACATCGACTTAAGACTCGCATTAACACAAAAGTTTCTTTTTATCGACATCCACTACAAAAGAAAGGAGTTATAATGGAATGAAATTATCGAAATTAAAAAAGCTGAGTCGCTAGTACCTACACATATTTTTAAATATTCGCACGATATCAAAACTATAAAAATATCTATCTATCGATAGCTGGTTTGAAGATAAACTTCTCTTCATCATCTTGTGATGGATGCCATGCTTGTTACCTTCGGGTAGCAACCGAATGGGCCGGCACGCCCCGTATAGTTCATTAGTACCACTCTCTCACAGAAGACCGGCGTGAAGTGGCAGCTATGCTGTCGCGTTTCGTCCGGTGAGTGAGAGTCCGGGAGGCCCACTCTCCTTCCCCCCTCCCTCTTCCCTTCATCCTCCGCCTTCGTTCCCTCATCCCTCCCACTTCCCTCCCTCCTCCATCCCTCCCTTTCCTGAACGGCCGGCAACGCATCTGCAAGCCTGGCTTGCAGATGTCCATGGGCGGAGGTGATCACTTCCCATCAGGTGAGCCTCCTGCCCGTTTGCCCCTTTTTTACCATTAAAAAAAAAAAAAGACTATTCTCCGACCGATTACCTCCACGGCAGCCAATCTCATTGAGACTAGCCAACTGTATAGGATATACAATATTATAGTGCACAAATGTACATGCAGACAAAAGTGCAATCTCTATTCTTATCACCAATACTTTGGTGGGACGACTACTCAACACGAACGGAGAGCTAGGAAGCACGACCAACGGCTTTACCTGTTCTCCGAAACACGGGGATGACAAACCTTTATCGAATTGAAACTACGATTTTTTTGTAATCACAACTTATTGAGGTGACAATACTAGTAAGTATTAACTGAATTACATAATAATATGAACAGTTGTTGAAGAAATATCAATAAGCAATAAAACTTTCTTTTTTCTTTGAAGTGGGAAAAATCGATTTCGTTTCTAATTAATTTCTCAGAGCTAAATAGGAGCTTATAACTTTATCCATCTTATCGACGTTGCTTTTTATATTTATTTTTAATGGAAATTAAGTATTATTGAAGTGAAGTCGTTACGCATATTTATTATTTTTATAAAAAACTAATTTAGCTTATAAAAATGTTATCGTATTTTCATCTTAAAAACGATTTTTAGCAACTGCTCGTTTTACTCAATAATTCTGTATAATAGGTACCTACTAGCTGTGGCCTATAAAATGTTTATATAAATTTTCGCCTCCAAACACCTTTACAATTTACCACATGATTTATTCTTTTAAGGAAAATTTTAGTTTTTATTGAACAATGTCCAAAATTTACATATTTTGTGACCTTAAAATTATTATTTTTTATTATATTTAACTTTAACTATATTAAATTTAACTATATAACTAATGTTTTAAAAAGGTATAATATAAAAATTTGAACTCAAATAACGCCCCTTACTGTATGATATAATATCTTACTGTGGAAGAATTTCCTTTACAGTTAAATAAGGGTATCTGCATAATATATACTAGGGTTTAATATACTGGGTGTCCCAGAAGGTGACGATAACCTGGCACGGGGGACTGTCTTTTTCGATTTATTTGATCGGCAGCTTCATTAATTCCGCTACGTAGGTCAGTAATGTCTTATTGTTTTTTGTACATTACTTTCTTCAAGTATCTCCAATAAAAAATATCTAAGGCATTTAGATTGGGAGAACGTGCTGGCCACTCAATCGGGCCTGATCGATCCCTCTATTTGAATATTCATTCTTTAAATGTTCGCTAACTAGTCGAGCTTAATGTGCTGGACATCCATCGTGGTGTAACCACATACGTGGTTACACCACGTCGTTAAATATTATGTCATATGTGGTATATTCTCTAAAAAACTCTCTATTATTTTGGAGAAATTCCAAGTGCTTTTCGCCATTCAATGTTTCAGGTAGCTTACTAATTACAAAAAGTATTATTACTATCTCTTTCTCATGAAATAAACGTGGCTGCAACTTATTTTATTCAAATAACTGCATTTGTTTCCTATACCTTTATTTGTATAACAGAATTATAAAATGGGTCATCTATGGGAAAAAAATAAAATTAAATACTATTTTAATACAGAAGATGTACATGTGATATCATTTTAGAATCTCCATGAAACGGGTCATTTTTTATATCAACTTGACTGCTAGGCTTAGTTTATTATTTTTTTCAGTAGGAGTAGTCAAAGTTAAGTGATAGTAAATTTAAAGTACATGTACCGATGATATTTACTTCTTTTTCTCTAAAAATACATATTTTGCTTCCGATTTAATTGATTCGGCAACAACTAGTTTGGCTTCTTGCAAGGTCGCAACAGCAATAAAACGTATAGTAGAGGAGACCGTGGTAGATCGACCTTCACCGATCTGATAACCAGATGAGACATATTTTTTATCGAATATAATTTATAAACAAATATGCCTATAATTACTTGCCTATCTGAAAGTGCTCATGGCTATTTTTAGCTAGGCAACAGTGCTTTAAGTATGATTTTTTGCAGGCAAGTCTATATGACTGATTTTGTAATAAAATGATCTAAAATTTGATATAACTTTCGATAAGTTAGCAGAACGATGGAGTCACCTATATTGACTTACCTGTTCACATCGGCTTGCCAGGTAGCTATACACAAAAATGAGTAGGCAAGCCTACTGAGGCATATTCTGTGTGTTAAAAATAACAGTGAAATAAAATTCATTTGGTTATCAAAAGAATGAAAGTTATGAAAAAAAAATCGATTAAAGTTAATTTAATTAAAATAGCCATGAGCACTTTCAGATAGGCAAGTCATTATAGGCATATTTATTTATAAATTATATTTGATAAAAAATATGTCTCATATGGTTATCAGATCGGTGAAGGTCGATATTCCACCGGCTCTTAGACCAGTACAAACAATTGAAAACTCTAGTCACAATGCCCACAAATTCCACTCCACTCTCCAGGTTGTACATTTTTAGTTTTTCACTGAAATGGCTGGTACTCGAGTACTAATGTGAGTAGAGCGCTGATTCTTTTTTTACTGACTCATCATAAGAGGGCCTTTATCCCCGTGCCAGGTTATCGTCACCTTTAACGTCTATAAAAAATTAGAAAAATTGAAACTTTCTAAATTTTATTTCTATTTTTTCATTGATTTTAGTGTAACATAAATTATTTGTTAAAATAATATTATTTGTATATTATAAAGAAGTTATTTCTTGCACAATAACAAGATTCAAGAATATACCTTTGATTGCTTTGCATTATACGGTCAATATAATCTTAAAGCTTCAGTGAACTTAATTTCTACAAATATTCTCTTATATAATATTATCTTATAATACGTAACAAGAACTGCATCTAAGTTATTTTATAAGAAATTTATTTGCTAGACTACTGAAATGAGTACAAAGTAGGTACACACTTAAAAAAGTTAATGACTATTTAATTACACTTAATCATAAATTTTGTGTTAAGGATTTTTTGGGGTTTTTTAATAAGTTTGTATAGTGCTTCATCGAATGAGTGATTTTGGGACCTCTTAATATTTGGTACACGATTTTCGCGTGCAATGAGCTCTAGATCCCAGAGATATGGCGAGAAAATTACATTATAGGTTCTTACTGCAAAATAATGGAACTCCCATATAAATTTTCTTTCATACACATAATATGAATGTGACGACATTTCTAAGATTTATCACTAATTCAAAATAAGCGATATAATTGTTTCACATTACTTATTTGATAATGTAACCAATTGAATGAAAATACCTCGTACACAAAGAGATACTAGTTCATATATCCGATATCAGGTAATCAAAACTAAGACAGCCTTACTACATAAGCAACCCCTAAGAGCAATTCAGGCTTCAGTAACTCAATAACGTTTAAGATAAAGTTACAAACTAAGCTACTGTTATAGAATACTTGTAATCAGAATTCACTGTTTTAAATGGTATATATTATATAATGCTATAGTGCTGGTTTAAAGTACGCGGAATATCTAATAACAAATGTATTGAAGATCAAGGGACTTTTTATAAAAATAAATTTTTGACCAAATTGAAATTTCATATTGATAAATGCTTATTATTATCAGCAAAAAGAATTGACTTGCAAGATTTGTAAAATTATAGGCATATTACACATTTAAATTGGTTCTTAGCGTTTTCGTCTTTTTAAATCCTCTTACCAAACGTAGTCTGGAAGAGATTGCTTTTAGCAACACCGCCTTTGCACGTTCAATGTACATTATCTACCAACACCTGCACCTGTTTTGTTTTTATATTCTGTGTACAGTAAAGACCAAAGAACAATAAATAAAAATAGATAGGAACATACAAATGTGTATGTGTAGAGTACTTAAGGACGTAGACAAAAAGAAAAATTACAACCATCTGTGATTTCTTTTTACAAATAAACTTTCATATACAATTGTAAGTATAATATTAGCATTACAATATAGATATGTAGAAAGATAATAATAAACAACAACTGACCCTCGTCTTCCTACAGAGAAATGTTGATTGATTGCGTACATCTGCTGAATGTGTGAATTACAAAAACTTATATCGTCATCGTATTTGCAGTTATAAAAAATAGCTGTAACTTTAAATTTTATTGCTTTGACTGAAACAAATCTTAGTTCACACTGCCTATATTACAAGCTTTTATTTATCATTGTTGTGTGTAGTTCCCATATTTATTAAGGTCAAATTAAATAGGTTTAGGAGAATAAAAGTCACATCCTTTTACCATACAGGGTAAAAATTTATTAGCTGTTTTGGTGGTAGCCCAGTGGTAACGCCCTAGCTTGGATAACCGAGTGACGTCAATTCAAATCTGAGTCTCGCACCTCTGATATTTTCATATGCGAATCAATCTAACATGATTACCGTTTGTCTTACGAGAAATATCGATACTTCGAAAGACATGTGAAATCTGCCGACTCGCACTTGACAGGGCGGTGGACTATAGCCTGATCACCCTCGTACTGAGGGAGTAACTTTCCATTCTCAAAATATGTCATTATCTCATTCTCTGTTCTTTTAAAATATCTAAAATTTAAAATATCTAAAATAAATAGACGTTTACACGGCTCACATTGCTTCATACTCGTATAACGCATATTTTTTGCAACATGCTAATAAAAATCTTTAAAAGCTTTCTTTAACTAATCATATGACGTTAAACGTGTAGAAATAAAACATTCCTACACTGAAACAAATTAATCATGCACTAAAAAACACAGACATTGTCTGTGACTAAAAAATCACATCTATGACATCAGTTAGACAAATTTTTTCAAACGACCTTTCTTTGTTATAAAAGAACAGATGAACGGATTTAATAAATTAAATACGTGAGGATTCGTAGGTATTTTTCTGACTTAGCACTCTATAGTCGAACTAGTCAATTCTACGTTTGCTAAATGTATATATAAATATCACTACATAGTATAAAACAAAGTCGCTTCCCGCAGTCTGTCTGTCCCTATGTATGCTTAGATCTTTAAAACTTCGCCACGGATTTTAATGCGGTTATTTTAATAGATAGAGTCAAGAAGAAGGTTTATATGTATAGATATAAATATATAAGCGGAAATTGCGGGTTCGTGCTCGCTAAATCTAAGGACGAACCCCAGGAGCGAAACGAAGGTGAGTCGCTAGTCGCTATCATATCTAAATATTTTGTCTGGCTCATTGTAGCTAAATGACTCTACTTCAAACTAAAACGTCTCTTTATTAATAAACAAAGGTGCTGACTCAATGCAATTAAATAACACTTTGAGAATTTCACTTAGATTGCTTAATTTGCAAGACTATTAGCTACGACAATTATAGGGTTAATACTCTTGTGGTTCTACGACATTATGTATTCGCTTAGCACTCCCTCAAGGCAGGTATTAAATCAAGTAACTTTTATTTTTAGTTTCTTTAAATGTTCAACTTAATAAATATAATTTAAATAAACATACTTTTAAATGTATTTAAATATACTCGTATATATGAACCGAGGGATTTTTATCACACTTTTCAGTTGAAATACTTACAGGTTCATATGTATAAAATAAGAAATTTAATGATAACTACAATTATTAATATAACGTGTAACTCATACTTTTTTTCCGATATTTAACATTTTAATTATTTTATTTAAATAATAATCAAGATTGATTGAAGAAGTACTAATGGAATATGTACTAAATACATTATATAACTCTCTTTATCTTCTCAAACGTAGAAATTATGAACAATAAAAAATATATACTTACTCAAATTATTGTAATAAATATGCTTATACCATATGTTTCTAGTTTTTATTTAAGCAATTAAATTAAATCTTCATTTTGTGCACTTGATGTGTATGTGTTTATCAAAATAAATATTTATATAACCCATTGAAAACGCACATAGATAACGTTAGAGAAATAATTTAGATCGGCTGTATAGAGAAAATATAGCGCGAGGCTTGAAAGCGCAAAGGCGGGCAGTCGGTGCGCCGCCAAAACGAGACTCGAGGATTTCCCGCCCAAAGCTCCGAGCGACGTTATATAGTACATACACGTGTTTGAAAACGGTATTTACGGTATATATAGTACATTCACGTATATAAGCTTATTTTTAAGCTTCTTAAGTAACACTTAAGTTAGAGTTAAACTAAAACTGAAAAATAAACTTAATAAAATTATCTAACAAGTTAACAAATATTTTTAAGCCAATTAGGTATATTATGTTATTATAATAACGATTTACGATTATGTCGTTGTTCCATCGTTATTTAGGTTTTAATGAGGTTAAAGAATATAAATTATGTTTTTAATATGTCATCTTTACAGAATTCGACCCTCTTATAATGAAAGTTGCCCTAACTCAAAGAGGATTCAAATATTGAAGTTCCAACTTCCAAGGAAGGTATTATGTATTAAAGATAAGTTGGTTCGAGAGTAGCTTTTAATTATAATTTTTTATACTCCTTTGTTAGAAAGCACGATTTTACTTAAAGTTACCAAACTACATTTCCTTATCATTTTAAAAGACAACCAATTTTTAGTACCTTTTTTGCCTTGGTATGTAGTAAAAAAATAGTAGGCGTTAGAAATGATTTATTTAAGGATTCTAATTTAAATATAAGTAAGTAACACAAGATCTTAAACAGTTTACAGAACAATCTGCTATAGAATATCTATCTCTTGAAATAAACACTGAAACTGAACAGACATTGAAAAATTACTACGATATTATTGAGGACATCCAATATAATCATGCTGACAGCCGATTAAGAGCGTTATTGGCGAACGTCACGATAACCAATAAATTAATGAAATATGAAAAGATCTTACTACTAATCTGTAGCTATGCATATGCTAAACACCTACCCGACCAAGCGAAACGAGGGTAAGTTACTAGTATACTATATCAGCACAATTTCATTTTAGTTGATTTTACTGAAGTAGCTTTTATATTTCAATGTAGTAAAAAGGTAGAACAAAGAGTTCTAACTTTTTACTTACTCTAATGTATAGGCATAAGCTATATAGTTTACCGAATTGTAATTTATGAATTTGAATTAAAAATGGCTCTTCATACTAATATAGGAACGTATAAAGTAGCAAAAAGTATATTAATAATCACATTATTATTTCGTAGAAAAACATCCACTTTAATGTTCGTCAGTCTGGTTAATAGTCACGACAAACAATTATTTCACGGCTAATGGAGTTCTTTTCAAGTGAAATGAATTCTGACGTCAATTACTAAAAGGGGTATCAGGTTAAATGTGATAATTTTTTCATACATATTTATACCGTTTCCAAAGTCCCTAATAATTCAACGAAAAATCATATTAAAGGCTAATATAGTGTTGGCCTACTTATTCATTCGTTACCCTTCTAAAATTTAAAGATGTCATCTTCATGAGTCTTAAAAGTGAAGTATGAATATCGGGCATGATTTTTTTTCAATAAAATTTCTTAGGTCCTAACCGTATAAAATTACCTGAGCAAGTAAAAATGGAGAGCTTTTGCGATGTGACCTAGCTTCGTTTTACTCCAATATAAAGGTAGGGGAAAAGTCCAGAACTAAACTGGGTAGGTTTCAATTTTTCTGTGTACAATTTTTTATTGCAAAATTCAAGAGCGAGCAAAAATAATTTCATTTACTTACAAATGATGGTTAACATCGCTGCTTACGAGCGGCAAATGAGGAGAAAGATGGGGTCACCTAAAAAGCAATTACCTACTTTGTAATACCCCTATTAATTCTCAAACCACGTTTAAATCTCTTCCCATTTATAATACCAAACACAACATTTGTAACGTGAAAATACTAAGCTGACTGTCAAAGTGTATCCACGAGGATATTCAACTGTTTTACAAACATAGCTGGGTGAATATTTCATTTCATGCATATTTTACATTTTTTTTGACGAATCAAATATTAAGCCTGATGGTGTTGTTTATTATTTTTTTGTACAATATATAATGAAAATAAACTAAATATGAAGGAGGTACAGTAATGTGACGTTTAGTATTGAAGATATAGGGCTTTGTTTTTTTTAATAAACGGTAATGAGATTAGCACGAACGGTAATTGATATTTAGCTAATGGTAATGAGATTTATTCAAATGGTGATTAGAAATATATTAAAAAGTATAACATCAGAGTACTTTAATCAGCATTTTTATTCGTTAACAATCAAATATGATTTGTAATATGTAACAAAGAGGAAACATAATTAGTATAAATAATCAAACGCGTATAATATAAACAATCATAAAAAAGGAATTTTAACTCAAAGTAAATAATAGTAATTGTCAATTTTTATTTGTAACAATAAACACCACTAAAACTTGCCAGTATTGCTCTCTACTGGCTCGCGACCAGTTTCATATCGAACTTGATCGCTAAATGTCCCAGTCGCAGATCTGTTCAAAGCCAGCCCCTTTCCTAAATTCCGATGATCTCGGCGACCTCGGGATCGGTATTTAAGTGAAGTCCATCGCTTCTGTTTAAGTGTGTCATGTTGGCATGGAGTCCATGGAGACCTGATGAAACGCTCTACCGCTGGCCGCTCGTTTGTTTGTACCCAGATCTATCCCCCATGCCAGCAAAATACACAGTTTGAGTGGTACAGATATACACATACTGAATATTTTTATTTAACCCGAGTCCGCCGAAATCTCAGAATTCCTTTTTTCCCCCTTTTTGACACACTATGGTTGCAACAAACGTAAGAAAAATTTGCACAGCGGCCACCCCTTCCGCGTTTAATGTGGACTTTTGTAACAAAAAGGCACTCCATTCCAACCTCAATGCTGTACATCACTATCTTGAAACAGATAAGCCGGTCTTACTTTTTTTAATGGAGACAGATATTGTCCTGCCGATACATCTTGCTTAAAATATCCTAGTTACAGCTTGGAACATGTCTTTCTGCCAAAAGTTGTAGTCCGGGAGGTAGTGTCAAATTTGACCGGAGCATTTTGGCATGGCTTTTGTTTTTTTGTATAGTCAGTTGTTCCAACGCTTATTAATAAATAAATTGTCAGTTGGCCCAAAACCGGGGCATAAGATGAGAAAATGCCATGAAACTTGATACTAAAAAAATGTTCTTGGACTATTTTGGCAAAGATAAAAAAGTATAAATAATTAGTTTATGAATTGTAGATCTCAAAAAAAAGTGTCAGCTGTATCATGTACGTGACAAAATATGTTAGCTGATCATGTGAACATGTCAAAAAATCAGAAAACCTTGTAGCATTTTGGCAAAGCTGAAAATTGTATATATTGAAGATTATAATTCAATAATCATAATAATTTATGTCAGCTGGAATTTTAACAAGGCACAACCTGTTAGCTTGACTTTCAAAGTTTGGTTATTAGGTATATCAGATCATTATGGCATGGTTTTTGGTTTTTTGTATAGTCAGTTGTTCCATCGCTTATTAATAAATGAGGTATCAGTTGGCCCAAAACCGGGGCATAAGATGAGAAAATGCCAGGAAACTTCAATAAAAAAAATTTTTTTTTGGACTATTTTGGCAAAGATGAAAAAGTATAAATAATTAGTTAATGAATTGTAGATCTTAAAAAAAAGTGTCAGCTGTATCATGTACGTGACAAAATATGTTAGCTGATCACGTAAACATGTTAAAAAATCAGAAAAACTTGTAGCATTTTGGCAAAGCTGAAAATTGTATATATTAAAGATTATAATTCAATAATCATAATAATTTATGTCAGCTGGAATTTTAACGAGGCACAACCTGTTAGCTTGACTTTCAAAGTTTGGTTATGAAGTATAATATCAGATCATTTTGGCATGACTTTTGTTTTTTTGTATAGTCAGTTGTTCCAACGCTTATTAATAAATGAGGTGTCAGTTGGCCCAAAACCGGGGCATAAGATGAGAAAATGCCAGGAAACTTGATAGTAAAAAAAATTTTTTTGGACTATTTTGGCAAAGATGAAAAAGTATAAATAATTAGTTAATGAATTGTAGATCTTAAAAAAAAGTGTCAGCTGTATCGTGTACGTGACAAAATATGTTAGCTGATCTGATATTATACTTCATAACCAAACTTTGAAAGTCAAGCTAACAGGTTGTGCCTCGTTAAAATTCCAGCTGACATAAATTATTATGATTATTGAATTATAATCTTTAATATATACAATTTTCAGCTTTGCCAAAATGCTACAAGTTTTTCTGATTTTTTAACATGTTTACATGATCAGCTAACATATTTTGTCACGAACATGATACAGCTGACACTTTTTTTTAAGATCTACAATTCATTAACTAATTATTTATACTTTTTCATCTTTGCCAAAATAGTCCAAGAATATTTTTTTTTCATCTACGTTAATATTTTCTCTAGCCCAAAAGCCCCGGAGTCGCGCCAGCTGACAATTATTTTTGTTCTCATACAAGTACTAACTATCAAAATAAGTTCATAGAGTCCATGCCAAAATCACCGTAAAAATTTGACACTACCTCCCGGACTATTGGGATTTGTACGTTCGACAGGGAAGTCTGTCTGTTGTCGCCACCCCGTCCTGACCTGTCAATTTTATGGTCACGTATAAAATATGGGGGACATACTCCAATATAGACGTGTATCTCATAGTGGAAACGCCGAAATAGACCGACCCTTCGGACATCCAAGAAGGGTCAGATTTCCTATTCCAGCTATATCCCTGCGTGGAATTTGTGATCCTCGGAGATTTAATGCCATGTCCAGTTTACACATCATTTGGAACAGAAAGCCAAATTGGCTTCCAAAATAATAGTAGTGCTTAACGGAGCGAAACAGTATTTCAGTTCCTGTTCTTTATAAATCACAGGTTCTTCCTCTCATGGAATACTGTTATGATCTCTGGACTGGCACTCCTCAATACCAACTTCTTCCATGTGACAAGCCGTTCATATTGTCGATGATCCCATACTAACATACGACTTAGAACCCCTAAGCTTTCGGATAGATGTTGCTCTCTATGTGTATTCTTTCGTCTGTATAATGGAATGTTCTGACGAACTTTTTGATGTGATGCCACCGTCGCGTTTCTGTCACCGCTCTCTTCCCCGTTTTGGTTGGATGTCATCCTTATATATTACATGCCTGGCATCCCAAAAATGAACATGCATCTCGCTCCTTTCTGCCCGCACATGCAAAATGTGCAATGATCTTCCTCCTGGGGTTTTCTCTGAGCGCTATTATGTGAGGCACTCTCAACTCCTGTTATGTTGCAGGTGTCGAGGGGCAACAAACTTACCATCACCAGCTAACGCGGATTGTTAACTCGTTTTTCCCTTACTGTTAAAAAAAATGGTCTCTCACCACTTTTTCTTTGCTGTCTTTTGCTTCTTGGAGTCATATCACCAATTGACAGAAAGGAACGCCTTTCATCTTATACATATATTTTTGGACTTCTTTTTCTTTTTCTAGAGCATGTAAGACTGGGTTCAATTTAATATCTTTTTCTGTGTGTTATTGTAGCCCTTAATTGTAGCTTACTAATCTAATTTCCGAAAATGCGTCACTTTACATTAATTGTAAGTATAATAGTTAATTTATATGGTTAAGGTTTCATCAAATCTTAACATTAAAATCATTACCGTTTCTTTCTTCTAATCATCATTCGACTATAAACGAATGGTAAATAATGGTAATTAGAAGTTTGGTAATTAGATTCATCAATATATGCGGTTTAATATAGTTTTTTTAAAGAGTCATGGATTTATGCAGTCTATTGTTTAAGAGATATCCTATTGTTGGTTACATCTAGCTAAAATTAAATAAAAAATAACCAATATATTACCTTTTATAATCGAAACGGTATGTAGAAATATTCCAAACCACACCAAATTTTAACCGGAGAAACTTATTTCACTTTGCCGGTAACAGTCTTTCATGCGTGTATCCTGCTCTATTGCAGAGTGTCGACTGATGCCAAATGTTTTGTGAGAATGAAGGTACATAGTGATGCGAAAGTATTAAAATATCGACACAAACATGTCGCTGAATGGTAATTATGAAGAAGTGTAAGGACATTTTTTAAAATAGTAAAAAGTTGCTTAAAACTGTTCTTTCATTAATAATAAAAAAATAGAACATAGATTATTTAGTCTTTTATCATAAATATATATGATAACTTATTCTTTAAGGACAGTTTTTTAGGAAAATATTTTGATTAGATCAAATCTGGAAAAAGGACACAAATGGTAATTAGATTTTACGACTTTGTTAATTTTTTTTACACATACCTAATAATAATATACATATTCAACGAGTTGCGTCCATTAAAACCCGTAGCTTATTAAAAATAAATATTATCATCTTCAAAATATTTTAACGTTTTATACATTCTTTATGGCCAGAACTGTAATATGCACCAAATGAAATATTCACCCAGCTACTATGAAAAATAAAGTTAACTTTCGGCTATTAAACTAAAATTTGCCGTTCTTGAAACGTCTAATATATTGAAAAATATTGGTAAATTTTTGTTTGCAATAACACTCTAAATCCCTTTAATTAAACCCACATTTTAATTTAAGTTAGCCGCTTAGCTTACCGCTCGGGCGCCCCTAGTTACCTTTTATATTTTTAATATTACAATCATTTTCCGCGATTCCACCCGCGTTCTGACGACCGAAAACAATGTTCTTAAATTTTACATATTTAAATATTATGATAATATTATAAAATTTAAATGCTATAATAATAATTTTAAATCACTTTCATTGATCACGATTGAAAACAATGGCAGCAACTTGTGATACAAATGGAAATACTTCTTTAATCTCATATTTAACATTGTAATTTTCCTTTTCGACAACAATATTTATCTACTAACAAGATGAGGAAAAACTTGTTAGTTAGTAGGTGACAAACTCATGAAAAATAAAATTTTCGATCTATTACTTATTCCTATTTTGACCCAGATTCAGAGTGCAACGCAAAATTTATTTAAAAATTACAGTGAATGGCTATACCACATAGGTTTCTCTTTTAATCTCGCATATAATTAAATATTATTATACTATTTTTAGTATGTTTAATGTCTCGTCTGTATAATATGATCTGCCAAATCCGTAAACCGAGCCAAGCTAAGTGTAAGGGCACTACCTACCTTTTCTATAAGCGCTTTGTCGTATTTTTAAACCCTCATAACCTGATTTACTGATAGATCATCAAAATGCTAAGGGTACCTTTTGAACTCCTAGAATGCTGAAGATTACTAGTTAGCTAATACTAGATTAGTACCAAACAGTGAAAAAAATCTTAAGATTGGAACTTGAACTTCCACGTGAAGCTAAGCTTCTAACTTTACACGGCCTACTCTACAGACTCAACTTATCTGAGACAAAATATGTGGTTAATAATGAGTAGTGAACAAATTTTTCACCTGACGTCCATGAGAAACCAAGTCCAAGACCAAACCATTAGCTATTTAATTAAAATATAACAATGGCTTCATGCGATCACTTTATTCATATGAATTAGATGAATTTTTAATATGGATCATCGTAATTCATCCCGATTCCCGACATTCAGTGTTACGGTTTTTCATTGTGCTGACGCCGGGTTAAACTATACGACACTGGATGTGGACACGATAAAATAAAATTTATCGAAAACAAATTCTTCAAAGTATTTTATAATTACCTTATACCAAGTTTATGGTAGCTAAGAAATGATTTGGATTACAAAATAAAGCTAAAGATAGAACTCAACACACAACTTAAATAAAATATCGACTTTCAACTTACTTTATGTTTTTAATACTAGTCCAATATTTTCAAGCAACCCTTATCAACTACGGACATTGAACTAAGAGCTTTATTTAACCTCACAAGTAAAAACGTCGTTAAAACACTATTTTCTGCGATTTCACATTGCATTCTTTATTAAGTGATAATAATCGGATTTTATCTTATTCTTTTAAAAATATTTTTTTATAATTTAATTGAACCTAAATAAGGTGCAAATGGTTTTATTGAAGCGTTGTTGCGCTGTTTTTTGCTGCTGCTGCAGAAAAGAAATAAAATAAATGTTTTGAAAATAACTGACATAAATCTTGTCACGTCTATACCTACCTAATGCTCATTGGGACTAGGTAATCTACCATACGCACAAAATTTTAAAGTGCACTGTCTATTCCGGGCATTGTCCCACTCTCGCACTAATGTGGAGCACATTAGTAGGTAGGTAGCACGACTACTTCAATACGGCCAGTGTAGGTTATGGCGCAGGACTAAGGACTTTCGAGGAGAAAACAAAGTTCGTGCAGTTACTGAGTATTTTTTTAAAGAAGTTCTTTCTCACCGAGCGACACGAGAGTGCGGCAACTCCAAGTGCGATTCTTAGCTTCAACATTTATTAAACATGATAGGGTGAACGCACACAAGAAATAACCATATTCAATGATTTAAATGCACAAAATACACAATGATTTTATTATTCCAAAGCTAATTATTAAACTCGTATTACAATTATAAAAAAAATATTTAAAAAGGTGAAATAAAAAGCAAATGAACTATTTGCTTTTTAATTATTTTTAGAGTCTTTGCCCAGTTATTTACAGACTAAATAGTTATCGTTCCGATATAAAATTAATAATTTACTGTTCTTGTTGCAGCTATTCGTAACAGCATATCAGCACATCTATAAGCTAACCAATTATCTACATCACATATTTTCGATGATAAAAATCCATTTTGGATTATTTTACAAAATTTAAGTGAATTACAAATAATTGGTATTTCAGCAGTCTACGTCTAATGGCATTCACAAATGAATTGAGATGGCGTTTGTTATTTTAGCAGCATAATAATTTTTGCAAATGATAAAAAAATTATAACAACCGAAAAAATATGAACAAATATGGAGTTATGTTGGTTGTAATACTTTTGGTTTTAATTTGTGAAGAAATCGAGCAATAGCATTCTTTTATAACAACGTCGCTGTAATAATCTTTTAAATCATTATGAACTTTGTTCACAAAATTATCTCTATCTAAGACTTCTATGTGGCCCTTATTCAGTTTGTTTAACAATTCAGTGTCTTCTTTATCACCGTTTTCGTCATAATTTACTGTATATGTATTAGAACCTTCATTGCAATTATTATTGTTTTGAACTATTTCATTATCCGCAAACTCATAATTCTCTTCCAAACTTGACTCTTCATAAACATAAGGTTTTTTAAATTTTCTATGTTTTTTATGTTTTGGTATTTTTAAATTATTAACTACATCTGGATGATAATAAGAATTATAAAAGTTATAAACATCCGTTGGTATACCGACAAAATAAGGAGAATATACATACTGAGGATAGTACGTTACAGAATCAGAACTCATTTTATTCGTCCTTGTACAATCAGGATGACTTCGATGAGAACAAATTTTCTCAGAATGTACTTCTTCTCTTCTATGATAACGTCGACTACAGGTTGTGTGGATATTCGATTTCGAGGGACCACATTGTCGCTTAGTCGGCATTGTGGCAAGCAGCAGTTCAAAGTTATCTACGCTTGTAATAGGAATGGCAGAGTAGCTTCTTACTTCAATAATTTTATTACTTTGGTCAGCTAATTTTCTTTTCTCATACTCCACGTCTACTTCTCTTGAGTTCATGGTAATATTGTTCATAGGTTCTTTATCCATAGTCTTTTCTAACTGGAGATGGCTTATTAGCCTACCTTCAATGGGCCATTTCTGCTTTACTTCAAGAGTGGAAGTTTGGACATTGTTTCTGAAAGTAAAGTATGAAGTTGATACATCAGTATCTTTTTCACGGATATGTTGCTTAATAGATAGCATTTCGTTAGATAACATTTTATCAAATATATTTGATATTAAATTTGGCTCTTTTAATCGATTTGATTCCGAATTTCTTTTAAGGATATTTTGGTTAGACAACGTTTTATTCTTATTTGTATTTTTTGAATCTGAAATGCAAATATTATAGAGAATTCAATAAAGTAACTTCATATGTAGTATAAATATTGCATTATTATACCGTTACACTCACTATTGCTTGTAATATTATTTTCTTTAATGCTAATATCATAACTGTTTACTTTATCTATAAAAATGTTCACAAAAATTATAATATAAAATACATGCAACATAACCAATATTTGAATCGTCGTCCATTATTTTCACTATATTATCTTCATGCCCTTTACAATATAACATTTTTGACTTTAAAGCAAGCAATCAAGTAACCCATGATCCAAATTTTATTTTATTGTCAGTTATTGTTTATATTCTTCAGTTTTTACTTTACCATGCAAAGGATCGAAGTCTTCTTTTTTCTGATATATATTCAAAATCTTATTGCTGATCGAAGTAAATATTGTGAAATTTGTCCCAATCACATCCTTTGTAAGTATCCGGTAAGTAGGTGAATTTTGTATTTTTATACTTTTACATTTTTTTTCCAATTCTTATATTACACAATTATTGTAATGTAGCATGCATTACAATAGTGAATACAATAATAAGCAATTAAAAGACGTAGATTAAAGTACAAAATATAATACATTTAAGAATAATTTTTATAGCCTATAGCCGTAGGTACCTAATACTAATAAAGAAGATGTGATATTATTGCAAGTTTTCTTCATTCATTCGAGATATTGCAGGATTCTGGACCAAATACCTTATGTTTAGGATATGAAGAAAAATCCATGCTTACCCAAGATCAAATTAAAACTATTGTTAATCAAATCAACATAAGGAGAAACTTTATAGCATTGGGTCAATCAAAATTTTTTCATGCAGCTGCTAATATGAAAAAAATTGTAAGAAAGTTAATAAATTTAACATTAGATTCTCGTAAAATAGCATTTTTCATTCATTATTTAAAGCTTCCATTCTTTTTCGCATGTGAAATGTCAGGTAGTATATAATATTTTGTTGTTTGTCATCGTATTACTTAAGAACCTATAGATTAATAAGCCATTTTTTTATATTGCCCGAATATGATTTTTATAGAGGTGAAACAATAAAACTTTCCTAGAAAATAAAAAACTTCGTTAATACCTACTGAAAGTGCGTTTTATATTCTATAATCTTTTTGTTTCTGCAGGTTTGGTCAGATGAATTAGCTGTATTTGCTCAGAGATGGGTCGATCAATGTAATCAATCGTTAAGACCCGACATAGAAGACCAATGTCGAGATATGGGTAAAAAAAATATATGTGTATGTTACTTAGTAGGTATAAATTAAAAGGCTTATTTAATTATTTTACATTATCTATTACATATAGTATAAACGAATTGTCTTATGAAATGGTGAGTATTAAAAAAAGTTCTAGATACTTTACATAATAAAAAGAAATACCAATTTACTCATATTTAGAAGATCCTTTTTCTTTTTAAAGAGAAAACAAAAGTTGCTCAAAATATTGCTACTATAACGGGCTTGTCTCCGGGCGTTAACGTGAAAAGTTTCGTTGAAATGTGGTTTATGCTTTCTATGAACTATGTCGGAAGCGTAACTTATTATAACGAGTGAGTATTCATCAATATAAATTAGATAAATATTTATTTCATATAGGATACATAGCTGTTAAGACCTGTTAAGACACGTTATTAATATTAGTTTTCATTAACTATTCCTTACATCGTCCTCTTGTTTCTACAAATTAAAAAAACAAATAAAGCTTTGTGTATTGATAATGAAAACGTCATTTGTTACTAATTTGCCTTAGTTAAGCATGTCGTTGATACTTGATACGCAAAAACTTTCATCCTCAGCCCTTTGAAAACTTTGCAAAAACTCTATGCGACTTTATTTGGGAGCCTATCTAGTGACCAGATTATAATTTTCCCTTTCGAAATACTTTTTGTGCAACAACTGCTTATAGAATTAGTTTTTTCAAACAAAAAGCTGAAACTACGTTGACCAGGGGCGTAACTACCGCTGTATCAGCCGTATCAATTATACGGGGCCCCGGGGGTAAAGGGGCCCCCAACCCATGTAAGCAAAAATTCATAAAGTGCTATCCAAAATCTCACTTGAATTGTAAGGCCATACGCAAAAAATGTGCAAAGTTATAAACAAATTGTTTATAAAATTGTTTATTACATACCCAATGAAAAATTAAACAAAACGTTTTTTTTAAATCGAAAAGAAAATCAAATTGTAATATTTATTATATTCAATTTTATGTTTAACTTACGAAACCCGTGGCTTTGCTCGTACTTAAAGTACAAAATATTTTTGGCTTTATGCAATACACTTGTACATATGATTGATTCCCCATTTAGTGTAGTTCCACCCCACTTTTATGAGAACTACTCTATAGAACCAGTTATTGTGTAATTCTGTGGGAATATATTATTTTTCTGTAAGAGTATCCTAAATATGACCATAGTAATATTCCACCACTGCACAAAGTAAAGTTAAACGTTACAGTTACAAACAGTCATACAGACAAAAATTTTAATAACTATTCTGCATTCACAATAAAAGTATTACAGTCATTGTTTTTAAAAAATATTTCATGTACAGATTTTTTTAACTTACTGTTATATTATAATATGTAAAGATAGGTATGTTTAAATATTTTTTAATGATAAAAGTAGATGTGGCTAGCGAAAGCTAGAGCACTCGTTTTCGGCCGAAGAAAATTATGAATATTGATCTTACAGTTGCGGAAGTAAGGATTTTTTTTTTTTGAAAATTTCCTCCGCTTTTTGTATCTTTTTTTAGATTTCAAAAATCTCAATTAGTTTTTGAGGAATTTGCAAAATACTAAACCTCTATTTTTTTTAGTTAATTGTTTATAACTTTTGCAAGTTTTGCAAGCAAAACTTGTTTTTTTTTCAAAAAAATTTCGGGAGTAAAGACATTTTTTCGGAAATTTCCTCCTCTTTTTGAATCTTTTTTTAGATTTCAAAAACCTTAATTAGTTTTTGAGATATTTGCAAAAAAATAACCCCTATTTTTTGTTTTAGTTAAATGTTTATAACTTTTGCAAGTTTTGCAAGCAGAACTTGTTTTTTTCTCAAAAAGTTCCGGGAGTAAAGACTTTTTTAGGAAATTTCCTCCTCTTTTGAATCTTTTTTAGATTTCAAAAATCTCAATTAGTTTTTGAGATATTTGCAAAAAACTAATCCCCTAATTTTTGTTTTAGTTAATTGTTTATAACTTTTGCAACTTTTTTTCTTCAAAAATCATCTACGTGCCAGATATTATGTTACCTCGTCCAAATTTTTTTGATTGCAACAACAAGTTGACCAAAAAAGCACTTGTTCTATTCCAGTTAGGAAGAAGGGCCCCCCACTAAATTTTGATACAGGGCAGCTCGGCCCCTCAAGGGCAAGCTACGCCCCTGACGTTGACTCTGATATTTGTAGTTTATCTTAGATAGAGATACATTCACTTTATCTAATCTTTCATTTTGGCTCGTAGTGTTCATTATTTTTTAACATTATTTGCAAAAATGTCCAATAAATTAATAAAATATCCCTAAATAGTGAAATATACAAGAAACTTGGTATTAACATTTATACTTATGTAAAAAAATATTTTATTTTAGATCTCGTGATTATAAAACTAAATACTTCACACAATTAATCTGGGCTGACACAGAGAAAGTTGGATGTGGTAAAGCGAAGTTCTTTGTAAGTACCTAATTTAATATGTATTCTATTAATTGTATATTACTATCTGCTTCAGCCATCGACCAAGATTTTATGATTAGTTACGATTGCCCATATTTTTTTTTATTTTATTCTGAATTATTGCTTGACATGCTCCACCTGATGGTAAGTGGTAACGCAGTTGTAGATGGTGAGTCGCACTAATTCAGTAGGCACTTATTCGATCTTGCCTTGAAGATACCTGATATAGATATTGTAATCGGATGGAAATAGGAAACAGTGGCGCATGCAGGGTGTTCCTATTCTTAGCTTCACGTATAATAAATAATAAGCGAAACGCTTCGCCCGGATTGGTGTGGGAATGTCCACGATATAAGGTTTTAGGAGACCAGCTGTTCATCGGATTTTCCGATGATGGGCTGGGGGAATGAAGTTGTAAAAACGTACGTCATACGTACATATATTTTGCATCAGAACGATGGCAATGAAATAAGATGATATAAAATAAAAACCCTTTTAAAACTCTTAAAAATAATTGCATGTTGATAAATAATAAAAACGACTAACATCCTGTAGCATAATTCAAATGAAATTTTAGGTAAAACACTCAAAACTTACACTCGTAGAGCGGCTCGTCTGCAACTTTGCACCGCGAGGCAACACACATGGGAAGCCTGTGTATACCATTGGCTATCCCGCCACACAGTGTGATGAAAATATGATGCCGGACCAAACTTTTCCTGGTCTATGCAGTTATGATGCTAAAGCAGGTGATCTACTTAATATAATACCTAACTATTAAATTTTCAAGGAGTGAGACAATAGACGTGTTTGGTACTTATTTGAATTTTAAAAATTACATTTATTTACCTATAAAAAGTTTTGGGATTTATAAATTACGATACTGGTTAGCATGTATGTACCAGTTGTACAAGATCTGGTGGTCCTGAGTTCGAGTCCTAGCCTAGGCAACTCGTAGTCGGAAAATTATTTCATTATAATACTAGTATTAGAAACCTAGTAATTGGACCAATTTTCTTATTATTTTATATAATTTATCATAATATGAATCTTACCAAATATTCATTTTTTCGACATTAATTTAAAAAAAATGAATTAATGATGTTTGTTTACAATAGTTATGTATAGATATATTATTTTTATTCCGGAATTCGGAAATATTTTCTTAAGGGTGAACAAGGCAATGAAGGTTTGTATGGGATATCAATATTTTCTCAAGTAAGGGATACTATAAATACCTACATATAAACTATACTTTCTTTTTCGTACTGACCTAACTTAAGGGGTAGAGGACGAACCCGACCGAGACGAAGGTGAGTCACTAGTAATTAATTAAATAATTTTTTTTTAGCTATATTGTCTTCTAAGAACACAGTTGCTACTAGTTTGCTCAGAATTCGCAATCTATTTAGTGATTCGGCAAAACAAGAAATTGATCCTGTACAAAGTAATTTAAAAGTAATAACGGATTCATCCAAAGTTACTAGCTTTAACCAAAAGAAATTCAATATTCCGGAAGGATCTTACGGTAAATTACATTTTTTTAAATACATAAGGATTCTCAATATACAAATTTTACCCGACATTTATTATTACCTGTTTTTTAAGATTTCATCAAACGCAGTTATCCTTTAGAAAATGATAATTACTGGACTAGTCATAAAAATAATTCAAGACGACTGAGCGATTATTTACGTCAACAAGAAAAAGGGCATTCAAAATTATATTACGGTCATAATCATAAAGATGAATTTGATTATTTACATCCTACAACAACATTTCAAGATTCAGCAAGATTTGATTTTACAACTTCTTTGAAACATCAACATGATATAAATTATAGGAAACATAATACGAAAGATCAATGTACACGAAAAACTAATTTAGAAAAAAATAATGAGGCTATAACTGTATGTGACTGTAAACAAAACACTCATAAATGTACACGAAGCCAAAAGCCAAACTGTCAAATATTTACAAAAAAAGTTACGTCATGTTCAGAAAGCCCAACACATCCGAATTTAAATAAGGAATGTCTTTGTGAAGACATTCAAAGAAGCTGCAACAATATGAATCACTATGCACAAAACAAAAACTGTGATTGTGTTGCAAAGTGTTCTGCACAACGTTACGCTGGATTGCTTAAATCTTTTGAAGATCCTGATACTGAAAGCTCAGAAATATATAGTAAATTTGATAATTATGATCTAATTAAGGAAGAAACACAAAAAAGAAAACAGATATCACCCTATGCACATGATCATGTAACCCCTAGTGAATTTTTACGCCGTCTTAATAAGCGCAAAAACATGAACTCTGATTATAGGCAGGTAATTATTACCTTTAATTAATTTGTGTTTTAATAGGCTTTAATATTAAATAATATGTATTATTTTAGTGAAATAAAAGAACATTTTAGAGAAGAGAATACAAATTTTAAACCTTTTTGGCAATTAGACGATTATAAAAACAACAAGCAACTACCGCTAAAATCTCTTTTATATACAACACTATCAAATAAGAAAATGTCACGGTCGAAACGTACCAAAAATACGTTAAAAACATTTATAACAACTGAACCCATTACCATAAAAAATATCTATAGACAAGACAAAAGTCAACATGTTACGGAAAAATATTTATCGTTTGACGAATTAATGCACTTACGAAAAAATAACTCTAGTAGTTATAACATCCGAAGATATAACGATGAGGTACCTAACGAGAAAGAAGACAAGGCAATACTTAGAGATGCGGCGACAACAACCGAACAAAGTACCTCGGAGTATACCGCAAATACACCATATATTCGGTTGAAGTACTGTACTCGCAAGTTGACATGTACATGGAGTGCAGCTTCGTTAACAGACAGTGAAGGTAGTATAATTCCTGGTGGACAAGGTGGTAATGGTGGGACCCGAACCCCCCCAGGTTACGTTGAAGGTTGTACGCGAACTTCCACTTGCACACGAGATTTTATGGATAGAAATAAAATGGCTACATTACTAACTGAAACAACTAGTCCTGAAACAGACACCGATGACGAAGACTATTGTGAACGTCGGTCTTTGAATAAGCGAAATTCAAATATAAGTGACTTATTACAAGAATTTGACAACAAATCTAATGAAATAAATAAAAAACTCAATTTTAAAGAACTTCCTCTACAAATGAATTATTTTTTTGGATGTAACTGTACAGAAGATATTGTAAGATATAAAAGGCACCATATTAATCATAACAATAGCATAAATTTACTCAATTATAGAACTATAAAACGAGAAAATATAAGAGAACTATTAAATAAAGACACTACAATGTCCTATGGCGACCTTTTCTATCTTGTATTAAACAAAATTCTTGAAACATGGAAAAGTAAATCCGTATCCCATTTTCATAGAAAGTGTTCTTGTAATAATGACGATAAATTAAAACTTTCTTATTTATTATTATTTATTTCACTTTTATCAATAAAGTAATAAAAGCATTAATATAATAATTTAGTTTATTTAAATATGAACCGTTGCTTTTTGGTTTCATTAGTAAAAGTCATACACACATTTTAACAAGTTAGTCAATATAATAAATTGTTCATTGTAAGAACAAATTGTAATAATGACAATAGACAAATAGAGCTTGAACGAGAATTTTGTACAAAATTATAACTACAGTGGAATCTCTCATTTAATTTTAACACTCTTAAATCTTCAGCTAGGTGTTTCAACAAATCGCTATAGTTAATAAATAAATCTTTGTTATGTCTAGAATTTCTTTTCAGTACGTTAACATTTCTTTGAACTATTGAACGTTTCTTTGATGAATTATAAGTTTTATTAATTTTTCTTTCCCCTAAAATAGTACGATAAATTTCATTTTTACTAAGAATTTACGTACAATCGATATCAACACTTAAAATTCATTCGTACCATTGTTATCATTGTAAGCTGGTAAAGCGTGGCCTACTATGCTTTCTCCATCAAAGTCAGAATCGAGAATTGCATCGATAAAATCCCTTGTCACTCTACTCCTTTTTAGGTCTTCAATTTCTAAAACGATTTCAGATCCGGAGATGGTTTCTGCATCATCATATAATACAGTTGATTCTTGTTCTGGTTGCTCTTCATCCTCTGGGAAAAAGTAATGCCCTGTAAACTCCATATTCGGTTTTACGCTAGCAACTTCTGCTTGTATTTTTACTGGAGTTACCACTGCCTCAACATCGGGATGAATTTTATCATAATCAGTGCTGGAATATTTATCTGTAATATTACACTAATATGATCTATTTTGTACTTCCGATCAAAAGCTACTGCTCTCATTTTAAAATAACGATGTTAATAAGCATAACAAAAAAATAACAATAAAAATAATTATATAAAATTATATAATATTATACCGCTTTGTCTTAATATTACAGCCTCCACTAAATCAGCGAGAAATGTTGAATTAATGATGTTACTTTCTGTTGATGTAGTTGTCATTATTGTTTCCTTTTTCGTATAAAGTCGATCTATAAGTGCAGCTACTGTCTTATCGAACGCGATCGATTCTGTGATAGGGTGTTTTGTTGTAGACAATAATAATTCTTTTAATATTTGATCATTACTTAGTCTGCTTTTAAGTAGTTCCAAAAACTCATCAATAGCAAGCACTTCCTTACATTTTGTTGTACTTTCGGTCTCTATGAAAGGTTTCTTTGTAATGTCAAGCAAATGAGACATAAAATCAAATTGAGTATCGGTATCTGCAGCGAACTCAGATTCATTTGGATTTTGTGGTACGTAAGTTTCTATTGAACTCTTATTTTTTGTTATTGAAGTGGTCTCACTGATATTTTCAATGAAAGTCACATATCTTTCAGAGTCAACTTTCATTTCAATTTTAGATTTTATTGTTGTTTCCGTATCTGAAAAATATATATTAACTACAAATTCAACGAGCCATTTCGCTACATTCATGCGGGCGTAAGATGAAAAACATTTCTGATATACAATTATAGTTATTAGGTACATAATACGAATTTTCATACCACATAAAAAATGATATCCTGGATCACAATTGCTTCCTAAAGGACATCGGGAACATGGAATCCCGTTATTGTATACAGATAGCCCGACATGGTTACCACTTGGGGCAAAATTGCATACTAATCTATACACAATTCTGCTTCCTCCTAAACTAGAATCAATATTTAATTCCTAAAATTGTAATTGTAATATGTAAATTATTTTAGGCTCGTCTAGGATATGCAAAAAATTATGATATGGAAATCCCGTGACCTTATACTTAACACCACCACAACCAACTTCCGTAGAATCTGCCCACGCAAGCTGTGTAAAATAATCATAGCGTTGTGTTCCTGATTCGGAAGACCTGTAATTACGATAATGTTACTTTTTTGGATTATCAAATATTTTACATTATAAACGAAACCTTCTTTTCGGATTTTCCGTGACAAAATTCGAAAAGATAGTTCCATTTATAGTACGTTTTTATGTTTAATATGTTTTTAAAAATACGATCTACGAATTATAAGAACTAAAAATACCCCTTTTAACGGTGGATGACTAATGTGTTTACGCATGACACTGTCATGTAGGTACACATGTTATGTGGGACTCGCCACGCATTGAGGAGAATCTAATAATCCTCCTAACCAATACTTATTGTTAAAATTATATATGAATTATGTAGTGTACTGTGTAGATAGTTCGTCTAGGTCCAGGACCGCTTCGTCCTGCCGTGCGGATTCCTAGTATGAAATTAGTTTGTTAATTGCCGCTCCTAGGTTATTTTCACTAGAGAACCGTAGCTACAAGGCACGTACTACAAGGCTAATACTATTTGTTAGGTGGCTAAAAATGCCGTCTCTACAAGTATATTGTGCCGCCTGATGCAGCCACATTTTCTATCATAGCACCACACGGTCTTGTAGGACTATTAATTCTTAAAAAATGAAGAGAGAATTATAAAAGGTAATAGAGCCAAAATGGTACTTACGGAATGTAGTTTTTTAAAATTGATGCGTTAACATTAAGAAGCTCCATATACCATAAATCTACTAAAGATGAAGCAGTCAATCCTGGAGACTCGCCATATATTGTCGCTATGTTTTGACCCACCGAAGTATTGTCTAGCGAAGCAATATGAACATCATATTTTACACAATATAACTGACTTACTGAGAGTTACTGGAGATATAGTGTGATATATAATAAAGCATGAGACTATTACTACTTAGAACCTACCAACAACCATGAAACATTCTTACAGCGAGTCAATTAAAATAAATTGTTTTAGCAATTCGTATCATGAGCTTCATAAGACGTTTAGATCGTAGCCTAAGCAAGATACTTTTGAGAGTACAAAGAACGGCATGTTACATGTACGTAGTACGTTGAATTTTAAGTACCTAAATATTTTTAGGCCCATCGCAAGCGGGCGTGTATTGCGTGTACCGCATTAGAGCGGCACATCCAAAAGGGCGGTAAATAGAGTGATAAGTTAAGGTTAAAAACTATTTTTAAAGGGCGGTAAATCGGTAAAAGTCATTTCATAATATCTCTAGTATTAAAGTTAAAATAAGGCATGTAGTAGTCCAGGGATAACGAGCACGCTTGAGAAAGCGAGTGAAGCGGGTTCACGTCCAGGTCTCGTACCTCTGATATTTTTATGTAGGTACGAATTATTTCCAATATGATTACCACTAGTTTCACGTTCTTTATACCAACTTTCATACCCAAATCTCTGCAAGAATCAGATTCACGATATGACCTAGTTTTCACACACTGATCGGCCCACCTTTGAGCAAAAAGTTCCAACTCTTGATTCCATATCTAGAAATTAAAATACGATTGCTAATTAGTAAAAACTACCTACGATTGTTAATTGGCAAAAACTTTTACTAAATAACCTCGATTATTTGTTTTACATCCATTTTAATATTACCTAAATAAAAAAAAGATTTATATAAAGTTTACTTTTTGTTTTTTGTTGAAATTTGTGTACAAACTATGCACGTTTCAATTTTTTTATAGTAGCATTTCTTGCGGCTTCGAACGCGTTCTAAGAATCGGAAACCAAATTCTTTCTGATTTACGCGTTATGGTACCTAGCAGAACTAAGTCCCGCCCTTCCCGTTTTTGTAACATTTTTCATTGATGGTCACAACGTGATGTAATATAGCCTATAGCCTTCCTCGATAAACGGACTATCCAACACAAAAATAATTTTTCAATTCGGACCAGTGGTTCCTGAGATTAGCGCGTTCAACCAAACAAACAAACAAACATACAAAGAAACTTTTCAGCTTTATAATGTTAGTATAGATACTTATATTAAGCTAACAGCCATCGGCTTTGACTGATTTTCACTCCTAACCGCCAACGTTATTCTATTTTAATTCTATTTTAAATCATACCAGCTTTATCATATTTTCGGCTGAAGGCAGAGAACGAATTTCACCCGAAGCAATCTTGTTCCTTCTACTGTTTAACTTATCCAAAACATCTTGCTTTTCTCTATCAGTCGTTATTAATCTTTCATAATCTCCACAATTATTTGATGGACCTGGTAACTAATAATATTTCAATTCAAACTTTAAGAAATTAGATAATATTTTTTCCATAAAAAATAAAAAAACAGTTATTAATCCTCATTCTACTAAATTCGACAGCATTCTTATGTATATTTAAAAATAGTTTTTAACCTTAAATTTACATAAAACGTGAGTTTTTAAATTATTGCATAATTCAGGCTTGCAGTAATCTATACAATAAGTAAAATTTGAAAATAAACTCAACATCACTACAATAAACATCATGACAGCATTTTTTATTATAAACATTTCAAAATTATGTGTAAAACTAAAAGTAATGGTAACAAAACTATAAAAATGGCAAAATCATATTTCTAGATGGCTACGAGCTTGCCTGCACAAATCTGTTTGCACAGGTAAGAAATGCAATCGTGCAAGGTGCAATCGTTTACGTGCTGAACGTTGGACTGCGCGGGTTTGGCTTGTACGGTTTTGCCAGTTGATAGTCCATTTTGCGGGTGCACGCGTGGCCCCTGCACCGAGGCTCCGTCTTTTTGTACAGTCATGACTTTTTGTCAAAGTTTTGGGACAACGCAGGCACGACGACGCGTGTTGCTGGAACCTTAAATTAAGAAAGCAACCCTTCCTCATTTTATTTCTTTTAAACCTAGATTCCTACTATACGATTTTTTGTTTTAGGGGTTAACGCTTGTGTTCGAAATATTATCATCTTCCAAAGGAATGTAAATGAGACACTCCATTGTTAATTGATGATTACGCTGCTACTAAGTTTTAAGCTATTGCATAGCTTTTATCGCGAGCTTTGAGCGCGGCGACCGAATCAAGAAATTCTGTAACGAAAATGAAACCTAACACGCCCCGATTTCTCCGCCGTCTGTGGGCCGATTTCAAAAATTTTTCTTTTGTTCGGTAGGGTATAGCTCCGAGGGGCTCCCCTTGTCACCAAGTCAGGATCTGATGGTAGGATCCCAGGGAAATCGTCGGCAACTCTCAAATTTTATAGGCACCTATTATGTTTTTGATATATTTTCTAAAGATGTTCAAGCATTTGCGTCTGAAAATCATCATCTCATGTCGATAATCTGATGATGGAAGGTACAATTCCTCAATGGTTATTTTTTATGTTTGTTCATTAATTCCTGCGTCAAATTTTGGCCGATTAAAAATTTCTTTTTTATTCGGTAGGGTATACTTCCAAGATATTCACATTATCACCAAGTCAGGATCTCATGATGGGATCCTAGGGAAATCGAGGGCAACTCTCAAATTTTACAGACATTTATTTCATATATTTTCTAAAACTGTTCAAGATTTTGTGTAAGGTGTAAGGTATATCTCCTCAACGGTCAGGAGTTGAAAGAAAATTCTTTTAATATTATACGGACTTATGAACCGATAGTTGTATTCCTTCAGGTTATTAGGTTGATCTGATAATAGAAGGTAAATCTTATTAGTTAGTCTTGAAAAAAAAATACTGCATAAATAAAAAATAAATAAATAATTATAATTGCATAAGTTGATACAAAATGCTATGCAATAGCTTGTTACGGAACCCAATCCGCCGCATCAGCGGTGCCCTACAAACCCGCGTAGCGACGACAAGACAACGCTGCCGCGATGCACGGGTGCTGTATCAGCGGTCACCTACTTTATAACTAAGTCAGTAGTCTAACTTCCTATTCGAAATGTATTTGAAATGTATAAAAGCGGATCACTGGTTCACTCATGCACTTCTTGCTCTAATATCGACAAGTTGTCATCTAGTTGTGTAATTTAGTTGTAATTTCTAATTAATAAATTAATTTTAAGTTAATTGGATTTTCTCTGCATCCCCTGGCTGCCTCCAAAATATAACTGGCGCAGTCGGTAGGATAGTCGCAGTATAGTTGTGAATCGTTCACCAACGGAACGGCGGCTATCTACGAATCTACGGGAGCTGTGGCTAGGAGGAGCGTCCAAAAATTGACACAAGCAGAGAATTGAAAATTATTTGGTAAGTACCTAAATCTTTCTAGAGTTGCTTACCTTTCCTATCTTTAATTTCCCTTAATTTTTCCTTTGTACCTACCTATATTGCAAATCGTTGCGAATGGGAGCCTAGGAAATATTTTAGAAAATAGGCCTAGTATAGAATTTATTAATTAATTTTCTTTTTATATCGCAAATTGGTGCGATAGAAAATATTAAATGTATATTTAAATTTCTTTTTTTAAATTTTTTTCCACGGACGTCGTGGACCCCTAAAGTATCGCAAATCGATGCGTGCAGGGATAATATTTTAGAAAATAACTTAATTATAGAATTAGAAAAAATAGTATTTTATTAGGTAACAAAATGAGCGTAGATTTAGTAGACCAGGTATATAAGGCCTTACGCCTGTTACCCGAATTCGATGGGAACCCTAACGTACTCACACGGTTTGTGCATTTATGCGATCAGTTAGTTGCACAATTTATTAGAGCGGAGCCCGGATTCGAGCTTAGTAATTTAGCTTTAATAAACGGGATCCTTAATAAGGTTACCGGACATGCTGCCCGCACAATAAACTCAAATGGCATCCCTGAGAACTGGCAGGGTATAAGAAATGCATTAGTTAATAATTTCGCGGACCAGCGCGATGAGACCGCTTTATATAACGACCTTGCTCTTTTAACACAAAAAGAACTGACTCCCCAAGAATTCTACGAAAAATGCCAAAGCCTTTTTAGTACCATAATGACATACGTAACCCTACACGAAACTATACCCACTACCATAGAAGCAAAACGTATATTATATAAGAAATTAACCCTACAAGCGTTTGTTCGTGGCCTCAAAGATCCCTTAGGTTCACGTATTCGGTGTATGAGACCGGATACAATAGAAAAAGCATTAGAGTTTGTTCAAGAAGAAATTAACACCATGTATATACAGCAACGTAATGATTATGCTTATAATAATTTTTCCAATGTACCACCCTCGCAATCATTTACTTTCTCTCCTACACGAACGCAACAAATGTTTAGCGTACCCCGACCTAAATTTAGACCCCAAAGCAACGTATTTCGAATGCCTCAACAAAGATTACGTTACCCACCTATTCGATCGGATAATAACGATCTGAAGACTATGAGTGGTGTGAGCCATTTCGTTCCCAAACCTATTCCAGGGACTATGACTGGACATGACTTGACGAAACACGAAAATCCATCCCCTTCTAATTATTTCAATACAGGTGAAATGAATGTCAACGAAATAGATTTCTATGACTGTTACGAGTATCCCGACTATAACTGTGACTATTACGAACAGACGTACCTAGATCCTAAATACGAGCCCATGTATGAACAAATCTATAGTAATTATGTCCCCGCTTATGTAGAAGAGCATCAAGCTTCTTCTGAAAATCAAAGTTTTCAAAATTTCTCTGAATTCAGACAAGCCAAGATAGAAATTAATTTACAAACCCAAAGACACCTACCATTCATTCAATTAGCAGATCCGCCCCTTAAATTATTAATTGACACAGGCGCGAATCAGTCTTTTATTAGTCCTGACGCTGTGGAAAGGTTTTACTCGAACTTTCCGTGTAATTATGAACCTTTCCAAGTAACTAACATCCATGCAACTACTCAGAACTATTACTCCATCACTTTACCATGCTTTCCCGAGCTTAATGAAAATTTTGACATTACTCTTTTCATATACAAATTTCATAACTATTTCGACGGGTTAATAGGCCTAGATTTATTAGAGAAATTAGAATCCAGCATAGATTTGAAAAATAAAATCTTATTCACACGCAAATCGGCCAACCCCTTGCACATGTACGATTCGCGAAATTGTAATCTTTATGAGGATATAATACCGGCAAATACATCGAAATTGATCCGAGCCCCCATAAATTTCCATGATGGTGAGGCACTAGTAACTGAACAAACAATATCTAACTGTACTATCCGTGATTGTATCACCACAGTTAAGAATAATCGAGGTGTTATTGAAATAACTAATCCAACTAAGCATGATGTAGTATTCTCAATGGATAGACCAGTTAGTGCAGAACTCTTTAATGCTCAGTGCACACGCACTCCACAATCCAGCAAGCGTACGTCAGAAGCACTATCACGATTACGTACTGACCATGACCATCTGAATCCAGAAGAACGAGCCAATATAGAGTCTCTCTGTGCGCAATTTGCCGACATATTCTACCTCGATGGTGAACCTTCTAGTCTCACTAATAAAATAAAACATAGCATTCGCACCACAGATGAATTACCTGTCTATACCAAGACCTGTAGATACCCTTTCGTTCACAGACAGGAAGTTCAGGAACAAATCTCGAAAATGCTTGACCAAGGACTAATTCGTCCTTCACAATCCGCATGGAGCTCCCCCATATGGGTTGTTCCAAAGAAATCTGACTCATCCGGAAAAGTTGAATGGCGTATTGTCGTTGATTTCCGAAAGGTTAATGAAAAAACCATCGATGACAAGTACCCCATTCCTAACATTAATGAAGTTTTAAATAAACTCGGTAACTGTTATTATTTCACCACGTTAGACCTTGCAAGTGGATTTTACCAAATCGAAATAGATCCAGCCGATATTCACAAAACGGCTTTCAATGTAGAGCATGGGCACTTCGAATTTTTGCGAATGCCTATGGGTCTTAAGAATACACCATCCACATTCCAACGTGTTATGGATAATGTCCTTAGAGACCTCCAAAACGTTATATGTCTAGTCTATCTAGATAAAATAATCGTGTTCAGTGTGTCTTTACAGGAACATATTGTAAATTTAGAGAAAGTGTTTAAAAGACTTAGGAAATCGAACTTTAAAATTAAAATACGTAAGTCGGAATTCCTAAAGCTAGAGACCGCATACTTAGGTCATATAATAAGTAAAGACGGTATTAAGCCTAATCCCGACAAAATCGAGGCCATCCAGAGATTCCCCATACCTAAGACAGCTACAGATATAAAGCGTTTTCTCGGCTTACTCGGATATTATAGAAAGTTTATTCCAGACTTTGCACGTATTACAAAACCTATGACGCAATGTCTGAAAAAGGGATCTAAGATCACCTATAACGACCCTCAGTACATCAACTGTTTCCAAAAATGTAAAGTACTATTGACTAACGACCCTATCTTACAATATCCCGACTTTACCAAGGACTTTGTATTAACAACTGACGCTTCTAACTTCGCCTTAGGTGCTGTCCTTTCTCAAGGATCAATAGGTAATGATAGACCGATAGCATATGCGTCTAGAACATTAAATTCAAGTGAGATAAACTATAGTACCATCGAGAAAGAATTGTTAGCCATCGTTTGGGCTACCAAATACTTTCATCCTTACTTGTTTGGAAAGAAGTTCAAAATAGTGACGGACCACAGACCTCTACAATGGGTTATGAGTCTTAAAGAACCTGGTTCTAGACTCACCAGGTGGAAGCTTAAATTGAGTGAATATAATTTTACTATCGTTTATAGGCAAGGCAAGCAGAATACCAATGCAGATGCTCTTTCCCGTATTGAACTCAATAATGAGGATGCTAATATCGTTTTACAAAAGCCATCCTCTACTGCAGGTTGTGACACATTAATACTGCCAAATCAATTTAATTCAGATACTACCACTATTCTAACCAGTAATGAAATTCCGACCTTAAAAATACCAAATTTTGACGACCGAACCCAACTGACAGAAAATTTAAATATGGAAAAGAAACCCGAGATAGATAACACCTCCGAAGTCCTTATACAAAATTCTATAGCATCCCGACGAAAGTTAGCCTCGCAATATTCTCAGGGCACAGTACTCGCAAATCTTCCAATTCATATATATGTAAAAAAGAAGAAACGCGGTCCATTAGTCAAGCCTCTACTTTATCGAAGTCCAATGACTCCACTCCTATTCTTAAAATAGAACTATCTCTTCACAAAGAACATCTTTATTGTAATTAGTTATTCTGAACGTAGTAAAAGAGGTCTCATTGATGGTCTAGATTCTGATATATCCATTTCAATTAAAATTAAATAGTCACGTAAAACTAATATATCTAAAAAAAACAATCTCATATCATAATTAGTTAATAGCAAATAAAAATCTTTACAAGGCGTTTAGGCATTAAAATTCCAGTCATCGACTTTTACCCTTTAATTTCTATATCCCTTTGGCCTTTATCCTAAGAATCCATCAAATTCACCTTTTCCTTACCCTGTAGCATTCTCTAGCCAAGATTATAGGTACATAGAGACAGAATGTCCGAAGATAAACTGGATTATCTCTCTCTGCAAGTCGAAACTTCTTCAGATTTATAAACCCAGGACAAGAACAGTATCGGACTCTACGGGGCACCAACCCAGCAGTTATCCCACTGAATTGCCACCGCTTTCATTTACTATCTTTAACTCAAACGACCACATCAATGGATCACATTACTACACTATTGTACAGCCAGCTACATTAATGAGATGGAACCGAAAATCACAGTAATTTAAAGTAATAGTAATATAATAGCCTTGAAACGAAAAATAAGTAAAGGCGGAACACCGAAGCCTACCAGCGACCATCTTGAACAAGTCCTGCAATAGTCGCTGTTCTACGGGGGGGAGGTGTTACGGAACCCAATCCGCCGCATCAGCGGTGCCCTACAAACCCGCGTAGCGACGACAAGACAACGCTGCCGCGATGCACGGGTGCTGTATCAGCGGTCACCTACTTTATAACTAAGTCAGTAGTCTAACTTCCTATTCGAAATGTATTTGAAATGTATAAAAGCGGATCACTGGTTCACTCATGCACTTCTTGCTCTAATATCGACAAGTTGTCATCTAATTGTGTAATTTAGTTGTAATTTCTAATTAATAAATTAATTTTAAGTTAATTGGATTTTCTCTGCATCCCCTGGCTGCCTCCAAAATATAACTGGCGCAGTCGGTAGGATAGTCGCAGTATAGTTGTGAATCGTTCACCAACGGAACGGCGGCTATCTACGAATCTACGGGAGCTGTGGCTAGGAGGAGCGTCCAAAAATTGACACAAGCAGAGAATTGAAAATTATTTGGTAAGTACCTAAATCTTTCTAGAGTTGCTTACCTTTCCTATCTTTAATTTCCCTTAATTTTTCCTTACCGCGGCAGTCCCCGAGTGCCACACATTTAAATAATAGTTTTTTTTGCTACACATGAAATAGTTACAACCCTTTCCATATTTATGAAAATCTCAGAGATGAGAAGCTAATCAGAAAAAAAGGATGATTTTATTTATCTTAGTTTTATTACAATAAAACAACCATTGGAAATCGATACCTACATCGATTATTCTAAAATTACCCTTAATAGGGTAGTGTCCACTAAGAATAAATCGTATGGACGACAGTTTCTAATGATTGATCATGAGTTAGAGATCACAAAAAACAATCTTATTTATTAAAATAAACACGGATTATTAATATTTTTACAAAATAAATTCAGCTAAAGTAGACATTTTATCATGTGACAGTAAACACCAATCAGAATTCGTTACGTCACGTCGTACGAGACGCCATTTTTGTTTTGATATTTTCGTAGAGTTCAGTAGGTTGTTTGTAAAAGTTTTCGTTTAAACATATCTCTTGTCGAATTAATACAGTTATACGTAATTATATCTTCAGAAACAAGTACAGTTTACCATAGAACCAGGATTTAACAAAGCAAACAGCAGCAATTTGCCCAAAATCGATGTGGTTATGCTTGGCAAATTTTTCGCAAAAAACAATGAGTTTTGTTTATCGGAATTCCGCAATGTTAAAACCTCGATGTAAGTATACACAAGCATAAAAAGTATATTATTAGTTTAAACAGATTTATTTCACTTCTGTAGATAACATCCGTTTGTTTTGATGGACGTATTATAAGTAACAAATAATTGAACTGATTTTTAAGTTGATTTGCGAAATATAAACAAGTGTCAATAGCTAAACTTGATTTCAGGCTTCGCGCTTCATATGAAGATGACGCCGTCAGACCACTGACCAGTTATGTGCAGCTTAAGCGAGAAGGCAATTCGTGCATAGTAATACATTATATAAGAAAGCTAGTGAAAAATATAATGCCCAAATGCAGCTTCAAATGTATTTAACACGAAAAAAAGTGTTTGTTTTGTGTGGCTGACCCAGAATTCATTAAAAATAAAAAAGTTGAAATATTAAGTGTTCCATTCAATCTTGAATATAATGTTATGTGTTTATTATAATAAATATGACATTAAACAAGATTTTAAATCAGAATACTAAAACAACTGAACTCAAATATCATAGTATTTACATAAAGTACTATTACAAAAAAATCTTGACAAATATTGATTCTGTAAACTTAAATACATAGCTTCACCAGCTTTTAATTTAGACATTCATTATGTCAATACTTACATCAAAATGATCTTCACAAAAATACATTCGGGAAACTGTAGACAAACTATTATGATTCTCTCTCCTTGCAAGTTTTAGCCACTTCTGCCGTATTTTTTTATTGTTCGGAACGTATACAAATAGCTTGTTTGGCGTTTTTATACTTGTGCTTTTACACTGGGGTACTGCACAGTATTTGTAATATGAGAAATTCATTTTTTATTAAAGAAAACAAAATTATAGTAACAAGTGTCATACACAAGCCCCTATTGTTTTGTTTGGTATCGACTATCGAACGACGTGACGTCATTCAAGACGCCATGACAGTACGGAGCGTTTTCGAGATAATTTGAAATTGGTTTTTAAAAATGCAAAATACTAAATGTAAATGATGGATGTTTTTAAAATAAAATGATTTTTTATGTTAAATAGGTGCTAATGTTCACTATAAACCAATTTTTCAAATTTAGTCAACTAGCCTATTAAGTATCTGTCAACTGTCAAGTCATCAAGTGTCAACAAGTGTCAAAAAGATGTTTACCATCTATCTATGATATTATTTACATTTTACTTGCATTTTACAATGATAAATCTTGTTGCCATAAAGTAACTTAATAATTAATATATCTTGTGGCGTACAGCTGATAAGAGTAACCTCTATTTAGTATTTATACTGAAATACTTGTCAACTTCACGTGTTATAAAAGTTTATTTATTCAACTGTAATTGATACAAAATATTTGTTTTATTTCTTTGATATAAATTAATTAAAATGAGCCGCCACTTAAAAGCTTTGATCGGCCCTAGTATTCTTAATGCAGATTTATCAACATTATATGAAGAATCACAAAAATTACTAAATAATGGCGCGGATTACTTACACTTAGATGTAATGGACGGTCAATTTGTTCCCAATCTAACGTTTGGTCATCCAGTGGTCAAATGTTTGCGTGGTAAAATAAAAGATGCTTTTTTCGAAACCCATATGATGGTGTCTAATCCAGAACAGGTAAATGAATTAAATTGAAATTTAATATTTGTTAGAAGGTATTTGACAAGAATTGATATTAAACTACTTTAAATTGTTCAAATCATTTTTTATTTTTTTATTCTTTATTTTACATGGGCGTTTGAGTCATAATATTGACTATGTCACCCCCGTACAGCATTTAACTTAATACTTTAAATACAATTTTAATCTTGTGACAACTTGGCTAGCATAATAGCATTGCTTGATAGTGGCGCGGCCAATATACTGTTACACATACATAAATTATATGATTTTAACAAAAGGGGCCTAATATGTTCATTTCGCACACATTTGTTCAAATCATTTCAGTGGATTATTCCCATGGCTGATGCTGGTGTAAATCAATATACATTTCATATAGAACCGGTAAACAATGTTGAAAATGTGTGCAGAAAAGTAAAAGAAAATGGAATGAAGGTAAACTTGGCACATGTAGTTAAATATTATCAAAATTTTATATGTATGTTAACGACCAAGGAAAACTTAATATTAAATATTATACAAATTAAATGTAATACATTTAATTTTTTTAATAAAAAGTATTTTTAGAATTTCATAAAATAAATCTTAACTTAAACAGGTAGGCTTAGCTATTAAACCAGGAACACCAGTAGCAGAAGTAGAGAAATATATATCTATAGCAGATATGGTATTAATAATGACAGTAGAGCCTGGATTTGGTGGACAAAAGTTCATGGAAGATCAGATGCAAAAAGTAACATATTTAAGAGAACAATATCCCTTACTAGATATTGAGGTTGATGGTGGAGTGGGACCTTCAACTATAAATTGTTGTGCCAATGTAAGTTTGTTTACTTTAAATTATGATCCTTACTTTAAATGCACAATAATTATAAAATTAACCGTTATAAAATATATTGTATAGTTTTAAAAGTATGGGTAGTTTAAATAACAATAAAAAAAAACATTATTAAATTTACAATGAAAAAATGGCGAATTAAAGTCAGTGTTAACAAATCGATCCATATTACCTTCACATTGAGACGTGAAGACTTTCCCTCAGTGTCACTTAACGGATCCACTCTGCCAACACAGACAAATGTAAAATACTTGGGTATGCAATTAGACAGAAAACTAACATGGAGAAATCACATAAAAGCTAAAAGAGAACAAATAAATCGAAAACTAAAAGATCTATACTGGTTAATAGGAAGGCAATCATCACTCAGCCTGGAAAACAAACTCCTAATTTATAAATCTGTTATAAAACCGATTTGGACCTACGGAATAGAACTCTGGGGCTCAGCAAGCCATTCAAATATAGAAATACTGCAACGATCTCAAAATAACATTCTAAAAGTCATATGTAATGCACCATGGTTTATAAAAAACTCTGAGGTACATGAGTATCTAGGGATTCCAACAGTTAAAGAGGAGATCATAAAATCATGTAATAGTTATAAACAGAGACTGGACAAACATAAAAATACATTAGCCACAGCACTTCTTGATACCACCAATAGTGTAGTTCGCCTGAAAAGAACACAGCTAGCCACAATATAAACTGCCCAAGATCTTTATCTTAAATTATTAGAGATGTCATGTCATTGGATGTGCAAAATCTCAAACAAGCTACACAGTCATCAAAATATCTGATTATAGCCAAAAGGCTGATTGCAGATGGAAAAAAAGAAAGAAAAAAAAAAAAATTTACAATATAGTAATTATGTATGATAAGTTAGGCTACATGTGTATTATGATTATCCTTAGATATTTATTATTGACATGACCCTTACTTTTTTATAATAGTAATCTGTTCTTAATTTTTTTTTTACTCATTTATCTAAAATAATTTAGTTATATGTATTTTACCTCACAAAATTATAAATATTTTATTACTTTATTCCAGGCTGGAGCTAATATGATTGTATCTGGAACTGCTATAATCGGAGCACAAGATCAAGCTGCTACAATCAAATTGTTGCGAGATACTGTTCAACAAGCAATTGATAAAAATTAAATATTGAATATTTTTATAAATGAATAAAAAAAACTATATTCATATCATTATATGATAAAATATGTTGGTACAAAACTGTAATGTAATAAAATATAATATGTGTTTATTAATAGCTATAGAGTATAAAATCTCACAAAAATGTACTAAATGAATCCATGTCTATTGCATATTCCTAAGTAACTTGTAATTCTTAAATTTTTTATACAAAATATTGTTTTCATAGAATTTTTACAAAATAAAAGATTGGAGATTGTTTTTAATGTTTTAATCAAATCTGCTTAAATCTAAATTATTGTCATTATTTTGGTTAGATTGTGTTGGGAATGATGAGCTTACTGCTATTCCAGTCTCTTTAAAAACCATTGGTTCATTATTAGCTTTTAATTTTGTTCTTAAACTTGACATAGCTATGAGGATGGCCTCCTCTGTTCTTATAGTTCTTGATCCTTGATTAGGTAACACATTTACATAATGATTAAACAGCAAGCTAGCTTCATCAACTTGCAAATGTTCATCACTTTCCAGAGCTGCTTCTATTCCGTGCAAACCTCCAAAGACAATAAGAGCATGATTGTACTTAACATTTTTTTCTGGAAGTTCATCTATTGGAGTCCCTCTGTCAGATGTACCTATAGTTACATCATACCTGTAATAGAGAAATAAATTAAAATGCTGTATTTAAATTTTTGGTAGGACTGATCATATCAATAAAAGGAAGGAAACTCGAAGATAACACTTATACAAAGCAGCTTATTAGCAGTAATTCAACAGATTTTTTAATACATTATTATACTTCTTTAAACCTGGGTTGACAGTTTTTTTAGTAGGATCATGCCTTTTTATTTATCCTTATAATTTTGAATATATACAATAAATCCAATACCACAACCGAAGCACCTAGAGAACTTTTAAAAAAGAGCCTGACAAAGTTTATAATTTTTGCATACCCATCTTTATAAGGACACTGAGTAAAGATTTGGCTCAGATTATTAGCTATCCGGACAGTATAGCCCCAATACACTCCTGTTTCTGCTCTTGGTGTTGATAAACTCACAATCTTTCCTTTTATCTTCTTGCTACCTTCTGCAACTGGCAACATTTTAACTGTGACTCTTATACCAGGATTTAATAATTTATCAGTTGATACATCTTGCAACAATCCTACATTTACCTGAGAACCCTTTCCAGGTTTTACTTTCTTGTTCATTGTAATACCTTCCCTAAAAATATAAATATTATATACTTACAAAATTGTATTCTATGCAAATCAAAATTCATATGAAAAATGAAAAAATGTTTTACCGAAATTTAAAGTCATTGCTCATTCTCAAATGATGAGGTGCATCTAGTGGATTTAAAAGTCCAGCAAACTCCAAATCCTTGTGGATTGGAAAGAAATGCTTCCTCAAATATTGGGGACATTCCAGATATTGCAGTATTCTAGCAAGCTGAACACAACTTTTACGAGCCACTTTTACACCATCAGCATCCTCAAGCTTTGACATTTTAGTATTTAGTTTTTCACCAATATCATCAAAAACTATAATTTCGTCCACACAAAAGACACATGCTGCCCGAGCTATCTGACCTGCCAAGTATGTTCGTAATTCTGCCGACTGGGCATTTTCAAGTATTGACCCTGGCACAGCGATGCTAACTGTCGATATTTCAGCATTCTTTTTTTCTTTCTCAATTTCCTCCTTTACTTTTATCTCTTCCTCTTTCTCAACAGCAAGACGCTTTTCTCTCTTTACAATTTTTTCCTCATTTCGCTGACGTTTTAAAGCTTTCCGCTCTTGATTAATTTCTCGCCAACTCTTACCAGGCGATTTTATTGAAACTGGCGGTAAAGACATTTGTTTTTAAAAGCTGCGAAGAAACCATATAGTAATACCAAACACGTAAAAACTGAAATCAGTGAAAAGTAAAATTCAAGTTCAACTCAATTACTCAAATAAAATGTGACAATTGACATTTGACAACTGACATCTATAGTCGTATTTTTAATTAGACGAAGCCAACTGACAGTAGCTAATGTCACTTTGTAAAATAATGTTGCCATATTTAAAGTATTAGTGATGCGTTCAGTTCTCGTTCAATCAGATGAATGAACAATGAGTGTGAATAGTTAATCATTTCAAACTATAAAAGAATATTATTTCTATTTTACACTAGTAATAGTAGTAGTATGTAACTACAATCAGTTTTTTGACGGCTTATTACAAAGCGCGGCGCGGCGACTAGTGCCAACACCGATCAACGCCGCGCTTGCGGTCGCCATTTTGTTTGTTATTCGGCTTCTAACCTCTAATCTGATAGCACGAATGTTTTTTCTGCGCCCACGCTGTTAAGTTATTGTTTTTGTTAAGTTTGTCGTTTCAAAGATAAATTAGACGATTTTACTTTTACCGCTATAAGGTGAATAGTACATAATTTTTTTATGACTCATATAATTAAAGAGGAAGACAAAATGTATGGTCTCGACCACATGATGGACAATGTTTCAGACATATTAATAACTAGCTGACCCGTGCCCACTTCGTTGGGCATAATGTTAATAATCCTTTTTTAGTACAGAGTATTTAAATAATTTAATTTATTTTATTAATATTAAAAATTAAATTATCTATACTAATATTAAAAAAACTACTTTTTGTCACTAAAATATAAAAGTTAGACATATGCTGTCGTTGACTTTTTTGTAGGCATTTTTAAGCTCCACATCTTTTCTCTAGAACTCAAAAATATATCTTTCATAGTCAAGGCAGCGTTCGTAAGAAACGCTTTTATTCGACCGTTTTTTCTCCGATTCACTTTGCAAAACGGACTACCACGTAAAAGCCTTTTTATTTTTCGGTTTTTTATATAACCTATGACACTCAGCAATAATGTGGCTTTCTATTGGTGAAAGAATTTTTAAAATCGGTTCAGTAGATCCCGAGATTACCCCTTACAATTTAACAAATAAACAAACTTTACTTCTTTATAATATTAGTATAGATTAATAATTAATGTCACCGAAAGCGATAGAGATGATTTTTAATCTGATGATGAATAAAAACAAATGAATAAGCGATGTTTTTTTTATTTTCATTACCTACCTATAATTGGATTCTATAGGCACATATTCGTCGAAAACTCGTTGGTATGTACAAAGCACGACTAAAATTCGAACCCCGTACCCGATATCGGCAGTTCGGCACACTAACTATTCACTAGACAATCGAGGCAATTTCATTCATTCAGGAGTTTTTTCAATCATTCATTTTGTTACAACACTATTTTTATTTTGTCAAAACCTGACAACACAGTAAACGTCAGTTGACTTCGTCTAATTAAAAATTAGAGTATAGTGGTTGTTGTTTTTAAAATTTATCCCCAATAGGGAAAGGCAAAGGACTGACATCTAGTGGTGTAAGTTATAGGATTAGTTTTATTCACGAACCAAGTTAATATAACAATATCGATACTAACAAGTATATTATTTATAAAACGTATAAATAATATAGTAAATTTTAAGGGCCTAAATTATAAAAAAAACTAAAATATGCCATATTTTAACTTCTGAAACGCTTATCTTTTGTTTTTGTGTGAAAAATTATATAAATTAGGTGGCACTGAAAAAAAATTATATACATAATTCAAAGTGGAAAAAATGACGACAATATGCTTTAATATAGTCCATAAAAATAGCTTGATCTCTGCGACATATGTCAAACTGACATTCCTAGGGTTGTCAGGATAAAAAAAAATTGTCGATAGAAATTATCGACGTTTCTTACTATTATCAATGCTAATGTAACATATAATTGGGTTTAATCTAATAACTAAATTAAACAATACTTTAATATAAAATGCTTTTATATTCCTAAAGGAGTACACCCCAAATCAATATCCGAATCAGTTTCTGAATCGCTAAAACAATCTTGTAGATTTATTATAAACTCTTGTTCGCAAATATTATCAAATCGAACGTCCCACTCCCAATCTTCTTCCAATACTTTTCTGCATTTGGTTACCACCTTCTTCCAGTCTTCTACAGATACATTGTCGACCGCACTTTTTAATAACTGCAACATTTTATTTGCCGTGAAAGGCGGTGTTGTGTTGTATCTGGCAGCGTAACCTTAAAAGAAAACATATTTTTATTAAGATTAATTAAACAGTAGTTAATACTTAAAGTACCTATCTAACGAAATTCAAACAAACAAACCTTTGACTTGGGCCCAGATAAGCTCGATCGGAATTATACTGGCAGTGGTACGGGGGTAGTCCTATGACGGTATGACCCTTTTCGTGGGCTATATCATCGAAGACATACGTTGGAGTACTTGGTATGTGCAGACCAACGAGTCTTAATAACTGATTTATTAGCATAGTTTTATTGGCCTCTATTCCTATTTCTTGAAGCCGTGCAATGATTTCTAATTTTTTTTTGCCGAAGTTGGTGGTTTGTGCTTTTGGACCGAGTGATATGGGACGTTATCCATAATAATGCAATGTGGCTCCTTTAAATTATCTAATTATTTTAAAAACCACTCCTTAATTTTTTCAAAATTCATTTCCTCGTAGTATTAATTAATAATTAAGTTTTATTTAAAATATCGATAGTTTAAAGTCTGTGGTCGCGATGAATCATCGCCCATCGCTAATTAGGTCAGCATGCCCATAAAGTATGATATTGACAGGTACTGTCTGTTATAATACGAATTTCAGGACTTCATAGTAGTGTCCAACCGAAACTGGTTTTTACGACCGAAACCGAAACCGAATTTCGGCAACGGTCTCAGTTTCGGCCGAAACCGAAACCGAAACTTTCTTATAAGGATCATGTTTTCAGAGAAAAATAAAGAAAATGTATTATAATCTGTCAGTTTTAATTAGTAAAATAAATATAAATGTTAATTTTATACGGATAACCAGGTAGGTATCTACTCGTTTAATTATAAGTGTTAATTTGTAAAAAAAACCATTTTTATATTGGTACCTACTTAATAATTATTAAATTGAACGCGAAACTATAAATCCTTAATATTATCACCACTAATGCACTATAGTAAATACTATGTATAATTCGCGTCATGTAAAAAGAACGCTGGCTGTCAAGTTGCGCAGAGGCGATTTATTGGCCAATTTGGTGGTAAGACGCGGGGCGCGGGGCGGTAATGCACGCGTCGCATGCTTTTCGGCTCGCTATTGGTTTGTCAGTTTAAAATACCACCGCGCACACAAAAGTTATTAATTACGAAATGATTTTATATAAAAAATAGTGAAAAAATATTTTTGTCCTATATTGTTTTATAAAGAGAGAGTCTGATAATAATGCAGTGAATAATTTAAAAAATATATATTAAACGAATTAATTTAATTTTTTGTAAGTAGATTAAATATTCTACACTGATCCAAACATATTTTATTACTTAATAGAATTCTATTTAATGTCATTCTATCTAATATATTTTTCATTGTACCTACCAATAATCAATATACATCGTGAGCGAAAGGCTAGTTCAAAAATAAAAGAATAGGCTTAGGAATTTCGTATGCGAATGTACCGATGCGCAAACACACCCCCCACCACTTTCTTCCAGCGTTCTTTTTACGTGACGCGAACTGTACCTAACTAATGTTTGTTTACATATAGCATTAGCGAAAGAGTTAAATTAACCATAAAATGTTTAGATTCTTAATTTTTTATGGTAAACTTGATTCTACTATAATCTACTCCTTTGTTATATTAAATTAGTTTTCGAGGTACTCTTATATTATATCACATGATAAAACTTACCGAATTCAAAACATATCACACGAAAACTCACAACAAACAAAATGCACTGCAAACAAACAGGTTACGTCATGATTACGCACGTGGACGCGGCCAAATGTCATCGTCGCTTGGATGTCAATTACCGCGCCGAACACACCCGAGCACAGCGCGGAAACTCCCGAATGCAGTTTCGGTTTCGGTCGTAGTTTCGGCAGGTTTGCTGCCGAAACCGAAACTCGTTTTTTTGCCGAAACTCGACCGAAACCGAAACCGAATATTCGGTCGGACACTACTTCATAGGCGTGATTTTACTGACAGCCGTCGCAGAGATCAAGCTATCTTTTATGAGGTTATAGATGTTTGTAGTGCACATTGCAGACTGCACATCACTATCAATGTCAAATTGATGTCAACACTCAACAGACAACACATGAGGCTGTATGGACTGTAGTCCTTTGCCTTTCCCCATAGATTATATATACTGGTATAGATACGCCTCTCTGAGAAATAAAATGAATGTATCGCAACCTCCCCCACCAACAGATGGCGTGCACATACAATTTTATTTCTATAATAATACTACAGATGGCGCTGTTTATTTTTAACCAGACCGTAAATAATAATTATTCAATAATTATACTGTATGTACTTTTCACACTTTTTCCACTTATTTGTTAATATAAACAGTTTATATTAATAAATTAGTGGAAATAGTGTGAAAAGTATTTTATATTTATTTATCATTAATTTTCATCAAAAAGTAACAAGTTTATATTCAATCATTTGGTGTTAAGTATTAAAATTTTGATTTTAAATTAATTCTATTTTACTTATTAACAGAAAATCGAGGGTTTAAAAATAAAACACCAGTACCATATAAAATTTATAAAACTGTTGTATATTTTCGTCTTTTATTATAATAATCGGATGCTTGCTTTTTAACATGGTCATTCCTATCAAAATTTTAAAATTTTCCATTTAATAATCGATTTACTCCCAGGCACCAACTGTGTACAATCACCTTAATACAAAGATTGCAAATAAAATCAACCAAATCAACTCTATGCCTCTCACAAGTTACTATGCTAAAATCACATGCAAAATCAATGAAATATTAAATTTTATCTTTTAAGCCTTTTAATGATGGATTATCCCGAAGACATGCTACAATCACGTAATACATAATATTATTCATTAAATGTATTAATTGATCACTTGGGTGAAAGAGGGATTTTTTGGTATAATCAATTTCATAATTAAATGAATCAAAATCAACATTAGATCGACATAAATCATTTAAGCAGGTAGCACAATTTTTGAAGACTTTTGATTTGGATTTCTTAATCACATACCCTGTAACATATTTTTTTGATTCAGCATGCAATAGATAATCATTATTTTTAATATCTGACATAACATTTAACAATGAATCAATATTAGTTGCATAATTAAGTTTGAGAATCATTACGATTATTTAGAATTAAATATGATAGTGATTGCATTCCAGTATTTTTATCTTCTTCACAATTAGCGCCTACAGAATGAGGTGAATTATAATTATTGACAATCAAAGTTTTGAAAGCATTCATAAATTGATCACAATAATTAGGATTGATATTTCTAACACCATTACTTCTAATACTCAGACCAATAAAAAAGTATAGACAGAACATTGCGCACATTAAGTGAGGCACGTAATATGAAGACGATTCAACAATATGAAGACGGCCGCTCGGTAGTCTGCTGCGAGTGAGTGAGAGCGCGTGACGTACTTTTGGTGAAATAATAGTTACGAAATTATGCCTTCCTGTGTTATAAACTGCTGCAAAAACAATTCATGTTTTTAAAAAAAGTTTTCTGGAATTACCTTTCACAACTAAATAAAGGATTTTTTGTATAATTTAAACAAAATCGCAAAAATACTTTACATAATTCTCCAAACACGAATTCTAGACGCCATTGCATCAGTGTTGCAAGGTAAGAATATTATCTTTTCCCAAAAGTAAGGGAAGTTGTGGTTTTTGTACGGACACGTTATAACTGTGTTTATTTAACCTTATATTTGCATAATATTATAGTTTTCGAGTATATAAAATATGTTATTATGTAAGTTTTTATAAAATATTTTTATTTATTATTTGTATACGTTTTATAAGTATTAATGTATTCTTTACTACTATTATTATTATTATTTTTAAATATTATGATATTGTTTTATAATATTTGAAAATAATATTTTTATAATACCTACTTGGAAAATATATTATAAACACAAATGAACAATATTAAAACGTAAAAACGTAAAAACAAAATTCTAACAATTTATTATCTATTCTAAAACTTTTGAATTAACGGAATGTTTATGAATACAATTAAGAACAATGACCAACAGTGATGCACCTAATCGTATATCGCGTTCGCGCCATTACGAGAGCAAAGTTATTCGACATCACAGCTTGACCACAGATAATAAAAACAAAACATAGTGAAAATATCCTTATTATATATATTTTCAAATATTGAGAAAATTATTTGTACTCGTAATTTATACTTCCAAAGGGTATTCAGTAATTAGTTTAATATAATAATAAATTTGGTTTTGTTATTTGCATGTTGTTCTATATACCTACTTAATTTAATTTTAAATGTATTACATAATTGTATTACATTTTTTTTCTTTTATAATTTATAACATTTGCTGTGCTGTGTACCATCCCTAATAAATAAATAAATATATTCAAATAATAGTAATTTAAAATTTTGATATGATATATTTTAGGTTCCCAAATCCCAGGTGATATAACGTGGAGAGAAAACTGGATTAAAGCTGTACGGGACAACAGAAATGATATCCAGTGGCTCAAAAGTTAAAAGTTGTGACTCAAAACGCCAGACATAAAAAATTTACACAACATAATGGGCATTAATTATAATTACCTAGTATTAAATTTATAATTATTTTTATATAATAATGAATGACTCATTAATATAAATTACCTTTCATTTCATCTAACCAAGACAAATAAAAAACAATACTATAATAAAACTATACCAAAATCTATATCTCACACGTGGGAGTCGTAAGCTCAACGCTTGCAACATTTTTCTCTAACACACATGCGCAAATGTACGCTATCTTACACCAAGTTACGCACACAAAGCCAAGGCTAGTCCTCACTTATTTTGTCGTGATTGTTTGCAACGGCTTGACCACAGATAATAAAAACAAAAAAACTATACTTTTTTATTGGTCTGAGTTCTAATACTACTAAAAAATTTTTCTACTGGATCTTCATTAAAATTTCTAGCTACTAAATTAGTTATTTTATGATAAACTGATAAATACTCCAATAATTCCTTAAATGTTTTCATATTCCCAACCCAATTTCTAATTGATGGAATTGATTTATATTTTATTTCATCAACACCATTTCTTCTATGAAAAGATTTAAATTTAATTGATTCTAAAATCGGAATCAGTTCGTCCCACAATTGGAAGTGGGGTGAATTTTTTTTTATACAACATTTGTACATTTTATTTTTATCATTGTAGGAATGACCATTAAAAGAGTCAAATAATTTATCAAAATACAAAAGAAAATTTTAAAAAAATCATTATAAAATGCATGTCAAGATAGAATATTAAAAAAATACTTACTTAAGTTCAATGTAGGGACAGCATTCCCCGTCAATCGTCTGCTTGGTGATTTGAAGTACTCCTCAAAATGTTTGTGGCATATACGAATGGAATTGTAAATATAATTGTTTCCTTTTTCTTGAGTTGTGTTGTCAAGTATTGATTTCCATTGGTTAAACTTCTCTGTATGAGGATATTCCCATTTGGGAAAGCGATGTAAAGGTCCTGAACATTTTAAATATTCTTAAAATATTGCTTTATAAATAAAAGTGATACTAAAGAGACATAATAATGAATTCTAAATGCAATGAAAGGAATAAAAAGAGTTAATTATTACGTATATTTTACTAAGGGTGATTTAAACAGTTTGCAAAGTATTTGTATCTTTGTTAGCAAAAAATATATTATTGGTTAGCTAAAATATCTAGTTGGGCAGCAACATATAGTCAGCAAATATTTCTAAACTAGTCTGCAATTTTTATTGTTTCTGAACAGTTATAGGGGTTGGGTTTACAATCGCTTGGCAGGAGTTATTGGGTGAAACTTATATATATGGGAGGCGTCTATTTACTGATCACAATAATAACACTCACGACACAAGGTAATTCATATTTTTAGAGAAAATTAATAAAAACTTAATGTGAGAGAGAAGGATAACATTATCATTTTGTATATGTGAGACAAAGACGTAAGATCATTATGTCAAAAATATGTCGAATTACTTAAATGTCATTGACAACTATCCTAACGCCGCCATATTTAGTTCTGCGTTTCTATGGACATGTGTGAAAGTGCTTTCATCGTAAATAACATTTTTTTTCGACTTGGATAACATAGGTTCAGAAGGTTTATCATAATTTTTTTTCGTTCTTTCTAGGTAGGTTAGGTTAGGTTAGATACATGACCACAACACACGCGAGCGAAGCGAGCGTGCCGCGGTGGCGGCCGGTGAGTGCTACGTTCAAAATTTATTCTCTCATGAAGTATGAATTACCTTGTAATGGGAGTAATATAGGGATAATAGGGAACATCTCCCCTACCAATTCACTCCCTCCCATTGTCATCGTCCTGCCAAGCGATTGTAAACTGCTACCAGTTATAGTATTTTATTATAGAATACTCACCATCGATATCACATTTGAAATAACATTTTAATTCAGCTGATTTCGGCATTATAAAAACTTATCAAAATTGCAAAAATCGTAATCCGTGTAATAGAGAGCCAAGTTATCAGTCATGCAATCAGTCCGGGGTCAAAGTAACATGCCAGAAGATGTCGTAACACGTAGAAGATCAAAAAGTCCATAAACAAGCCAAAACGTAGGAAATAACACAATAAAATTAAAAATCACAACGCACACCGAACAAACGCACATAAACGAGTAATTCATAGAGTATAGTAACTACTAAACTAGCATAGAGTATAGTAACTAGCATAGAGTATATTGAATATTGATACATATTATGTAACTACTTTTATTAGTCATCTATGGTAACTACTAACTAGTAAGCAAAGACTACAGTGTATATAAAGGAGCTAGTAAGTACTATATAGGAGTAATTCAAATTTCAAAATTCAAATATGGCCGACTAACTTACCATAGATTATACATAACGCACGGTGGGCCTCAATAATATTGCCACGGTGACACAAAAATATTGGAGATAAATTAAAATATATTTATATTTTATAATATATTTTTTATACCTATGAATCTTACAAAACATGTTTGAAAAATTATTTAAATTAATTATATTAGCAAAAGTTCTCGACTGCTACGCCATCTATATTTGATATTTTAATATTTCATCCCGAATTCACCCTCCTCGTCCAAAAGATGGCGTTAGTTTGTACGACTATTTTTGAATTACGATAATGTAGGCGAGTTTCACACCCCTGGCCGTTCCCTATTGGGGATAAATTTTAAAAACAACAACAACAACAACAACAGACAACCAACACATGTGTGATGTGATGTGATTTACATGTGGTCGTTTGAAATTTAACTCAATAGTGAAATCTCATAAATCTCACATATAATATATTATATTATATATCTATATCAACTCTTTATTTATATTAATTTTGAATTCACATAGTTTGGGTTGGCTTTAGTTGGGCATCCCTCCCCCCCTTCCCTCCCACTACCGCAAAACACCAAAATCGTGTGGCCGTTAACTAACATTCCCCATAGTTTTATACATATTATAAAGTTTATATTTAGCAAGAAAATATTACCCAAAACTTAAAGTAAACAAGTTATTTACTGCCAAGTGCCAACTGCCAAGCTAACCGGTAAAACTGCCGTGCCGTAATTAAGATTAATTATTGATAATTCATATCAACGTAGCAGTACGTGAAACACTTTAAAACCGAAAACGATTGCTTGTTTTCAATTAGGTAAGTAAGAGTCGATTATCATCATATTATTTTGAATGACAATTTTTATTAAATTGTTAAAGACACGTAAAAATAATCAAGTAATTTTAAATCTTTAATTAAAGTAGTATAATACTTTTGACCTTTGATATAGGCATTTTGGGTTGGGTTTACAATCGCTTGGCAGGAGTTATTGGGTGAAACTTATATATATGGTAGGCGTTTATTCACTGATCACAATAATAACACTCACGACACAAGGTAATTCATATTTTTAGAGAAAATTAATAAAAACTTATTGTGAGAGAGAAGGATAACAATAAGATTTTGTATATGTGAGACAAAGACGTAAGATCATTATTTTAAGAATATGTCGAATTACTTAAATGTCATTGTCAACTATCCTAACGCGTTCTGCGTTTCTATGGACATGTGTGAAAGTGTTTTCATCGTAAATAACATTTTTTTTTTCGACTTGGATAACATAGGTTCAGAAGGTTTATCTTAATTTTTTTTCGTTCTTTCTAGGTAGGTTAGGTTAGGTTAGATACATGACCACAACACACGCGAGCGAAGCGAGCGTGCCGCGGCGGCGGCCCGTGAGTGCTACATTAAAAATTTATTTTCTCATGAAGTATGAATTACCTTGTAATGAGAGTAGTATAGGGATAATAAGGAGCATCTCCCCTACCAATCCACTCCCTCCCATTGTCATCGTCCTGCCAAGCGATTGTAAACTGCTACCCAAATTATAATATGTTTACATTGTTAACATACCACTAAATATGTAGTAGCAAAGAAATAACAATATTGTTTAGCACAAGCTAAAACATTTAATTTACAAGTGTAAACATTTTCATTTGTTAAAGTAAAACCAAACAAGTAAATTAAGTATTGTTAACAATTAACATGATTACATATAAAATATTATTAAAGACTACTACTACTACTTCTATTTAATACTTATCATAAATTTGTAAGTTCACTTCTTTGTTTCAATTATTTATAATACTTATATAAAAATAGTTTTGACTTGTTTATTGGACTTGTTAATGTTATTAATATTCACTCAAGATAATTACATCATTCGTTTACATCATATTGTTTCAACTCTTATGGAAACAACCAGGGCTGTCATCATATAATTTATCATAATCATTTTGATTATTTTTAAATACCAATTGAATTATATGCAAACAATAAGACATAAACTTATAAAATGTCTGTATAAATGGATTTAAATAAGAAATATATGTATATTTTTTTACTCTCAATGGATATATTTATAAAATAATATATTCTACTAGCATTTCCAGCGGCTGCGCCTGCATTTTAAAGACCAAATTGTACTGAATTCTTAAATTTCACATATTAATCCTTGTGATGTTTGATAGTCATTTGTAACATTTACTTGAGATTTATTATATATGAGATATTTTCCAGCAGTTAACAGTATCATATTTGTTGATCCAGATAAGCAGCTATTATCTTACCAATTTTTATCAAAATCTGTGTAGCAGTTTTCTCTTGATATGGAAACAGACAGACAAAATTCTAAAAACTATAAATTCAAGTATTGTATTGATAAAAATGACTATTTCTATAAGATTTTCCAAAAAATATTGATAAAAAATCTATTAAAAGCACTAAACTCCTTGCAAACATTCTCTACACTAGTGTGTACATCCCTGTGCTTATTTACGAAATAAAATATTATCTTGACCTTTAGTATCAGAACCCCTGTGTAAGGTTAAATTTGATAGTAAATTGAGTGTATCATTTTCGCAGTTCAATATAACAAGTGGTCACATTCAGACATGGCAGCCAACGGAAAATTAGGTAAGAAACAGTTTTAATTAAAAAAAATAATTAACTTTATAGTAAACTAGCGACTCAGCCTCGCTTAGCACGAGTTCATTTCTAGGTAATTTTTAACGGTTACTGATTCTCATACAAAATTATCTGTTCTGAATGTTTAAGTTTCAAACATTTAATTTTTATTTTCCAACATTTAATTTTTATTTTCCATATAACATACCCCCATTATTGAAATTGGTTCAGCCATTTTTTGTTTTAGCAAAACTAACATAATAATATGAAATTGAAAAAATAATAGATATAAATTGTAATTGTTTTTTTCCTTTATTGCTTTCTCTGGAATGACATAGATTATTACAGGTAATTTACAATAGAATTGACACAGAATTAATTATATAAAATCAAAATATTTTTCCAACTAAATTCTTGCCAAAACTTTTTATTGCAATTTTATCATAACTAAATAATAAATGACCAAGGGTCAATGCAGTATATTAAAGTTGAAGAAGAAATACTGTTTTTTTTAGACAAAGTACTTATACCTTTCTTCATACAATGTGTGGATAAAAATAAAGATTTACTTATATATTTTTTTTATTATATTATAGCTCTTCTCAGTGTATCAGACAAAACCGATCTTATACAGCTAGCAAAATGTCTATCAGACATTGGTCTTGGGCTAGTGGGGAGTGGTGGTACTGCCTCTGCTCTAAGGAACGCTGGACTTAAAGTCCTAGATGTGTCTGATATAACTGGTGCCCCAGAAATGCTTGGGGGAAGAGTCAAATCCTTACACCCCGCTGTACACGCTGGTATTTTATCTAGGTATGTAAAAAGTAATTTGTAGTTGTATCGAATGTAGTGTTTTTTTTTATTTAAGAAAATATATGGTTATACCCGTAGAACCCATATTAGGTCCATCTAGTTTAGAGTTGCCAACCCTACTATATAATATAGTATCCTACTGTATTAGAGGCCCGACTACTATATTTCTGAAAATAGTATATAGAAGGTGAACCTACTATATTTCAAAGTCAACGTAATAATATTTTAATTAAGGCTGAGCTAATGGTATTTTGTAATTTAAATTTAAATACAATAATAGCTAGGAGGCATTCCTTAAAAATAAAAATTTATTAAAGGCTAAAAAGTAGCAAAAAATATTCTTTCAAGAAATAAAGTATCTATTTGGAACCTACTATTTTTTTTTTTTTTCATTTTTCGTTATCTACTATATTGTTAGGGGTAAAAATTGTAGAACTACTATTTTTGACCGACAAAGAGTTGGTAACCCTAATCTAGTTATAGCACATTTTTATTTAGGAGGATAATATGTAGAAATAACTAAAATTTGTTTATTTATAGTTCAAATGACATATAGTTGTATTATAATTACCATCTAGTCATTGAATAAGTGCTCTGTATCATGTATGTATTGAGAATATTAAATTTCAAATCATCCGATCCGACTTGCGCGCTGCCTGTTTCGAGATTGTGTTTGTGCGTGTAAATTACATCATACATCGGCAGCGCAATATATACTACTTGCTTAGCCGATTTAACATAGTAGAACATAGTAAAACGAAAAAACAAATATTACACATCAAGCTATATAGTCCGGGAGGTAGTGTCAAATTTTTACGGTGATTTTGGCATGGACTCTATGAACTTATTTTGATAGTTAGTAGTAAAATCATATCAGCTGATCTGATATTATACTTCATAACCAAACTTTGAAAGTCAAGCTAACAGGTTGTTCCTCGTTAAAATTCCAGCTGACATAAATTGTTATGATTATTAAATTATAATCTTTAATATATACAATTTTCAGCTTTGCCAAAATGCTACAAGTTTTTCTGATTTTTTGACATGTTCACATGATCAGCTAACATATTTTATCACGTACATGATACAGCTGACACTTTTTTTTGAGATCTACAATTCATAAACTAATTATTTATACTTTTTCATCTTTGCCAAAATAGTCCAAGAACATTTTTTTACTATCAAGTTTCCTGGCATTTTCTCATCTTATGCCCCGGTCTTGGGCCAACTGACAATTTATTTATTAATGAGCGTTGGAACAACTGACTATACAAAAAAACAAAAGCCATGCCAAAATGCTCCGGTCAAATTTGACACTACCTCCCGGACTAATATGGACTATAATAATAATAATAATAATAATAACTTTATTGATCCAAAACAAAGAATAGATACATAAAAACTTAGATGCTATTTTCGGAATGGCTGTTACAGTACAAAAAATATCAGGTAGCCTCTGTTGCCGTACTAGGAGACCTGTGTTACAGCAAAATTGAAATTAGTTGCATATATTATATAGTATTTTATTCAGTACTTGTTGACTTTCCACTACTAGGTATGCCTCCCTTCAATACGAGGGGATCAGGCCATAGTCCAACTCTTGGCTGGAACGGGTTGGCAGACTTCACATGTCTTTCGAAATCTTGCTAGGTTCTCTCGGACATGCAGGTTTTCTCACGATGTGTTCCTTCACCGTATAGATAATGATAAATTGTACAGTTTTCAAAACCGATAATTAACCGCCATAATCGTGTGGCACGTAGCTAATAGATTATATTATCATCCACAGGCTAACCGATTCTGATCAAGCAGATATGCAGCGTCAAAAGTTCGATATGATCAGTGTTGTTGTATGCAATTTGTACCCGTTTGTTGAAACGGTATCGAAACCTAACGTAACAATAGCCGATGCAGTAGAGAATATTGATATTGGAGGAGTGACCCTTCTTAGAGCAGCCGCCAAAAATCACGATAGAGTCACAGTTATCTGTGACCCCAGTGATTACGACAAAGTTATCGCTGAGTTGAAGGAAAGTAAAGATCATCAAACCTCCTTGGAGACTAGGTGTGTTTTTTTTCTGTTTAATTGCTTATAAATAATTCACCTATTTGTATTTAGATTTTTTAATGAATAGAATTATTTTACTTTAAAAAAACTATTTTTTCTTTTAAAATCCTATAATTAACTAAATGATATCTTTCACATCCATGGGTTGACTGGAAGAAATCTCTTGTATAAGGATAAGTCCACCTTTGCCTTTACCTTCTAATATTTAATTTTTTGTAACATTTTTTTAAAGTGCAATAAAAAATATAATAATTAATTGTATTATGTTTTTTTTCTATAATCAATAAAATACTTTTCAGACAAAAGCTGGCTTTAAAAGCTTTCACCCATACCTCAGCATATGACACTCACATTTCTGATTACTTCCGCAAGCAATATTCTGCTGGTGAATCTCAGCTGACTTTGCGATATGGTAAGTTGAAAAAATTGTAATAAATAAAAAAAATTATGAGTCCACTGTACATACTTAAAAGTTGGATTTTATTATATGTAAATAAAAAATGAAAAATGCAATTGCATTACAATATAACATGCGTTTTAGATCGCTTTTCTTTTAGGTTTTTATGACGATCTATGAGGGTCGTTCTCTAATTATGTTTTGAAACAAAAGAATCGTCCCGCAGCGAGACTCCCGCTAGGGCGTTTTTAAATCTAGGAACCCATTGGCCAATACTACGCCTGCGTTTCCGCATTTCCGTCTCATTGAACGAGTTCTAAATCATGAATTAGAACTAAGAAGATTCTGAAGAAAGAGAAAAATTAAAAACATTACGGAACTGTAAAATCCATATATGCTATGTACGAATTATCATTTAAATAAATAATAAATGAAACTATCTTTTCGGATTTTGTCGCGGATTTATTATGATTTTTGGTTCCAAGGTATGATAGGGAACCAAAAATTATAATAAATCCGCGACAAAATTCGAAAAGATAGTTTCATTTATAATGACAAATATTCGCGTTAACCTAAGAAAGTATTATTTAAATCATGAAATAAACCCCCAATGACCTTCAGGAATGAACCCGCACCAGAAGCCAGCACAGGTGTTCACCACTCGCGGTGCGCTACCGCTGTCGGTTCGCAACGGGTCGCCAGGGTTCATCAACCTGTGCGACGCGCTGAACGCGTGGCAGCTGGTGGCGGAGCTGCGGCGCGCGCTGCGCCTGCCCGCCGCCGCCAGCTTCAAGCACGTGTCGCCTGCCGGCGCGGCCGTCGGACTGCCGCTCACACTCGAAGAGGTCGGTTATATATATATAAAACAAGTTTTTTTGAAGTGAAACTTCTTTAGAATCGTTGTGATTTCAAACTCGATGAAACGAAAAAATAACTCCATAGTACCAGGCGCTCAGAGACGCGAAGAGTTAGCCTTAGTTAGATCTCGCCCACCGCGAGTCAGTGACATTTCTAACTGGCTAACTCGTGGGTGTGACCGTCGCGCCATCTCCCTCAACGAGCTTAGACGGAGTTATTTAGTATAAATATAAACGAGATTTAAAAATTAGTTTACCAAAGAAGGTTTACTTCTGACATAATATGTACTTTGTACACACGCACTTAAAATGTTTTTTTGTTTGTTATCTGTAATGAAAATAAGATTCTGAGTAAAATCTATATATTACTAGCAAACCCGGCCCGCTTTGCTGGGCGTAAGTTAAAATAAATTAAACGGTTTTTATATATATTTTAATAAAATTAAAATACTACTCCTTACTACATTTTAGCCACGCGCCATCTATAATCTAGAAATAGAAATACGGCACCATCTACTGAATATCTGTGCAATTTAGATGCCAAACCGCCATCCATTAAGATTTTATAGAACTAACCGATAAATACACACTAAAGTCGTATAATAAACATTTAATTTGAAATAAAATAATATTGTGACTATAAATTAAGATGCAAGCTATCCTATCTTTCAAGTTGGATCAAGCTGCACACGGTGTGCAAATTTGATTAAAATCAGTTAAGTAGTTTAGGAGTCCATCGCGAACAAACAACGTGACATGTAATTTATATATATTAGATGTTTTTTTATTTTATTTTTTGAAAATATTGTTGAAATAGTCTTATTGATACAGAGGTGGAATTGAATTAAAATTTCTACCTGTCTTCTTAGCAACGTTAAAACATTACCAGAGTCATACCCGAATGGAGCAAATATGAAGAACAAAATAACACTATTTAGTATTTTTGTAAGCTTATATATTATAAGATTGATATGATTATTTCGTTATAGTAAATATTAAGTGCACTTGATGTAGGAGTGTTTCAAAGCGTACTATCTATACCTGACTCAGAGGTAGCCAAAATGTTATACAGAATTAAATTGAAGTAGGCAATAATTATAAGTTTCTAATAGTGCTGATATAAGTGTACTTAGGGAACGATGGGACTGACATTTAGTTCTGTAACTAAAAAGTCCCTAATAAAAATCAGAATAAAAAGAAGTGCATTTGTAAAACATATAAATTTCCTTAAAACAGGCATCAGTGTGCATGGTAGCGGACTACCACGACAAGCTGTCGCCGCTAGCGTGTGCGTACGCGCGCGCGCGCGGCGCCGACCGCATGAGCTCGTTCGGGGACTTCATCGCGCTGTCCGACGTCTGCGACGAGGTCACCGCCCGCGTCATCTCCCGCGAGGTGTCGGACGGCATCATCGCGCCCGGGTACTCCCCGGAAGCGATGGATATATTGAAGAAGAAGAAGGGCGGCAACTACTGTGTGTTGCAAGTGAGTGGCTGTTTTTATAGCTGTTTTGGTTGGCTATATGGTTTTTTTGTGTGTGTCATCACATCACACACACACATTTTGTGCAGTTGTAATGTTTTTCCTTTTATTTATAATATACATACATTGTCCAATAATATTTTATCCATATTTGACTATTTATATTTATTTGTATGTATTGAGCACTGTTTAAAATCTCTCCTCTCTTCCATATGAAGATATAGACCGCAGTCCACCACACTGGGAAAATGCGGATTGGCAAACTCCACAATGTTACGTCTTTCCCGCTTTTATCGGTTTCCAAACGAACATGTTAACACTGAGCTACCATTGTCTTTTAGCAATTGGCATATCTATGACACCAACAATAAAATAATTTAAATCGCAATTTACAATTTTATCCACAGATGGACAGCAGCTACACGCCAGATCTGATGGAACAAAAGACTTTATTCGGTCTGACACTAGAACAGCGTCGCAACGACGCAGTGATCGATGCCGACTTGTTCAAAAATATCGTCACTAATAAGAAGGAACTCCCGCCAAATGCAGTCAGAGACCTGATAGTCGCCACCATCGCTCTCAAATACACGCAGAGTAACTCTGTGTGCTTTGCGAGAGACGGACAGGTGGGTTACATGTCAAATACGCACATACATACATGCGTGCACACAGAATATACCTATTAGCTATTTAGCTACTCTATTTCGCTAAGATTCATTGGTTTAAAACAAAGATAAATTTATACCACGGGAATCGTTGCTATCTGGGCGTATGTGCTTTTCTAAAATTTAATAATCTATCTCTGTGCCAAATTTCATCCAAATCCATTCATTTGATCTAACTTGAAACATTAACAAACATCATCCATTTTCACAAATACTATGTCTAATTCGTTTAGTTGTCATAGGTTTGGTTTAGTTTATTTATAATTTTGGGACATTATTAGATATGAGGCTTGTGTTACGAATACCAGATAGTTGATACACTGTACATATATTACGTACTTTAAATATATTTACGGAATTATTATTTACTTAATACTTTTGATTATTTCGTTATAGTGAATGTTAAGTGCACTTGTAAAGACATACTACATATCTGACTACTTTTTATTTTTTATTCATCATCAGCCCTTTTTAACGTCCCACTACAGGGCACGGGCCTCCCTCAGTACGAGGGGGATCAGGCCATACTCCACCGCGCTGGCCTAGTGCGTGTTGCGGACTTCACATGTCTTTCGAAAACTGGCTGGGTTTTCTCAGACATGCAGGTTTCCTCACGATGTTTTCCTTCACCGTAAGACTAGTGGTAATCATGATATAAATGATTCGCACATGAATATATCAGAAGTGCGAGACCCGGATTTGAACCCGCATCACTCGGTTATGCAAGTGACCGCGTAACCGCTGGGCTATTTTTTTTTTAATATGTGTGTTGTTGGTGTACTTTTCAAAATATATAAATAGAAAATAATAAAAGTGTGTATATTGTTTATTTATAATATGTATGTATTTAAACTTATATATGTAGTATATCAACTATTTGGTATCCGTAACACAAGGTTCCTTCGTAGCTTACCACGGAACTAGATGGCGCTGTGTGTAATAATGACCCAACATATTTATTTATTAATTTATTAATTTTTTTTTTTTTTTTTTTTTTTTTTTTTTTTTTTTTTTTTTTTCTTAATAATATCATGCGATCGGCTCTATGAGCCCTTAGCAGATTTGTTGAAGAGATTGACGTTAGAGAGATGCTCCTCCAGTGAGGAAGCTGTCTCTTATTTAATTATATTTTTTTTTCTGTTTGTAAGTCCCATATGTGTTGCCTTTTGAGCCTTCTATGATATAAAGGATCACACAGCGCTGCCACTAATGTGTTAGTATGAGTACTTATACGGTTTTTGTATGCTCTTGTTCTGTGCTCCACTTCTTCCTTCACGGTTCTAAGGTTTGTATATTCATGCAATTCACTGGTTTTGATAAATAGAGGTGCATTAGTTATTGTTCTGAGAGCTCTGTTTTGTACCCGTTGTAAAATTTCCACGTTTGAGTTTTTTGCCGATCCCCATAACTCAACACCGTATGTCCACACTGGTTTGATTATAGCTTTATAGATGAGTAACTTATTTTCTAAGGTGACCTTTGATCTTCTGCCTATTAGCCAGTTAAAATTTTTCAATCGTATGTTTAATTCTTCGCGCTTTTTCTGTATATGAGTCTTCCATGTCTGCTTCCTATCAAGATGCATGCCTAAATATTTTACAGTGTCTCGATGAGGAAGAACATCATTACCAAGTGTAATGGCGGGGCAATTTCCCTTTTTCAAGGCAAAAGTAACATGCACCGATTTGCTAGAGCTGGCCTTAATACGCCATTTTTCCATCCATTTGTTGATTTTGTTGAGGTGTTTCTGTAGAGCTGAGGACGCTATGCTGGGGTCTTGATGATTGCAAAGGACAGCGGTATCATCGGCGAATGTGGCAGATAAGATGTTGTCTGTGGTAGGTATATCCGCAGTGTAAATGAGGTACAGAGTGGGACCCAAGATGGATCCTTGCGGAACCCCGGCTTTTATATCATGAAAGACAGAATAATCATCATTAATCTTAACCCTAAATATTCTATTTTCCAAATAGGATTTTAGAAGCACGTAGAGATTGTGTGGAAGCTGAGTCTTCAATTTAAAAAACAGGCCTAAATGCCAAACCTTATCGAATGCTTGTTGCACATCGAGGAATACAGCAGAACAGTACTGCTTTTCCTCGAGAGCTTGTCTTATTTTATGTACAACACGGTGGACTTGTTCTATAGTGGAGTGACCAATTCTGAAACCAAACTGATGTTGAGGGATGGAATTATTATCGCTAAGTATTCGCAACAACCTTCGCAGGATGATTTTCTCAAACAGCTTTGATAAGGTTGGTAGTAAACTGATTGGTCTATAAGAAGATACAAGGTGAGGTGGTTTGCCAGGCTTTGGGACCATAATTATCTCTGATATTTTCCAGATCATTGGGACATATCCAACTCTTATTATGCTATTGAATAGGTGTGTTAGAGAGGTAATAGCTTTTTTAGGTAGCTGCAGTAGAATTTCAGCTGTTATTAAGCAAAAGCCGGGAGCCTTGTTCAATTCCAGACCTTTTATTTCTCTTTGTATTTCGCGGGGAGAGCAACTTTGTATCGGAAGAGACGATTGTAGATCAGCTTCTAGATAATCTTGTATTTCTTTTTCAGTTTCTATATCACCGCTATTTGGAGTGAAGACTTCATGTAGGAATTGGCCAAACGCCTTAGCCCGTTCTCTGTCCGTTCTAGCCCAGGTGTTGTCATTCTTTTGGATAGGATATCGTGCGACCTTAGGTGCAATTTTACAGCTTTTTACTATGTTCCAGAGTGAGTACTCGTCTTTGGCTTGGGGATTAAGGTTAGCTAGTTTATTCTGTAGTGTTTCCTCTTCGATATCTTTAAGATACTGAGTTAATTCTGCAGCTGCTCTATTAAACGCTTTTTTGTCTTGGGAATGCCTACTACAATGCCACACTCTTCTGAGTCGTCTCTTTTCTAGGATCTTTGCTTTGATTTCCTTGGGTATGTTCTTACTACCTTGTTTTAATGTGGTATCTGGTGTACATTTCCATGCCGCTGTTTGTATCAAGTTTGTTAAGGTTGTTGCGTAATTTTCGATGTCATCTTTTGTTTTAAGTGTTACATTCAAGTTTAAATTTTTGTCTAAATAATCTCTAAATGAATCCCAGTCTGTTTTTTTGGTGTATAGTCGTTCTCTTACAGGTCTTTCAATTATGGTGGCGCTAATGATGGCTATAACTGGTGTGTGGTCTGAGCTACTATCCAGACAAGTCTCCACACTAAGATAATGGTTTGATAGTCCTTTATACACAAAAAAATCAAGGAGATCCGGTTTTTTATTCGTGTCTGTAGGCCAGTACGACGGTTCACCAGTACTTAAGACATAAAGTTTGTTTTTGTCTATACTATTTTTCATTTCTCGGCCTCTGGGTAGGGTTAGTCGTGATCCCCAGTGAGTGTTTTTTGCGTTCCAATCACCTCCACAGATGAATCGGTGCCCAAGTGTTTTAAAATAGCTAGTAAACGCTTCCTCTTTAAGGTTGTGCTTCGGAGGACAATATACAGCTGATAATGTTATTGCTCCTTGCTTGTCATGCACCATTACTGTGGTTGCTTGTAATGGTTCAGTTTTATACTCATGGAGTAAATCATGCTTGATGTGTTTTTTGATAATTACAGCTGTGCCTGCATGAGCAGTTCCGTCCGGATGTGGTGTCGAGTATGTGTAAAAATTTTTAAAAGTTATGTGGCAATTCGGTGTTAGGTGCGCCTCAGATACCAGAAGTACATCGATATTTTCTTGTTGTAAAAAACTTTGTATGTCGTATTTGTGTTTTATTAGGCCATTTGTGTTCCACGTTGCTACTTTCAATGTGGCCATTTTAGTGAACGAGTTTGTTGATGACTGTTGTGAGAAGACTCATCATTGTAGACATTTGGTCTAACAGTTTATCTAGCTTTGTAGCTTGTTGTGTGAGAAGAGTTTCTAACTGGTTATTATATGTTGAAGTTTGCGTTTTTAGAACGTCTGCATAGGATTTAGTTTCTACAGTATTTTGGTGTATATGTTTAGGGTTTTCCGTTATTTGGTGTGATTGTGGGTGTGATTCGAAGTTCGCCTCTGCATTAAAAGGTTTATTTTGTTTGGCGTTGTAGTATGTAGAAATTCTTGTCGGCTTTTGTTTACCTCTTTTTCTAGATAATATTTCTTTGTATACCTCACACCCTTTATAATTAGCAGGGTGTGCGCCTTCACATAGCGCGCATGTGGCGGGCGTGTTTCGGTCCTTTTTAGGGCAGTCGGACGTTTTGTGATCTTGCGCACATTTTACACAACGATACGGACGCATGCAATAATTTTTTGAATGCCCGTATTGTTGACATCTCTGGCATTGGGGTATAGTATTTCTTTTCTTTGGCTCTTCAATTATGACAATTTGATTGCTAATAGATTTTATTGATTTAGCAGCGTTGTTGTTTGGTCCAGCCACTAAGTTTACAAAAAAAGTCGACGTTGGTATTTTTTCTGGACCATACTTTATATTAATGATTTCTCCTTGTACTTTATTTCCAGTTTTCTCGATTTCACTAATGATGGCACTGTGTGTAGTTGAATGATGAAGTTTCTTTATTACTAATCGGCAGCAACGTTCGTCTTTCCTATTAAAGGTGTGACCTATAAGTCCATTTTCGCGAACTATGGTTATAATTTTCTTATATGCCTCTATGTCTACTGAATTTATTCTTAGTTGATTTTTGTTTATAGTTTTAAGTAAAAATGTATTGTTATCAGCAACAGTATTAATTAATTCCGTTAGTTTATTTATGTCTTCGATACCGTATAAAATAATTGGTGGAGGTTTGTTTAGGCGCTTCTCTTTGGGTTTTGGTTCCTCTTCTGTCAGGTCAATCTGTAGGCCATTATACCTATTGGTGATTTTTATAGTTTCAGGCGATGGCGTCTGCGATATTTTTTTCCGCTTGTTGCTTCTAGCTGTTGGAACTCTTTGCCATTCGGGCGGACAAGGTGCATTATTGGTGTTGTTAGTTGGTGGCTCACCTTTGAGAGAAGTTGTATTGAGAGCTTCAAGCTGGGCTTTATTTCCAAGGGATTGACTTCTTGGTCTATTCACAAACAAGCTAGGATGAAAAGCTTGTTGAACAAATCGTTTTCCAGTAGCATTCACTGACGTCGATGCCTGGTTACTCACATCCACGTAGTCTTCGGTAGCCAATTTCTCACTCTCTGGCCCGGATACCAGGGAGCGCCGGGGGTTAGCCGGGTCGCATAACATATCACATTCCTCATTATTAGACTTTTCCATATTAATAAAAAGGGGTTTGGGAGATATTCTAGTAGCACTTTCCCACAGCGCTACTGTCACTCTTTTTGGAGTTATTTAGTCCTCCAAGGCCTGCGAGAGCCTGATGACAGGTTATTTACCGCCGCCTGTTGCTCGGCGTTGGGATTTTTTACGGCTGGTTTGATGTACTCCAGGCCAACCCTCCTCTTTTTTCATCCGGGCTTGGGACCGGCAATGGCAGAGTTATTATTTATTAATTTAATGATTTAATAATTTATTAATTTATTTATATATTTATTTATTTATTTATTTATTTATTAATAAACGTGTGTGTGTTTGTGCCGTGCAGGTGATCGGCATCGGCGCGGGCCAGCAGTCGCGCATCCACTGCACGCGGCTGGCGGGCGCCAAGGCGGCGCTGTGGTGGGCGCGCCGGCACCCGCGCGCGCTCGCGCTGCGCCCCCGCGCCGGCGTCACGCGCGCTGTCGCCGCCAACGCCGTAGACAACTTCGTCAACGGCACTGTCGGTATGTATCATGGTTGCCATTTACACGGCAATTACCGTGTTATACGGTAATTAAGGGCCATTAAATAGCAAAAAGAACACGGTACACGGCAGAACAATAAACACGGCAATCAGCACCTTACGAAGTGTACACTTTTATTACATTTGTATGAGACACGGTAATTTATTAACTATCCGACACCGGAAACACGGCAACTGTTGTTTTTTAATGGCAACCCTGGTATGTATATCTCACCGTGAAATTTTAAATACCGTTAGATTATAATTTCGCAGTTTACAATCTCACGATAATGTAAACGGAATGCACCCGAGTTCAAAATTTGACGCTTTTAGTTTAGATTGTTATCTAACGGTATTTACTATTTTACGGCGCTATATGCATTGATAATAATTATTATACAGTTCGCGTCACGCAAAAAGAACGCTGGAAGAAAGTGGGGGGGGGGGGGGGGGTTGCGCATCGGTACATTCGCATACGAAATTTCTAAGCCTATTCTTTTATTTTTGAACTAGCCTTTCGCTCACGATGTATATTGATTATTGGTAGGTACATTGAAAAATATATTAGATAGAATGTCATTAAATAGAATTCTATTAATTAATAAAATATGTTTGATTCAGTGTAGAATGTTTAATCTACTTACAAAAAATTAAATTAATTCGTTTAATATATTTTTTATATTATTAACAGCATTATGATCAGACTCTCTCTTTATAAAACAATATACGTCAAAAATATTTTTTCACTATTATTTATATAAAATCATTTCGTAATTAATAACTTTTGTGTGCGCGATGGTATTTTAAACTGACAAACCAATAGCGAGCCGGAAAGCATGCGGCGCGTGTCTCGACGTCCCGCGCCCCGCGTCTTACCACCAAATTGGCCTATAAATCGTCTCTGCGCAACTTGACAGCCAGTGTTCTTTTTACATGACGCGAATTATACAATGCGATATAAGTCTATAGTTTGTCCATTTTGTTAATGGTTTTTTGACAACTCGCCGACTGACAAGCTATAGTGATGTCAAAAGGACGTAATAATCGATTTCTCTTATTTTTTTTAAGTATAAAATAATATTTATTTTTATATTTATTAATATGAAAATAAATATTATTATCGTAAAAATCAAGTGTGGTGGAGAGAACTAAGAGAATCATAATGTAATTCGGGCCGTGACATTGCATATTTTGATAATTTATGCACACAAGAGTTAATAATTAATATAACTGAAGACTCCTCATCGGACAAACCTAATATAAATGATGATTCTGACGAATTAAACTATTAAACTATTTTAGTTGTTTTATTTGTATGCCTTATACTAAGAAGAAAGTAAAACTTTACTATTAACTTTAATGATTTAATTTATTGGTTTAAATCTTAAAATTTTTTTGGCTTCCTTATTAAATAACATATTACACCTTATTTACATATTGATTTCTATCGATTATTTGTAATCTGTGGCACAATCATAGTAATCGTTATGTGTGGCACAGCAATAAGGGGGAGGTGCCCGTCCATGAAGTACAATATTAATGAGTATGACATTTTAACTTTAATGGCTAACCATTAAATATGAAACTTCGTGGGCGTGAGCTGTCAAAAAACCATTAACAAAATGGACAAAGTATAATGGTTATTACTGTTCCTTGTACCATAGTGTTGTTTTACTCTCCTTGAGGGAATATATTATATAGCAAAAGTTGAAAGAAAGTCAATATTATGTTGTTATTGTTTTCATGAAGTATTGCTGTTTTATATATTTAATTTAAATGTTTGTAGGTACTGACATGCCATTAGAGCAGTGGAACAACTTGTTCGAAGGAGAGCCCCCAGCACTTCTCACTGCTGAAGAGAGAGATGAATGGACCAAAACGATGAATAAAGTAGCCCTGGCCTCAGACGCATTCTTCCCGTTCAGGGATAACATTGACAGAGCTGTTCAGGTATAAACCACTGCAATTAATTTTAAATCAAACAACTGTCTGCAGTTAGTTTCACTTTATTATTGCCATTATTATGACAAATGGATATGATTGAGTCAGATATCCCTCTGCAAATGTGAAAGGTTCAATTAGACGTAGTTAATAGCAGAAACGACTTAACCCACAAAAAGTCACTTGAGTGTACACAATATTCTAATAACATGTATTATGAATTTGACATATTATACCTTCTTCTTCAAAGTTGGGTTTATTAAAAACTACTAATTTTTGACCAGTAAGCCCAGTCTTTTCTAATAAGATGACGAAATTAATTTAAAATAATAAGGTGTTTCTATTCGCTCTGTGCGAAGCCGGTGGTGGGGAGAAACTGATTTACCGTCAGCGCTACCCGTGGCTATATCCGATACTACGGGGGGCTGTTTTTATGTTTCGAGTTAGCTAAATATACAAGTGAATTGTTATTTAAAATTTATTTAAATAAAATAACATAAAATGAGTCACAAAAGTTGTTGTGTTGTAAGTTGTAAGAATACAGGTAGAAAAAGTGCTTGTCATTTTTATAAATTTCCAACAGCAAGTTGGAAAATAAATCAGAGGAAAAAATGGATAGCCGCTGTTAGGAGACAAAAGTAAGTAGAATCTAGGGTTGCCAACTCTTTGTCGGTCAAAAATAGTAGTTCTACAATTATTATCCATAAAAATATAGTAGATAACGAAAAATGAAGAAAAAATATAGTAGGTACCAAATAGGTACTTTATTTCTCGAAAGAATATTTTTTGCTGCTTTTGGCCTTTATTAATAAATTTTTATTTTTAAAGAATGCCTCATAGCTTTTATTACAATTTAAATTTATATAACAAAATACCATTAGATCAGCTTTAATTAAAATATTATTACTTAGAGTTTGATGCCTTTGAAATATAGTAGGTTCACCTGCTATATTCTTTTTTCAGAAATATAGTATTCGGGCCTCTAATACAGTAGGATTCTATATTATATAGTAGGGTTGGCAACTCTAGTAGAATCATAACCTTACTATCCGTAATAATAAAAATCTTGAAAGGAGTAAAACTTAAAAAAATAGTAAGTTTAGAAAATGCTAGGAAATATTATTATTAATTAAAAAAAAAATTTTTTTTAAACATTTTTAAATTTAGCATAATTATATATTAAAAAATAAGATTGAATTTTTTTATTATAAACTTTTCATTAATTATTTAAGATTCATTTACTCTTTGCCACTTATTATATTAAACAAAAAGATTATCCATACCAATGATCATAAATTTTAAATATTAAATATTAAAATCTAAAAATAAAAATGATAAATTTTATCGATTAACAATTTTTCCCAGCTTTATTATTGAATTGTAATATGTTAATTTTAGTTAGCAAACATAATCTATTTTTTTTGTACTCAAAAACAATCAGCACTTTTAATTTGTAGAATTTTGAAACATAAAATATTTTGGTAATTTCGTTTAATCTAAATTTGCTATTAAAAAAAAATAATTGAATGTTTATTCAAGTTTTCTTATAATTTTAATTTTAAAAAAAACTTTTTCTATTTTCTTTTTATTTGATTTCAGTCTGATTTCAGTTAACCTACCTTTATGTGTGCTAACTTCTATGCTACTTTTTCGGTATTAACTATACTTACATTTTATTTTTTAATGCACAAGAACACTTTACATTAACAAATATTTATTATAAATATTCCCTTTAATTAAAAAAGCATTTTTTTATTTATCATTCGATATTATTATTACTGACAGCCATTCAATACTTAGTAAAATATATTACAATAGCCCCCTGTAGTTCAAACGTACGATGGCGCTGAAGTCGCGCACAGAGCGAATACTCACACTGTTTTTTTTATACTTTTCAGTATGGTGTGGAGTACATCGGTAGTCCATCAGGTTCCAACAACGACAAAGAAGTGATAGATTCTTGCAATGAACACAACATTGTACTTGCGCATACAAACTTAAGGCTGTTCCACCACTGATTTTGTTAAAATTTCCTATCAATAGAAATAAATCGAATAATGATAACCTCATACATGAGCATGTTGCATTTGTTAAAATTTTGATTCGAATATATTATTTTTAAGGTGTATTCTTTATTTTACTAAGAGTTAATAATGAAGAACTTCATTATATTATACTTGTCTATTCCTAGAATTTTGTTATTCAAGATTATTATTAAATAAATACTATATACTTGTACCATTTTTTTATTTTCTACTTACATATTTGAAACAGTGAACATTAATTCTTATGATTCTGTTAGACTTGGCTACTTTTTCCTCTTCCTATTTTTTTATTCAACATAATATTAATAATTTAAATTACAACTTTTAGACTATTATTCAACAGTTTCAACTCTTTCTGTAGCAATTCAGATTCTAACAAAAACTTGTATCTTTGGACAGCATGCCCGCCCATACGTAAAATCAGAAAGGCGGAGGCTTCTGGCTTTCGGCGTTTGTTTATATATTTTGAAAATTAAGCTATATGCTAATTAACCCTTCGTCTGGTAGACATGGATCCTTGCGCACCCCGTTGTCTGTGTAGAACAACGATCCTTGTTTGACGTACCTTTGTCATTTTACACTCACACATAGACAAAAATGAACATGGCGGCCGGCTGTCATGGCATAGGCTTGCTACAGCGTGTTCTATAGTGATTATAATAATATAATAATTAATGTAATGCAAAAGTAGGTATTTTTACACTACAATGTTGTTGATCCAAGTCTAATTTACCATATAATACAATTTACATAGCCATGTTTTACTCTTATCAATTTCAATTTAAATTATAATACTTATACCAAATTTAGTTAGGGGATTACAGGGTAGGAAATGAACAGAAACGAGAGTATGTGAGAAGAGTTTATTATGTAGTCAACTTACATCTTTGAATGGTTGTTTACAGAATGACACACCAGGTCCATATTTTTTTTATAGCTGAGATTATCTTTTCCAATAAATTTCCATATTTCCGCTACGTAAAAGCTGTCTATTAAATTCTATTCTACTTCAGAAACTATGGAAATTACAGTTACAATAACTTATCGTTCCTAATCACGATATACAAAGTCAGAATAATAACTTACATGTGAGAATTCCAAATGTAATGCTTTCAAATTAAGAAGTTAGTTAACTAGTTTAATAAATATCGTGCAATATTTGATTCACAATTTGCAAACTATTGAAAATACAAACAAAACTGTACTGTACTTGTAAATTTCAATTAAAAAAGCCTTCCCTATTTATTACTAAACCAAGTTTTATATGTACATAAGCCCAACCAAAGCGTCTTTTTATTGTGTATAAAGAATACTTGTGATACAAATCCAATAAGATTAGTGGATGACGTCTATTCCATTGGTTAGTGACGTAATTAACTGGTAATTTTACTTCACTCACCACTCTTTTTAAAAAATACCTAATTAAATTACAATGCTCTTCATTGGAGTCACTTAGTATATGTGTTTAAAGTAAGTTAACCGGACTGAAGTTAGAATAGTAGCATATATAAGTAGGTAAGCTCTTGCAACTATAACTAAACTGTATATTATGCCTCTTACACTAACTTCAAATTGTTAAACTATAACTTGCTGTACGCTATGATGACCATTTTTGATGTTTCATTCACCAAAGACAATAGTGATGTACAAAAGAGATGAAAAATTTATATTTGAATACAATTTTAAATAAAGCAGATTCAAATTGGCATTTCCTGAAAGAACCTGAATATACAGCAATATATAGGTGGGAAGGTGTAACTCACTCGACTAAATTTTCAATAACAATTTAAATGTGTCACATCACTACAACACAGCCTACATGAAAGCAAAATGGCCGTCACAGCGCAACGCAGAGCGGTAGTAAAGTGGTTTAGCCGGTGGCGCACTGCACGCGGTTGCCGCCGGGATGCTCGTCGTCCTCGTCGTAGGCGTTGGCCGCGTTGCCGCGGCGACGCCGTCTCTCCTGCTCCGGGTCTAAGTCCATAAGAGTGCACTCTTCGGCTAGCTCAGGGATCTCCACCTGGGGTGATTAATTGTAAAATTAATATTTTGGTAATTTATCACGAGTTTGTAGTTATACAGGCGTTATCTGTAGTCATATTGACTAACTTTTTTTTATACTAGACTTAACAACTATTTAAGCAAAACTTTTTTTCTAAAATATAAGAGCCATGTTATTCCTTGAATAATCATGAAATCAGTTGACTATGAGCAGATTAGATGAATGTTGATGTCATGGAAAGAAGTATTTCTAGTAAATACTTTCTCAGGTCATTATAAACACACATCAGTTATATGCCTACTTATTAATCTTCATTTGGTTTTCCTTTAAAAACTGCCAGCCTATATAGATCAGCTGATCAAATTTTACAGACAAAGAAGTCCTTCACATTAATATTTTCAACGTGAATGTATGTTTGTCACACACACACACTTATACCTAACATATTCAGTAAAAATCTGAAAGGAAATATTTTGTATTGTGAATATAAATATTTTGCATTAGAAGAATTTTCAAAAAGTGTTTAAATTATAAAGATTTTCAAATTGATTAAAGAAAATTGATTAAAAATCTTTTAAAATAATACATTTAACATTGTGGATAGTAAAATGGTGCTTACCCCAGGTCTAGGTGGCAGGCAGTTTTCCAACGCTGGAATGACTTCAGGGGGAATGCTATTCGGGAAATTTACTAAAAATTGTATTATAAGTAATCCTTTTTCAAATGGATTCTTATACATTGGCATACCTGGAAAGGTAGATAAAATAAGATATAGCAAGTTATAACTAAAATAAAACTTTGTGTTCAACATTTTAACAAAATAATATTTCTTTTTAATTCAATTTAATTTCCTTGTTAATGACTTGAAGCTTGCCAATTGAGAAAATGCCACATAGAATGAAATTGTAGTTTTTAATGTTCTATTACGTTTTCAACAATAACATTAAAATCTATGAGAAAACTCTGTCAATAAAAAGAAGCATTTACCTTCATTTAAAACACATTTAACATCACCATGCTTAGTAACCTCTCCAGGTAATACTGTAATAACAATATCTCTATCATCCAAAGTCCTAATTACTTTTTGGAAGCCACACAAAGCCTCCACCAGCTCCACATTCATCCTAAGTATTAGATCATTGCCAGATCTTTTGAACACCTGAAAAAAAAGAACATTTTTCAGTGCTAATACTAGAAAATAAAAAAAATCTGCAACTATTCTAGTAAGCTAGTATGCTTAGGTTCATTTTTTTATCTTTTACATAATAAATTACTGCCATAATTTATGAAATCTAATATTTTTTTAATTTACTCTTAGAATAAATTAATAAAGCATTTTTTACACATAAAGGCACAATAGTGTTCACTACAGCATTATTATTATCTTTAGGCAAATTTAGGTCAATACATATCATAGGGTCTTCACAGACTGTGCTCAGTCAGGAAAAAGTTCTTATGAAAAAAATATTAAGAATGTAGCATGGAAAGTTATAAAATTTAAACTAACAATGTTTCATATATTATGTCATGACAGTTGCCATGTTGTTGAATGTTGATGCTGGCTTTTACTGAGATAGCTGACAACTCATAATCCTAAAATAATAATAAAAGTTATACTCACTTCATTCTCCTTTTCATCTAAAACAATAATGAGATCTCCTGCTTCCAATTCAGGTTCTTGATCTCCTTCACCACTGAATACAATTTTCTGGCCATCTGTCATACCTTTGTCTATATGAACTTCAAGAATTTTCCGGTCACGAACTGTTTTGCGACCCTGAAACAAAAAAAATGTTATTTTTTACATACTTTATATTTTATAATTAGTATCAAAATCGAATTGAATGATCTTTCAAAATAATAATCAAGAATACTTTGGATAATACAATGTAAAAATTACGTAATTACTTTAAAAACTATGAAACACTTGAATATGATATTAACACAAAATATGTGGAATAAATAATTTATAAAAATTTTTACTCACTTGACAAACTTTGCATCTGTCTTTAGGGTCAATTATCTCCCTTTGGCCTCGGCACTCTGAACACATGGTCTGGATTTGTTGGATCATGCCTGGTCCCAACTGTTGGATCTGGACTTGCAACCCTGTACCTCGACAAGTAGGACACACTTGGACTGCACCCTAAAATTAAAATAAATATAAATTATGCATTGTAAGCAATTTAATAATAATATATTAACAATTCATGTACCTCCACCTACCTGATTTGCACCTCAGCCCACGTCTATAGACGGGGTATGGTATACGATGGGTTAATGATAACAACTATATTTTATAACAATAACTAACCTTCTTACCACCTCGGCCCTCACATTTTTCACAAATCACATTCTTCTGCAATGCAAGTTTTCTGACAGCACCCTTGTATAATTCTTCAAGAGTGACAGATAGTTGGTGAATAACATCTTTGCCTTTCCTTTCACGTCCACGCCGCCTACCCCCACTAAAGCCCCCACCGAAGAACATGTCAAATAAGTCCATGGGTGAAGAGAATCCACTGCCACCTGCACCACCTTCTTTTAGTGCCTGCTCTCCACCTACAAAAAGTATCAATTAACTCTTCTATGCAACAATAAAAAACAAAGTTAATGCAAAAAATAGATTATATTATGTAAAAAATAAGCACTAATACACACCAGGCAGAAAGGCTAATATCTGCTTTTGACTATTGAAAATAACATTATGTATTTGCTCTTTAATATATAGCAAAATACAATAATGTAAAAACTTTAAACAGTAATATAATAAAAGACAATTAAAAAATTATGCACAAAGTAATATTTACCTTGATCATAGATTTTTCTTTTGTCTGGATTAGAAAGCACTTCATAAGCTTGTGATATTTGCTTAAACTTTTCACCCTCATTAGGATTCTTATCCGGATGATATTTAAGAGCTAGTTTTCTGTATGCCTTCTTTAGTTCATCTGTTGTGCAGCTAGGCTTAACACCTAATATATCATAATATGTTGTTTCTTTCACCATTTTGCTATCTGAAATAATTGCAATTGTTAAAATGGGCAAAAACAGCATAAGCAAAAATTTTCATACATTTTTTACCTTATATTTACAATCATTGTAATTTATTTCATATGAATTTGATGAATACTGCATTAATTAATAATTTATAGACACAGTTTATAAGTTTATGCTTCTATTGTAATGAGTTTATTTAAATCAATGCCTATATTATTACAATATACTTAAATTCATAGAAAGTGACCACATTTTATAATAATGTCTCTACCTCTACCTACCTCTTTATAAGAATCAATACATAAAAATATGTTATATTTTAATAAAACTTTGTGTAATAATGAACAGCAATTTAAAAAAATATAAATTTTATCTTTTTTTTGTGTACGCATGTAATTTCAATAATCAATAACCCACTAAAGGTGCAAAACACTGCTTCTTTTGCTTTGCAACATACCACTATAAAAAATATCGATTTTAATGTCAAAAATAAAATTAGTAATTAGAGGTTATGCAAAATTTAATTAGAAATAATATGTCCGTATTTCGATTAGGAAAATGAACAATGAGGTGAGGAAGAAGAGGAGTTTTCTGCATTTTACACAAAGCTTAATTAAAATAGGATTACTCTCCAATCTTACCTGACTATTTCTAACGAAAAACAATTATTGTAATTTGTAATGTGTTGTGTGAAATAACTTCCAGAAACACAGATTTCGCAATTCACGCACGTAAGTTCGAGCACAAGCGCTACTTACAAGAGTCAAATGACGTTTAAAATCACGAAACTAAATTATAGTGTGCGGGCTGTACGAGAACTTTCCTCAATTCTATGCTAAAGTCGATCGCCTCTTTGGTCGATCGCAAAACGTGTTCGTTCGAGAAAATTCTACCATTTACGTTCCATTCCTAGCAAACGCTTTTCGAAATTAAACTTTAAGATTATAGCAATATGATATCAGCTACTATTTAGTATACTACATAATATTAATATTTAATGACGTAGATTGTTGAAGTATGCACTATGCTGCAAGAAGACACGAAAATCCATTCAAATTAATTTAAGCTAATTATTCAAATTGATTTATTAATTCATAAATTCGATAAAATTTAAAAATGTGAAAATATTCTCTACTTTAAGATTTATGTAATTACTTATTGTATATAAAATATTATGTTAAAAAAAAACAATCAAACTAAAAATATTTATTGGGATGGTCCACGATTAAAGAGCAAATGTTGAGTTTCTCGCCGGAGTATTTTTGTTCTCAGCCGAGAACTTCTCAGCTGAATTACCTAAATACCCTTCGCCCTTCCGAGCTGGTGGTAGCCGTTATACAATAGTAGTCTTTGTGGTAGCTTGGCTTCCTCACAGACTAACATATTGATATTTAAATTGTATATTTTCAAAATGTAAAATGTGATGATTCAAAAAAATTGATTTAATTTGATCAGAACACAGACATATAATAATAAATTATATGTCTGTGGATCAGAATCACATCAGAATTTGCAATTTTCACCTTCTTAGCGACCGTTATTTAAATTTAGTCTGTAAATAAAATAAATAAAGTTATTCGCTTATTATGCAGTCTGTAAATTAATTTGGCTTCTATATAATAATCATAGATGACTAATAATCTAATAACGAATAGTATAATAAGTACATAATCTATATTATATTATACTTGTGTAATTATTAATTAGTATCATAGATGTAGTATAGTCTGTGTACTTCTTCTGCTTATGAGAATGTCAAAATTCAAATGTCAATTGTCAAACTTCAAAGTCATTTAATTTCAAAACAAAGTACAAAGTATTTTGCACGTGTTTAATGCAGTAAAGTTATTTATTTATTTTAACTCTAGTAATTCAATTGAGAAAATTCAAAATGTCTAACCGTGATTGATATTAGAATTTACAAAATGCAACGTTCCATAAAAACCGGGGATGATCTCCCCGGATTTGAAGCTCCGCTAAACAACGATTTGCCAGATAGTAATTCTTTGCCCCATAAAAAGCAGAAAAAAGGATGCGGAGGGTTTCAATCGATGGGCTTTAGTTTTCCTATCCTTAAAGGAATCACTAAAAGGGGTTACAAACAGCCTACACCCATCCAACGTAAGGTAAACTTCTTTCATAACCTATTTCCACTATTATTATATTATAGAGAATTCTGTATTAAAAGTTTATGAATATTTTTAAAAATTACTTTATTTTCAGACAATTCCTATTACATTAGAAAATAAGGATGTTGTAGCTATGGCTCGCACAGGATCGGGAAAAACTGCTTGTTTTGTTCTACCAATTCTTGAGAAACTTGTATCTCCAGTAAATAAGCCTTTACATGGGAAAAATTTAAGAGCTTTAATTTTATCTCCTACAAGAGAACTGGCTTTACAGGTTATTGAATTATATTTTATATCTACCCTTTAAATCCATTTTATCATTTTGAAAAGTAATTAAAGTATGCTTAATTTATCTAATTTTTAAATATGCTTATAATTCAAATAATTGCAGACATTAAGATTTGTTCGTGAACTGGGAAAATTTACTGGCCTCAGTTCAGCTGCAATTCTTGGTGGTGAATCTATTGAGCAACAGTTTGGAGTTATGTCAGGCTCAACCCCAGACATAGTGGTTGCCACACCAGGCCGATTTTTACATATATGTATTGAGATGAATCTTAAGTTGGATAACATAAGTATGAATATTATAACTTGGAATATGATTTATTAACTATATAATAATTATTGTTCATATTTATAAATTATTATCAGATACCCATAATATATTTTTACCTTTATGCTTTACTATTTATATATTGTATGCTTACAGAAATCATTGTTTTTGATGAAGCTGATAGATTATTTGAACTTGGTTTTGGAGAGCAACTTCAAGAAATTGTTGCTAGATTACCATCTAGTCGACAAACCCTTTTGTTTTCGGCAACTCTCCCTAAAATGCTGGTGGAATTTGCCCGTGCAGGTCTAAGTGATCCTGTCCTAATAAGATTGGATGTAGATTGGAAATTACCATCAACATTGTGGCTTGGATGGATTTATGTGAGGGCAGAATTGAAAACAGCTGCTTTATTATATCTCCTGGATAGAGTTTTAACTCCAACAACACCCCAAGCTGTAGTTTTTGCTGCAACTAAACATCATGTTGAATATTTGCATTTGGTATGTACAAATAAGTTCACATTATTAAAATATATGTAATAAGAAATAGATCATAGATGTAGCACTTATAAATGATTACTTTATTTTATCAAGTTTTAAGAAATTCACCACATATTATTGTGTTAATCTATGATACATCCTTATAATAACATGTTTTGATTTCAGATATTAAAGCAAGCAAGCATAACATCTACTTATGCATACTCAGGCTTAGATCCCTCAGCTCGTAAGATAGCTCTTGGAAAGTTTTCTAACAAAAAGTGTTCTGTACTATTGGTTACTGATGTGGCGGCTAGAGGATTGGACTTACCATCATTAGATACTGTAATTAATTATAATTTTCCTGCCAAACCTAAATTGTTTGTACATAGAGTTGGTAAGTAAAACATTGTATAGTAGATTTTTATTTAAAACACTAGAATTTAGATATTCTTTATATTAGACATGGATTTTATCTTTATATTTCTAAGTAGGTAAATAATTTAAACTAAAAATAGAATGCTAGCTCTACTTTAATAAAACTTACAATTTAGGCACAACGATCAATCCTACTGACAAAAGCCCATTGTGCTGGACATAGTATTATAAGGTCAGCTACAAGTGCCCTGTGCTTTTGCACTCTCAAAGTCCAATGAACTTCGACCATAGTCAAGTACCGACGCGACAGGTGCATACCAAAGTTATACACCGCCATCTGCCTAGTTCTGGGCTGCTAGTTACTTAAATTAACTCTTAGACTCTTAAGGCTCAATAACTAAACTTACCCGAGGTCTTACTGAGACTATAATTAGGAAATCAAAATTTTCTTACTTCACTAAATATAACCTGTGTGATAGGTCGTAGTGCCCGCGCGGGGCGAGCCGGCCGCGCTTTCTCCCTAGTGGCCGCAGAGGACGTGGCGCATCTGCTTGACTTGCACCTCTTCCTTGGAGCAGAGCTACTCAATCCTAATGAGGTATGATATTCATTATTTATAATTGTATTTGTTAAATAAAGTGCTTGTTTATATTTCTATTTTGTTATAAAATATAATGTGTAATGTTTATGATGTATACATAATATGTAGGTACATCTAATAATTAAATAATTTTGTAATGTTTTTGTATATTATCTTCTCTAATAATATAATAAAAATAAGTTTATATTTTTAACAGAACATTCACTGTAAAATAGTTGATGTTATTAAGAGTTACTTCGCTACAAATAAAAAGCTACGTCGCTGCTCGCTAGTAGGAAATCACTGCAATGTTTTGTTTAGTTATTACATATTCATAATTTTTATAAACTCAGTGACAATAATATGTACTTTAAATTTCATATGTTCTATAGTTTATATCACTATATTTTTACTTTACACTAGGTAACAAAATATGGCGATGAATGTCCTTCTGGCGTGTGGGGATGCGTGCCCACCTCTGCAATAGAACTGCGCCATCAAGATGTCATGGCATGGGAGAAAAATTATTCAGAAATTGTGAGTACTATTCATATTACACATTGATTTGTACATATATATTCTTAGTAGTTAAATAAATGTTTAAAATAGCCTTTTTTATTACTCAACACTAATTTTAGTTGTATCGTTACGGCTAATCTCCGAAACGGTTGGACGTTTAAATTTTACTGCTGGAAAATATCTAATTTTTGAGAAATCTATACTGACAGTTTAAACGTATTCTCCAGTTTAATTGGTTTTGGGTCTGTAAAACGCGGGCGGAGTTTTGGGAAATGCAATTGATATCTAATTATGACGACTCGTTTGGCTCAGTTGGTAGTGACCCTACTTTCGGGGCATTCATTTGTTGATCACAAATGTTTGTTCTCCAGTCATGGGTGTTTATATTTATATTATGTATGTATTTATAATTTATATGTGTAGTATATCAAATATCTGGTATCCGTAACTCAAGCCTCGTAGCTTACCACGGAACTAGATGGTGCTGTTGTAACAATATCCTAAGATATTTATTTATATTATTTATTAAAGTGAACTTCTTTAGAATCGTTGTGTTTTCAAACTCTATTAAACAAAAAAATAAGTCCATAGTACCAGGCATTCAGAGACGGGGAAGAGTTAGCCTTAGTTTGATCTCGCCCACCGCGAGTCAGTGACATTACTAACTCTGTTTAACTCGTGGGTGTGACCTTCGCGCCATCTCCTCTCTCAACGAGCTTAGACGGGGTTATTTATTATAAATATAAACGAGATTTAAAAATTAGTTTGCTAAACCTGCCAAACCTAAATTGTTTAAGATTGTTTGAAAGAAGTTGTTGTTGTTGTTTTTAAAATTTATCCCCAATAGGGAAAGGCAAAGGACTTTTATAGTCTATACAGCCTAGTCTAAACTTTGCCAAAGAAGTTTTACTTCTGACATGTGTACTTTGTATAGATCGTTCATCATAACTTGTCCGTTTCGGTCAAGTTGGTAGCACTGACTGCAAGAACAACAACATAACTATCAATGTTTAGTTGCGATAGGAAGTGAGTAGTTTTTATTCAAATTAAAATCATGCCAAAAGTATTAAAAAGCAGTGGAAGAGAGATTGTGGTAAAGGTGCGTGCCTTTTGCGAGAAAGAAACAAGTACTGTTAACAAGGCAACCAACATAGCAACGAAAGGACTTGTTATAATGAACGGTCTATACACACGCACTTTTTTTATCTAATGTGTGTGGCAGGAGGAGGCGGCGCGAGTGTGCGCGCGCGGCTGGCAGCAGTACGTGCGGTGGCGCGAGGCCGCGTCGGCGGACGCCAACCGCAAGGCCAAGGCCACGCCGCCGCCCGCCGCCGCGCACCCCTTCCTCGGCGCCGCGCCCGACGCCGCTGCCGCCCTGGTGGACAAGATCAAGAATTACACGCCTAAAGGGGTGATTTTATTATTACTAGTTATACTTATTCTTATCTAAAGTTGGTCTTATTAACATTGAGAAATGCATTATAAATGAAACAATCTTTTCGGATTTTGTTGCGGATTTATTATGATTTTTGGTTCCAACCAAATTAATTAGGTTTCATTTATAATGACAGGTATTCGCGTAAACCTAAGAAAGTATTATTGAGAAATGCATTTAAGCAAAAAAGAGTAGTATATTTTACTATAAGCCAACGGGTCCTCCGCCATCTTGATAGAGCGTCGCAGACTTTGAAATAAATTCACCAGTAATAATTAAAAGTTGACTTAAAATTCACTACCAAAGTCAAGCTAAAATGACTTATTAAAATATAAAAAAATGATTTAATAGTAAAAAGAAATAAATAAATAAAAATGTTTAAACTAGTAAATATTAATCTACACTAATATTATAAAGAGGAAAACTTTGTTTGTTTGTTTGTTTGTTTGTTTGTTTGTTTGTTTGTTTGTTTGTAATGAATAGGCTCAAAAACTACTGGACCGATTTTAAAAATTCTTTCACCATTCGAAAGCTACATTATCCACGAGTAACATAGGCTATATTTTATTTTGGAAAAAAATAGGGTTCCGTAAGATATTAGGGTTTTTCGGACACAAGGTGTAATCTATATCTATATTAATAATTTCGTCAAGGGGTACGGTAGACTCGATCGAAACCTTACCTGATTAATAAAACATAAAAAAATAAAGATTTCGATTCGACAACATATATCCGCAAAATTCGGATTGTCGAGTATTTTGTTAAATTCTAATGATGCTGAAAGACAAATTGATTATCGAAATCGCCATATTGGCCACTCTAGCGAAGCGATACTGACATCGGATGACACGTCAATATTGAAGCAAAGGAACTCATTCATACAGCCATAAAGATTTACCTCTGTATTAGTGTAAATAAATAAAATAAAAAATAAATAAAATAAATCCTTTCATTTCTTGCGTTTACAAAAAAAATAATATCCTATTAACAATAAATCACAACAATTTTAAAAGTATGTTTTAATAAAATCATCTCACATCCAGTTAAAACAAAAATATAAATTCTAATGTTATACGTATTAAAATATAAGAATTTGTAATTCATATAAAATAAAATATATAGTATAATTAAATAAAATATAATATATTTACTACATAAAAAAAGAATATTTAATTCCTAAAATACTGCTAAGAAAGAATAAAATAATAATAATATGTTCTAAGTTTTAACTTATCAAATGATGCGTAATGATTTCTCATAGATGGCGTTATTAATCTATATATGTAATATATAAATGTAATATATAAATGCGAAAAACACTCCTCACGAAATCTCAAAAACTGCTGGACGTATAAAGATGAAAATTGGCAGGGAGGTACTTTATAAATAGTATAGGTGCACTAAGAACGGATTTTGCGATTGGGCCGGATTAAGGTGGTCTAAGAGCTCTCGCAAGTTTGTATGAAAGTCCTTCATCTTTTGTGCTACAGACTTTAAATTTGGCAGGGAGGTAGTTAATATTTAGTATGGGTCCGCTAAGAACGAATTTGGCGACAGGGTCGCATTAAGGAGGTCTTAGGGCTCTCACAAGTTTTTTTTTAATTTCTTCATTTTTTGTCCTAGAAACTTTAAATTTCCCAGGGAGGTAGTTTAAAGTTATTAGATGTTTGTTTAAGAAAGGATTTTGCGATTGGGCCGGATTGAGGTGGTCTAAGGGCTATGGAAAGTTTGTATGAAATTCCTTCATTTTTTGTGTTACAAACTTTAAACTTGGCAGGGAGTTAGTTAATAGTTAGTGGATGCCCGCAAAGAACGAATTTTGTGACAGGGCCGGATTAAGGAGGTCTAAGGGCTCTCGCAAGTTTGTATGAAAATCCTTCGTTTTTTGTGCTAAAAACTTTAAATTTGATAGGGAGGTAATTAATAGTTTGTAATCGTTCGCTACGCGTATAAACATATTTTGCATCAGGGCCGGATTAAGGAGGTCTAAGGGCTCTCGCATGTTTGTATGAAAGTCTTTAATTTTTTTATGCCACAAACTTAAAATTTAGCTGGAAGGTAGTTAATAATCAGTAGACATCCGCAAAGAACGATTTTGCGACAGGACCAGATTGAAAAGTGCAAGGGCTGTCGCAAGTTAGTATGAATGAAAGTCCTTCACCTTATGTACAATAAACTTAAAATTTTGTAGAGAGGTAGTTATTGTCAGTAGAAGACTTTTAAGAATGGGTTTTGAACAGGGCCTGATTAAGGTGGTTTAGGGACTCTCACAAGTTTGTATGCTGTTCCTCTATATTTTCTGCTACAAACTTTAAAATTGGCAGGGAGGTAGTTAATTGTTAGTAAACGTCCGCTTAGAACAAATTTTGCGACAGGGCCGGATTAAGAAGGTCCAAGGGCTCTCGCAAGTTTGTATGAAATTTATTAATTTTTTGCGGTACAAACTTTTTGGCAGGAAAGTAGTTTTTGTAGTTAAGTAGAAGTCCGCTAATAACGGATTTTGCTACGAGGCCGGATTAATGAGGTCTAAGAGCTGTAGCAAGTTTCTATGTAAGTCCTTTATCTTTTGTGCGACAAACTTTATATCTGGCGGGAAGATAATGTGTGGTCAGTGAACATCTACTAAGAACGAATTTTGCGACAGGGTAGGATTAAGATGATATTATGAGGGCTCTCATTATTTTGTATAACAGTTATTCACTTTTTGTCTTACAAACTTTAAATTTAGCATGGAGGTAGTTAATAGTTAGTTGACATCCGCAAAGAACAAATTTTGCGACGGGTCGAATCGAGGAGGTCTTAGGGCCATAGCAAGTTTGTGTGAAAGTCTTCATCTTTTGTGCTATGAACTTTAAATTTGGTACGAAGGTGGTTAATTGTTGATAAAAGTACGCTAAAAACGTTTTTTTTTCTATAGGGCCGGTTTAAGGTGGTGTAAGGGTCTCATAAGTTTTTCGAAATACCTTCATTTTTTGTGCTAAAAGTTTCAAATTTCGCACTGAGTTAGATAACTTTTACGATACTACAAATCGGACACTCCATTCAAAGGATATTACGAATTTAAAAATAATAATAATAAAATAACGCGCAGCACAGCGGGCAATGGGGAGAGGGAGTGGGAGCCAAGAGCGGGGAGAGGTAGCCGCGCCGCTCAGGAGTATATCAACGATGGGTTCTGAAATAGCTGGAGTAATTTTTATAAATTTTCAGGCAATCTACAGATCAACCGATTGCCAGTGATCGAATAAAGATTAGTAGCGATTAAAAAAATTAGCGCGGGCGAAGCCGCGGGTACTACTAGTGTAAAATAATTTAAGAAATTAATCCTTATATTTTTCAGACGATTTTGGAATTAGGTGGAAAGAACGACTCACCTATGTACTTGGCAATGAAAGCCAAGCGTCGGGTACACGGGAAAACAGTGCAAAAGAAGCGAAATAATGTAAACGTGAGTTATTTATAAAGAAAACTATAAGTTTATCATAATTATGCATTTAAATTATATTACAATGAAGTTCAATAATGACTGCGACTGTTTATTTTGTAGGGAGATGAATTAATTGAAGAAAATGCAAAAGAAAATGCGAACCCTGATAATACTAATAATTCTAAGAAGAAGAAAAAGACTGTACAACGCGATGAAAACTATATTCCGCATTTTGCCAGCGATCAACATACAGAAGCCGGGTATGTATATTATAAAAACTTATAACGGTATTATAAATTATAGTGAACTACTATGTATAAAAAAAGTAATTTTTTTATGGTTTAGCCCTTTTTAACATCTCAGGGCATAGGCGTCCCTTCAATACGAGGGCATCAGGCTATAGTCCAGTCGTTTACCAGATACGGGTTTGTTTTATGAAAACTTGCTAGGTTCCTACAGACATGTATGTTTCTTCACGATGTTTACCTTTACCGTCAGACAGGTGGTAATCGTCTATACTAATATTATAAAGCTGAAGAGTTGTTTGTTTGTTTGAACGCGCTAATCTCAGGAACTACTGGTCCGATTTAAAAAATCTTTTTGTGTTGGATAGTCCGTTTATCGAGGAAGGCTATAGGCTATATTACATCACGCTACGACCAGTAGGAGCGGAACATCAATGAAGAGTGTTGCAAAAACGGGAGAAAAAGATTTTTTATTTTTAGCCTTTAGAATGCGAGCGGAGCCGCGGGAAAGGCTAGTGTTATATATGATTCGCACATTAAAATAACAGAGAAGCGAGACACTGATTTAAACCCGTTTCACTGAGTTACTTAAGCGAGCACGTTACCATTGGGCTACCATTGCCTTAATTTTAATGCTATAACAATAAAAATGTATTTATATTTTTCAAAGCGATAATATGTGTTGGGACATTATTACACACAGCGCCATCTAGTTCCGTGGTAAGCTACGAGGCTTGTATTACGGATACCAGATAGTTAATATATTACACATATAACTTTTAAATACATACATAATATAAATATTAACATCCATGACTGGAGAACAAACATTCGTGCTCAACAAATGAAATCCCCCAGCGGGATTCGAACCCGCGACCATTGGCGCAGAATAGAATAGAATAAAATTAAAGATAATGAATAAATGAATAAAAATTTTAACTAGAAGTTTTAAGTAATGTATACGTAATGTTTTTATTTTATTCTCTTATTCTTTTTTATGTACTGTACTATTATTATATGCTTTAATTAAAGCTAACATAGATTACACCTACCTTAAGAAATTGTAAATTGTGAAGACTTAATTGGTATATGTTAATTTTTTTTCTAGTTTTATAAGTAACTAAATAATGTATGTCTTCCGAATAATAAATCTATATAAATAAAATGATAGAGATCTGCAGTTGTGCGCGCATCACGGAAAAACTAATGGATAGATTTCAATGAAACTTTCTAAGTTTTATTTCTTAGCCCTTATCAAAAAAAGAAATGACTGTGATATCTTCATGTAATAAAAAGTTATTAAAGTTTCAAGAAACAACGATGTGTATATGCTCAGTGATCGTGTTCAGTGATGTATGTTTCCTTCTCGCGGAGTAGTGGGGCAAGCGGCGTAGCGCGCATGCGGAAAACTTTGTTAATATTTCAAGCTACGCGGACGAAGTCGCGGGTATCAGCTAGTACTAAATAAATATAATGTGTTTATTGCAGCATGGCGGTGAACTTCGCGGCGGGCGCGTCGTCGGCGGAGCTGGAGCTGGGCGGCGACAGCGCGGCGGGGCAGCGCGCGCGCCGCCACGCGCTGCGCTGGGACCGCAAGCGCAAGCGCATGGTGCACGTCGACCCGGTGCGTGTCCTCGCCGCACATATACAAACGTGCATTTTCTTTTTAAATAAGGATATAGGCAAACACGCTGTCTGCATCGTTGGTTACCATAACATCGAACGAGTTTTTTTTTTTATTTTAATAGAAAAAAGGGCAACCAATTATTTTTAGGATGGTGAATGGTGTTGTATTACTAACGTGTTAGTGACGATATACATCATATTGACTTATTTTATCATCATATAGAATTATATTTCCTCCCGTCCGTCCTGTGCCATGCCTGACGTCGGTCTTGTCGAGTTCACTTGTGCACTATTATGTCCCGTGTAGACGTATATGAATAAGTATTAATGGTCTCTCGCATGAATTTGCCTTGATTAGTTTGTCTAATATGTATATTAGGGTGGCGCAAATAAACCAACAATTTTTTTTATTTTGAGTCTCGTGTGAAAAAATGATAGTTTTTGATGTTTAAGGAACCCCCTCCAAAGGACAGCTCAAAAAAAATTTTAAGAGGTCGCTCCAAATTTCTTAAAATTTCAAAAAACATTAAAAACTATCATTTTTTCACACGAGACTCGAAATAAAAAAATAGTCGGTTGTTTTGCGCCACCCTAATGTATACAGTAAAGTGTATTTTTCGGATACTCTGAGTCATTATAGTGATAACTATGTCGTGTACAGGACGGCGGGCGCAAGATGATCCGCACGGAGAGCGGCGGGCGCGTGCCGGCGTCGTACCGCAGCGGCCGCTACGACGAGTGGCGCAAGCGCAACGAGCCCGCCGCTGACGACGACCGCGAACACGACCGACGCGCGCACGCTCCTAAACCACGTGAGATATCTATTATTTTATATCGTTTAAGTTCCTTAATATACTTTATTCTTATAAATCCATTGTGAAAATTTATAAAAACTTCTAATTGAAGCAAAATAATAAATTTAAAAAGTCTCACTTTTGGGCTTTATAAATTCATGTATTGGAAGAATAACTTAATTATTTTATTTGACTCTTTCATTTTATAGAACTTATCAGTTTCATCGATTTTTTTAAGTTCATAAAAAATGAAAAATATACTCATCAAAAATCGTGAAAATCAAACGCATCCATTACTTAAAACTTAAATTTACAAAAATGACGTTTATTTCTAGCATCCGAGTTCCGTCCTCGCTGGGTGAAACACAACGAGCGCGTCGCTAAGAAGAAGGCGGAAGCATCTTCTAAGGAGTTCCGCGACAAGCAACAGATAGTGAAAGAGCGCTTACGCAAAGATAAAATTAAGCAAAAGCTTAAATTCAAAATGCGTAAGAAAGGGAAAAAGAAGTAGTTTTAATTGTTTATTTAAAATAAATCTTTTTTATTAAAAGATTTGATTACATACATTGTTTTTTATTTTCAACATTATCAATGACATAAATAATATGCTTTTATGTAACAGCATTTTTTACTTTTGAAATTTGCTATTTGAAAGTTTCAAAAGCAGGCGTGACCATATCGTTATGGCTAAAATATACTTCAGCTATAGAATATTCTTTTCGAAAGCGACAAAGTGAAAAAATGTATTATTTACTTGATTTTACTTAATTCATTCAAGTTAAAGTTACTAAATTCACGCATTCAAACTTTTTTCGATAAAAATAGATTTTTTTAAGTTAAACTATTTTTTTGTTTGCAATTATGACTTTTTAGTATTTTGACATTATTATTTGTTCTGACACTACAGTTATATTACAAACGCGATATTAAGAGTCTTATTAATTAATACATATAATATATAATTAATAGTAAATAATTTGAAAATATGTGGTACGAAATAATCCCTCCTGCGATGATCATAATGACTGGACTTGCATTACCTGGTTATGGATTGTGGTGGATACATTACTTAACTTTGGGAAACGTAGGTTTATGATTTTGTTTTTGACTTGGCACATGTTTAGTATGTGAGATCGGCCTCTGGAGTAATGGTATTTTTTCCTCAGAATTTTTAACTTCAGAACTTTTATTCTTCTTCCACTTATTATTATTAAATTATCTGAAGATCATTTTGAGACCAGTGACTTTTTGACGATTTCAGATTTATAAATAATGGTAAATGTCGTAGGAATTAATGAAAATTTCGTAACTATAGGTCTAAATAACTTTTGACTCGCATCGTTTTCTCCTAATATTTTATATATTCGGATTCTATCCAAAAATACCACCCGCTCCTCCAGATGCCGGATCTCATATACTAAACTGCACCCTTTGACTCTCTGTAATAATCTATATAACTGCTCGTTGGTCAAGTGGTTAGCACTGACTGCTAAAAAGAAGCAGTCCTGGATTCTTAATAACATCACGAAGTTGAGAAGTTGGCGGTGTTATACTCATAAGTCATAGATGATACCAAAAATATTATTTCTAAAATATTATTATTTTTTCATTTTATTCTAGCACTATCGACGTTCGCTACACCATAGATGGGACCGTAGTTTATATCAAAGAGATTTAAGACTGACTGGAAATCCATACAAAGTTAATGTAAGAAAATAAAAGTTATATATAACTAGCTGTACCCGCGGCTTCGCCCGCGTTCATTTTTTTAATTGCTAATCAACCTCATTGGGTTGATCTGTAGGAAAAAAATTGTCTAAAAAATAAAAAATAAAAATTTAGGGGTGGACTACCTTTAACATTTAGGGGGATGAAAATTAGATGTTGGCCGATTCTCCACCCTGGCCGACAATCACGCTAAGGATCACAAAAATCGGTCGAGCCGTTTCGGAGGAGTTCAAGTTCGAACCCCGTGACATTTTAATTAACAAATAAAATATAAGGGTTGATCGTAGAGGGGTGAAAATTTAGGGATGTATGTATTTTTGTATGCTGTGTCATAAAAAAAAAATTTTTGCCTAAAAATAAAATAAAAATTTAGGGGTGGACTACCCTTAACATTTAGGGGGGATGAAAAATAGATGTTGGTCGATTCTCAGACCTACTCAATATGCTCACAAAATTTCATGAGAATCGGTCAAGCCGTTTCGGAAGAGTTCAAGTTCAATTTTATATATAAGATTTTATACTTATGTGTCGTTGTAAAGAGAAGGGTAAGACGTCTTGACGCGTTACCCAGTACTTACAAATTTACTACTTTTCCAGGGTTTGGAGAGCCTCCCTGATAAATAAACATCAACAAGGACGATAAGATGATAGACAACCCACCATTTCCTTTTTTTGTGATTTAAAGGTATTAAAAGACAATTTAAAATGTTGATATATGTATATTATTTAAAAAAATTAAAATAACCTAATTACAATTACAATAAATCTGTACATGTTGACAAATAACATGTTTCATTAAATTTGAGGAAAACATTTATTTCGACTTGGGTAAACACCATATCAATTTATAACCAAATAATAATTAATGTATTTATAGAACAATACATATTTACACCATTGAAATAATTGTAGCTAACTTTTAAACAAATTTATAGGCTACACCGTATAGTTAAACGTTATTAGTTTAATTGGATGAAGAAATTAGTATATCGGAAATTCATTAATGTTGATTCATTAAAATTAAAATTCATAAAATAAGACAACGGGCGGCTTCAAAACAAAGAAGTAATTTTATGAATACATAATATTATTATTAATATACATAAAATATTTTCCATTAAATGTATAAAAGTATGTTTTTAGCATCCTCAAATCGAACATTATATAAAATTTAAACAAACACATAAGCTATATATTATCGACACACATGACAGAAGCGATAAACATTTATAAGTTTTCATTACAATTTTTCCAATATATTAAACAAACATTACAATATAGGTTCAAAACGGGGAGTATTTTAGTCATAGTTTTGTCTCTACCATAAGTTAACATATTAGATATTCGTTAGCGAGTGCTTTAAATATATTCGTAATTGGTTGATAAATTGAATATAATTGTCGTAGTTATGAGACTGTATAATATTCTATACAGTCTATACTCATATGTAAACTCATGGTAAAAACGTGTAATATTAGAAATTCACATATGATAATTTATATATATGAAACAGTGATTCGGCGCAAACCCGTTCAATAATAATAATTAATCATTCATTCATTTAATTTGCTAAATATAAATTCTAGCTAGAATTGAAAAAACCCAACCTCTCCCAATACTTCACGTCACAACTATCAGTATATAGTTTGGTGTTGTAGCGTACCTATCTAATCAACAATAAATTCATTTATTATTAATAATAATATACTTCTACCTAACTAGATCATGCTTTCTTTATCGACGTTTGGCGGTTTGTCCGATAACAACTTTGGGTAATGACTTCAGCAATTTCACATCCAAAACAACTTTATATGTACATGTTAAAACTTAAATTTATTTTAATAATAAAGAACCTAAATCTAACCTCTTTTCATCCGTGAAACAATCAGTCTTCTCATTGCAAAAAATTTCGATTTTATTATATTTACATTTCCTACAGTTTTGATCACACATAGGACATTACAAAAGAGCCAGCTTCAGAGTACATAATATTATTACATTGTAGAGTGAAAACCCAATATTATCCATGAATAATGTAAACATTTGAGTTCAGATATTAACAATATTTCTATATTAATCTATGAAGACTGAATTATTATTTTTCTTTCGAGATCTATATTAAAATATACGAGTACAAGAGTCGAGTCGAGAATGTTAGTGAGATGATTTATCATTACTATAGCATTAAATAAATTGAATGAAATTGATGTGTAATACGGGTTACTTTAATGGACGGGTCATAATGGGTGTTCTTTAGTGAACAATATTGAGCGAGTAACATAAACTGACGTAGTTATCTAGAAAGGCCTTATGCGTATGCTATTAAATAGCATGTCCGACAAAATCTTGCAAATTTTGCAATTTACTTCACTGACTAACTACAAGAATGTATTTATTAGAGAAGTCCGAGTATGTAAGTTACCAAAAATTTGTTTGTGATGTCAGCATACCGTTCTGATTGTACGGTCTCAGGAGAGTATGGCACTAAAGTTAAAAATGAGATGAAAAGCAATAAATATAAAAGATACCTATAACCAATGATGTATAGTCCCAAAAAACTTATATTAACATAAGGATCAGATAAACATAATGTATTCAACTAATTAATGAGAATAAGGATATTTATATGTATATAATTCAAATATTTTATCTATAAGAACGCATTAAAGATTCTCTTCTGTTTCATTTCCATGTTTTCGTCATTTGTGAGAAACAATATTGTAACCGAGTTTGTTATTTGTGTTTTTGTTGTTATTTAATTAATTTAGATATCACTGCTAAGTACCGAATGTTTTTAATATTGAGTTACAATTGTATCCCACACAGTTTTCCAATTTACTCAGTTAGTCGGGGGAATGTTTTCGACATTTGGCTTTAGGTATGTTATAGTATGCCGTTGGTGTAGTACTGGTAGTTGTCGTAGAGGCGCGTGGAGAGCGAGTGCAGCGCGTCGCGCACGAGGCGGTCCACGAGCGCGCGCAGCTGCGGCTCGGTGCGGCCCGCGTGGAAGCGCGCGCGCAGCGCCGACACCGCGCCGCTGCTGCGCAGGCACGCCAGCTGCCCGCCTGTACACACGCACACATTACTTATCTATCTTATACACGGATATGTGCATACGCCAGGTTATTTAAAATTATATAAACAAAAAATATATTATGCTATATTTTTTCTCAAGAAGCCTTGTCTCCGTTACATTTTTATAGAGTAACACCCACGCAAGCAAACTTCCATTTTTACGATAGTAGTATCCCTATTATACTCGTCTATAGATATAATAAAATGCTAACTTGTCGAAATTGTACATCAATTATTATTTTTGGAATTCTTATTAAAATAATCATTATTATCAATACGGAGGCCGAATTTATTCTGTGATCGCATTACAAGGTAATAGCTGGTTATCTGAGTCAACATATAGCATACTTTTTACTGCAATAAATTTCATCCCTGAGAAATTGTACTAAAGTAGTGAGCAGCTCACCCATGCGCATGACGTCGACGATGTGTATGATCTGGTCGCAGTGCTTGCGCGCGGCGATGAGGCCGCGCAGGATGAGGATCTTGAAGTACGCGAACATGTCCGAGCTCTCGCCGTCCATCACCTCCACGAACTCGCCCGTCAGCTGCAAAAAATATAATATTTTATAATTTACTCATTTTTATATTTTAATTACTTTTTTTATAATATGAAATACGTTTTTCCTGTTATAATATTCAACATTTTGTTTTATAATTTTATATATTATGACATCTTAATTATAATTCATTTAAATATAACCAACAAAATCTACTAAATATAAGATTACATAAAATATTAACAGTGAGGTAGAAATATAAAATATATTCTTAGGTAATATTAAAACAAAATACTTAATTAATAATGACAATAATTACCTTAAAAGGAGAACTTTCAAATCCTAAGTTTTTCGGTGAAATGGAGAAGATAAATCCAAAGTCAATATGTATGATATGTCCTTCGCTGTCCAATAAAATGTTGCCATTGTGTCTGTAAAGTTATTGGATAACATAAATAATATACACAAATAAAAACAAATTGAAAAATTTACAAATTGAAGACGTAAATGGATGAAGGTGATATAATATCGCATGTTCTAATTTTTGGGTTAACTGTTTATAAACAGTTTTGAATCTTAAAACAGGCATTTATTACCAATAGAGTTCATTACACGCCATTTGACAGCCATATAATACTCAAATTAACGCATTACTTTATGAACTTAAGTTTCTTGAAATTAGAATTTTTCGACACGACATTTCCTCTTCATTCATTCACGACTTTAATAATTATAACACAATATTAACTTCTTACTCTTATAACAATTAGGTAAGATATTTTATGGAATAATATGATTGTCCACAATTTATTTGGAAAAAATAACTGTTCGTGGAAACACCGAAGGTAGAAGATACGCGGTCGTTCACTAACAAGGTGGACCGATCAAGTGAAAGACGTCGTCCTCTAATTTCTGTACGATTGTAAGAGACGCGCTAAATCGAAACTGATGGAGGCAGATCATCCGCTTCAGATGCAACCTCGATGCTGATCACGATCCTCAGACATGAGGGACCGACCCAGAGAGAGAGAGAGAGATGATGCAAACAAAAAAAACAGTAACAACGCCATTCTTATCCAAGATATAACATACAATTATATAAAATATCTTAACAAATTCATCTCACACATCAACTGCAACCGGTAAAAAACACAAGAATACCTATCTTTCAGCTGCAGCAGGTAGCTGGTGAGGGCGTACGCGGCGGCGCTCTCCACGAAGTTCTTCTGCGCGCGCAGGAAGCCCTCGCTGGTGGGCGGCCCGTGCTCCAGCTCCAGCCACGCGCGGAGAGACTTGCCGGATTGCTTCTTTATTTGGTGGAGGGACACCGAGTTTAGCACCTGTTAGGTCATATGTTACATCTATAAATTATATTTACTACTACTGTACTGCCTCGATGATCGGCAGATATGGAAACAGGACGACTTTGAGTCCCCACTTGGGTTAAGTTTAGTTATCGAGTTCTTCTTTGTTATTAATATAACTATATAATTCGCGTCATGTAAAAAGAACGCTGGCTGTCAAGTTACGCAGAGGCGATTTATAGGCGAATTTGGTGGTAAGACGCGGGGTGCGGGACGTCAAGGCACGCGCCGCATGTTTTCCGGCTCGCTATTGGTTTGTCAGTTCAAAATATCATGGTTTTATATAAAAATAGATAAAAATATTTTTGACGTATATTGTTTTATGAAGAGAGAGTCTGATAATAATGCAGTTAAAATATATATTAACCGAATTAATTTAATTTTCTGTAAGTAGATTAAACATTCTACATTGAATCTAACATATTTTATGTTTTAATAGAATTCTATTTAATAACGTTCTATCTAATATATTTTTCGATGTACCCAAAGATAACCAATATACGTCGCGAGCGAAAGGCTAGTTCAAAAATAAAAGAATAGGCTTAGTAATTTCGTGTGCGAATATACCCATGCGCAAACACACCCCCCACCACTTTCCTCCAGCGTTCTTTTTACGTGACGCGAACTGTACTATTGCATGAATTGGACAGCTAGGCGCTATTCGCTATGGCCGAATCGGTCAGAAGGACAACTGATTATTCTTCTTAGTTATTCATAGAAATAAAATAAAAAAGTTATAAAATGTGCACAAAGGCTACTAAAGAAATATTGTATCGAAATCGCATTGAGCAGCAAACTTGTGTAGGGTTGATTGACGTTCGTTGACGGTCCAGTCGTTTTAGCTAGTGCGTCTAACTTGTAATTCCTAGTAATCCTGTCTTGCAGTAGTCGTGACTGACTACATGTTAATTTTAAGAAAGTGAAGAAGATGCAAGAAAGTTAAATCTTTTTTTGAAGATAAGGATCTCCTTATCCACTCATCTGAGTGAGGGTGAAAAATTAAGTGCAAGGTTGTGGAAATTTCGAAGATACTAAATTTTTTGATTAAATATGGTTGTAGTGTGTACCTTTTATATTTAGTCCACAAGTTTGCTTATTAAGGCGACATTAACTGCCCGCGACCTTGAGCGTATGGGAGGAGATTGCGTCGCGCTTCAACGCCCACCAAGATTATTCGAAAAAACAACCCACCTTGATTTATCAAACACAATACAAATAAAAACCGTATACTAAAATATGGGTCATTAAATTGTCTTTTATATGATTAAAGTTTCATGTAAATACGCCCCTTAGCTTTTGCGTGATTATCGTTTTTTTGTCCGCGTTAGACATTACTTTACAAATTAATTACACTATGTTATTAAAATATAATTTCACATTTTCACATATCAAATTATGAATAAAATTGTCTAGTATAACATTTATTTTTTTTAAAGAAATAAGACTAGAAGTTTAGACGTGATGTTCAATATAAAATCATTAAAAGTCGTTTATCTGCGCCTTAAGATAAGACAGGCTAGCAAGTATATTTGAAAACAAAAAAAGTAGGTATTTAATTTAATCAGCATAAAGTGTTTTAGTTATGACGTGCATCAAAACTCGACATTGTAAAGGCCTCGTGTTTTAACTTAAGTGAAAGTATAACTGTGTTATAAAGTCATAAGTCATAACCAAAAGTAGATTAATTATTCTTTTTAAATATCACTTTCTTGCTTTACGAGAGACCTTTCGAGAAAATAAAAATATAATTGCTATTATTTCTTTCGACTACTTTTAATGATAAGGTCTACTTATTTATTATAATATGCGTTAAAATCTTGTAAATGAGATCGTTATTAGTGACATGCAAAACATTCATTAATAAATAATAAGTAAATATAGCTTGGTAACCCAATGGTAATGCGTTCGCTTAGGAAAAAGCGCCATACTGAATTCAAATCCGGAATCACGTACGTCTGATATTTTCATGTTCGAATCATTTGTTCTACTTGCCTTACGGTGAAGGAACATATCGTGGGGAAATATGCATGTCTGAGAGAACCTTTTAAGACATGTGAAGTCCGCCACCCGCACATAGCGAGCGTGGTAGTCGGTAGATTATGGGCTGATCCCTGAGCCAACGTTAAAAAAAATCGAAGGTACTATAAACTGAGGTCCAATAATAATTATTTGTTTTTACTGAATAGTTAAAAAATACTTTAAAGAGGATAAGGGACAAGAAATATACAAATGTATTTTATTGACAATTTAAACAATCTTGCACATACGCGAACAGATTTATTGAGGTCCAGCTTTTCAATAAGGTTTTCAAAATAATAATTGAAGTTAACTTCTTAAAATTATTTTGGATTCAGTCTGATTTATGAGTAAAACACAATGTCGTGTGTATAACATCATATTTGTTAAATTTTGCCTTAATGAAACTTTCTGTATCTATAACTATGCCACGTGAAAAAAATTTGTTTAACTTGCCTTTACTTATATTTTTAAGTTATAAATGTAGTTTATCTTATTAGTTAAATATATTATAATTAACAAGTTAGTTATCCGAAATAATTACTAAACTTCATCGTATATCTACTTTATACACTTAATTACTGTAACAAATATTTTTCTCAAATTTTGTGATAGGTAAACATAATGTTCAGATTTTAAGACGTGACAGTAGTGAAACATATAAAAATATACCAAATATAAGGGGGTATATAGAAACAAGGAAAGTGAATAACGTGGTCGAGTAATCACACTAATATTTTAAAAGCGAAAGTTTGTAAGTGTGTTACTTCTATACGCTTTAACAGTTTTACACAGCTTAATATTTACAAAGCCGGATTATTTAATTACACAAGGCTACTATTTATCCGCTGACAAAATCTTAGTTATTTCAGTTAGTATAATGTTTTCCTGACTGATTTCAGCCACGACCGCCAATCTCACGTAACTAGATATGTGCGGAAGAGATAGTGTTGCGCAAACACAAGTGGTCTGTTTAAAGCCACGGGAATGTAAAACCGCCAACTTCTCAATTCCGGAGAGTTACTAAGAATTATCTTGACTAAATTTGTTCTTACCCTGGACTTGTATCCAGGAGCTCCGTATCAGCAGCTGTACACATGCTAAACGAGAACTAAACTACCGAGGTCATTATATATACCTAGTCTTGCCAAAAAATTGTCACAAAGAAAAAAAAAATTTAATGCAAATAATATTTATTACTTTTACAGTGTGTTAGTTTTATACATAAATATAAAACAATTTAAAATATAAAAAGCTTATTCGAAGTGGTCTCCATTGGCTGCAATACAGTCCTTTAAACGTTGAGACCAGTTATCAATAGAAGCACGCACTCTTTCCATGGGAAAATTCTTCACTGCCAATCGTATGGATTGTTTTAGAGACTCCAAATTATCGCGTATTATATACGTATAGCGTTTAGAGCAAGCCGTACTCTCTAAAACTGACCATAAATCATAATCCAGCGGATTAAGATCGGGACTAGACGACGGCCAGTCTTCAGCTCTGATGAAGTCCGAAACGTTCGCTTCTAACAAAGACTGCGTGGATCGAGCTTTATGAACCGGCGCCGAGTCTTGTTGGAAAGACCATGCTTGGTTATTGAACATGGTGTTGTTAAGGGGCTTAACTACCTTCTCAAGAATGGTATCTTGATACACTTGTGCCGATGTTTTGATACCTTTTTCACAAAAATATGGCTCAGTCACTCTATTATAAATGTAAACACCCATGACTGGAGTACAAACATACGCGCTCAACAAATGAATGCCCCAGCGGGACTCGAACCCGCGATCGCTGGCGCAGACAGTAGGGCCACTACCAACCGAGCCAAACGTGTCATCAAACTAAAGTAAGATAAATGATCCGTAAGCATGTACAGATCTCGAGGCATAAGCTCAGCTTTGCATTTGTGTGAGTGCAGTGTACGGATAGGCACGACGATACGGATAGACGTTGCGAGATTGGTTTAAACCCGTTTTAACTGTTTTTTGATGGGCGGCTATTGGCTTTTAGCTATCACTGACACAAATGCAAAGCTGAGCTTATGCCTCGAGAACTGTAACAGTACTCACCGGCTGTATGAGTCCGCTCTCGCGGTCGAGGCAGAGGATCTCGTAGGGGCGCAGGCGCAGCGGCACGCGCTCGAGCTCCCACACGGCGCGCAGACGCCGCAGAAGCTGCGCCGCCAGCATCTCCTGGCGCAGGTCGTCGCCCACCTTCACGATGCAGCCCAGCAGCCGCCAGCCCGCCAGCGCGCCGTACGGCGACGACGACCGCATGCGCGCCAGCTTGCTCTCCCACGATTCCTGTACGGGACAATACATAATATTTGTCGCTTAAGCACTTTACGCCATATATATTTCGATGCAGTAGTTATAGTCGTGGGCAGTCAGTCGTCGTCGTACGCGCTCACGGGTCGTGCTATCAAACTATCATTCTTTCATTAAGTTCAGTTAATATACAATTAGTTTTAGCCTGGACTATCATTTACTTATCTATCAATAATTCCTATCAATATCAACCAAAGAATGTAGGGGTTTTCGTCTCAGCCCGTAAAACTCCTTCGTACGTGTACGTTCATTGCTCAGGACTCAGGTACAACCAGAAAACTTTACATTTTATTACCATATATCTCATTTTACATAATAGGGCGTTGATGCCTATAATAAAATATAGTAAATATAACCAGAGATATGAATTTGAACTTATACCCCAAAGAACTTCTTTAAGCACTTTATTTTTAGTTTAATTTAGTTTAATTTAACATTATACCTAATATATACAATCCATTAGAATTTTAGTGACCGTAGCCCTACATCAAGATTGAATCTGGCACGTACGGAAATCAACTCCAAATCGATCACAATCATGCAATTAACTTTTTCTAAATGAACGTAGCCTACCTTGGTGTATTTTTTGAGGTCAAATGATATATACATTGTACATACAATATACATGCTTTACGTAACAAATTTAAAATTATCTATAAAAAGAATAAAGTGATTGTGAAGAAGAAGTGGGCACATGATTTAATTTTAATGTAATTTGAAAGATAGAATAAGTTTATTACGAACATCAAAGGAGACATCCAGTTCCCATATAAAACTTAGGTGTGTCGTTACAAGGCTCAAAAATAACCATAAATTAAAGCATTTAGAAAGGTTTCATGAGCCTAATTTTCACGGACGCCAGCAATGGCCAATTAAGTAAAGTTGGCTAATAAGATTTTTTTAGGTTACGTTATACTTTTTTATATACATTCTGAGAATTAAGTACCTGTTTTGAAATAAAAATAATAAGTAAGTTTGATTTTACATTATTTATTATTGGTGTATTTATATTATTTTTATATATTTATAATAAAGTAGTTTTACGCACTCTTGCTAGGTATTTTAGAAACAAGCTTACAATTTTTATTGCAAATACAAGCTAAGCTTGCTTAAGCTTGTAATTAATATAAAGACAATTGTTTTTATTGTTTATTAGCCTAGATGTTATTCATTTGTTTTATAATCAACAATCTGGTATAGGTATGTGTGAGGTCTTTCGAAATTTAATAATAAATACATTATACTTTGTAAGGTTTACGCGAATATTTGACATTATAAATGAAGCTAATTTTTTTTTGACCACGGGGAAAGACTCTCCTGTGGCCATGATTGCTGTAAAGTATTCGAGAGGTCGGGAACCAAAAATCAAAATAAATCCGAGACAAAATCCGAAAAGATAGTTTCATTTACAATTAATAAAAAAACATTTGATAATAGAAAAAACATACGGTAGAATAAATAAATCTCTACTTGATGATAAATCGAAGCTATTCCTGTTAGCAAAGTTATGTTAATATTAAACTAATCGGATTCATACATGCCATTTGATTAATAATTTATCGAAAATACAATTCATTATTCTATAATTGACCATCATGAATTCTGACTGATGTTTAAAAACATAAGATATTTCCGAAACTCCGGACATAAAACTGGTTTTCCTTTTTACTAATATATTGTCTCGGCTATTATAGTAAACTTATTAGTTAAGGCGAGGTCACTTGTTAAACAATGTCTTACAGTGTATCGATTTGATGATATAATTTGCTAATACATATTATTGATATGTCCATGAAATGGACCCATCGCGTGTAAGCCCGCCCTTCCTTTACAAATGACGCGTGACTAATAACGACTGCTGTGGTTTTCCCCGTTTTACAAAAATATCGATTAGATACAATAATTTGCAACATACACAATACTTTTGATTAGTCCAGACATGTTATATGGGTGATTTTTCATGAAACATTTATATTATGATTGTTGTCCCGTTTATTAACGTTTTCACGTGAGGGCAAGTTATTTTATACATATTTTATTACATTTTCGATGGCCAGGGTAAAGACATCGAACAGGGGAGAGACATCCATATCAAGTTAGATACTTATTTCAATGAGGTGACAGAATTTGATACAAAAACATTATTAATAAAATCAATAAAATGTACTTAATTAAAAATTGTTCTTAAATCTCAACATAAACTCATTATCTTAATAATTAGAGACTTAGATAGTATTTTCATAAATATTTAATAGAGTACTTTCCGTTAACTTAAAACCATAAAATTTGGTAAGTAATATCGTTGGGTCAGTTTGTACTTGCTGTACGAGCGGTAGCAGGTTCGAGTCCCACGGGAGGCATTCATTTTTTGAGCACGAATTTTTGCACTCTAGTCATAGGTGTTATATATTTGTAATATGTATGGCGTATGTATTTTAAGTTATATATGTATATTAACTAACTGGTATCCGTAACACTAGCTTTGTACCTTACCACACAACTAAATTGCTGAGTGTAATAATGTCCCAACATATTAAAAAAAGTAATAAAAACTAACGTCTTGTAGGTACTACTAGTAAAAGGATTAACAGTTGTACGGAACTCTTGGTCGGCGAGTCCGACTCGCACTTGTCCTTTCTTCGATTCACGCCCGGCAGGATAACCAGACACTACTGAAAAGTTAGTTATTTCCGCGTTTGGCAGTTATCTTGACAGGGGAAATACGGCAGGGGAGAGACGTTGTCAAGACAAATTCATTTTTTTTAAATGACTAAATTGTTGTTTGGGTTAATCGTATATCTCACTTTAATTGTCACGGTATTGTTAAATTAGGGTAATAAAAGCAAATAAATTAAATAAATATTATAGGTTTTATGACTTGCCAGTGGAGAGACACAGTTACCTTGCGAAACCTCTAAACTGCACATTCACGTCTCAAGAACAAAAAAATGGATCAGCTCAAATGGTTTTTACGATTAGTTTTGCTAACTTTACACCAATAGGTATTCTTGAGTGCTATTTAAAATATGGCCATCCTTGAATTTATGTATATATTAGCGGAACGAAATTTGGCAAGATAGATACACAAAAAAAGCGGGACAAAAGTTAATTTTAAAAATTATTTGAAATAAACAACACTATTTTATTTTTTATTTTATAATACTGAAGTATAACTATTTACGTTCCGATCAAACATACTTTAGTTTAACATTTGATACAAAAAAGATATGCATTGTCTGAAAGTTCAATTAAAACCGGCAAAGGGACAGGCCAGGGTAGAGACTTTTTTACACTTTGTAAGGAATTTCAGAAAAATGTTTGATTTAGGCATTCAATCGTGATGTTATTTAATAAAGTACATTAAGATGATGTGAGTAAATGTAAAAAATTGTAACATATAGAATAAAAAAACTGTTTTAAACTGATTGCCGCACAAGTTACCTCTTATCGTAGAAACACCCATATACAACAATACGGTAATTCCCATTTACATTAATCTAAAACTGCGTTATATTTAAACTATAAAAATAATATGCAGTTTATTCAAATAAACATTTAAGGAAACTAATTTCTAATAATAAACCAATATAAAATAATGTCCATTAATTCGTGATATTTCAGCTAAAATTAAAACTGACTAAAACGATTGCTGTTAGTTTTAGTGGGCAATATGTTTAACGCATATATTTGGCGCAGTTAATCAATCAAGAATAATAAAAACTACTTATAACTTCATATAAATTTAATATTTATCGTGTTCTTATTTATACAATCTGCAAAAACCATAGAGATTTAATAGTAAATATTATATTACTTAATTAAACATCATTTACATTTTATCATAATGATGTATTTTGCCATAGCAGAGATAAGGCAATTGTTATAATCAACATAGAGATAATATAGACTATTTTTGAATTAATATAATGATAAATAAATAATAACGTCCGAACGTGAGATTTTAAAAACCATTATACATGAATGGACGTATAAAGTTTACACAGCTGTAATGTGTATAACCTTTTTACGCACTGGAATTGTTTTTTTTATCGTATAATACATTTCACAATTCCTTGTGGTGTTGTGTTGGCAATTTAATTTGAAATGTAGATTCTTATGAGAAAAGACGTTGTTTTTTCTAATGGATTTACTATTGTTTCATAAAGAGGTATTCATCCTACGTGAGAATCAGCTGTCCCCGTCACGTACTGCTTTTATTTCTATGGCGTCAGAAAATATAAGTGCCATATTATATTTTTTTATTTAGTCAAATTATAAAATTGCTACGTATACTTAAATGTTATCTAAGAAGAGCTAAGGCAACTCTATTGGTCACAATTGGTTGGTACAAGTCGTCATACTTTTTAATACCCAATTTAATTTAACGTTTAATAATTTTAATTAAAATACACATAAGTATAAGTAACATTTAAACAAACATACGTTTTAATATTGGCATTATTCTATTAAAATCTTGCCATAATATTTACATTTGAAATATTACGCACGTGTATTTATGTCAGTAGAAGTGCGTTCTTAACAAGATTTTATTAGCTTTAGTTATATAACTAACAAGCTTAACTTATAAAATTTAAAGTAAGTGAAGGTATACATAAGGGTCTTTGAAGTGTTCGTATTTATAATTCAACAATACCTTGGTATCTAATACAATAACTTTGTATCATCATATTGATCTTACGATGAATCTAGATTCCAGAATCTTATTTCGCCTCCGATTGAGTAACAATACTTTGCAGGTGTATAATTAAAGGTCAAAATAATAGTTGTTTTAATGTTGTCTAAGGTACAAGTAACTCGTATTATGTTGTTCTTTGTAGGGGTAGTATTATAGAGAAAGAGTACCACTATTTATTTTCGATATAGCCAACATGCCTATATTTAAAGAAGGGCGGACAATGTATTCGGGGACCCTGGATTAACACTTCATGACAGCCTAAACTAGTAATTGTAATTTTGTCTTTATAAAATGTATGATAGATATAGTATAAGACGAAATTAAGATAACCTCTTCGAGAATCTCTTCTTTATGGTTATTAGGAACTAATGGCTTGACTTTTTTATTTTACATAATTTTTATTACAAACTTACATTATTATGAATTTAAACAGGGGGCCCATTGTATGTTAGATTCTGACGCAGTATTGAGGTAGTGTACCTTGAGCGCGAGCGCGGAGGGGTCTGCGGGGTCGTGCTTGAAGGCGTTGGGCGGCGGCGCGGCCGTGGCGTCGGCCAGCCGGCGCCGCACCTCGCCCGCGCCCACCGCCACCGACTCGCGCGACCCGCACGACGACGTCGACAGCGCCGACAGCGCCGATATAGCCGACACCTGGGGCAACGTTATAAATAAATACAGCACAATCTAGTACCGTGGTAAGCTACGAGGCTTGTGTTACGGATACTAGGTAGTTGATATACTACACATATTATATAAATTTTAAATACATACATATTATAAATATAAACACCCATGACTGGAGAACAAACATTCTTGCTGCTCCCAGCGGGACTCGAACCCGTCACTACCAACTGAGCCAAACGTGTCGTCAAAACTTTGAAAAGTTGAAACTCATATTGCTATATTGCTATTGGGCGAATTGGGATGATTTGATATCAACAATGTTATCAGCCCTTTTTAACGTCCCACTGCTGGGCACGGGCCTCCCTTAGTACTAGGAGGATCAGGCCATAGTCCACCGCACTGGCCTAGTGCGTGTTTAAATATTAACAATAACCTAACGGCTAAACAAAGGCTAATGTTTAACATCAATGGGAGAGTAAGGTGCTTCATGCTGAATCGGTGCGGATTCTAATTTAGCTCACAGATAGTCTATGATGTTGAGTACATAGGTAAACCACTTGCTTGCTTGCGATGCAAGGGTTAATTATTTATTTCAAAATATTGTTGCAATTATTATGATTTTACAATTCATTATTATTAAATATTATCACAGTAGCGCCCTTAGACGTCGTTCCATTAATAATATTATGTATTACAAAAACATTGCGGAAGTTCTTAAAACGGAAGACATTTTTTCGTTTTTATTCACAAATATTATCATAAAGGCATCTTATTACAACATAATGTCTATAAATTATGGTTATTTTCCTAGATATTTTATTCCGCCTTTCTATTAATGAAAACCGTTTGAACATCCATACGGCGGTTTCTGAGATATTAAACTTTGATTTATATGTAACATATAATGATTAAATAAATATTAGACTAAATATATCATTAATACACTAAATTTATAGAGAATGTTGGCTATCTTATTATTTTTAATAAATTTCTATGAACAATTAATATAAAAAGTTTTTACACTAATAATAGAACGCGCGCAACATCATAAATGAACAATTAAATTTAATTATTTGCATTTAAATTACGAGTAAGTTTCTCTACTTTCATTTTTCTCTAAATATATTTTATATGTATTACGGTCAATTTAGTTTAGTCGGTTGTTATATTAGTCTAGTCAAGGTAATTAACTATAATATACTAATTAGCGGGGACCCTTACCATATGTTACAATAAATTAAAACAGTATAGTAATCGGTATACCTGCGACACGCTATCTGGTGCGGGTAATTTAGGCGTGTATTGCGTGTATGGCGCGTGTTCTTCGTCATCGTGGCTCCAACAGTCGCCTGCATCGACGTCGTCTAATGCTGAATAGAGTGATAAAGCCGGCCATTCCGGTACGAGATTCTCTTCACTCTTCGTGTGTCTGATCGGTGGCGAGTGGGGCGCGGGAGGCGCGGGCGGCAACAGACGCGGCGGGAGTGGCTCGTGGCCGTCCGTCTCCAACACTTCCACGTACATTATGTAGGGCGCCTGTCATAGGGGTAAAACAGATGGATAACAAATAACAATTTGAACCCAACGTCAACAGTTTAAATGTTATTTTTTTATTATCATCTCAATAAATATATACATAGTACAACATCTAAACAAATTATTATGTTTAAAAATTACAACATTGAGGGAACTGATTTTAAAGGCGAAGAATGTTTTGGAGAGCACATGTCTATATTAAGTACATATTACGATAATATGTTATAATATAAATATTTTTACCTTATCTTTACTATTGAGTACTGCAGCAGCATGGGGCGGTATCCTCAAAACGTAGTGAGGTTTTTGATGTAATGGTAACCATACTCGAGCTGGTAGATTTAGGTCTAATGTAGCGAGCTCGGCCCTGAGCCGGCCATTTCGCCGCTCCTTATCAGCCACACCGGCTAAACGACGACCGATATTCGTCAGCGACATAAGAAACTGCAAATAATGTTAATTATAAGCTATTAACATACCAATTAAAATTTTTATTGATATAATAATTTAAGTTTTAATTTAATTTGTTAAGCATTTTAAATAATTATTCACCTTCCGTTTTGTGATATTCAAACTGATATCGTTGTATGGATTATTTTTTTATATATTAAGTAGAATAAATAAACTTGTGAGCGTATCAACACAGATATGTACTAAACGATGACAATCATCTCGCTTCATAATGTCTACGAACATAAAATTATAGTCTTTCAATGTATAAAGAAAAGTTTAAAACTTATTAGAATATTCAACCACTCATGTAATCGTCAAATATAGAAAGCAGAAAAGAGAGATATAAGAAAAGAGATACGGTGATGGTGCATTATTAATAGTCCCACTTACATATTATTATGTTGTTTTATTCAGTGTTCAAATTTGCAATCATGTATTATATTTATTACTTAGTCACAAAATGTATTTATTTTCTAATACATATACTAATCATTATCGAGGCTAAGGCCATTTACATAAAGCGTATTGGTTATTTAGTTTTGGCTTGCGATTTGAATTACTTCTTTGCGTTGTCAGCCAGTAGGTGGATATAGAATAGTTCAAATCAATCTATGACATAATATAAAGAATATTTTGGTAGTAATTATTGTCTTTTGATTCGCAATAGTAGATTTTAACATTTAATCAAAATTACTCCTCGATTACATTCAAATTCTAAACACGATTAAGTTGATACTTCTTTAAAATAAATGAGTTTACCTTAAAAAGTCACCTTGGTTAAAACTGTGTACTACGAAGGACTCTTTAAATAGTTTTTAAGTTCAAGCAAGCGGAAATACAGAAGCGTAAGTGTTAAAAGTACATGAATAGGTAAAAGGTGCCACTGCACAGTAGTATCACAGATCACATCATACGAGTACATACACTAGTAGAGTTGTTGCCTTCTATACAAAAACATTAGACAGCGTTATTTCGGAATATTCTTTGGACTGTTTTTATTTGCTTTTTTGTTTTTGTTTTACAAAAATGCATTATTGTGGTAAAAAATTCGAATAATTAAACAAATTTTTGTAGTTTTAATTTCATATTTTAAACCGTGATAAACAATTCTTAAAAGTGAATATATACACTACAACCGCATCATCTGACTGCTAATATTTCAATGATTATTTGGAATTTAAAACGAAATACATAATGTAAATGCCACATTTAAAATTGACGATCGGTTTACCTACCTAATATGCAAATCAAAATTAAAATTCGAAAAAAGAAAGTATTTCAATGAAATATTTAAGTAAAGCGTGAAACCATTTTAATATAAAATTCCAAATAATCAGTGTAACAACTATTCGTGAGATTCAAACAATAAATATGAATAATATAAAATGAAAATGTTGGAGTTAATGTCTCTTTTAAATCGACTTTTTTTTATTATTATATATATCAAATATAATAATTAAAATAAGATTAATTAATTCATATTTTTATGAAAACATTATTCTAATAAAAAGCAATAATAACATTTTATATACACGTCGCCTTAGACAATATTGTTCATGCAGTTTGAATTTCTATAAATAAAAATAAGTATAATATCTTGCATTTTTTATAACAGTTATACTTAATAGAAATTCTTATGCTTTGTTACGTATTTTACATGTTTGTCAATTATTTCTATATTACTACAGTTTTAGCACCTGGGTGAGGTTTCAGCAAATACATTTTCATGAAACACTTTTAAGACCTACTTAAACCTTTACACCTAAAATTATGAGCACATTCAACTTAGCAACAAAATATAATTTTGACTTAATTTAGTTTAATTAAAAGGACGCAATGGAGGGCAAATATGTTATTAGTAGAGCTTTACCTAGGTAGGTATAATATATTGTACATAATATTTTGGTAATTTATGTGTTTATATACCTGTGTCTGTGGTGCAAGCCTTGGTGCTCCGCAGGAACATTGTTCGCCACAAAGACAGCCATTGTCAAAAGCTCGACCCGATGCGAGGTCTCCTAAGTGCCGTCCCGACGGAGTGGCTAGCCTTAAAGCCGAGGCGTCTGATTGTGATCTGTGATGACCTCTGCGCGCTGCTGGCCTGATTTCCTCGGCAAGAATAGAATCTCTCAACTTCGTAGCTCTCGATTTTTTCACGTCGCCACAAAACGCCGTCAATAACCACGCCAGTCGCAAAGAAAATTCTGCACTTTGTTTACACCTATACACCAAATACGGTCGTAATACCTCCGCTACATCTCCCATTTCTATATACATTGTCGCTAATTGTGGGAGATAGAAATCTACATCTTCGTGTGGGAATGAGAACAATTTGTTGGCTAGGTACGTTTGCACACCGGGTTCTTTAGAATTAAAAAGATATGAAATCGCCATACTCATATCAAATAGTTTACTTTCAAAAAGTCTTAGGAGAAAGTCCTTTTTTTTAGCCGCTTCAGTAGAAGCAGTACTAGCAGGAGTATTTGATGATTCTATAACTGAGTCAGGTGGATCAGGTGGTTTTTCGGTGTCTTCTGGGTTTCCAGAATCGAGGCTTTCTCTCGACCTAGCAGCCGCAGGAGGTTGAGGTCGATCTTCATCGTTCCCATCAGGTGGAGTATGAATGCCTGAATCATCTGATCCAGTCGGAACTTCGGGTGGTAGCGCTAGCCTCGGCGCGGGCGCTTCGCAAGATATGCGAAGCGGTGCGCCATCTGGTGAAGTCGGTGTCATGTCCTCTGGTATTCGTTGAAGAACAGAATCCAATGATCTGTTTCTTTGGTGGCCGCATCCTGCTGGCGGCCCGTTTGCATTTGTCACATGCCTATGGACAAAAATGTGATATTATAATCTATGTATCACTTTTAAAATAATAATTAAGATTCTATATGAATTACTTTTTAACAAATACATCGAATGGATCTTCGTAATGCTGTATTCCCACAACTATAATTTTTCTAACCATTTGTAATATCTCACTAGCTAAACCTTTAAGTAAGCTCACACAACATTCACTTATTTGTAAAATAGTATTAAGGCCATAATATTATTTTTTTTAATTCCATATCAGGAAGAAAAAATCGAGTCGTATAAAGTGAGCGGCGAGTATATATATCCCGCACTCAAACAAATCGCGAACAGCGACCACACGTCCGACTCCCGCGTGACTGCACGGTAAACTATTTTACGCAATCAACAGCTTAACGCACTGGCCATCGCATACCAGTCCAATAAGGATCACCTCGATTACGCAGCTGAAACGCTACTAAACAATTGATGAAATAATGAAGTATTGCAATTTTAGGGGCCCAATATTATGTAACTAATATACAATTATACTATATTTTTATGCATATTATAAAAATGTTATATGTGTAAATATGTCACATACTTAAGTAATTTATGAAAAGTATGAAGGAAGTGAAATAAGCGATATTCAATAATTTGTATACGTAGTAAGTTTTCGGATCGGATCACTAGTGTTTGTATAATATAGAGGTCGGTATATTATATCAACATTAATTAATAATTTACTGCCTATTAATTTTGTACTTCAGTGATTGATTAATCGGAAGCATAAAGCAAACGTGTGTATTGCAGTTTTTCAATCTTAATGTCAATCATTGTTTAACGGCGTACTCATGTGCAAGTCGTGCTTTCATTCTTAATATAGTTTTTGTATTCAATGCGCAAGTTTACAATAGTTCCTTATCGAGCATTATAGCACTGATTGGTAAGTATCAATAGTGTATGTTTAATATTATAACTAAATTAATATCTACATACATGCATTCTATTAAGAGACTGTAGCTGAGAGTCGCCGAAACTATTTTACCACTTAAACCAAACTGACTTTTTCTTTCTATCCTGCTTTTTATTTAAATAGCTGTCTTTTGAATTGTAATATGGTAATGTACTAGGAAGTCGGTCAGTATTTTTTTACTAAACATCTATAAGTCTGATAGATAAACCTGACTGGTAAGTCAGATTTACGCGAATTATAGATTACGCTAGTGAAATTTTTAAGTAGGGGTTTATTATACATCTATGCAACTTTAAGTGTAAACGGTGACAATCACCCATATTTTTACTTTTACATAAAAAAAAACCATATTGGTCATAAATTTCTATCATTACACAATCATACATTAGGACGCGCTTAGTTTACTTTTCTGTATACTACAGGAAATGCAAATACATATGATAGAAAGGATTCATTTTATACATTAACATTCCATTGTAAGCGTGAGTAGGAAACAAATGAATATTATTATTTTTCGATCGACAGACCATATCTAGTCCACCATTGTTCATACCAATATAATTATTTAATATGCAGTTATATCAAAAAGATTAAAACACCAAATTAGAACAATAATAATTAGAAAAATAATAAACCCGACCCGAGCGAACTAAAAAGGAAGGATAGCGTGAGGATTACGATATGAAACGTCGCTGAAACTAGCCAACAAAACTAGCATATCAATCATAAAAGTAATAGAAATTTTTTTTGCAGACCGTACCAAATTAATTTTTGTTTCTTATGGTTTTACTAGATTTAATTTAAATTTAAATGCCATTTTAAGATAAATTCTGTGTTTAAGTATTTTTTTTAAACATTTTTACCACTTATTTTTATTTCTTAACTTTAAAAAAAGATAGTTATACTTCGTATTTGAATTCGAACCTCATACTCAATATCTCTGGCCCGCGTTGATTTAGGGACTTGAAATTAACTAGGGATCTTTGGAAGACATCAAGGAATCCAGAAAAATAATCAAAACGGCAGCGACGCCATATTTTATATAATATTTCTCAACTTTCAAAAAAGATGGTTTTTCTTATTATAGACTCCAAACCTAATACGTGATATGTCTGGCCCGCGCCGACTTAGAGACTTGAAATTGACTAGGGATCACCAGCACATGTCAAGGAACCCAGAGAAATCGTCAAAACCCCAGCGACGCCATATTTTATATAATATTTCTCACTTTGAAAAAGATAGTTTTTTCGTATGTGACTTAACGATCCTGGTACTCCATAGCTCTAGCCCGCGTCGACTCAGGGACTTGAAATTGACTAGGGATCACCAGCACATGTCAAGGAACCCAGAGAAATCGTCAAAACCCCAGCGACGCCATATTTTATATAATATTTCTCACTTTAAAAAAAGAGTTTTTCTTCGTATATGACTTCTATCCTGGTACTCCATAGGAATACGAAAAAACTATCTTTTTAAAATTCCGTAATTTTATATAATTTATGGCGTTTGGAGTCTATAATAAGAAAAACCATCTTTTTTGAAAGTTGATAAATATTATATAAAATATGGCGTCGCTGCCGTTTTGATTATTTTTCTGGATTCCTTGATGTTTTCCAAAGATCCCTAGTTAATTTCAAGTCCCTAAATCAACGCGGGCCAAAGATATTGAGTATGAGGTTCGAATTTAAATACGAAGTATAACTATCTTTTTTTAAAGTTAAGAAATAAAAATAAGTGGTAAAAATGTTTAAAAAAAATACTTAAACACAGAATTTATCTTAAAATGGCATTTAAATTAAATCTAGTAAAACCATAAGAAACAAAAATTAATTTGGTACGGTCTGCAAAAAAAATTTCTATTACTTTTATGATTGATTTGCTAGTTTTGTTGGCTAGTTTCAGCGACGTGATATGAAATCCAAACGCTCAATCAAAATACTTGTCCAAACCAAAAAAAATAGAAAAGTAGTAAGTATTATGCAGTCGGAGTGAACATGTTACAACTACAACTAAAAAACACCATGACTTCCAGTTCACTTAGGTGTCTAACACAACAGACAAAACAGCATACAGTTGTTACTGTGTTGTTCATTAAGGATTTAAATTGAGCATACTACATATAATGAAAGTAGTATTATAATATATCAGAACTCAGAAAAGAAAATTAATTTTTGTAATTATAAAAAACATTGTTAAAAACTTTTAATAATATGATATTGTTTAAAATACCTTTTGCAAACAATAATTACTGTAATTTATATTTTAGTAACTTGTAACAATACTCACAAATATGGACTTTCAGTATTGCAAGGCACGAACGAATAGAATATGTGATGTGAATACTCTTAATACAATAATAAAAACATTGCAAAACAGTACTCTCAAAGGCTTCTGGACCGTAAACTTTCGTAACCTTTTAAATTCTTGCATACGCTACTAAGATATAGAGAAATATTATGTTGTTTTTCTTTGAAACTATGCCATAAGGCAACAAACGAAGATATATTGAAATACTCGTACATACAAACGTGACTTTGAAACGTGAAGCAGCTTGTATCGGCTTAGGTACTTTTTATTCGTCGTAGATTTTGACATTTTATCTATACAAAAAAAAGTGTCTGTTTGGAACAACATAATTTTTTACTAAAAGGAATATACAAAATATATAAGGAAGGTACGTACAAGAGAAATACAATTAACATTTTTCTTAGTTTGATTGTTTCTAATATCTGTATCGGCTTGATAGATTTTGAGGGGAGTTTCAGGGGCAGATAGACTAGTTTTACTTTAGAAAATTAGTAAAGGTTACAGTTAAAGCGGCACTAGAGACAAACAAGACCAAAGTGAGTCGCTAGTTAATAATATTGGTGAACCAACATTGAATAATAAAGAATTATTTGGTTTCATTCGTACAGTGTTCAAAGTCAGCATGCGGGCACGTAATCTAATATATTATGTTAAGCTCATTCGACTTATTAACGGTACCCCATATAGTAGGGCTTCATTGACACTGCTCTTACCACACTATAATAAAATGATACAGAAAACTTTTAAGATATTGTATTAAGTAATATTCGAATTATATATGCTTAATTAGATATGGTAAAGGGATGGGTTGTATTTTTATTTAATACGATTCTAGCTACTTGCTCTTATGCATGTAATAGATAATTATTAATTTTGCTATATATATTTTTGTATAAAACTCATTTTATTATTGTATAAAATTAATTTATACTTTTAAATAAATTTTATTAGTGGCAACACTTCATTCTGATTTATAATCTAAGTAAGAATTTAAGATTTGACATTACGAACCGATACTACTTATGTTATAAGGCTGTATGGACTAAAATCATTTGCCATTCCCTATTGGGGATAAATTTTAAAAACAACAACAACAACGATACGATGTTATAAATACGATGTAATAAATAGTGAGGGCGGCTGAGCAGGACTAAGTTAAGTAATATGTATAGTGTATTTATTTGAATTTCAATTATTGCTGTATAGTTCCATGTTATATAGATTTCTTTGTTATACTACATTATATTGAAGTTATTAAGTTATATCCTATCTATTTTGTGACTGTATTAATTATGTTAATTGTGTTAATATATAATAAACAATATGATAATGGTAAAATTGTCCCGCCGAGTTTCTTTCACCGGTTCTTCTCGGGTCAGAGGCTTATTCTTTCCGAACTGGTAGTAAATATAAACTAATTATTTCAATTTCCTTTGTTTTATTACCTAATCCTAAATTTCTTGATTAACCTAATAATATATAAAGTAATAAAGTAGCAACAAATGTAGTTTCTTTTAATATTAAAGTAAAAGAAGGTAGTTTGAAGCTTTTATCATCTCTATTATTTCTATAATTCTATCACATGCAACGTGATAACCCTAAACAAAAACAAACATACACAAAGTGATCCACATAGGACTAAGGACTTTAAGTTAATAATAGGTACGTAGCAATCCACTTATAATGCTTTTAGTGCCTCAAAAAAATCAAGAATAGGTAGGTACTTCTAGAAATATAAAAAAACTAAATTAAATGTATCAAAGTTCAGGCTAATACAAACTTGTATCAAAGTTCAGGCTAATAGTTCAAGTTTCAATTTATAACGAATTAATCTAATTCAATTGAATTCTAAAGTGTATGACGTACATATTTCATGATTTGAGGATTTTAACCCCAGAGGGTAAGAAACTTAATGTATTAAACGATAATATAGTATAACTTAATAATATTCTCCAGACCATTTTTAGTCACGCAGTCAATTCTAAGAAAATATAAAGTTTAGTTCTACTGCAAAATTATTCCCTCCTAATGTCACTTGAAAATATAGAAGAAATGCACAACGATTAAAATATATACAATGATGGTTAATCTAAACAAAGATGAGGAGCAAAAGAACATTCTAGGTATGTAGTTTTTTAGTAATTTCCTGGATTCCAAGCATGATTTATAACGCCTAAAAGAAAACAACAAAACTTAAAGATAAATTTAAGTCCAAAATGTTAGGAACATAAAGGTAGATAGATATAAAGATCCTACCTAATACGTGAACAATATGTTAACGATTAAACGAAATATAGTTGTAAAATTAATAATTTTAATAACTTGGGAAATAAAATATAGTATAATTGGGACATATTATTTAGCAAAACCGACAAATTTAATCTTTGTATGTATATGCTATTGAAAATGAGGCGAGGAAACGAACAAATCAGGTATGACAATACAGCAGCTGCTTGTTTTTATAAAGTTGATTGGTTGTCCAGGAGTGCCATCTGTCTTGACACTGCGTACGTGGCAGATGTAGAATTACGAGAGGAGACCAGCCTTCATAATGCAAAAAAACTACTATCTAGGCATTTGCTTTAATTCAGATGCTATGCAAGATAAAGAAAGTAAAACTTTAAATCAAGATTAATACATAGTTTTAAAGGCTAGTTTTCATTTTAGTTTATTGATTAGATTTGACATTTGGTATGCTCCGATAAAACTAGTAGGCTTTTAAAACTTATTTTGAAATAAGTGCTATATATAGGTACAAGTCCATGATATCAAAAAATAAAAAAAATCATAATTTAAATTAACATAGAATGGTCTCTTAAACGATAAAGGCGATAAACGTAAACAAGCGTACAGCGAACGCGACAATAGATTTGCGTATAGCATAAAGCGTGAAAACAATACTTTTAAATAGAAGGTCGTAATGAACAACGTTTGAAATGGTAACCACGTGCCAAAGATAACATACAAAAATTTCAATTATCGATATATCAAATCCAATACGAATAAAATACAAATACTCTTATCTGCGCTCAATAATAATTACCTACCCATCTTATACGTATTATATATCTAGATACGTACATATAAATAAAATTGGCGTGTCTGTTTTTAATTCCAAATTAACAGCTTTTTACTAAATGCATATAAAAGTATATACGATACTAGCTACAAAAAAACATTTTTTTTAAATGTTTGTCTGTCTGTTTGTTCCGGCTAATCTCTGAAACGGTTGGATCGGTTTTAACTGGACTTTCAGTCGCAGATAACTAATGTTATAAGGAGTAACTTATTTTATAAATTTTATTTATTTAACTAGCGGATCCCGGGGTTTTTTTTCGCGCCAAATTTAGGGACGAACCCGAGCGAAGGTGAGTCGCTAGTTAAAAATAATATTGTTAAAAACTATTAGCCGCGTAAAAATAGAATTTAATGAACCGGTTTTGTCTCTGCAAATATGAAATATTGAATTAATAAAAATCATAGTCATAAATCGTAAGCAGTAAATTTTACAAAAAAGTTTACGGGAAATAAAAGATACGAATTTTTATTTTAAATAAGAAAAAAAAATGTATCAGAAATTTAGTGCAAGGTTGAGCAAAAAAACGGCTATTTTCACAGATCTAATTTATACCTGCAATAATAATTCAGAACAATAGCTTTTCGAATTACTTAAAATTAACTTCCTCCTGTTAGAAGTAGAATTTTTCCTGCAAAGACAATAGAAGTATAAAAATGGTATTTCTATGATGCAAGACAGAGCAATAATTATATTATGTACAAATAAAAAACCGAAACCGTTGTTAGTCGAATAATAAATAAACAAAAAACAATTTGAAGGAAGGAGATATATAGTGTGTGTTAGAAATTTATATTGCTAAAAGTATTTTTTTATTAAAGCTATGGTGTATATAAATAACATTAAATTATTTAATGAACAATTCTTCTCATATAACTTATATTCTGTTTTGATTTTTTAAAAGGCTTAAAGTTTGGTATCTAATGTATGTGTATGTAAATATCTGTCTGTAGTCTATCACAAATTAAAAATTCGTTTTAAAACAGCTACCGATTCGTTTAAGAAAAAAACACTTAAAAGTCGAATGAAATCGCGGGCGACTTTATGATTTCAGTCGTGAATGAATTACATTTTCTTACTTGCTTTATTGTAATGAAATTGTCTTTTGTTAAATTAAAAATAATAAAAAATCTTAATTGGTGAGAAAATTAGATACCTTCATGTACATAAATGAAACCTACCTATATAAAACTAAAAACACACCATCTATCAGAACATTATTATTTATTCTATCTATACTAATATTATAAAGAAGTAAAGTTTGTTTATTTGTTAAATTGTAAGGGGTAATCTCGGGATCTACTGAACCAATTTTAAAAATTCTTTCACCAATAGAAAGCCACATTATTGCTGAGTGTCATAGGTTTTATAAAAAACAGAAAAATAAAAAGGCTTTTACGTGGTAGTCCGTTTTGCAAAGTGAATCGGAGAAAAAACGGTCGAATGAAAGCGTTTCTTACGAACGCTGCCTTAACTATGAAAGATATATTTTTGAGTTCTAGAGAAAAGATGTGGAGCTTGAAAATACCTACAAAAAAGTCAACGACAGCATATGTCTAACTTTTATATTTAAGTTACAAAAAGTAGTTTTTCTAATATTAGTAAAGATAATTTAATTTTTCATTTTTAATATTAACTAGCGACTCGCCCTCGCTTCGCTCGGGCTCTTCCCTAGATTTAGCACAGGCAAAGCCGCGGGATTGCCTAGTTATGCATATAAACCTTCCTCTTGAATCACTCTATCTATTAAAAAAAACCGCATCAAAATCCGTTGCGTAGTTTTAAAGATTTAAGCGCACATAGGGATATAGGGATATAGGGACAGAAAAGACGACTTTGTTTTATACTATGTAGTAATATTAATAAAATAATTTAAATTATTTAAACACTCTGTACTAAAAAAGGATTATTAACATTATGCCCAACGAAGTGGGCACGGGTCAGCTAGTTTTTAATATAATTAAAAAAATTGCTTTATGTTTACTTTTATCTACTTGTTGTTTTTCTATTTTAGGTTAACAGTAATTTCAAATTTGTAGTTGGTATGTAATCTATGTATGTATAATTGTTTGGCACGCTTTGCGGCCCGAAAGGCGCGATGGATTTTAGCTTGAGAGGTGTCGTTAGATACGTATTTACTGTAAGAGTGACACTGGGTTATCGAAATAAAAAAAAAAAACAAAATGGCGAATTTTAGACGCTAATTTGTGTGTCTTTAACAAAAAACCTATTGAATCGAGTAGGGTATCAAAATAAAGGTTTTTAAGAGGTGATCACAAAAATATATGTTTAAATGTTTGATTGGCAAAAATTATAAAGCTGTAAATAAAAAATATATTATGAAAATAAAAAAACCCGACTGGAGAAAAGCTGACTAAAATCTTGCGACAAGGATAAAACGTGCATGAATCCGACTGCAAGTACTATATTCCTTTATCAACTTGATTTCATCATTTTAGTTAGCGTTTATGCAGTCAGGTTTTCTATTTTCTTAATATATTTTTTATTACCCAAGCGTGAACCCCGAAGGAGTCCTTTGCATAATATGTATTTATAAGTGTATGCCCAAACCTCTGGTCCCTTCTAATTAATTTACACGTCTTAAGCGGTCTTAATGATTCACACTTTGTTGTTCAATTCGATTCGATAATGTAAATGTCATAGAGTATACTATAGATTTCTATCATCAAAAATGAAAAAAATATATATTACTTCAGTATAAAAAATTATTTAGCATTAGAAATTGTTAAATAAAACTAAATATTATATTTAACTGACGTAAACTTAAAAGCTCTAAGTAAAAAAAAATAACAAAGCCAACTAGAAAATGAAAAAGAAAATAGGGACGAGTTGACAAAAAACTGTATTATACAGTAGGAGACATACTACACAGTACACATAGCAAAAACTCTGATAAAGCAGTAAAATATAACAACTAGGCTAGACTAGAAAGGAATCAATTGAATAAATACTTATAAATTCTGACATTATAAATGAAGCTATCTTTTCGGATTTTGTCGCGAACAATAATTAATATTCTACTATTGAATGATGTAATCCTCCAAATTGTGTGTGGGAATTAAGAACACTGATTAACATTTCCGTTTCTTGTGCCCTCATCGCGGCCCACGATTTCTACAATATGTTGCTCTTGTCACATAATAAAGATGAAAACGATGATTGAACTACCAATAATATCGATATTCTTCAAAAAAAATATAAATATTATTTTTTTGAAATAGCAGTCTATAATAATTATCTATCAATACTGGTATTTAATAAAAGTCTGTATCAAATTAGTCAAATAGGACTATCAGATCAAATTAGTCTAACTTTACAGTACGCAACTAGTAAATATTATGAAAAACTAACTACTAAATTTTGACGTAATTTAAATTACGTAAATAATAACAAAAAATATGTAACATAATCATTCATTACGGTGCAATGAATAAACTATGCCAGTAACTGGCAAGTACAGTGATTATTATGATGCATTATAACTGAAGTTTTCTTAAAATAATTAGCGACCTGCCTTGCTTTATTTTGTATCGATAATAATTAATTATTATGGCTCTAATTATAATTGGATCCATTGTTCCAGATATATTAATTGGCGCTCAAATGCGTATAGTATGATGTGATCACTGCTATTGGGATTGGACTATTTATAATTTAGATCCCTACTAGTCTTATTTTTTTAATTGAAAATGACGGCGTTCTTAAACCATTTTTCAAGTGAGAGAAACTCACGGTTTTAATTACCAGAAATGCCTATTTATAAGCAAACACATAATAGGTACAAAAGCTATTTTTTCTTAGGTACTTCAAGAATGACGATTAATTTTCTAAAGAGTAGAATTTCCAAAATGCGTTCTTATGATATTTTCCATGTAAAAAACTACTTTCCCAAATTTTTAGTTTCTTCCTAACAAACGCGTCTTTCAGCCAGTCAGCAAGGACAAGTACATATATGAGAAACCACTATAGTAGTATACATACAATATAGTAGTAGTAAACTCGTAAAAATAACTTTATAGATTTGACCCGTGAGGAGACGGGTTTGGAATACATTTTTCCTCCGCCGCTGGGAAAGCGTCTGGTAAAAGTCGAGTAACCCATGCCAGTTTGATGGTAGAGGGCAATGTTCTCGACTGGCTCTCGACCACTATCATATTGTACTCGATCGCCAAATGTCCTCAGATGGGTTCCGGTCGTAGACATGGAAGCCAGGGGTGCTTGCTGGGTAAAGGTCGGCAACACACTCTAAACTCCTTATGTTGAAGGTGTCTATGATCGACAATAACCCACTTACCATCTGGTGGATCGTTTGCTTGTTTGCTCCTTATTGACCATAAAAAAATGAAGCGTAGAATACCGCTTAAATTCAAGTGTTAATTTGTAAGATTAAAAATATTCTGGCTTTGTTCTAATGGTTTAACATATAAAATCACAATGAAAAAGACCTTGGTCGGTCCACCGCACATTGCTTTAATGGAGGTCGCTTACATTCTATTTTAAAAGTCAATTGTTTTTGATTGATCAGTACCTAATATAAGAAATTCTTGTCAATAGCATGTTTTCAGTTCTGTAGTTATAAAGGTAAATCATTTCCTCCCACTGACTTTAGGGAATGTCACGCAAACTATTGGGTAGAATAATATAATTATATATATTTTTTAATATAATCTTCTACAAAAATCTGTGAACAACCTTGCATTGCTGTTTCGCAATGTTTATGACCTTGATATTTTTAAAGGGTCTTTATCGAAATTCTCAAATTCAGAAGATATAAAAAAGTTAGGTAGGTATAATTCGCGTCATGTAAAAAGAACGCTGGCTGTCAAGTTGCGCAGAGGCGATTTATCGGCCAATTTGGTGGTAAGACGCGGGGAGCGGGACGTCAAGGCACACGCCGCATGCTTTCCGGCCCGCTATTGGCCCGTCAGTTCAAAATACCATCACGCACACAAAAGTTATTAATTACGAAATGGTTTTATATAAAAAATTGAGAAAAAATTTTTTTGTTTCTAAGAGACTGATTATAATGCAGTTAATAATTTAATAAATATATATTACACGAATTCATTAATTTTTTTGTAAGTAGATTAAACATTCTACACAGAATCAAACATATTTTATTAATTAATATAATTCTATTTAATAACATTCTATCTAATATATTTTTAAATGTACCTGTCAATAACCAATACACAATATAAAAAAAAATAGGCTTAGTAATTTCGTATGCGAATGTACCCATGCGCAAACACACCCCCCACCACCTTCTTCCAGCGTTCTTTTTACGTGACGCGAACTGTACATAGTTGTTTATGCAGGAGATGAAATTAAAGAAATTATTTTTTTAAATTACTAAATCAATTGTAAAGCCTGTCGTGCCTAAAAATAGAACTTGCTCTATAACACAACTAAGTTTTTGGTTAAATTTAAATAATATTTGAAAATTTCCCTTTCGGCATAGATTTTTGAAGAAAAAAAAAGTATAAAACCACATGATCATATCAATAAGCTAAGATTGTATGAATAGCAACTTCAAAGTGCTAGGAAATCAGGTGCCGCTTTCCGCCGAGCACTTTTACTTTCACTAGCGTCCATTCACCTGATCTCGAAAAATACCCTACATTCTACAAATATCAATATTTACCTAAGTTGTTGTAGCCCAGATATGATAATGGAAGGTTTTTATGTTTTATTTGTTAATAAATTATAGTTTATATATATTTTTGTTAGTATTCAAATGTTAATACATTTTTTTATTTATAAAAATGTGGGTTTTTCTATACTAACTGAAACTGTAACTTTGTGTGGAACAAATACGTCCTACATTTTCTTGACTAAAAATAATTGTTTTAATATGCACTTTTATATCTAAAAAATACATTACGTTAACTAAAAAGTACATTTTTCTTATTTTCTCTGAAATAAGCATAGTAAAATTTTGTATTATATACTAAAACCTTCCTCGAGGACCAAAACCATTGACCATTGGTTTTTATTGTGTTTATCGCGAACAGACAGGCAGTCAGACAGACAGGACTTTGTTTTATAATATGTATGTGATTTAATTTAAATGGTAATTTTATGAAAAATCGAAAGAAACATTAACTTTCTGCTAAAGGTTCAGTTTATAGGGAAGGGATTATTTACATATTAAACTCATTAATTTTGTTTGTTTTTCATAATAACAAGCAACTATTTTAAATTCATTTCCTAATGGCTTAAATGTTAATAAAAAATAAAATCAAGTTTAGCATTTTAGGCTAAGCTTTATTGAATTAAAAATGAAAGTCACGTTTTTGACATATTTAAAGATAAAAACCGCTATGTTCCCAAATAAGGGAATTGTTAATAAAAAACGACTGATAAAAAATTAACACATAATTAAGTTCATATTATAACAATGATCAGATTGTCAGTGTTTTCATAATATGATGATTTATTGCAAAAATCTTAAGTTTAAGTGTCTTCTAACCACTTATCTATTATACTAGTTTCTAGTTTGCGTTTAGTTCTGTGAAAATGAAAGAGAAATATTATTGTGAATCGTAACTATTTTTGAGGTTTACTTAAATTGAAAAAACAGGGCTCAGATTAATTTTTATCCAGACGTTTTACCTGAAAGCCCTACCTGTTACATTAAAAAAATTAAACTTTTATTTGGTACTTATAGCTGCCACAAAGCCTAACATAACCTAAAAAAGCATTGTTATTATTCGGAAATATGTAACACCAAATTTTTTTCATGATAACATTATTCATCATCGTTGAAATAAAAATAAATATCCGTAATGACTGTATATGAATTTAAATGTTCTTTTCTCACCACAACTCAGTTACATGAGTGTATAATATAATGTATTACAGTATAGATGATGTGTCACAGTTATTTTTTGATTTTTTGTTACTTGACTTTAGCTACTTTGTCATTTCAGATGAAAGACAAGAACTTAGCATTATTTATTATGCAGACTGAGTCATAAACTTGAATACTTGCTGCAAGTTTAAATAATTATGTGTATTGGATTTGTGTTCTCCGACTGATTCTGGCCATGGTATATTCAAAAATAAAATTTGCATACATACAAAGAAATCTTTTTTGGCCTTATAGGCCTTTTATATCTATACTAATATTATAAATCCGAAGAGTATGTTTGGATTTTGGGTTGAACGTGCTAATCTTAGGAATTATTTGTCTGAATTGAAAAATTCTTTTTGTGTTGGATAGTCTGATTATCAAGGAAGGCTTTAGGCTATATTACATCACGCTACAACCAATAGGAGCAGAGCATCATTTAAAAAAAAACTCGCGAAAAACGGGAGAAAAATATTAGTTTTGAGTGCTTCTGTTTGTATGTTCCGTAAACGTTTGAAGTTATGCAAAAATCATGTATGGCAGAAATGTTCCCCTTCAATAGTTCTAAAAAAGTTTGTGATATGTCTATCTTTTAAGGTTGGTCATTACCTGAATAAATAAGTTACTCATCACAAGCACTGTTAAGCTCTTGGCATCATTTTATTTCAACGAATATCTTACGAGATATCATAGTTTTAACATAACTCCGCTACAATATAATAATCACCGCGTGCAAAACGGCGGTAGCGAGGGGGGAGGTACACTGAAAAGAATTTGTTTATAGGATTTAAAACGCGCGCGACGCCGCGGGAAAGGCTAGTATTTTTATATACAAAACCAAAAACAAAAAAAAAAAAACAAATTAACCTGGTCTTAATGTTGTAGCATAATTTTCAATATTTAACATACAGTGACCACTGTTAACAGCAGTGAAAGGCATCAAGTTATGAAAAGAGGAAAATTAATAATTTCACTGGTCCATTTATTAGACTAGAACATATCAAACATTTTACTTAATAGATCAAAGTATCAATGGCCTTAAAAGAATTATTATATTTGATGTATTCTTTAAATATGTTGTTATAGTGAATGTTATGTACTCTTACAAAGACATACATATCTAACTGCTTATTGTTTTTTTAATGAATATATACAAAAATGTAATAATATGTGGGTTGTTAGTGTTTTCTTTATATTACTTTTATTAATAAATAAATAAAATAAATAATTAGCAAATATGCACCAAGTTAAAACTTAATTATATAACAATATGCTGAAACTAGTTAATGGAAATAATTTAGAAACAAGACAAAAAGATTAATATATCCTTTTTAATAAATTATAATCAATCATATACCTATAAAAGATCTATGTGATTACACAATAAAATTTAAAATAGAAAATATGATAAGATAATTGGATAAAATTATAGCAAGAAAATATACATACCTAACTTTTCTCCATACAACTCTTGAAAAAAACATCCTGCTTATAAATGCAAATTTGTTTATTACCTTGTTTATGAATTATGATGCTCTATTCACTTATTTAAGACCTGTTTTTTTTGTCTAAAGAATTGATGGCTTGTACAGTATGTTTGACTGTTGTGGGATAATAATCTATTCCAAAAAGTTACTTATAGAAGGACCTTAACAAAAAGTGAAAAAGTAACCAAAATACTATAAAAGGAACAATCAATTGATCCCTTAGATTTTTTTGTTTTAAGATATTATTTTATCAATTCTCTGTTATGATGTGATTCAAGTACATATTTGTTATTTGAAATTGAGCATTCAGTAGATATACTGGTAATATTCTCAGAATAAATAATTTAAAATATTTTGCAGCTTATAAACATTATCTGCCAACATTATATCCACCGATTAGTCATATTGATAAACAAAATAAGTGCAGTTGTCCTTATGTTACCTCTACTCACCTAAAATCCAAACTAAGGTTCCGTTGATGAGTAGGAGGCTTACTCTTAAGATCACTACGACATCCGTGTATGGGTACATCTTCCAACATGCTCACACACTGATTTATCCACAACTCACAAAACCCATAACAAAACAGTGAAAATCAAAGAGTAAATAACAACATGGCGTCGAGAATAGAACACAATTATTAGTACACTATTATTCGATTAAAAGTCCACATTGATGTTGAAGTAACGTGATGTAAGTATTAATATTTTATTTTAATCTAAGCATTACGGATTTAAGAGAGAAATATAAACTTTAAACTTTATTATGAAAGGAATCTTATATTAAAATCAAAAGGAAATTACTGAATATTAGATAATTTAACACCACGTGTAATAAATACCGTTGTCACTTTATGAACACATTAGTGTACACTTTTACTACATAACAATTTTTGTTATTTTAATAATCTTTCTATAAGTTACGAACTAATAAAAAAATAACTCATAACATTAACGACACTCGAGGACGACACCTACAGTCGCGACTCGCGACGTTTATTATTCATCTATGGTCTCTATGGTTGCCAATTTGCGATTTGCGACTCGTGAATCGTGAGTCGATGGTATCAACTATCAATGGTACAGTCTACAGACCACGGTCTAGCATCAAGACGAGTGGGGGTACGTCGGCTTATCGTGACAATAGTTTCATATTTCCATTTATGGCAGTGACGTGACGATAGACTGGGGTGCTGTGCAACTAAGGGGTCGTTCATAAATCACATCTTTTTAAACCCCTCTCCCCAATGGTGATGCGTGGTGAGGTTCAAGACCACCAACGCCGCCCCCCCCCCCCCCCCACCTAAAATTACGTGTATATTTTTAGAAAGTATTTTTAAAAAATCTGAATATTATTTTTAACCGACTTAAAAAAAGGAGGAGGTTTTATGTTCCAGTGTATTTTATTTTATGTATGTTCACCGATTTCTCCGCCGTCTGTGATTTCAATTTCTCTTGTTCGGTAGGGTATAGCTCCGAGGGGGACCCCCTCGGAGCTATACCCTTTGTCACCAACTCAGGATCTGATGATGGGATCCTAGGGAAATCGAGGGCAACTCTCAAATTTCATAGGCACCTTTTATGTTTTTGCTATATTTTCTAAAGATATTGAGGCATTTGTGTCTGAAAATCATCATCTCATGTGGATGAGCTGATGATGGAAGGTACAATTCCTCAACGGTTATTTTTTATGTTTGTTCATTAATTTCTGCGTCAAATGTTGGCCGATTACAATTTTTTTTGTTCGGTAGGGTATACTTTCAAGATATTCAAATTACCACCAAGTCAGGATCTGATGATGGGATCCTAGGGAAATCGAGGGCAACTCTCAAATTTATTAGGTTTTTCGTATATTTTCTAAAGCTGTTCAAGAATTTGTGATAATGTAAGGTATATCTCCTCAACGGTTAGGAGTTGAACGAAAATTATTTTAATATTATACGTACTTATGAACCGATAGTTGTATTCCTTCAGGATATTAGGTTGATCTGATAATATAAGGTAATCTTAATAATCTTATTAACGTCTAGGAGTCACGTGGAAAAATAGACGTGGACAAATCTCGATTGACTATTGTCGTACACTAGAAAACTTTGCCGAATTTTTTGCAGCAGTAGTATAGTTAGCCTACCCATATTATATTTAAACAAAATATCTTATTTCCACTAAAAAATTAAAAATAAATTATTTTTAACAAAAATGAAAATCGACTTCAAAACGTAACAAAGCGAAACTAAAAAGAAAAAAAAAACATAATTTTAATTACTTAGTTATTGTTGGAATCATGCGGAAGTATCAGTCTAGCCTATGTGACTGGGAGTGACGCATATACTTATTACTCCTTTTTCCGTAGTTCTTTTGTGCACTAGCGCCTACAGAAACCCTACGACTCGACCAAAATCCTAGTCCCGCCAGATTTTTCTATTATTCTCATTAACGAAATCAATGGCATTAGGTGGTTTATGTATGGTCTTTGTATACATTCCCGCTTGATTCGGCCGACGGCCAATTAACTTTTAGCACCGGGTTCCTTGCCCGGTGTTAAATTTAAGTAAAAATAATATTTCAGTCATCTTAAACCTTCAGTAATGATTTTTACGTATGTTTTAGAGAATATTGTTAAAAAATTATAATCATTACTGCCAGACACTTTCCGTCTACGGTAACTTATAACAGACGCGACGCGAATAAACAAATTAACGTTATTTATAGTTTATGTATATCTGTCTTAATTTTCATACATGATATTCATGGAACTATGTCGCTACTTTATTATTTATATTGTAAGTAATCCAACGCAACTAAGACCAATCGGTCCATTATTACGCTTTTATTCTTACTCATACGATTCGTGCGTCTCGGAGAATGCTTGGCCCATCCGATTGGTCCCATCATTTCTTATGAAGAATTCATAATACACGATTTTTTACAGCAAAGCTTTAATTCCGTGACGTTTACTAACCTACCTATTGTGGTGCTTTTAAAGTGTCATTTCTTTCGACAGTAATTCCCACACAGGTCTTTTAAGAGAAGTTTTACATAGGTATGACTAGGCTTAATTTTATGTATGTCCGTCGGTTGTCGTAGTGCGCGGGAAAATCCCCCTCCTTCCTAGTGATATTTCATGATTTTTTCCGAACTTTTTTCTGTCACAATTTAAAATTTAAATATAGAATACAGTTTTTAACTAAAGTCTTTGATCAAATATCTTTATTTGCTATTGTGTTTTTATTATTTATCTATGATAGGTATTATGTACATTGTTTTAGCAGTCTTCGCACTACTCAAAACTACAATATTATGTTCCATCTCTTTCTGCGTACAAAAAATTAGTATTGCTTGCCATCGGGTTGATAATAAACAATTATAAGCCAGATTTTAAAAGGCTGCTTATGAGTTATGATATTGCTTTTGAGTCGCACTGAAACAAACAACAATGTGCATAACATTTGTCAGAGTTATAATGAGTTTTATTGCTGACAGTTATGAGAAAAAAAAAACTTATTTCATGTAATTTTGTTATTCTTAACGTGAATTAGTCCTTAGATTGATTTTGTAATGCCTGACAGAAATGCATGGCTAGATTTTTAAGCTACGAGTTGATCTAGTTAGTAACCAAATAATAAACACATTTTGAGAATTAGTGGTTACAGCTTAAGACCTACACGATAAATATTTAAACAGAAATAGTGTCAGTTTTTATTTTTCCTAACTTCCGGGTTCGATTCCCGAGCTGCGTACAAGTTTTTTTCAAATGTATGAATACGGTTTTTCTTGTTACTAAAATCGATGACATGGTACCTAAGAACAGACCCTCGTATGTCTTATAATTTCAGACTTCCCTATACAGAACGATCCAAATGTTTCACACGGTATACATATTTTTTGTTTTGCTCAGATGTACGCTTATAGCGCGCTACTTATAGTTTATACTCGGTCTATCTACTTATTCTACATTTTATGTCCTACAGATCATAGATGACTAATAAAACTACAGATCTACAGTGATCACTGATCAGTGATGTGTTGACTGATGACGGATATTGTCATTTGTCAAATGTCAATGATAAAAATAAGTTCAAATTTTGTAAATAATTAGATGATAGAAGACTAATTTCTTTAAATTAATTGTTTATATTGTTTTCTATCATAATTATATAAACTTTAACCAAGATTTTTAAATAATTAATATTTTTTTAATTATATTAATAAAAACGTGATAATTACTTGCATAATGTCACAAAAGTACGTAATTTGTACATTAAAGTTGTAAAAATGATTACTTGATCGATTTATAATATCATTTAAAACTTGCAGCATTAAAATAATACCTGGAGCTACTGTATGTGAGGACTGTACTTTAGAGGGAGATATAACCATTGGCGCAGGTACAGTCATCCATCCACGAGTGACTATCATTGCTGAAGGAGGACCTATTATAATAGCAGAATATTGTATTATTGAAGAATATTCGACAATTATTCATAAGTATGATATATAAATATTGCTTCTGAATTGTTAAATATAGAGTTAATAGTACTTAATACTTTATAATACTAATACCTACTATAAAATACTTCAGAATTATAAAATATATAAAATTAATTATACTTAAAAATTACTTTTAGGAAATGTGAAAAACAAGAAATTCCACTGAAGCCTCTTTTTATTGGTGCTCATAATGTTTTTGAAGTTGGCTGCAAATTAGAATCATCCTTTGGACATATTGGTGAGAGTAATGTATTTGAGTGCCAATCTTTTGTTGGTATGAACGTCAAAATTGGGAGTGGATGTGTAATTGGTAAGAATTGTTTGGTATACATATATATTAAATTTTATTTTAAACATTGCCATATATTATTATTTTGTTACATTTTTTTTATTTTTAGGTGCAGCATGTCAATTAACAGTACCTCAAACATTACCGGATAACACAGTGATTTGGGGTTCTGAACATCATAATAGAGAAGCATTAGAAAAGCAACCCTCGCAACTACTTCAGTTAGATTTTCTTAGTAAAGTAATGCCTAACTATCACAGACTCAGAAAACCTAATGTACACAAACGGCAGCCTTCAAGACAATCTCAGGAAGTTACAAAATAAATTTTGTATATACTATACTAATATAATGCACCTCACAGTTTTTTTTAATATAATCTAATTACCTTATTAGAAGTATTAATGTAAAGTTCGGCAAATCTGTATTTAAAGAAATACATTAGTGAATTTAATACTTAAATAAAAATATTATGAAATAGATGTCACAAATTCAATTTTGTATGTAAAGTTAAGATGTTAGAACAAAAGTTGGAAAATATTTTTGGGTCATAGAAAAACCACATTCTGAATGTTTCTGCAATTTATAGATATTATAATATGCATAATGTAATCAGCCTTTTTAGTTTGTCAAATCTGTTTTGTAAACCTTTAAATAAAATGTGCTTTAAATTTAAAAAAGTACTTTTTTTCTTGTGTTTAGTGAAACATAAATCAAAAACATTAAATAATTAACTGATTGCAAAAATGCGAGTGTTAAGTGTTCAGCTCTATTATGTTAATCAAATGCATACAAGAGAAGGTAAAGAAGATACTTCTGCAAATCCATTATTATGTTAATTATGTTGAGAAATAAAAAAAAATGTCATCATAAAAATAAATATTTTTAACTAAAATCAAATAATTTTAAGACATGTTTGGCTCAGTTTGTAGTACCTACTTGCTGATAGACAGCTGTCGCGGGTTCAAGTCTCGCTGGGAGCATTTTTAACATTAATCCAGACTTATTATTAAATTAAGTTCAAATTTCTATTGTTCTAATATTATAAATACGAAAGTTTCGATGAATGAGTAATTGTTACTCTATTAGGCAAGAGTGGCTAAGAATGGAAATAATGTATCTGGATGTTAATTTGCCTTTAAAATCAATCTAATATAAATTATAAAATTCTCGTGTCGCGGTGTTTGTAGTTAAACTCCTCCGAAACGGCTTGACCGATTCTCATGAAATTTTGTATGCATATTGGGTAGGTCTGAGAATCGAATCACATCTATTTTCATCCCCCTCAATGTTAAGGGTAGTCCACCCCTAAATATTTTTTTAAATTTTTGATAAATTATTTATTTTTTATTTTTTTATGATACAACATTTGAAAATACATACAACCCTTAATTTTCAACCCTCTACGATCAACCTCTATTTTTAATTTGTTAATTTTATTTTAAAAATACCTCCTCATTCAACTTCATTTAACGACAAATCATTTACTGTGAAAGCCGCACGACTATGGAACTCTATTCCATTGAGCGTAAGAGATGCTAAATCTTATAATACTTTTAAAAAACGTTTAAAACTACATTTTCACTCTTTTTAACTTAATCTTCTTGCCATCTATTAGTATATATTTATTTATTTATATATTTATTTATTTATATATTTATTTATATTCTTCATTTATTTATTTATTTGTTCTATAATATATTCGTGTTATGTATGTATATATATATATATATATATATAATCGTTTTTATATTGTTCTAGTTTATGTATATTTATTAATCTTTAAACCATAACTATTATTTTATTATTATTAATTTGTGATTTATATTGTTCACACCTCTTCCATTACAGTTTGCAAGTTCCAACACCTTAAGGTTGCCTGGAAGAGATCGCTGTTTAGCGATAAGGCCGCCTAGTGTACGCATTCCTTGTACAAATTTTTCTTATACTTGTTTTTCTTTGTGTGTACAATAAAGAGTATTTATTATTATTATTATTATTATAAACTATAATTTTTTAAGGTGGTCTAAGGGTCTCGCCAGTTTGTATGAAAGTCCTTTGTGCTACAAACTTTAAGCTTGGCGGGGAGTTAGTTAATAGTTAGTAGATGTCCACTAATATCGAATTTTATAACAGGGCCGGATTGAGGAGGTCTAAGGGCTCTCGCAAGCTTTTTTTAAATTCCTTCATTGTTTGTGCTAGAAACTTTAAATTTGGCAGGGAGGTAGTTTATTATTAATATGCATCCGCTAAGACAAATTTTGCGACAGGGCCGGATTAAGGAGGTCTAAGGGCTCTAAAGAAATAATAAGGAATCTATCTCTATCTAATAAGGAAAATAATAAGTAATCGAGGATGTCTTATGGCTATAGTAAGTTTGTTTGTTGTTGTATTTGTAAGTAAGTAGGAAGGTGGTTAATTGTTGGTGAAAGTCCGCTAAAATGCTTTTTCTACAGGGCCGGATCAAGGTGGTGTCAGGGCTCTTTAAAAATAAAGTGCAGTACAGCGAGCAATTGGGAGAGGGAGGCGGTTCCAAGAGCGGGAGAGAGTATATTAAGGATGGGTTCTGAAATTGCTAAAGTAATTGTAGAGCATTTTTAGGAAATCTACAGATCAACCGATTGCGAGTGATCGAATAAAGATTACTCTGCCAAATTTAAAGTTTGTAGTACAAAAGATTAAGGACTTGCATACAAAATTGCGAGAGCCCTTAGACCACCTTAATTCGGGCCTGTCGCAAAATCCGTTCTTAGAGGACGTTACTACTATTTATAAAGTACAACAAAACCCCGATTATCCGAACCCCGATTACCCGAATATCCTATTATCCGGACTCATTCTTCACGATTCTAATTACAATTAATAAAAAAGTGTTGTCTTTTATTTTTATTTAAGCGAAAAAGAGTAGTGTTGTATCTTAAAAATCATCTGTATCACATATGATGTAGGTAGTAGGTATATTATGGTCTCGCTCGTATTTTTTTTATCTAAACGACGTAGGTATGTGTAAAACCTATTTTACTCAATTTTTGTTTTGTATGCATAATAAAAATTGAATAAAATTTAAATATAGCTTGATTTGTTGAGTTGTTTTAATTGATCCGGATAATCGGAGTTCTGCTGTAGTACTATTTATAAAGTACCTTCCTGCTTTAATTTTCATTTTTATACGTCTAGCGGTTTTCGAGATTTCGTGATGAGTGAGTGAGTGAGTGTTTTTCGTATTTATGTGTATAGATTTGCAAAAAAAACGGGCATCTAAGGAATTTATGTTCTAAGGTCGATTTGAGTTAATTAAATTTAATTGTTTGACGTAGTCTGTACATATACTTATAATCGTGTAATTAATTCGCGTGAAGTGAATTCTGGCAATTAATAAAATCGATAAATTCTTTAAAGCCGATGTACACCAAACATGGTCAGCAATAAAGAGAAAGTTTTTTTCTTTTTTTCATTAAATAAAGTTACAAATGTAAAAACCTAATAAGGAGTGTGACCTTCTCTTGCCAAAATCACAGCTTGGATCCTTCTGGGCATGCTTACCACGATGTTCTTAATAACATTTTGAAGAATACGTTCCCACTCCTCTTAGCCTTATGACTCTTTTTAGCTCCCTGTCTCGTGGAGCAGGCTGCACTGATCTTACCCGTCTCTTTAGAACATCACAGACATGCTTAATTGGATTGAGGTCAAGACTTTGAGCTGGCCAATCTAAACGACGGATCCCAACTTCTTGCATGTACGCTTCCACGTCGCCAGAACGGTGCGGGCGAGCATTGTCGTCAATAAAAATTGAATCTTCCCCAAGTGCAGTTAATGCGGGTTGTGCATATGGAATTAGGACCGCCATTATGTACCGGCGTGCATTTAATGTTCCATTTTCTATGAAAACTAAATCCGTATGCTCCGTCAAATTAATTGCTACCCTAAACATAACGGAGCCTCCACCATAAAGAAGGAGTGATTTCGGTACTTTAACGTATTAACGCTACCGCAGCTACAGATTTGTAAGATTGTTAGGATATTTTATTTGGTGCGGCTTACAATAGGGTGAAGGGCAAGTTGATACGACCCCTATACTATTCCCATTACAAGGTAATACAAATTTCCTGAGAAAATAGCTTTTGACTATGGAGCGTGCAAATGGGAACTGTTCGAACCTAACCTACCTAGAAAGAAAGGAAGGTTATAAATTAACTTTCTGAATCTATGTTATCAAAGTCGAAAGTAAATAGTCTTTGACTATAGCACTCGTGTGATGTGGTCATATAACTAATCTAACCTTGAAAGAAAGAAAGATTCTTAAAATTAACCTTATGAACCTATTATATCCAAGTCGAAAAAAATAGTAATTTATGATGAAAGTACATTTACACAAATAGATAGAATAATGGAGCTGCGGTGGCGTTAATATGTAAGTACCGTGATTTCGTCGAAACACACTTCCGCCTAGCGTTCACGTGGTCTTCGCAGAACTCGCCGGCGTCGGTCCTCTTCACACAAAGAGATTCTAGCTTCATCAGTAAGCAAGACTTTATTACAGTCCTCCAGAGTCTATTAATGTTCAGTTTTGAGCAAACTGAAGTGAGAGTTGAACACGCTGCTCACGAAGTAATTTAGGACCCCGAGCAGGGCGGTAACTCCTGATATTGGCCGCCAAAAGCTTCCTCCTAACCGTCCACAAGCTAACTTCTACTCCTCTTATTTCTTCAAGGCTCTTCTTCAGGTCCACACTTGACACCTTACGTTTCCGCAACGCCTGACTCACCAAAAAGCGCATTTTGGCATGTATATAATTTATATCAACACAATAGATTTTATATTATAAAATCTATTGTGTTGATGGTCTGAGACACGGTCTAGAAAGAAGATCTAGCGTCAAGAGTAGTGGGGGTACGTCTGCTTATCGTGACAATAGTAAACCCGTTTACAGCCGTGGCGTGACGATATACTGGGGTGCTGTGCAACTAAGATAGAATATTATTCAGTCCCTTTATTATCCCACGTAATGCAACGTACTAAATCCTCATCACATTACTCGAATTTATTTCGTATTTCATAAATACCATTTGATTGTCATTTAAACGCGGCGTGTGCAGTGCGCACTGGGCAGCTCCAGTCGATAGCAACGCTGTATAGTGGCTATGTCACACAAATCGTACAAAACTCTTACTAGTTACTACTAAAATTGACCTTGTTGCTAGACCCCGTTTTATTCGACCGTGCTCATCAAACATCATTGTGACACTTGACAGAATTTGTACACAAAATTTGACAATTTGGCGGAATTCATGGCGGCAAATTGAATAAATTATATATAATTATTATAAATGATTTCATTTAATTTTAAAGACTCAGCCAGCAGGGTTCTTTAGAAATAATTTAAATTAGTAAATGCTCTGTGATTTAGTGATTTAGTATGCAGCCTTTATTTTCATTTCCCTTTGAACCTTATGATATACAAAAAAAGTTTATGAAAGAATTGTATTTTACTATAGAAAACAAAAAAATAGGTATTTTTGAGAGCCCCACTGGAACGGTAAAGTTTTTAGATTTATTTAATTATAGTGAAGTTTTTTTTTTGTGAAATGAAAATAAATTATATTAAACTAATAATTGTAGGGCAAATCTTTAAGCATTTGTTGTGGAGCACTTCAATGGTTGAAAGATTACAACAAAAAATTAATAAAAGACTTACAGGCAAGCATAGATGAAATTAAAAGTGAACTTACTTCAAGAAAAGGTTAGCCCTCTTTGTTATTTTTTAAACTTCTTAATATACACATTATTTTTGTTCTACTTAATACAAGATAAAAGTAGGTAAATATCTTGTATTTTTATAATATACATAACTTTTTTATAACTAAATGTCTTGTGCATTTTTCATTATGAAAATCCTGTATAAGATGGTGACGATTGGCTTCAAGAAGAATATCATAAGATAAAGCTAAATCAATCTTTGACAATGTTGCAAGTAAAATTTGATAAAATTAGTCAAAGACAGGTGGAATTTAATGAATTGAAAAAAAGAGTAGTAAAGCAAAAAAATAATGTAAATAATGTTGAACAATATGTAAAAAGCAACAGAAATTTTCAAGATAAAGATGTGGAAAATGTTGAAAATAAAGAGAGTAGAGAAGATCAAGATCTGTTAGTTGAGGATTGTGTAGAAAATGAAGCATATGATAGTGAAGATACTAGTCCAATTGATGAGGATGAAAGTGTTGTGAAGGTATGCAATGATATGATTAGAGTATGTTTTATTGCTTGTCTAATAATTTATCTTAAAAACTACCAATTTTACTATATTCTACTTTTACATAAGCTAAGATGAACATATTTTTTTAGATTTACATAAGCAGTAGAACTCATAGCCAACTTGCACAATTTGTTGGTGAAGTAAAAAGAACAATGTTTAGTGATAATACAAGAGTTGTAACTCTAGCTTCTCGTCAGCACTACTGCATTAACTCAGATGTGAATAAACTTAAAAATGTTAATCTTATTAATGAAAGGTAACATGTTTATTATTTACATACTCCAAAAAAGCATTAGTTATGAAAAGTTACAAATAAACACTTTTAACATCTACAGATGTCTTGATATGCAAAAATCAAAAACAAAATCAACTTCAGTTGGAGAAGAGGGTAAAGTATTGAAGAGAACAAAGACAGCATCATGTACAGCTTGCCCATATTATAATCAAAATAATATCACTAAATTGCAAGAGAGATTGTTAGTTGATATAATGGATATGGAGGATTTAGTTAAATGTGGTAAACAGTTAAAGGCATGTCCATATTATGCTACTAGAATGGCATTAGATAAGGCTGAGGTACTTTTTTAAATATATATATTTACTTTAGACATGTAACATTTAAATTCACAGTATTTTTAGATTTAATTTGTTTTCCGTTTCAGAGAGTTAATTTACTATTGGAGATATTGTGATTGGATGAAGGTTTCTTCTAATTTTGCTGATTTATGTAATAATGACAGTGTTATGATTGTATAAACAGTTTTAAATCCATATATATTACGTCTATTATAGTTCAGTTCATGCCACTTGATAGCAATTTTATATACAAACTTCATACATTACACAAATATTGACCATACCTTCCATTTACAGTTAGTTAAATTATATTAGGGACTGTTTCTTTAGTACATTTAATTTAAAATTATTTATTTTATGAATTTAAGATTACCTAAGGAATGCTAGTTATTGTTATATCTGTTATAGGTAGTTTTAATAAGTCATGCTGGAATTGTAAGCAGTGGAGCTAGATCTGGAATTTCTCTTAAATTACAAGATAATGTTCTGATTCTGGATGAGGCCCATGGTTTAACCGCTGCACTGGAAAATGCTCATTCTGCTCCATTGTCTGTGAAGCAATTGTCTTCCGTCAAGACTTTTTTGGACTTTTATATAAATAAATATTTATCACGGCTCAGCAGTAAAAATTTATTGCAGCTGAATCAACTGAAGTTTGTTGTTGGAAAGCTATTAGGTATACTACTTAATTTTTTACCCATTATTACTGTCTATATGTATGTACTGTGGAACTGTATGTATATACAAAAATATTTTTTATATTCATTCATACATAAATATTATATTTTATAATAGTACATGAATACATCTGGAATCCCTCAGGACCACATTATTATTAATATTTACTATTATAATATCACATGTAGAGCGCACACACAGTGCTATAGTAATATTTTTATCCTAATAAATGTTAGAAAAATGGTTTTAAAAAAATTAAATGGTTGGTTAATGGTTAAAAAAATTAAACCTTTAATTTTGGGAACAACCTATTGCAGATATACCTAAGTACATAAAAGTAAAACTTAAATATTTTATACAAGTTATAATAAATTTTAGGCATGGTGAGACCAAAACAAGTTGATAACAAACAAGCTAAAGTGTTCACTCTTGAAGAATTTGTTATAAATGCTGAGATAGATCACATACACTTACGCCCATTAGTGGAGTTTTGTAGAAACACGAGGCTAGCCCCCAAATTGCACGGTTTTTCTATGAGGTATAGCCAACAAGCACTAGAACAAGATATTGCAAAGAAAGAAACCAATAAGAATGCATCATTTAAAGAATTTCTCAGTAATATTACTAAAAAGAAAGGTGAAAAGGAAATACAGACGCCAATAATAGAAGGAAAGCCCATTAATCAGGTAAATGGCTATTTTAAGGTAAATTTTTAATTGTTTTTAACCAGGATTTTTAGAGTCCCATACCATAAAAGGAGGAAAAAGGAACCCTTATAGTAGCTTTGTAGTCTGTTTGTTTGTTTTTAGATGTTAGATAGCAAATTATATCAATTTAATGATTTTATTTTGAAATACAAGAAATTTTAAATTATTATAGGACTTTATGTACTTAGGTAAATGGTCGAATTTAGATTCTTTTTAATTTTAATTAATTTTACACATCATAATATTATTAATAATAAAGGCGTTTCATATAAAAAATATTTTTTTTTAATCATGATCCTAATTTTTAGCCTAATATACCAACGGAGACGTCAGCGGGCAGTGGATTATACGCAGTCCTCGATTTCATTGAAATGCTCTGTAACAGAAGTGAAAACGGTAGAGTATTTGCTCAAATGGGGGAAAATGGTCAACTTAAATATTTACTGTTGAACCCGGCAGAACATTTTGCTAAAGTTGTTAATGAGTGTCGATCGGTAAGTTCCATATGTAATCTTTACTAAAATTGTGTAGAAAAACAACATTTGACTTTAGGGGAAACACCCCAATTTTGTCAGTTTTTTCCTAAAAACCTTAAAGGGTCTTTTTCCAATGTTTTAAGGGATAAATAAGAGCCGATTAGATTAGATTGGTCACCATTCTTGAATGACACTCTTTTTTGTTTTTGAGTAAAATATGTTATATTTAACTTAATTTATAATAAAACAAATAATGAAGTTACACATATTCACAGGTGGTAGTAGCAGGAGGCACAATGGAGCCAGTGAGCGAATTCCAAGCATTACTCACAAATAATACTATGGAGGAAGGAAGACTGACCGTAGTCAAGTGCGACCATGTCGTGTCACCCGACAACGTACTAGGCATTTGTCTTTCCAAAGGCCCTTCTAATATCAATTTGAATTTTTCATACGAAAACCGCACATCTAAAGATCTGGTATGTTTTATTTATAAAGTAAAATTTAAAAAAAAAAATTCATTCTAATGCTAAAATCGTCTCGTCACGTCGATCCGCTGAATAAAACATGCCTACTCTTAGTCTATAATTTGGAGATTTATCGAAAGAGGGGTGTTGAATTTTTCATGGAATGGTTTAATATGTACATAAAGTAGTTTTATAGCAGTGTAGGCCAGTGGTTAAACGCGCTCGCTTGGATGACTGAGTAAAGCGGGTTCAAATCCGGGTCTCCCACCACCATAGATATTTTCATGTGCACTTATCTATGAAGGTAAACATCGTGAGGAAACCTGCATGTCTAGGAAAACCTGGCTAGTTTCCGAAAGAGATCTGATGCCCCTAGTTTGAAGAGAGGCCCGTGCCCAGGAGTGGGACTCTAAAAAGGGATGGATATTTTTTTTTCAATTAATTCGAAGATCTATTTTAGACGCTCATAATAAGTATGTTGTTTGTGGAGCAGGCTTGCTGGCGGGATGTCGACTCGAGAGTGTTCGGTGGTAGCACGAGGAATAAATAATAACACTTTAAAGATTTCTTCTATTTATTACCTCGATGTTTCCTCTTACACGACTGGATTCGGAATGCCCTACCACAGAAAATGCTCCCCTTTTATAGGCAGTTAATAATTAGTACCGTGTGCAAAACTCGAATTTTGCACACGGCACCGAAATATTGCATGCGTCACTCAAATTTTGCACACGGCACGGCCCCGCATGTACCTATTGTTTGAGAAACTTAACTTATGCCTTTTCTGTGGTAAGATTCTAACTTAAGGATGCACTTATCATTAATTATTTATTATTTAACATAGAAATCCAAATCAGTTTTAAAATAGGAAAGTAAAAAACAAAACTTAAATATTTAATTACATATCGTCGCTAACATTCTCCCCCACGGTGCGCAGCACTGCATCCTCTGGAGGCGACGATGGCGCAGGAACCAGTATGATGATTCTTCGAGTTGGGCGGCGAAGTATTCCTCCCGATGTTCGCACGTCCAGCACTCTGGTTCTTCCGTCTGGTCCAGGATATGTCTTGACAACTTCTCCGCGGGGCCATGAATTTCGTGGCAATGTATTGTCCACTATTAGCACTATATCTCCTTCTATTGGATCTTTGGTTTCTTTGCCCTTGATTTTCCTTGGCATTAAGAGGGGTAGGTACTCTTTGATCCACCTTTTCCAGAAGTGGTCTGCAAGTCTTTGGGTGGTTCTCCAATTCGCCTTCCCGATTAGTTCTGTGTCGTTGAATTCTCCTGGTGTCATTGCTCCGCACGACCTCCCCAGTAAGAAATGGTTCGGTGTCAGACCCTCTTCGTCTTCTGGATCCATGCTGACTAAGGTCAGGGGCCTGGAATTGACGATGTGCTCGACCTCGGTTATTAGAGTATGAAGCACTTCTTCGGGTGGGCTTCTTTCGTTGAGAACCGCTGCGAGCGCCGTCTTGACTGTTCGCACAAGCCTTTCCCAGGCGCCTCCCATATTCGGAGCTCCTGGGGGAATAAACTTCCACTTGATTCCCTTCTCTTGTGCGGCCTCTTCCAGCTCCTTTTTTGCTCCAACAAAGTTGGTCCCATTGTCGCTGAAAATAATTTTTGGAGTTCCTCTTCGGGCTGCCATTCGTCGAAGTGCCATTATCATCGAGTTAGTGCTAAGGGAGGACACTAACTCTAGATGTACGGCTCTGGTTGTGAGACAGGTAAATAATGCTCCCCAGCGCTTTTCAGTTCTTCTCCCGATAGTGACTTGCATCGGCCCGAAGTAGTCTACGGCCGTGCAAGAGAACGGGAACTGATGATGCTGTAGTCTCTCGCTCGGTAGGTCCCCCGTCGGGGGTATCTCTGGTAAGCTCTTCTTTGTCTTGCACCATTGACAGCTGTGTGCGACTGCCTTTACAGTCGCTCTTAAGCCCAGGATCCAATACTTTTGTCGAATCTCGTTCATAACTGTAGCAGTATTTCCGTGAAGGAACTTCTTGTGGTAATATTGTATAATGAGACGCGTTATCCGCTGTTTTCCATCTAAGATGATGGGATTCATCTTCCTTTCGTTATTGTTGCGAAACTTCATCGTCCTGCTTCTTAGTTTCATAATTCCGTTGTCTCCTATATATACGTCGATTTTCTTGAGCCGACTTGCGCTTTCTAAGGGTTTTTCTGTCTTCAAATTGTTTATGTCTGACGCGAAACTGTCATTCTGGCTCATCTTCATTAATATCTCTTCGGCCTTCTTTATGTGTTCTTCTTCCAGGGGTAGGTACTGCTGCTTCTTTTTATTCTTGTTAGGTGATTGATTTGAGATTCTTGTGTCTTTCTTCTGGGTTTGTCTTCGCGGTTTCCAGGACTCATCCTTATGGTGTGTAGCGGTGGTGGTTGCTTTGACAGCCTTCAATAAATGGTTTGTGAAGGCAACCACTCTGGCTGTGGTACGCAGTAATCGCTCCCAGCTTGAGAACCTTTCTGGATCCAGAAGGAAGTTTTCTTTAGATTTTATCGCCATTACCTTTTGCTTGTTCTTTTCTTCTGGCATGATACCATCTGGTTTGAAGTCGCGAAACGGCCACTCTTCTTCTGGTTGATGGAGATATGAAGGACCTTTGAACCACCTGGCGTTGTGGTCAAATTCGATTGGGGTACTCCTCGTGGCGTCGTCTGCTGGATTTTCTTTGGTCGGTATCCATCTCCAGTCTTCTGGCTTGGATTTTTCTTCGATTTCTGCCAGTCGATTGGCCACGAAAGTTTTGAACTTTCTTGGTTCCGCTTTTATCCACTGCAGTACTGTGCTAGAGTCGGTCCAGTAGAACTTCTTTGATATTTCGAGCTCCGACTCTTGTTCAACCGTAGCAGCTAATCTGCAGCCAAGCAAGGCCGCTTGTAGCTCCAACCTCGGAATTGATACTGGTTTCGTTGGCGTTACTCTTGCTTTACCGGTGATCATGGAGATATGGACTTTTCCTCCGGGCTCGACTGTCCTCCAGTAGACTACTGCTGCGTAGGCTTCTTCACTTGCGTCGGTAAATGTGTGCAGCTGTCCTTTTCTGCCGTGAGGTGAGACGCACCTTGGTATTTTCAATTTTGCTAACGCCGATATTTCTTCTAAGTAGTTCATCCAGGCTTCTTTTTGCGGTTCGTTTATTATTTCGTCCCAGTCTATTTTCGTTCGCCAAATGTCTTGAATTAACTTCTTTCCTTGTATTAAGACTGGTGTTGCAAAACCCATGGGGTCGAAGGTAGACATCACCGCACTCGTGACTTCTCTCTTCGTTGGAGTTCTCCTTCCATCTTGCAGGTCTTTTGACGTGTTGCGCAGTCCAACATTGAAGGCAAGTGTATCTTCTTTCACCAGCCATCTTAGCCCCAGAGTCTTCTCTTCCTTCGTCAGTTGCAGGGAATCTTCTTTATTGGTGTCCTCTACTTCTGGTAATACCCCCGAACTGTTGCTGGCCCAACCCTTCAGATGAAAGTTTGCTCTTGCGTGAATATCTTTAACTTCTTTTGAAATCTTCTTTGCTTCGGCTGTAGATGTGAAGCTCTGTAGATAGTCATCCATGTAATGGTTTCTTCTTATTGCTTTTACTGCTTCGGGAAGAGTCTTTTTAAAGTCCTCTGCATTTTTGTTCATTACGTATATTGCTGTTGCTGGTGATGACGCTGCTCCAAAGATGATTGACGACATTCTATACTCTTCAGGCTTACCTGTTCTTCGGCTTCCGCGCCACAGGAACCTGAGGCTATCTCGGTCATCTTCTCTGACCTTGATTCGAAGAAACATATCCTGGATGTCAGCCATGACAGCCACAGGTCCTTCCCTGAAGCGTAGTAGCACACCAAATAGTGATTGCAATAGATCAGGGCCTGAGAGCAAGGCGTCGTTGAGGCTCTTTCCTTCAAACTTGGCAGCTGCGTCGAACACTATTCTCAACTTCTTCTTAATTGGATGCATAACGGCGAAGTGGGGTAAGTAGAATGTTTTTCCTTTATTTGAAGTTTCCGGAGCTTTCTCTGCATATTCCTTTGTGATTAGACTCTGGATCTGCTTCTCGTAGTGTTCTTTGGCTTCTTGGTTTTTATCCAATTTCTTTTCGATGTTGGCTAGGCGTCGGTTTGCTTGATTATAGTTGTTGGGTAGAGTTTCGTCTTCTTTCTTCCACAGAAGTCCTGTTTCATATTGACCGCTTGGTAGTTTCTTCGTAGTTTTCTCGAGGATTTCTAGTGCTCTTCTATCGCTGTCGTTGGTTGGTGACCGGTTTTGAATCCCAAGAGATTCCAATTGAAAGTGCTCTCGGACGATTTCTTCTACGCTTTCTTCGTCAGTGGTCGATCTGCCATAGTGAATGAAGTTTACTTTAGTTGCCCCTGTTTCGCATCCGTGTAGCACCCACCCTAGGCTGGTGAATGAGGCTACAGGGTCGGATGGTTTGCCCTTCTTCAGTCTTCTTGTCACTATTAATCCCCAATTGTCTTGGCCTATCAGTAGTTTGGGCCTGTCGGTGACGTAGAGGAGTTGACTTTCAATTGCCCTTAGATGCTGACAATTCTGCACGGTGTCCTTACTTATGCATTGTTCGGACAGATTCAGGTCGTCGATCGTTCTCGCAACAATAGTTCTTTTTTCTCTTCTATGAGCCCCCTTTATCTTGAACTCGATCTTCTGTGAACTATCTTTTCTTAAAACCTTCCCGCCGACTGTTTCGATTGTGAGTTTTTCTTGCTTCCCTTCAACTCCGATCATCGCAGCAACTAATGCGTCTAAGAGTGTGACTGTTGACCCCTCATCCAACAATGCCAGTACTCGAACTTGGCCTTTTGGACCATAAAGGTCCACTGGAATGATCTTCAAGTATGCCTTCTCTTCTCCTTTTGCGTTATGGATTGAGGCAACCTTTTCTTCTAACGCGCTTCCCTGGTTTTCATTGTTCGCTTCTTTTTCTACTAGTACTGGCGGTTTATCGGAATGCAATATGGTATGGTGCCATCTCTTACACCGCTTGCAGACTGGAGCTTTACAATTGATTCTTGAGTGCTTGAATCGAAGGCACTTGAAGCATATCTTTGCCTTCTTGATCATATCCCATTTTTCATTTATGTTAGCTTCTTTGAACTTATTACATTCTAATGCGAAATGCTCTTCTTCACAGAACGGACATGTCTTTTTGTATTTCTCTTGTGACGCTTCTTGCACCGAATGTACGGGTCTTCTTATTGCCTTCTTTTGCTCCGAGGACACTTCAGGTGGAGCAAAGTCCCCACACATGTCGGCTTCTGTTTCTAGAAACGCTTCAACGAGTAGTAGTTCTTGAATTTCTTCATCTCTTCTGCTTCTGTGGTAAGCGAACCAACGAAATTTCATGGATGTTGGCATCTTGTCGACTATTATTCTCAGTGTTTCAGGGGAACTGAGGTACTGTGGTTTCTTTAAGGCCTTGATTGTCTGGACAGCGTTCTTCACTTTGCTTGCAAATACGCAAATGTCGCTTGGGTTTTCGCCGACTTTTGACAGATTCTTCATTTTTTCTAGTTCTGCTAATGCCAGCGCTCCAGGTCTTCCAAATCTTGCTTCGAGTCCCTTGATCACTTCACGTGGATCTTCAGCGGTGAACAACAGGCTTTGGACGGCTTCTCTAGCTTTTCCTTGGATTGCTATTCTAAGGCGCGCTAAGTTTTGATTGTTACTAAAGGAAGCGGCCATATCTTCATATGATCTCTTAAAGGCTAACCATTCTTCACAGGACCCGTTGAAGTGAGGGAGTTCGAGATGCTTTGACGAAACGGTGTCACGTGACCTCTCGGATAACTTAAGTATGACTGAAGCTAACTCCTGGATGTCACTCTTCTTTTCTTCTGTCTCGATGGGTCCCCGATCCTTAGGCATGTCCCCAGACTGGATGAACCACTGCTCAACTTCTTGAGTTTGTTCATATAGCACTTCTCCTTCTTCTTCTGACTCCGCGGCAAGAAGCTCTAATTCAGCTTGAGCGACTTTTGATCGTGCTTCTGCCAGTTCTAATTCCCTTAGTGCTATTGTCATTCTTGCTTGCGCTTCTGCTCTCTTCCTATTTGACGAGCGAACAGAATGAGTGTCTGGATCGCGGGTCGTCTTCTTAAGGTGAGGCCGCTGCAGACTCTCTTCTCTGGACGTTGGTATACTTCCATCGTTCAGACGCGTTTTCACTGCGACACTTCTTTCTTGAATCTGCGGCGATAGATGACTCTCTTGGCGAGCGGGAATCAATACTTCGGTGGTGCGGGTCGGGGGGGAGGTATAAATCACCTCCCTCGGTGTTGATTCCTCTCCAGCGGTTTTGGGATGAAGTACGGGTTGCTGGTGTCCATATACGCTGCTCGGCGGTGATCTTCTTGTGAGCGTTGATCGATTTGAAATCGACGTGTTAGTAGTCGTTGCGCTCGTGGATTCACTCGGCGTATTCATACTCCAATCCGTAGTATCCGTTGTTGCATTACTTTCACTCATAGTCTTCAACTGTACCGATCTTGATCTCGTATTCATAGTTTTCTTAAACCCGATCCGGCTTCAGAAGGACCAATTTAGACGCTCATAATAAGTATGTTGTTTGTGGAGCAGGCTTGCTGGCGGGATGTCGACTCGAGAGTGTTCGGTGGTAGCACGAGGAATAAATAATAACACTTTAAAGATTTCTTCTATTTATTACCTCGATGTTTCCTCTTACACGACTGGATTCGGAATGCCCTACCACAGAAAATGCTCCCCTTTTATAGGCAGTTAATAATTAGTACCGTGTGCAAAACTCGAATTTTGCACACGGCACCGAAATATTGCATGCGTCACTCAAATTTTGCACACGGCACGGCCCCGCATGTACCTATTGTTTGAGAAACTTAACTTATGCCTTTTCTGTGGTAAGATTCTAACTTAAGGATGCACTTATCATTAATTATTTATTATTTAACATAGAAATCCAAATCAGTTTTAAAATAGGAAAGTAAAAAACAAAACTTAAATATTTAATTACATATCGTCGCTAACATCTATATTATTTTGTTTCAGTTAAATGAAGTTGGTCGAATATTAAGTAATGTTTGTAACATTGTGCCAGACGGCGTTGTTTGCTTTCTACCCTCGTATTCTTATGAGCAAACTTTATATGATCATCTAAGTAGCAGTAAAGCGATAGAGGTTATAAGTAAAAAGAAAAAGATCTTTAGAGAACCAAAATCTGCTGGTGAAGTCGACCAGGTAACTAGTAATCTGTAGTAATAAAGATATACAGAAAAACCCCGATTATCCGAATATCCTATTAGCCGGACTCATTCTTCACGGTTCTAATTGCAGATAAAAAAAATATTCAAGCAAAGAGATATGTCACGACTAGTTTATTCCGACGCCTCTCGCTCTTATTTGTTTGCGCGATAGTGTTTAATATTGTTTAATTTTCTTTGATAGCGTTAAACTGTTACTTGATAGGTTGACGTTTATTTTTGTTTACGTTAAGCGAAAAGGAGTATTAGTAGAGTTATGTAGTATATTATGGTCTTTATTATCGTTATAGCTCGTATTTTTTACATCTAAAAACATATTGCCCATTGCATAATTAGAAGAATTTTGAATTCAAGAATTGAATATAATTTAAATAAAGCTTGATTCGTTTTTGAAATCGATTATCCGGATTTTCGATTATACGGAATACCCCTTGTTTTAGTTGATCCGGATAATCGGAGTTCTACTGTTAATAGTATTATCTCACATTTTGTTTAAAACTGATTATTTTAAGTGTAATACTACAATTTCAGGTATTACAAAAATATGCATCTGCCATCAAAAATAAAAGCGGATCTGAAAACGGTGCACTTCTTTTGAGTGTTGTTGGAGGGAAATTAAGTGAAGGACTTAATTTCAGGTATTTGAAATAAAGAGTATACAAATATTAAGCTTTATATATTTCACTGTATATAAGTGAGGAGTATTGCTATGGCTTTTATTTATTCCTTATCAATATTAATGAATTTGCTGGTTTTTGATACTTAATAATTATTAAAAACATTGTCTTTTATTTATTCCAGTGACGAATTAGGTCGGTGCGTGATTGTGATTGGTTTGCCGTACCCGAATATTAAATCACTTGAATTACAAGAGAAAATTAATTACTTGAACAAATTGAAACCTGGCACAGGAAGCACATACTGTGAGAATTTATGTATGAAAGCAGTCAATCAGTGCATAGGTTAGTATAAGTTTTTATCTAACATCACCTTTCTGCACTTTTTTGCAGTTGTAACAGAAATATTGAAATGATGAATGAATGATGATGTATGGGAACAAATCAATAATAATTTCTTACAAGTAATATTACATAATATGCATTTGGTAAAAAGCTGTTATTTCGATGTTATAGACATTTTAGGCTGTACAACTGACAAATTCCAGTCTAGATTTTAGAGTTTTTTTGAAGTCCGCTTTTATTAGAACATAAAAGTGTTGAATGTCTTGTATAGGAACGAGTTTCTTGTATAGAAATCACCCTTAACTTTAACTTTATTATTTCAGGGCGAGCTGTGAGACATGTTAATGATTATGCTTGTGTAATGTTGGTTGATGAAAGATATTCACGACCTCAGACTATATCGGCTTTACCTTCCTTTATAAAGGTACTATAAAATTTATAATATTATGAAGATAACAAAATAATAAACTTAGTATTGACTATTATAATTTATTTTTTCTTTTCAGAAATCTTTATTGCCGAATTGCGCCTTTGGACAAACAATCGGAAACGTTGCTAAGTTTTTCACAAAACACAAAAAAAGAAACAATTTGTAAATCTTAATTGTAATTTATTTTTAATACCCAATGTAAATAAATATGCTTATATAATAAAATTTCACAAATGATTTGTTTTTTTGTATTAAACTTAAGTTATTAGCTAGTCTCACTAAATTAATAAATAGGAAGTAAACTCATTCAAATAAAATGTAAAATCATATCCATTCATTATGCTTATACAATAAAGTTTCACTTATATAGATAGATATATTGTTTAATTTTTACTCTTTAATTTTAAGCTCCCAAAAATTCTACTACCACCATTACTTATAAAATCGACAAATTAAAATGTATGCCATATTATTTCAAATGTTGATAATAATTGAGCTTAACCTACGTCCGTGGTTCCCGAAATATGAAACCAATCACAATTAAATAAATAGCCAACACATGATTATAGAAAATAAAACCTGCTAAAAAAGCTAAATGGTTGATTTCATACTCAATATACCTACATGTTAAATAAATAATAAATTTATTAAAATTAGATTGTGAAATCACATTTTTTTTCTATCAGGCATATGGGATAATAGATTGCCATCAAATTATTGGTTTTCATTTGCCTTTTGAATATATTACGTAAATAAACTTAGTCTGCCAAAGCAATAGGCAATGTAGTTCCACAAGGACCTTCAAAATAAAAGTGGAACTTTTGAGTCATAGAGGTAGGCTCAATATTAAATTCAGCTACAATGGCCCCTTTCTCTGCCGCTTGAGGGGCAAACAAGCATGCCGGGTATACCACTGAAGATGTACCAACAACAAGGCAGACATCACATGTCTCCATGGCTGCTCCTATAGCATAATAATTATATCATTATAAATGAATGACCTATTTTGTTTATTATCTATGCATTAGTGGATTAGGATATGGGAAAATATGTCTGGATTACCTTATTTTTGATATTGATATATCGAGTATGGTGCCCGCAGAACATACTATTCAAATTAATTATGTTTCTTTATAATGATCTATGTACATATTTCTTACAAATATTGTATTAAAAATATCCTCCAAAAACATTGTAGTCTCTTAATTTGCTTTGTTGTTTTTTGAACCTATTGTAATGAATCTTGCTCTGTTCTCAGATTTGCAATAGAAAAGACCATACAATAGTCACAATCCAGTTAATGGAATTGTATATACTGTATATAAGAAATGTATTGATAAACAGCATTAGGCTGTCCATTATTAATCAAGTATGTTTTTTTATTGTGACACTGCAAATAATGAATTATCATGAGACCAAAATAAGCCCTAATATGTATTTTAAACTTTTTTCTGCAACATGACTTACAGCAATGTGACTCATATTTTTAAAGGAAAATGAATGCTCTACAAAAAAGTTTCTAGTAGTTTTCAATTAAACTACTCCTTCGTAAGTTATTTGAGGTGAAAGTTGAACAGATGATAAGGTCACTTAAAGGACACAGTGCCACAAATAAATTAATGTATATTATACGTAATTTCTGTGAGCAGTGTACAATATCGAATATTTACCTGCACTCTCTAAATCTGTGGATGCTAAGGATTCACCAAACCAGACAATATGTGGCCTCAAGAGACCATTACAATTTGGCTTTTTACAATGTGGTAAAGCTGAAACTGGTATTCTTGTTTTTTCATATTCCTCAGGATTGTCCAAAGCCTACAATTAATTAAATAAATAGGGTCAGTAAATAATAATATTTTTGTAAATATAATGCATAAATAATAGGTATGGTTAAAGTAATATTTAACCATCAAAATATTAATTATTTTAATTTTTTTTTTTATGGTAAAAAGGGGGCAAACGGGCAGGAGGTTCACCTGATGGGAAGTGATCACTTCCGCCCATGGACATCTGCAAGTCAGGCTTGCAGATGCGTTGCGGGCCTTTCAGGAAAGGGAGGGATGGAGGGGTGAGGGAAGTGGGTGGGAGGGGGGGACGAAGGCGGAGGATGAAGGGAAGAGGGAGGGGGGAAGGAGAGAGGGCCTCCCGGACTCTCACTCACCGGACGAAACGCGACAGCATAGGTGCCACTTTACGCCGGTCTTCTGTGAGAGAGTGGTACTAATGAACTATATGGGGCGTGCCGGCCCATTCGGTTGCTACCCGAAGGTAACAAGCATGGCACTACCACTTCTCAAATTAAATAAGTTTGAACACTAAGTAGACTCAAATACTTAATATATTTCCTTTTTTTTATATGAGATTTACTCTACAATAAGTTCTACTATAATATGTGACAATAATTTGCATTGTTATAGATACTTGTGATCTTGTGGACTTTATATTATACAAGTAAGTAAAATGAAAAAATATAAGTAATAATAAATAATAAATTAAATAAAAAAAAAACAGTGTTCAGTACAAGATTTACCTCACAAATAGGTGAATCAGTGTTTACTGCAACATCTTTGCATTTAGTACAGCGTGTTTTAAATAAATTTCCATGAAGTTCAATCAAGTTTTTCGTACCAGCTTTTGCATGAAGTCCATCAACATTTTGAGTTATAACTGTTATTTTTTTATCGTTTTCATGTTTTGTTTCATAATTAGCTAAAGCTATATGAGCCTAGAATAAAAAACAAGTGCATTTTTATATAATTACATTGTGATATAATTCAATTTAGTATGTAAAATGTACCGCGTTAGGCCGCGCCTTAGCTGCGACTTCTCGTCTGTGGTGATAAAATTCCCAAACCAAACCTGGATTAGTCTGGAATGATCCCACTGTTGCTAAAGACGATGCTGTGTATTTCCTCCAAGTATTGTTTCCTCTGAATGTTGGTATCCCAGATTCAGCACTTATCCCAGCTCCAGATAATATTACAACTTCTTCCGCCTTTTTTAAACATTCCTTGAATTTTACCATATCACTAGATAGACGAACGGTCATTTTTGTTACGTTATTGTTCACAATAGCCCAATATGTTCGCCCTGTCGACCTAATATGCGAGAAGAACATTATTTCAAAAGTATTAGGTACCAGTTGGTTTACGTACAAAGACAGCTTTTCAATTCTGCGAAAAATGTTTTGTTCATATCAATTTTTTACTCTAAGCATTATTATGACAGTGTGATAATACATTCATCTTACATTTATAAGGACTAATAAAAATCATTACCTTTAACTTATTGAAGAAAATTTATAAACAATAGATATTTTTATTATTTATTATTATTTATTATCAAATAATATCATCACCAACCCAGTTAACACTTGGCAGTTGACATTTGACAACTATGGTTGACAACGACACCATGTTGACACTTGACAGTTGACACGGCAGGTAACTCAAATCTCACTGACAAGTGACAACCACGGTCGAGTGCAACTAGTCAAGTTTAACTAGCTCAATTCAGTAGTAAGAGATTCGTACGATTTTTGTGACAACTTCCAAGCTTCGCGTCAACGCCGCTGTACAGCGTTGCTATCGGCTGGACCTGCGCAGTGCGCACTACGCACGCCGTTTTAACTCTTCATTGCGCATACGGCCCATAGGGGCCGGTAACGTCACGTTCAACAATACGTGACAATTAAATGGTATTTCTGAAATGCGAAATAAATTCGAGTAACGTGATGAGTGTTTAGTATGCTTCAGTTACGTGGGATAAAAATGGACAGAATAATATTTTATCTTAGTTGCACCCCTACGTACAGTACAGTCTATCGTCAGGCCACGGCCGTAAATGGAAACTATTATCACGATATGCCGACGTACCCTCACTACTCTCGATGCTAAACTTTCTTTCTAGACCGTGCTGAAAACTGACAACTTGACAATGACAAGAGATAGGCACGTTTTTAGCAGCTTAATGGCTTGTGACTTTATTACACATAAGCCAATCCAAATCAATTGTTTGCTTTGAGTGAGCTTTGAGTTATTTTCAACACGAAATCAATTCTACAGCAATCACCAAATCTAGGTTTCCTTACAGTCGACAACAAACGAATTAATAAACATAATATATGGCGATTCGTTCAATCAATCAGCGTGCGAGTTGTATTACAATCTCGCAAGATTATAAGCTGCAAAAATTATACCTAATCTTACGGTAGTTACAATTTTACGGTAACATATACATATAGAGTTTTATTGGCATATTTGATGATGCTGCACAGCAGTGTAGTTTGCAAGTCAAAAGTCATAATAAAAACGGAAATACCAAATCTAAAAGAGCAGGTAATTTTGTATTCATTTCAATTACTATTTTATTACTAATTGAAATCGTCAGTCTATCTTTTTTTTAAATCACACAACTTGACCATGTTGTTGTTATATTTTAAGAAGCAACAGTTAATATGCCTAAAATTAACGAATTTCAGAACCTAACTTTTATATCGTTTTCCGTTTCACTTAAAATGCCCCATATGCTTATTTTCAAAATTACCACTCAAAACTCACTCGTGTTTTCTTCAGTAAACGTGATACTGACCACAGATTAGTGATACTGACTGTCGGATTGTTTGTTGTCAGGGTCAACAACGATCTAGAAAAAGGTCTAGCAAGTAGCAACAACAGTAGTGGGGGTACGTCGGCTTAATGGAGGCACTAGTTTAAATATACGGCCGCTAGAGGCATAACGATAGATGTCTGCTGTGTTTTAATTTCATAGATTGTTGTTTACTACAAATAAATAAATTTTACAGAAATGTTACTCAACCGGCATGCGCAATGAGTACAGCGCAGCACCCATCCATAGACAGCATCGACATATTGGCTATGTGCGAAGTACATGGTGGGAGTATAGTAAAGCGATCGCAGCGCTTGCTGTGGCAGAAATGAGCACTCTTTGTCTTTGAATGCGCAACGATTTGGTAAAGTATGTCAATGTGCACGGAGTTTGTAAATTGTAATAATTAAATCAAATCAAAATATTTTATTCAGCCTAAAAATAAATACAATTTCTTACTTCGTTCAGTAGAACGTCATGAGTCTATCACCAGTTCGGAAAGAAGAAACCTCTGACCTGAGAAGAATTGGCGAAAGAAACTCAGCGTCAAACCTATCAATCCATAACTGCTTGATTATATGATATAATTATTTTGCAGTATCTATGCATCATTATTGTAACATGTCAAGTTGATGAAATATGGTCCATCAGTAGGACCTCGGGACGCAATTACTATAAAGCAATTTTCAATTATGTGAATGAGTTTTTTCAGTTTGAAACTTTATAACATGAAAGAGGTTCTATATCTATGATATATTTCATTAATTATACAATAAATGTAAAAGTTTCTTATGAAAAGTTTATTTTAAGTTTGATATTTTGAAATATACCTACTTGTATTAGGTACCTAACTGAGAAGAATTGAGACTGATTTAGGTAACAAATCTGTTCATTTTGTGATTGTTAAAGTGTTGGTAAGTTTATAGATAAGTCTAAGATTAAATATTTGATAAAAAATAATAAGACTGACAGCAAGTCTGACAAATGTTTGTTACTGCTAAGTCAAGTAAAAAATTAAGATTACTTCTAAGTCTGACTTACTACCTATGATTGATTTATTAATAATCCTAACTAATATCCTAACTATATCCTAACTATCCTAACTCTTCCTAACTAATATTATAAATGCGAAAGTAACTCTGTCTGTCTGTCTGTCTGTTACGCTTTCACGCCTAAACCGCTGAACCGAATTCGATGAAATTTGGTACACAGATAGAGAAGACCTTCAGAAAGGACATAGGCTACTTTTTATCCCTGTAATCTCACAGGAACAGCAACTACGTGGGTGGTACCGCGGGGCGCAGCTAGTAATAGCATAAATGAAGATAACTACACAATTTTGATTAAAAATATGAATAAATTGGTTGTTTAATTTCATTCGAAAATTATAGTAATACAAATAATAATACCTCACTAATGCCCGTGGGCCTGCCCATAGCACTTATTCTATTTGAACAAAACTTTCCAAAACCGTATCCTACAATCATAACTACCAAGCCCTGAAAATATGACTTCAATACGATTGCTTTATCATATAAAAAAACACCTAGAAGTGTTGGGTCTGAATGACTATAAAATATTAGTACCTACTACTAGTAACACCTTGTGCTACAATGACTAGCACACCGTTTTATGCTCTGGGCCTTAGGAGGTGAAACTAAGATAAAGTTACAAATCCGAAACCTTATAAGATTATGCGATAGAGATTAAATAGAAGACAAATAGGAGATTTACAGAAGTAAATTCAAAATACGTCATAATAATAAATTACAAATTCAAATTGATTTAATGTATTTTATTTACTATGTAAATTATCCAAGTACACGAGTCGTGCCAGAGAGTAGCAGGAAAAAGATAAATAATTAGATATTCTCAGCCGCAATAACTGGATCAGCTAGATCAATTTATCAAGAGCCCTCTAAAGTAGGTCACAGTGTGAATGAAAATCTTTGTGCTTATATAGAACTAGATATTAGATTAAAAGACTCTGAACAAGTAGGTATCAAGAACGTGTATGAAACAATAAAGCCGTGATTTGTCAGCAACAGTATTGTTTGGTTGCTCACGTTGAGCTCTGCGGCATTTTTATGAATACAGACACCTGTATTTAGTGAACGAAGCCATTGACGTCATAGGGTTAGCGCAAGCGCTTTGTTGGGTCCGGCTTCGCAAGTGAGGGGATGTGAAGAGGCGAGACCGCGTATCGCAATTTCAGACGCAAGACGTGTATCGCTCGTGCCGAAGTCTACTGAAACGCGGGAAAACGGTAAGTTATTATTATTAAGAATTTAATAAGCAATATTAATATTGCATATTAAAAATAGTACTACATACCTACTTAGTATTTATATTTATTTTATTTTGTAAATACTTTTATAATTTGGAATTTTATGGGAAGATGGAAATTATATGTAATTAGATAACGTGTTGGAAAGCACTTTGAAGTGTGTTATTTTCTATATATAATAATACCTACCTAATAATAATTAACGTAATGCCGTGCTATTCATATTTTAGCTTTATAAAAAATTGAATAGCTCCTGTAATTAAAACATTAAACCTACCTACTTTTTTTGAAATATGAAAATGTATGCTTAGCACCTTATGGGAGGAAAATTTCAGTAAATCTTTAAAATTTAAAAATATTCGCAACTCTGTAATATCACTTGCAACTAAGAAGTCAATAATGTAATATTTCGATCACTGTACAAGCTTTAAGAATATTCAGTCAAAATTAGTTCCTCAAACAATTTCTTGGCTTATAACAACTTTTTAGGTCGAATTTTAACACCAATATAAATTTTGATTTTAAATTGCTTTGCAGTTTTCGACGCTCATAAATAAAAATTTATTTAATAGCTTTACCTACATATTGATTAAAAATCCAGTCCTATAAATGAAATAAAGTATATGCAGATATCAATAACGTACCTACCTTTTTTAAAAGTTATTTTAGATTAAAGTATTTTTTATACAAATATCTGTTAAATTTTTATGATTTAGGTTAGTTTATATACTAACGTAAAAGTTTAAATAACTACAGTACAATATATATAGCATATATATATAAACTATGTATATATATTTAAATTATAGTTTCAATTTTTCTGTCATTATATATAAACAGTAACAGTACTGTTCGTATCGCGATTCAAAGAAAGAACCATCTAAATAGATTACTAACAAGAACATCCTCGTTTAGACTTACACATTGTTGCCGCATATGGATCTACCATAATCTACATATAGGTAGGTTATACATACTACAAAATACATATAATATATAATGTCATGAATAACTTTGATGTTTCACATTTAAGTTATATCTTGATCGTTATTAAGCATATCATGTGGGAGGTGTACCAGCTATAACCTTTTCCTATTCTTAGGAGATAATTTGACCGACTCCAGACAAGGTTAAGGATAGATACAACTCAAATTTAAATCGTTGATTTAATATCTATAAATATAAAAAAGGAATGATGTTAATTAGGTCTGATAAAACTCAAAATGACTGTACTGATTTAAATGTTTTTGTTTTCATTGTAGTGGGGATAAGCTGAACCTGTGGCTCGCTCAAAAAAAACGTCTGCTTCATGCTTACTTATTTCGTACCAGCGATTTGTTCTCCATATAAACTTCCATCCATCTTTTCCAAGAACGACTCTATAAAACCAGCTATTGTGTTTTCCCGTAAAGATATTATATTTTTCCGTAGAAAAAGTTACCCTCAATATTGACCCTAGCAATAAGCTCTACATTCTACATAAAGTTTAGTAAAAATACGTATCTATTACGACAGACTCTTTTTAATTATATATCTAATATGTTCAGTACTTTTTGTATGAAACGCGCATCGCTAAGTCACTTTTTTCGTGTTATGTACCTATATGTCATTATAAGATTGTAATAAGTACCGTTAGATTATAATTTCACTCTCGCGAGATTGTAAACTGTCAAAACATTATGAACCGAAACATACTGCTTACAATTAAAAAAATAAAACCTATTCTAAATCTAGACTACCCGAGTAGTAGGCTATCACAAAACTTTTTTCCCTGAAACAGACAAATTTTTAAATAACTATTGTTTTAGGGTCTAACACGTTTTTCATTGTAAAAAAATAGAGAAAATACCCGAATATTAACAATTAAATGAAAAATCGTACCTAGAGACAAACCCAAGCGAAGCGAGGGTGAGTCGCTTATTCAAAATAAGTATTAAGTGAGATTTAGAATATATTATCAAAAATAAACGTAATTATATTAAAGGACGATTCCGGATTCGTTAAGAAGGAACTCTTTCCGGGCTGGCAACCGTGTGTGAAATTTAATAGGGGTACGAATGGTAGTGAACAGGCTTAATAATAGGGTTCCTTTATGATATTTTAGGTTAACCAATCTATAATTTATATTTAATGTTAGGAACAATTATTTATTTTGTATATTGATTCGAATCACTCAATCACTATGACGAATTTCAACAAAATCTGTCCCGTGGTTATCTTGATATGAAATTCGGCTTCTGTATCGATTAAACCATAGCAAAAAGATTTTTCAATATTTAATGCACATCTTTTCGATTCATTTAATGGTTAGATTGATAAAGGAGGAAACTTGTGGTTCCGCAATGCATATTGAAATTAGATTGAAGCCATCTGCCAATATAATATGTATAATATTTCAAAGCTCTCATCTAAATTTAACACTAGTCAAAATGTTCATTTTATTTAATATCGTCTATGTAGTAGACTTGCAGAGTGACCTACTCAGGTAGAGGAAACCAATCTGATGTCATTGGAATTTGCTCCGACGGCCGGAGATTGGCTGCGTAATGGAGACTGACGTGTGTACATTAATCTTATTTTATAGACCGTGCCTTATTTTCTTATGAATGAGGAGTTGTATGCCGAAAAGCTATGTTAAATTCATTTTGGCCTAAATAATGTCATTCATGTTGTCAATTCAAGGCGTTCATTTTATTCATAATAATACTTATTCAAATTCTTTTGAGGAGTTTTTGCGTAAAATTGATGTCTTTATTTTTTTAACTATCTTTTAAAAATGCTTTCTGAAATATCAGCAAGTATTGTGTCATAATCAATTTAGACAACTGAGTAGAATTAGTACTTACTTAGAATTAAGTATTAATAAATCCGTTTGTTCGAGTTCATTTGTAATGAAAGTTACGCAGAGCGTACAGCCCAGTGCCTATAGGCGTGAAAGACTAATAAACGCCGTAGGCGAATCTATTATATTTTTGTCTTAATTGTTTAATAATTATTAATTATATTAATAATTCATCAGCTTCCGTGATCATGATTGCTGTAAAACATTCGAAACGTCGAGAACCAAAATACAAATTAATTCTGCGGTAAAATTAGATAAGATTTCATTTATAAAACAAGTTTTTATATAAATGCTCTAAAAAGACGACGTTTAACTTCTTACTTCATGCAAATTGCAAAATCCCGCATCATTTTTGACCACAACCATGTATTCCTTTGTATTGCAATACAATCCACTCCGTAAATACAAGTGGAACACCACCGAGAGCTGAAATAACAATGAGCACCAAAATGAAAATGTGTTGAATAGGTACGTTTTAAGAATGACGAGTACGAATGTTTTAATGAATGCATAGGTACCTATACCTCCAAAAAGGTTTTATGTGATAATTTTGTTCTTCTTTAAGTTATCAAAATTACTTATGAATGTTTTTAAAGATTATTTGAAGATGTCACTATCATATACTTGTAATTAAAATGACTTGTATTAAAAATGGTTAATGAATGCCAAGTAAAGCCATGGTAACCCAGGTAGTTTCCTCGCTTGATAAATTACGTGAAGCGTATTTGAATTCTGGGTCTTGCACCTCTTACATTTTCAATTGCGAAATATTTTCAACATGATTACAATTTGTCTTACCATGTGGTATTGCGTAGAAATTTACACATCTGACGAAATGTTTTCGTAAAAACTAAAAAGCCAACAGTTTCTTTTGGCAACCGTGGTGTACTATTATAGTCTCTCACGTATTAAAGGGTTAAGTTCGGTTCGGTTAGTCGCAACTCGCAAGTTACAAAGAAGTGTGTGAAGATAATCAAGTATATATTCTTAAAAAACTATAGTTATTTTATGGTTGGAAAGTATTTGCTGCAGGTAACACTACATAGAAGAGTACTATTCACACTAGTCATAAATTTTTATTGTTAGTACGTACTTACTTATATTTGCTGTAGCTCTTTTGTGCTTAATGGCTACAAGTTGGTACTTCCAATTCGTAATCTCAAAATAGTTATAAAGGGTAAAAATATTTATAAATATTTCAGAATAAGTATTGTTGTTATTAATAATAAATAAATGACGCGGACTTAATATCAGACCCTCGTCAACGTCATATCAGTAATGATCCAATCATTCTCAATAACTGGAACTTAACGGAGGCTCGGCTATCATAATTGGACAAATAAAATGTCTTATCGAATATTAACCCCTTAATAGTAAAGCTCGCAATTTATTTTGGTAGAGAAGACCATGTTATAAATTTTAATAAATGGTATGCCAATCAAAATTTCAATAAATTGTAAGCGAAATAATTAATAATAATTTATTTATTGATTGTTTCTACTATTTTTCTTTCTAAATTTATATTAGGTACCTATTAGTGGATACCGCACTGCGCCGCACTGTAGGTCCCGATAAAAGATATAAGTAATTCTATAAATATTTTGTTCTACTCTAAGGTATGTAATTAAATGAACAAATTACATGCCCGCATGTACTTAGTAAAAGTAATTGTCCTTTCAACGAAGTTACTAATCAAATAAAACAAAGTGTGAGTGGATTTAACCCTTAGCTGGTTTCGCTAAAATTGGTAACGTTATTGGTATCAGGGGTAAAAAAAGACCCCACATTAATAAAAACTGTAAAAAATACAAAAAACATTTTTTTTATAATTTTCTGTTTTATTAATACAAATATAATTTTGAATCTAGAGATCAATTAGTTTTAAAGGTACAATACAATAATAAATCAATTTTTTTTTACTTATTTAACATATATCTAATTTTTTGTACTTAATTAGGTACTTGTTACTTTAGGAACCATTTATAATATAAAAACGTAAACATAACTTTCAACAAAATCTGTCCCGTGGTTATCTTGATATGAAATTCGGCTTCTGTATCGATTAAACCATAGCAAAAAGATTTTTCAATATTTAATGCACATCTTTTCGATTCATTTAATGGTTAGATTGATAAAGGAGGAAACTTGTGGTTCCGCAATGCATATTGAAATTAGATTGAAGCCATCTGCCAATATAATATGTATAATATTTCAAAGCTCTCATCTAAATTTAACACTAGTCAAAATGTTCATTTTATTTAATATCGTCTATGTAGTAGACTTGCAGAGTGACCTACTCAGGTAGAGGAAACCAATCTGATGTCATTGGAATTTGCTCCGACGGCCGGAGATTGGCTGCGTAATGGAGACTGACGTGTGTACATTAATCTTATTTTATAGACCGTGCCTTATTTTCTTATGAATGAGGAGTTGTATGCCGAAAAGCTATGTTAAATTCATTTTGGCCTAAATAATGTCATTCATGTTGTCAATTCAAGGCGTTCATTTTATTCATAATAATACTTATTCAAATTCTTTTGAGGAGTTTTTGCGTAAAATTGATGTCTTTATTTTTTTAACTATCTTTTAAAAATGCTTTCTGAAATATCAGCAAGTATTGTGTCATAATCAATTTAGACAACTGAGTAGAATTAGTACTTACTTAGAATTAAGTATTAATAAATCCGTTTGTTCGAGTTCATTTGTAATGAAAGTTACGCAGAGCGTACAGCCCAGTGCCTATAGGCGTGAAAGACTAATAAACGCCGTAGGCGAATCTATTATATTTTTGTCTTAATTGTTTAATAATTATTAATTATATTAATAATTCATCAGCTTCCGTGATCATGATTGCTGTAAAACATTCGAAACGTCGAGAACCAAAATACAAATTAATTCTGCGGTAAAATTAGATAAGATTTCATTTATAAAACAAGTTTTTATATAAATGCTCTAAAAAGACGACGTTTAACTTCTTACTTCATGCAAATTGCAAAATCCCGCATCATTTTTGACCACAACCATGTATTCCTTTGTATTGCAATACAATCCACTCCGTAAATACAAGTGGAACACCACCGAGAGCTGAAATAACAATGAGCACCAAAATGAAAATGTGTTGAATAGGTACGTTTTAAGAATGACGAGTACGAATGTTTTAATGAATGCATAGGTACCTATACCTCCAAAAAGGTTTTATGTGATAATTTTGTTCTTCTTTAAGTTATCAAAATTACTTATGAATGTTTTTAAAGATTATTTGAAGATGTCACTATCATATACTTGTAATTAAAATGACTTGTATTAAAAATGGTTAATGAATGCCAAGTAAAGCCATGGTAACCCAGGTAGTTTCCTCGCTTGATAAATTACGTGAAGCGTATTTGAATTCTGGGTCTTGCACCTCTTACATTTTCAATTGCGAAATATTTTCAACATGATTACAATTTGTCTTACCATGTGGTATTGCGTAGAAATTTACACATCTGACGAAATGTTTTCGTAAAAACTAAAAAGCCAACAGTTTCTTTTGGCAACCGTGGTGTACTATTATAGTCTCTCACGTATTAAAGGGTTAAGTTCGGTTCGGTTAGTCGCAACTCGCAAGTTACAAAGAAGTGTGTGAAGATAATCAAGTATATATTCTTAAAAAACTATAGTTATTTTATGGTTGGAAAGTATTTGCTGCAGGTAACACTACATAGAAGAGTACTATTCACACTAGTCATAAATTTTTATTGTTAGTACGTACTTACTTATATTTGCTGTAGCTCTTTTGTGCTTAATGGCTACAAGTTGGTACTTCCAATTCGTAATCTCAAAATAGTTATAAAGGGTAAAAATATTTATAAATATTTCAGAATAAGTATTGTTGTTATTAATAATAAATAAATGACGCGGACTTAATATCAGACCCTCGTCAACGTCATATCAGTAATGATCCAATCATTCTCAATAACTGGAACTTAACGGAGGCTCGGCTATCATAATTGGACAAATAAAATGTCTTATCGAATATTAACCCCTTAATAGTAAAGCTCGCAATTTATTTTGGTAGAGAAGACCATGTTATAAATTTTAATAAATGGTATGCCAATCAAAATTTCAATAAATTGTAAGCGAAATAATTAATAATAATTTATTTATTGATTGTTTCTACTATTTTTCTTTCTAAATTTATATTAGGTACCTATTAGTGGATACCGCACTGCGCCGCACTGTAGGTCCCGATAAAAGATATAAGTAATTCTATAAATATTTTGTTCTACTCTAAGGTATGTAATTAAATGAACAAATTACATGCCCGCATGTACTTAGTAAAAGTAATTGTCCTTTCAACGAAGTTACTAATCAAATAAAACAAAGTGTGAGTGGATTTAACCGAAGGGTTTCAACCAATATTCAATATAGGGTATATTTATTGGTAAATACAAAATTCAAATACACTGTCTGGTGGTATCTTCTATATATCTGGTGGTAGGTTTCTGTAGGTAGGTATCTTTGTGAGTTATGATTTCAATTATTTAGACAAGTTGTTTAGAAACTAAACATAATTATATTTAGTTACATATTTATTTGCATATTTTAATTACAAATATGGATACGTCAAGTTTAGATTATTTAAAATCGAAATTTGAAAACAATAACCAAAATCATACTTATTTGTACGATTATACTACCAATTTTTTTCAAAATTGTGTGATCCACCAATATAAATATCAATGGATGTAGCAGCCATTATAAAGTACACCGGGAGATGGGGGTGAGGGCGCTGAACTGGGTCACCAGAACAGCATCGGGTAATGGCCCATTTTAAACCACATTTTAAAATCTATGTAGTGCTTAACTTGTTGAGTTCGTTTAATTTACATTAAAATTCTGAATTAAGATTTCAGCGAATAAAAACGCAATTTTTTTCTACGTACCTACCTATTACTTATTTATTATATTCTATTTATATATAGAAAATAGACCTTGATAAATGTTTTAATTCGTTTTGAAATCATTAAATAAAACGTGTGATCTTATATCACTATAAATTTAGTTAAACATTTATTTACTTAAAAATAACATTATTGTGTAGTATTTCTAAAAGAAATATTATTTTCATTCATGTAAAACTATTTAAACAGAAGTCAAATAATATAGAGAATTTATGGTGATAAATATTAAGCAATCGATGAAAATGTACAAATAGATGGGACGGAGAAATAGATGGGGATGGAGAAATATTAATTGAATCAATGTGTTGTTCGCAATTGAGGAACTTCAGGGGACATGGGAAGTGTGCGGGAATGGGGTCACCAGAGCGGCATGCCGCATCAGATGATCGCAATTGGAGCACAATTTAAAATTAACTTGTTGCTCCTCGCTCTACTGCCGTTCTTATAATCTATTGCGAGTAGTTTTAATCTTATTTTATTGTATTGAATTAAAAATACATGTAACAATGTTACATGTTAGTTGTTTTATTAAAAAATGTTTGTTTGAATTCAAGTAAGTTAATCGAAACAGAATTGTCATCGAATATCATTTCATGTTGTAAAAGTTACCTGATAATTATATTATATTTAATAATTTAATGTTTTTATAATTATTTCGTGGTCCAAGGTTCATAATTACTAAATGGCTTTGTAGGTCTACAGTTACCACTTTGTAAGTACTACATAGGTCCGCCATAGTTCTGTTGCAAAAAGTCACTAAAAAGTAATGAAAATGTTTTGGAAATTAAGTTTAATTTTTAAAAAAAGATCGATTATTGGGAAATAGTAGGTACCTATTTATTTTTAAAAGTTCCACCGGGACTTAATCAATAATTTCTCAAGTTAGGGAGGCTTATATTATAACAATATTTCTGTTCCATATAATAACCGTTATAACGCACCTAAGGACGTATTGTGTCGTTATTTTACTAAATATTTATGATATAAAAAATTATATGGATTAAAATATTTGTTATTTTGATAAGTATTAATTAAAAACCGTAAGAATTATAAATTAATTTTTCAATTCCTGTCAACAATTTAGAAAGCCTTGTAAACCAAAATAAACACAGATTTATGAATATTCATCGTAGTATTACGTATTCCTTGTGAACAATCAGACGCATAATCCAGATAATTGTTTGGGTTCTGAGCCATCTGATCTCATAAAGCGAGGGATATCTCTACAAGTATTCGTCGTTGCGAAAGGTTGACGTGATTTGCTGTTGGCGGTGCGTGAAAATGAATTTCATGTTCAATTTTCAGCTTGGTTTTTTGTCACTTTAAAATATAATGAGTTTAACTTATCTTGATGGTGTTTTATTATAATTTTGTCGTCAATCAAGAAGTATACATTTATTCATATATACTCTGAATTCTGAAAAATATTGTATAAATGTAAGCGCATGACTGAATTCAAGATTCTTAAAAAATGGACCACGGGCCGATTTTTTTACGAAGAAAACATAATACATTTAATTCAACGAAGTAATATACTTATCTGATTTATCATGATTTCATTTCAAAATTGTTGTTCTCGACGTTTCTAAAGCTTTACGGCAAACATGATCAGGGGATATATGCTAAGGCTTCAGACTCTCAAAAGTTATTAAAAATTGTTAAAATTATGGTATTCACCCATATTATTGAACGATAATTTGGTTATTTATTTATTTACTTATTTATATACCTAAATAAAAAAATGAAATAAAAATATATGTATATATATGATAACTAAGTTATAGCTTTTTTAGTACAAATCGATCAACAAAGATATTAAATTCGATCAATAACTTAATTTTCTAGAATTGTATTTAATTTATCGATTGCTTAAAGGTGTATTCATTTTCAATAGAAAATACAGTTGAGACTAATATGGATCCATTTACCTCAATTATAACATTATACCATGAACGAATAAGCAATTAGGTTTCGTTCATGCATTATACATTTAATAAATGTTAAGTTTTCATAATACTTTCTTAGGTTTACGCGAATATTTGGAATTATATATAAAACTATCTTTTCGGATTTTGTCGCGGATTTATTATGATATTTTTTTTTGATTTTTGGTTCCCGACGTTTCGAATGCTTTACAGCAATCATGGTCACGGGAGAGACTAAGATATTAGACGTCTCAGGGGGTTATATACTTGTTACAGACAGTGCCTACCCACAATTTACAAATATTAAGTTATGTTAAGTTTTCATTAATTATTATTGGATGTTTTTAACATGGAACTTTTTTTTCAGGTCGAACCAGTAAAGATGAGATCGTGGTTATCATTATCGTTGTTAATCGTGTACATATCGTACACGTTCTCGGCTCCAATGCCACATAATCCAGGTAAGCGATATTAACCGATAGTAACTGTCACTTTATGTTTATAACGTATATTAAATGTTTGATAAAGGTTAAATACTGTTGTTGGGAACCGGTCCTGGCTTTCTGGCCGAGAGAGGAGATGAGCGCAGCGCGTTGACCGGCATGGAGGCAGCGCAGCCGACACTCGCTCTCACGACGTCCACCGCAAACGGGCGCTTCTTTTTATTACGTTTACGGCATTAAACCAGTATATTAATACAGTCCACTTTTATTTTAATGTCCCAAGGACTCTAACTCTCTGTTCGGGCGCCAAAAAAAAACAATGTTAGAGTCCTTGGGACATTAAAATAAAAGTGGACTGTATTAATATACTGGTTTAATGCCGTAAACGTAATAAAAAGAAGCGCCCGTTTGCGGTGGACGTCGTGAGAGCGAGTGTCGGCTGCGCTGCCTCCATGCCGGTCAACGCGCTGCGCTCATCTCCTCTCTCGGCCAGAAAGCCAGGACCGGTTCCCAACATGGTACTCAATCTTATGCAGGGATAAGTATTTGTTTATAAGACAAACATCTGGATTTGTCCAACGTCCAAATAAATATATAATTCCCATTTCCATAAGTATCAGTTTAGTATAAGTTATTTATAAACTTAGTTTTTTTTGCAATATAATTTTATACATTTTATATGGAACAAATTCCTTATAAGAGAGTTTTTAAATGTTCTTCTAGTAGTAGGCTTGTGGGAAATCATTGCTTTTCTTTAATATAATTAATAAATGACTCGAGCATTAAGAAATAATTTTATCAACATTTTGTACTCTTTTATTAGGTAGCATAATAAATACCTACTTACATAAAACAACAACTTCCACTATTTGTGAGTTTCTTTTGTCAGTTCCTTTGAAGAGATATTTTCTTTACGAACTGATGGTAGGACTTAACTTTAAGTAAGTGGCAGAGTCTTAAAAGATTTACTCCTATGTTGAATAAACTATAGGATTTTTGCCTTTGATGTCTCTTGATATTTTTCTTTACATGAAATAAAGGTTCATTGTAGATATTTGATGTTCAAAGGTAGATAAAAAGTTATATGATTTTCGTAGCCATCTTTTATATGTGAATAATTTAAATGTTTTATGGTCAATATTAAATTAAGTTTCCAGCTCTTAAATGACCTACATAATTTCTACATATAGCCATTTTAACGCCGAGACATTAAAATGTTCTATATCTACTACGAAGATAAATCATAGCACTCACAGTTTAATAAAACTTTATTTGCTTTGCTCACAAATTGTATTTCATTAAGTACACAAGAAAATAAATTTCTTTTAATTATCTATGTGTAATTTTCGGTAATATTTATTTTTGGAAGATTCAAACCGAGGCGTGTTCAAATTCCCGTCATCTATATTTTCATTCAAGATTTTAATGAAAAATCATTATGACGAAATTTGATTTAAATTAATTATCAAACTAAATCTGTGTGTTCTCAGAATTTATTGTGAGCGTGTTTCGCTCGGATATATAATAATTTAGGTTTTAATTCTTTTATATATAATTATAAATTCTTTAAAATAGTGATCATGAACTGGTTCATCTAACATTCTACACTGTATACATCTATACTTACGTTGTGCCAATATTATTCTTATAATCCATGAAGGCCGTAGGGTCATATCAGTTTAACCACAGTAGGTACAGGCAAAATTATCCAATTGACACGCATATCAAATACTACTCTTTGTATATATGTATGACGTATGTACTTCCGGGGGCAATACCCTGTGTTATACTTTTATATGTATATGGTGTATTGTTAATGAGAGATGACTTTGGGGAGCAAAGTTTCTACAAATTAAAATAAGACCTTCCAGAGACCTAATAAATACAAAAACACTAACATTTAGCATTATGTAAGCCCTTTTTAGTAAAATAATATTGTGCTACGGTTCCTCGCTTATCCCATTTCCATATAGTAATAGTCGTTAGGTTACACGGCTGCTGGAGCATTTTCGTTTGTATTCTCTTTCACAGCGCTATCTCAAATGCTTTTGACATTGATATTGCTTTTATTATCAAATGTACCTACTATCTACAATATTTATTTTTCACAGTTTTCTGTGTTATGAGTTCGAAAAAAACACTGTACTCTACCATATTATTTTAGTGGTATCGTACATATTTAGAGATATTAACAAGCCTACGAAATATATTTTCAGTTTATAAAAATACTTTACCTTTCCATGATGTGGCGGGATGACGGGTTCTATTCACTTCTGTTTTCAATACACGATAGTGTTGGGTAAATAAATATATTAAATTAACAAGTGAGTCTGCTATATATTCTGCTCATATGTAGGTAATTGATTATTATAGATACAATAATTAGGATTAGAATTAGGTAGAATAGGTACTCCTTGTAGGCTCAGATGGTATGGACACGTAATGCGTAGGCCCAACGATTACGTAGTGAAAAAGTGCCTTTCCATTGCAACAAAAAAGAGGGGCAGAGGAAGACCCCAAGCTACTTGGATGACGACTGTCCAGAAGGACTTGAAATGCCTCGGTCTCACCGATGAGGACGCGAACACACGATCTACGTGGCGTCGCATGATAAGGAAAGCTGACCCCGCGTAACGGGATAAGGCGAGGACAAAGAAGAAGAAGAAGAAGGTACTCCTTGTTGTTTCGTCTACGTGTAGCGGATAAGCTTATAAAACTTATAATTATATAAAAAAAGACGACGCGCGTGGCGCAGTTTGTAGTTACCCTACTTGCTGCGCAAGCTGTTGCGGGTTCGAGTCCTGCTGGGGCATACATTTGTTGAGCACGAATGTTTGTACTCCAGTCATGGGTGTTTATATTTATAATATGTATGTATTTAAACTTATATATGTAGTATATCAACTATCTGGTATCTGTAACACAAGGCTCGTACCTTACCGTGGAACTAGATAGTGCTGTGTGTAAAATGTCCCAACATATTTATTATTTATTATTAATTAGTATTATTAATACTTAAGGTATTTTAGGAGTTTACTTCTCTCCTTTACGCGAAGTGAAAAAAACTAAATGTAGCGGTTGCTTCATTAATTTGAAAATCAAAATAAAGCCTCATTAGTATAATTATTTTCCAGGTTATTAATATTGACTTGGTATATTCAGGGTTTTTAGTTAGTAGGTACTGTAATTTACTAATTTTTTATAACTACACTCTGTAACGTTAAACTTTAATATGTATGAAAGGAACAAGGATGATGATTTTTTTTTCTAATTTAAATTATATCTTCTTATAGTTTGCTTTCAAGAACCAAAACGATGTATGTACTCGTATATGTTGTTTCATAATAACTATTTTTTGAGTCAATTCAGCGCCTTTAACTATTATTTAAGTCCGACAGATTTATAAAAGTAATTTCGCATTAGCATATGAAAACGTATATATGGATTACTGTAATCATTAGATTTTAAAATGTATGAAATATCAAAAGCAGTGGTTTGGTTGTAAATAAAATTCTATAATCTTTCGCTTTATTTTCAAATTGTTTTTTAAACGTTAAAAGTAATGTTACCTGCAATGATCTAATTAATTTAATTAAAAAAATAGTTTGCTATGGCTAATACTCAAAAAAATTAAATTAAAGATTAAGAAACGCTTTCTTATCCATTGTCCGGACACAGTAAACAGTCACAAAGCAGGATTATACATCTATTTTAGACTGTCATTTTTTGAGGATCTCTTTTTTAATATGTAATTATTCTTTTAATCTTAACTTCCTCTCCATTCTAACGTTTTATTAACCACATATACTTTGGGATAGTACAGCGGCTACCTCTACGACGGCAAGTTAATTATAACAATCAATTAACTATCGACGAGTTAGTTATAATTTACTGGAGATCATAGAATCATTTAAGACTTACATACTACTTTGAATATATGTATTTAAAAACTCACAGAACTCAACAGTCATCTCTTGTGGGCTAAATGGCTATATTGGTGCATGTAATTATCACTTTGTTAGGACTATTTGTCCTCGCTTTGCTTAACAACTTTTGTTTTCTAGAATGACTCTTTATATTTTTTATGAGAAGTAAGAACTAGGGATTGCAATCCGGCGTCATTTTCAATCCGGCCGGATCCGGCTGAATCGATACCAATCGAACCAAATCGATATAATTTTCGCCTTTTTGGTTCAAAATGAACTGTTAGTAAGTTATTCAAGTATCATTGTACTTAATATAGGTAAGTAGTTTATAAAAAACTAACGGAACTCGCGGCTTCGGTAACTAAAAGTACAAAAAATATGTTTGGCTATACGATTTTACTTATAATATACCAAAAATTGATTCCCCATTTACCATTTCATCCCTTTTGTTATGAGGACTACTCTTTAAACCAGTTATTCGGTTTTCTTGGCGTAGTTGTAGTAGTAGATAGACCTATGCCTACTATTACAAACTTTTTGTTGACTTTGATGAGAAAAGTATTACGTTTTCAAACATGTGCAAAAATAAACTGTTATTTAAATCAAAAGCACTAAGAAGTGTTGATTTCATCTTTGATGTAAGTTACCCCCAAATTACTGTTTACCCCTTTTTAACCCCGTGGCAATGGGTTTCAATAAAATACGAAACACGTTTTTCATCAATTCTGTTAAAGTATATTTATGCAAATTTTGAAGTAGATTGGAATCACACCATACAGACATTGCTCCCGTTTTTCACTCCCTTAGGCATAAAATTTCGGAAAATCCTTTCTAATCCGATAACTATGTCATAAACTACTATACCCTAAAAGTTTCAGGTCTCTACGAATAGCAGTTTAGGCTGAGCGTTGATCCATCAGTCATTCAGGATGGAGCATTTTCTAACCCAATGTTAAGATTAGGCAACGAGCAAACAATTAAAATGTTGCGGTGGCTAGTGAAGGCTACTAGGTACAACGTTGTAACGAGTAGCTCAGTGTTCCTAGATGTCACTTTCACAGATAGATCAATTATTTTTTATTTATAAAGTAGTTTTATAATTACCTTACTTTACTAATATGAGACCATTATAATTATTAAAAAATTCGATAATGCTAACAAACTAGTCTTATATTCATGTCAGAAACCAACTCGCACGAACGAACACCACGCACTACGCATTTAAAGTACCAACTCATGCAAAAGCTGTATTATTTTGGCAAAAATTAGTAACACCGGATTCGGTCGCCGGATCGTATTAGTACCGGATCCGGTGACCGTGAAATGATGCCGGATCCGCCGGATTACCGGATCCGGTTTTCCGGATTGCAATCCCTAGTAAGAACCTACTCTAGGGTCTTACTTCTACAGATTCATAATATTATTCTACTATAGAGTTGTGTTTTCGAACAGTCACAAAAAACTCGTAATTCATAAATTAATGAGAATTTTTTGTTCACATTTTCATGTGTAATTAAAAGCAAAAGGCTTCATTAGCTGAGTTTGATATTTCGTTACTTCAAGGAGCAAAATTATAATATAATAAATACTCCTACGCCATCCTTTCTGTCTATACTTTCATTACTCTCGCTAATAAGTCTGCGTAATAGGTGGTATTATAAATAAAATTACCTTACAATATTTCATTAATAATAATAACTTAATTACAATATGCGTACGACGGTATGAAAAGTTTTAAAGGAATAAATTATAAATAGGTAACCTATTTATCTTGAATCCTTTAGTAACTTTTGTGATATACGAATACGTACAATGTAAACACTAATATCCCAAGGGACCGTAGCCTTTCGCCAGTCAAGAATAATGTAGCTTACATTACAGTTCCCAATTGTGAGAAAATCCAAAATCACTAGCAATAGCATATTATATTACGAGTATATCTGTTCATAATCACATGTAGACATAATATCGACATAGGAATGCATGCACGTAAGTATTCGTAATATTTTTAGGTTGTCGTTTTGTTAATTTTCTCTGTTGATCGTCTTTTCGTTTTTAATTTGACTTCAAAATTACATAGTATATTTAGTTGTAGTAGTTTATTTAAAATAAATAGTGAAGTTGTATCGATGTTTGTTATCTTGTTCAATAAAGTAGGCAGTGAAATATTTATTATTGTAATTTAATTTTATTTCAAATTATTTTTACTTTGTATTATGATACAAAATTTTCATGATGTAAGGTTATTATATTATATTTGTAAAAACTTAGGTTTCTAAATAATTCCGAAAATACTTGAAAGATCTTGTCTTGCCCTATTTCGACCACAGCGACTGTATGGACATGGAATTCTTAATCATACTAAATCATATCATTTACTCGAAAAGATTAAGAACAATGTACGTCCACTTAATCGTATTAATAAAACTTTATATAAGAGTACTTCAAACTATTTTGCATTGTTGTATTGTCGCTGTTTCTTTTCTTATTTCAATAAAATAATAGAATTTAAATTACCTGCTCCTTCCAACTGAGCATTTGTTAGACTGAAATAAAGCTTCTTATTGAGCGATATTATCTCATGAACCTCATAGCTGGATGAGTTTCAATTGGACCTTTTATGCTATATAATAGGTAAATGGTCTGGACCAAACAACCTCTATCAACTGAGCCGGTAGAAATGATGCCTAACTAGGTAACCATTATAACGGTTGAGTTATTCAATGATAAAACTTGAATTATCTTTTAATGTTTATTGAATGATTGAAAATAAATAAAATATACAAATAGTCCTTCATACTATAAGCAAATCTGATATTAATCTAAACTTATTACATATAAATTACCCAAAAATTTAAGAATAACATAAATTTATATAAAAGTAGTACATAAGTACTATTATTTAATATAATATTTGAGAAAAAGCGATAAAAACCTCAAAGGTGCGAGTGATTACAATAGAAGTGACGCGTGAGTTATCTAAATAGATACTACGAGTACATAGTACCACCTACGTGAGCTTACATCAAAGGCTTAACGATCCACTGACTGGTCACACCTCGTTAAGCCAACACATACTCGTATATGTCTTGCTTTATAAAAACACTATATCTGTTATTGCTTACAACTACTTCCAAATTACAGGAGATTCAACCCGTAATGTATCTCGTAGTATGTAGTAACGTACGACCTGTTTTTTCAACAATAAATTAATTGTAACTCCATTTTTTCATTATGATTTTTACTGACATGATTTATGCGAACAAAAACAAGAAACAACTACAACCAAACAAAAACTATGAAAATTATGCAAAAGTAAACGAGCTCATAAAAAATATATCATGACAAAATTTAACTATTATATAAAATTTTAAATGCATACTTCATTATTTCACCTAAATCTTTCGCCTTCATCCACATATATTTCGTGAAGCACGTACGCAGCTATGTTATATTATTTAGAGCTCTACGTTATGCCTTTAGATAAAATTGTTTCTCAACATTCTACGGCGTAGCACGTCGTAGCTAGTATGAAAATAACACACAAGTTCATATTTATGTACAAGAAATGGTAAAGGTTTTGTGCCTGTTAACTATACCTATAAGGCATATGCAGTGGAAAACTTCGTTTGATATTTGAAAAATAAAAAATATAAGAATTTTCGTCAGTATTAGGTCCATGATGGTATCGAGGCTGCTTAATTCATTCTGTGTTTTGATTTAATTGGACCGCGATAAAATCTACACAAATGTACATACGACAAAAAAATTCTTTTTTCTTATTGCTTATTTTCTTGCTATTTTCCGATGTTTTTTTTTTAATAATACACATTTTTAACTGTGTAATGTACAAATTACAGTTACTCATGACTAATTTAATTAATTTTATTATATAAAAGTCGCGTTTGTGGCGGAAGCTAATATTATATCTACATATTTATAACAGAGCAATGTTTAAGTATAACACTAGTGTCTAATTTATTTAACTTCAGATAATTAAATAAAAACGAATTATTAGAACTTCGTTCAACAAAGGACGCCATTAATTTTATCGTGGGTTGGTACTAAAATTGGATTGTTTCAGCCAATTACTGTTAATATCTCTTGTTCCATGTATCCATTAAAAGCATAGTAGATAAAAGTGGTAGCTAAAAGCTTTGCGGTTTACATAAAAAATTTACTATGCTTTAAATATATAGTAAAATAGATTTTATCCGCGTCTCAGTCCGAGTTGAAAGTGCTTTCTTTCTTTTCTGTGAACTTTCTTGGACACCGCTATATATAAACAAGGTCAGAACTAATATAACATTATAGTGGAGTTGTTATCTCTGCAGAAACTGAATACCAAAAGTTCTATCTGTTTGTCCAGGACTTCGATTGCCAAATATCTTTTTTACGTTTAATGTAGACTCAAACCTCTATACATCAAAAAATGTTTATATATTTATCTTACAGGAAGTTTAATCTCTTTTACGCTCACTTGTTCCTAAGTTCTAATAAATCAAATAAATTATGGAGCTTTTTGTCTACCCAGCGACGTGCGATATTGGCAAACTTATTGCTTTCAAGCTTGTAAGCACATCGCGTACAACCTCAATAAATATAACTTCTACTTATATGCTTTGTACTGTACAAACGTCAATTTTTAACCGACTTCAAAAAAGGAGGAAGTTATTATTAACTTGTGTTTTGGTAAATATTTTACCTTTAGTTATATACTCGTTCAGTAGATTCGTAAAGTTTTTTTTAATTACATCACTTACGTATTTTTGCGTGAAGCATGGACCAGTTATATGATACAAATGCATGAAAACACGTTCAACCAATTGAAGTATAACGCACACAAAGAATTGACACAATACATCAAAATTCACTCTAATGCTAGTGCTTGAACGTAGTCGATAAAATACATATATCAATGACATTTTAAATATTAATAATAAATACTGTATGATTTTTCGCCGACAATCAAACCCAGAACGTTCGAATGGGAAAGAAAAGGCGTATCATAAATAAGCTGTAAGGCAAAGAAAATAAAGGGAGAATAAAGGTGGGGTAAGCTTCCGGTATTTATATTTTAATTATACTAAAATAAGCAGGACATTGTTATGAACTTTTAACTCAATTATAGTTATTATAGACTTCAAATTTTTTGTTAAGAATTTTTTTTTCTCTTTCGAGAAGGATCCCTAGGAAATCTAAAATTTTGTGTAATTTATGTGTTAAAATAAAATAAAAAAATAAGTACACATACTAATTATAATTTTTGCATTTATAATGTTTTTATTTAATTATAAAAATATTATTATAAATATATTGTCATCAGATTGTAGGATACTGCGATAAAAGTATTTTATGTTATTGTACTGTACAAATAACATCATCATTTGTTCAGTTATTTCGTCAAATATCGATATATTTTTCGACATTGTCAAGCACTAGTCGATGTCAAATGGACTCACTTGACAGTTCTGTCATTTTTTTTTGAACGGTATAATCCAGCCATTTTATGATAGTTGTCAGATGTCAACAATACATAGATATATCGACAATATTTAACATAGTTGAATAATACGAAATTTTATTTTACATTTACTTTAATTTTGTGATAAATAACATTAAATGAAATAAAATATATTACTTACAAGTGAAAAGAAATAGTGCTGCTTCCGCCGCTATAGTTTTTACACCATCTAATAGAACATTTAGTCATTTTTGGGAGATGTTTTGTTGACAAGTAAGTGCTTTAGACTGACGTAAAAACAAACGGCCAGGCCTAAAATATCCTGATTACTGTCAAGGCCGGTAAAGGTACGTCCGCTTATATGTCTCGTCCGTTAGATTATTCGTTCATGGCGTGAAGCATCTACGTTTATGGTAGACGACCATTTTTAATCATTCAATTATCCTCATTGTATTAATATAATGTCTATTTTTATTTATATTTGAGAAAGGGGACGGACTCTATTGAAGGAAGCTACATGTAATTCATATGGATACATTTAATAACATTAGCGAATGACATATTGACCCCGTCTCATGTCAGGAAGACGGCGCCCAATGTAAATATCCTTTAGTACAATGGAAACCCATGGCCAAAGGTATCCGAAAAAGGTGTCAAGCATTTTGTATTGCTTAATTTTTAAAAAACACAATCAGACTCACAAGTACTAATCAGATTGTAAGATAGCTACAATATTTTATGTACCTACTTCATATATAGCGATGCTAGGCCACTAAGTTTAAATGGTTATTAACCTATACGGTCGTATATTTTTAATTAAATGTGGTTCTAATCCTTTTAAGTTTAGTATAGTAATAAATGTCGTTGCACATATTACACAATTATCGTTAACTAGCGACTTACCCTTGTGCTATTCGTACGGATACGGCCCTGCCTTGTGATGCCTATGTGTCCTTTTAAATTAGAGATAAATTCAAGAATTAATATATGAATTTAATTTATAATATTTTTTTTACTTTATGTTTTTATTATTTTTAGTTAGTTTGTTTATTAATATTTTCATTACATCAACTAGTGCGTTATGAAAGTTTTGTCTATGTGCTTTGTCAGTCAGCAGACTCGAAACATTTTAATTTCTTCCAAAACAGTTTTACGTATTAAAATTATAGATAAAATAATTTTCAAAATAATAATAATTAACTCGGTAATATAAACTATATTAAATACAGTATATAAAGTTATAATTCTGCGACACTGTTTTTCAGAATACGTACGAATAAATAAAGCAAAATTCGAAAATGTATATATGTAAATGTATTTAATACTTTATGATTTAATAATAATACGTACATAAGTAACGTTTTATTCTATTCTGAAACTTTCCTAAATGATTCTCGTATATATTATTCGAAACATGCCACCATGCGACAGCGGGTGTGATCAGCGGGCGTGACGCCCACGCGAGTGTTCTCCTTTATAAACTTCTTATATGGTACCTAATATTTTTGGTATATATATATATATATATATATATATATTTAATACCTATTTTTCCAATAGAAATAATACTTTGCATTGTATTTGAAACCACCTTTTCGGACTTTGATACGGTTTTATTCATTTTTTGTTCCGGTCGTTTAGATTTCTTTACAACATTGTCAAGGGAGAAACAGAGCAACTGCCTGTTACAAAAACGGGTCGGAATCAAATCATCAGCCTTTGACTTACAACTTCCAACAAGGCGTTGTTGTTGGATTTTAAAGACAGTAATAATTTTACACACACAAACATCACATATAAACATTAGTTTTATTAATTTTTTAAGTTTTATTATATGTATAGGATTACTAGTATAAGTAGCCGTTTAAATAGAACTGGAAACACGACAATTTAAGGTTTTATTATTTGAGTCAATATAGCGTAACAGATCTTTTCAGTGTATCTGTACTAAAATGTTCGTATTTCAATTAAGAGATAGATTACATACGCAGAATTAGCAACTTTCAGGTATACAATACAAATAAGAGCAATATTCTAAAGTAAACACATTATTATTATAAGCTACAATGAAATGGTAAAGCCGTAACAAATTTGTACTTGCTAATACATCCAATATATACGAGCATATATATATTTGATATTTTTTAGATACGAATATACTATAATATTCTACAGTTTTCATTAGATAATGACGTCTGAGCGCAGCTTTGCGTTAATCCGGTTGTAGTCTCAACTTTCATTTAAACGGACTTATCCGGATAGAGAAAAATAAAATGACATTTTGCTTTTTAAATTTAATCACGAGCACACTTTGAAGACATTCTCAAGAAAATTTATTTCAACGGGTACCATGATTTGTTTATGATAAATTAAGATTTTAATTATCTCAGCCGACCACAAAATTTTTACGTGGTATAAATTAAAATGTAGCATTTTTTGTAAAATGAGCGGGTGTTGAATATTAATCGTAGGTGTAGCCTTTATGGTGTGTCGGTGTTAATTTTGTTTAATTTTTGACACCATATTATGAAAACCTTTTTATATGTAAAAATCCTTTACTGATGGCAAAAAAAAAACAAATTAGTTTTAGGTAATTTGCGTACACTGATGAGAGTCTATAGGTTCTTGTTACATCAATTTGAAGTTATAAAGCTTTTCTTGCGTTCATTTAATAATATAATTGACTTGTTCATCTTATATACCTATCCGAAGTAGTTTACTAATTGGCGTAGAAGTCTAAATTTGTTTAAAATCAATAATTTTTCTAGCTTAAGCTAAGCATTTTGAATTATTTTTTAAGATACAATAATTTAATAAAAGTATGAAAATCATTTTTAAGAAAAGAAATAAAATATTTTTTTTATTTCAAAAACAGTACCCTGGCAAAGCCATTGTAATCTACACGAATAAAAAATCAATAAAGCGCTTTACCCGAAATCTAAGGATACATACTCGTAATATAAGAACATTTAGAAAAGAAACTTGGTCCAATCCAGCAACATTACCTTTGACCTTTCGTCTTTCAACGCCTACTCACTTTTCCGACGTTGAAATTTAATTTACAAGCAGTTTGAATTTTTTACCAAAAATGGAGCATATTTTAACACCTCTCATTTGTTGTTACTTTTTAAATAAAATTATGTTAATAGACTTAATTTTTGGAATGGAACATACGAGTATGAATTCATAGCGATAAAATGTTGTTTATAATTATTCTAACTAATAAACTGTGTATTCGTAATATGATTTATATATAAAAAATATAATTTACTAAATTAAATTCAAAGGAATATAAGGAGTATATCAAGGAAAGCATAGTAATACATTATATGCATTACTTTAACTACTGATAAAGATTAAATATTTAATAAAATATCTTACATGGTACTGAAGAATTAAATTATCATATGGATTGCTTAATCTATGGCAATAATAAAGAGAATTTGAATAGTTTAGCATCTAGGATCTAGCGACTATAGATATTCATCTCTTGACGTCATATCACAAACTACGCTGCTGCTGCATATTGAGGAGTTTTATGTAAGTTCAACTTGTTGTCAATTCTATTTTTCATCATTTGAAAACAACAATCACTGAAAAAAATATGTGTTTATGAATATTCCCTCTTAATAAAATTTTCTTACGTTTACGCGAATATTTACCTCTAAATGAAACTACCTTAATATATTGTATCATTTAAACTACATTATATCAAAAATCAAAAGTTGTGTGCCTTTTTATTCCAGACCTTATTTGACTGGACTATAAGTACGTTTTTGTTATTTTTAATATTTAATTTTTAAGTTCTTGAATAATATTTGGCTTATTCATTTTTAGAAAATATTTTTCATCTACGTAGCATAATGTTTGTTAAAATTAAAATATGTAGTTGTGAATTTTCGCGTCGTTAATGAGGATATTTTTATTAACACATTCTGCTTTTATTTGTTAACTTATTTCAGCATTTGACAACATTTTTAAAAATTATTTTCTAATATTATTTGTCAAAATAGTATGTAATAATTTTCTCTTAGTTACTTTTAAATATGCATAAACTAATCGTAGGTACGTACTTTTGCAAATGCTATCTAAGTATTAATTTATACGTATATTACTAATAATAATAGTTGTTATCATCAAATATTGAAGTAATTATCATTTCCCTAGCTTTAGGAGACTCTTTAATATTCTACTCAGTGTGAGTGTCACTGAGCACTGACAAACTTACTCGAAACTTCCACAATTAATCGGTTCTTATTAGTCTCCCTTGAGCTGGCTGGCTTTAGTGGCAGTATTAGAACATAATAGACTGCTAAATTGGACTATTATATTAACAAATAATGTCGCTTCGACCTGCATGTGTTGGCACAATAATAAGCAACGTGACATTGTTTACTCAGCAACCCTTCATCTAAAGTTTTAATTGGGTATGCAAACTTTTCTTTTAATTTCAATGGCTTAATATGGCTTACGTAAATGATTGGCCAAGTTTATTTTATTTATAATTTCATAGAAATCCAGAGTTTTGTAAAACTGAGAAGACATAAAATATCTCAATTGAACAATAGAAATTTAATGACACTTATTGTTATAAATATTTATATGTATAGGTCGCTCTCATGTGCACGATCCGTGCTTTTACGTATGTCGAATTATCATCATCAATCTGACAACGGATAAAAGAAAATTGCCCAGATCGAATGATGTAGTACAAAGGCACTCTACGAACGGAAATACTTCAGTATACAATAAGTATACTTAAGTTCTCCTCGTGATGTTCATGCTCTGTAGTAGATTGTCTGACATTGCACTCGTAAAGTGCACTGATGTTTCCTTAGAATGCATCACTGACTATTGCACCTGCAATATAGTCTTCACCTATCATTGTGATGTATATCTTGCATTTGTGTGTTTTAAGAAAAGAAGTGAAGTAGTATTTTGATTGATATATGAATAATGATGATTTTAAATATTTTAAAACATTGGTACTCCAGATATAATGGTTTTTATTTGGCTCTGGAACTTAAAAGTTAGGTTAGTCTAAGGTTGTAGTAGAATCATGCACGAAAGCTAACGCTAAAACTCGCCATAATATTAGGTAATTACATAAATATATTATATACTTTTGTAATACTTATTTGTCGCTAATAATAATATTATTGTACGGCTACTCGATAGTCGATACTCCCAATAGTTCAGATAACAATTACAATTGTTTATATCTCTCAAGATCTAGTTTCCTCGGAAGTTTTCATTCTCTTATTTGTATTTTTTTTCTTTATTATTATTTTCTTCTTCTTTTTTCTTTAATTTCCAATCCATTTTTTTATTGTACAGAATTTTACTAGTAGCACGTATTCAAAATGAATATAAATTTATGCTTATTTAAATATTAATCAGCGTTTGTAATATACATAATTAAATAATGTATATTTTAGAAATGAATTTTATTCATCAGAACACATAGTCATGCGTAGTAGGAATTTCAAAGCCGGTACAAATATCCCGGCGGATATTTGCGTCTGCATTCTCAAGCATCATACCGTTCTATGTTCTACTATGTTGGTATACCTATGATTCCTTTCTTTTAAAAGTTGATCCTTTGTAGAAGTTTTGTCCACTTTATAGGTACTCAATGCAGTATTTTACTGTACCTATAATTTTTGATACATAAATCAACCACCGTTGAGGAAAAATTATGTGGCTATGTTTTACTATAATATAAATATATTAAAATTAAATTTAATATATGTATAATATATATATTTAATAAATTAAATAATAATATATGTGTAACTACATCGGCTTTCATCTGACGAATGACGAAGTTTGTTCCGAGCTCAGAATAAGTACCATCAATTTACCAATAAAGACAGTCTAATAAGACTTGACATTGAAAAGTGGTTGGTACAGTAACTACTCCACGTACTACTGTAGTGAATTATCACATTAATTGAGTCACAAAGCTCTCTTACTTTAAACATACCAATATATTGTAGTAATACTACGGGAGGTAGCGCTGTATTTTTTCTTTTGTTATTTTAAAAGTATAAAAATTAAGATGTATAAATTTCATAAGGTATAAAATGACTTTTTTTGTGAAAATTTCTATGAGGTTCATGTACGCGACTGACATATAACCCCCCAGCCCCACCGTCAATACAGCTGACGATGATTTTCTTCAAAAATGTGATGGAAACAATCATATAATTCATTTTTACGCGGTATAAAATTCATCGGAGCAGATTTTTTTCCATTGACTTTCTCATGCTGCCTCTCTTACCTCCACCGCTACCTGAGCAGCTGACGTTCGGAGTTGTTATAGGTAAGGGGAAAACTATTAGTGTTGTGATTTTCAGCCGGTATGAAATGACTTGTTCAACTATAGCGCTACCTCCCGTAGTATAATGTAACATTGTCACACAATGAGCTAAAATAAAATTCAGCCAATACATGTTATTCCGGCGGGAGTTCTGCATGAGTTTCAGCGGAAATCTTTATTACTTTGTCCTTGATCTTTACATTTTATGTTACAGGTCTTTGCCTTTGTGCATATATGTATATGTTACAGTATATTGTTCAAGAAAATCATTCAATTTAGATAGAAATTATATAAGTTTGATTTAAAACATACCTAAAGCAGATATTTAGTTATGAGGAGCATATTTTATCGATATCACAAATTGCCAGTAAATATTTGCTATTGTTAGATCATAAGATGGCTTTGTGCGAGATAATAATTAAAAATATATTTTTAATAGAAGTTCTCTCATCGCTCATTAATCATTAGGTCTTATGTAGATTGAAATTTCAGTCGAACGTCCGAATTGAAAAGATATTTCGGTTGTGACAACGTGGAAAGCTATATCGATTTACCATTTACCCACATTTGATGGATCGCTTATACATTATGATAAAATCGTGAGATTGAACTTGATACTTGTGATCACTCCGAAAGATTATATGTACGCAATGAACATATTTTACGTAAACACAGTCTACAGTCGCTTTATGTATTATGGATGTAAAGTAAAACGTGCGTAGTTGACCTACATATAAATTCTATTTGGGTTAGTGGACGAGTTTGGCAAAAGCTTTGCTCGTGACAGGCTTTATATGGGGTACAGTAAATGTTTATGACTTGAACTGTCTTTTACTGCAAATAGATTTTGAATTAGTTGTAAGAAAATGTTATCACGTTGTCGTGGGTGGTGAGTGCTTATTAGTGGCATAGTGAACTATTAGAAAAAAAATTATTTATTTATATTATCTGTCAATTTGATTATTTGTTTTATAGGTTTAGTAATGTTTAAAAATGTTGCAGTATGTTATATTTGGTTGTTGATACACATATGTATGAGTATATACATTATATAACTTTTCATTTTATGCGCGACAATATGAAAAGAGGTTCATATTTATTCAGCGGAGACTATGGGTACACTTAGAAGAAATACAGCAAACTGTATTATACCTATATATTTTTATTTTACTTAGGTACATTATTACTTTGTTTATATATTTAAAATACTTTGTTCATTTATTATTATTAATGATGACAAAGAAGCTAACTACAATTTCATTAATTTGTTTCAGGTCAAGAGGCTGAAGAAACGAAGGGCGTAAGTTAAAAAAAGTTTTAATTTGTTTAAGAAAATTAGTTTTTCAAAATGAAAGTGTTTGATCGAGTTTTCTTTTACTTTTTTTTTATATCCAGCAAGTTTATGTAGGAATTAAATAATAAGCATTAAATATGATGATTCTATGACAAAACGGTTACATTTGTCATTTATGTGAGTACCTACGTCTTGTTTAAGCCCTGAGGTAAAACGGTTTTCATAACTGTAACTCATGTACGAGTACAATACAATAATCATGACTTATATAATATATTTTGTACAAGAAGACGCACACTACTGAGGAATTATTTTAATAAGATCTTTCATAAATCATAACGATTTATTGAGTTTGGTTAGCATGAAGAAAAATAAAAACGTATTGTCATTCTTTATACTATGTTATAGGTATGTAGATATAGTAAGTATCTAATGTCTATACTTTTAAAGTTATATGTTAGGTACATAGTATTTATTACTCTAATATTGAAACCCTGTTGTTTTTTACGGCTTCTTAATATTCAAGGCAAGAACTTTCTGGCTCAAAGTATGCAAATAAGATTTTTGACATTGGAGTCATGCTCTTATAACATTTACTTATTTTTACGTACATAAATACATATAAGTATATGTATTTATGTACTTAAAAATAATAAATCAAAATAAGTAACCTAGCTTAAATCTTTATAAAACACTTCTGTACGTGTGTATGTAATTGAACTCCTCCTAAACGGCTGGAGCAATTTTGATGAAATGTTTTTTGTGTGTTCGAGAAAATTCGACAACGGTTTAGGCTCACAATTTTGGTTCATTTTTTCGTTTCAAGATGTATTTTTTGAATTAATTAGTTATTTATATATTTAAAAATAAATGTTGTTGTTAAATGACAACGTTGTATTACTCTTCTTCTTCTTCTTCTTCTTCGTCGTATGCTTCATTACTGAAGGTCGTGCATGTCCTGAAAGGCTTTTACTGATCTGTTGACTAGCTTCCTCCACACCACTCTGTTTTCGGCTTGTCTCAGGGCAGTAGGAATATTGAGTCCCGTTATATTTTGAATTTGATCGGACCAGCGGGTAGGTTCTCATGCGGGTAGGGTTACTCATGCGTACTGAAACATTTCACCGGGAGAAAGTTTCTAAAAATTTTCTATGTGTGCAGTACAACTTCTGTCGGGTTCGCTAGTATATACATATAAGTGTTAATTAGGGCAAGAGTAAAATAAATAAAACCTTAATTAGAATTTTCTCCATGGCCCTGGAGCCCATACTTAATTAAAAAGGATCTTGATTTAAGAAGTATATTGATAATTTAATTAATAACAGCATTTAACGTTTGTAGGTATGATAATATTTTAGATATTTCATTTCATAAAATAATTTAAATGTAACTTTTAAATATATAATATAAAATATATACTTATCTGGCGCTCTATGCCATACGGTACACGTTACACGCGTTGTTTTTAATCTTTGCTTGAAATTACCTTAACATTTATTTGTTTAACACGTGAAAATACACATTTTTTTAGTATTTCAATTTTTTCCTACAAAAATTATATATTATTAGATAAGTGCGTACTGCCTCTATTGTAGCAAGAATAAATTTAAGAATTAAAATCATAATCACGTGACAATATTCTAATTACTATACCTATACCTTTTACGCAGACAGGCTTATTAAATTATTTTTTCTGTACATTACTATATAATTGTTATTTTAATTAAATAATCCAATTGTCTTCGTTTTAGGGGTTAAGCGATCGGTCATAATCGATTCCCGTTCTAACTTACCCGCTCCATTAAGCTGACGATGGATTTGGATGATGACGGCTAATCTACTCTCTCGGCGCCAAGTAGGCCGTCTACTTTAGAGCAAATTCGGTGTTCGTCTTCGAATTAATATTTTTATTCAGTATACATACACCTGATTTACGAAATCTTTGATTTCTACATTAATAATAAGACGTTAACGTCTTATTTATTATTGTTTCTCTTAAGAGCTTCCTTAGGTGCTTAACAATAACGTATGCAGTATGAGTAATTCAAGCTCATAGTCTATCTGTCTATGACCTAGTCTGTCTGCGTGATAATGACTTAACTAATATATACTTATTTTTAAATGTTTTTATTTATATATTTGTATGAAAATAATTTGTTTTATTCAGGATGCTCCCGTGAAGGAATTGGAAAATTTGAAAATGGGTAAGCATTTTGTCTTCTGTACTTGATAAAATTATTGGGCATTTAAAACATTACATTCTATAGTCGTTGACGACAGTAGATGATAGATAAAAATAGTGACTTATCTATACTAATATTATAAAGAGGAAAGATTTGTATATTCGTAAATACAATGTAATATGTACCTAACTAATAAACTCAAAAACTACTGAACTGATTTCAAAACTTCTTTTGCCATTAGATACCTACATTATCACTGAGTAACATAGGCTATATTTATTACTAGCGGAACCCGTGGCTTTGCTCACTCTAGATCTAAGAACGAAATCGAGCGTCTCTAGTACTGTCATAAAATAATTATAATTATGATTATATGTTATTATAATATCTGGCGATTCTTGATACGATTTACATCTCGTTATATTGAAAAAGTATTTTCCTTATAATATTCTTAAGACCTTTTTCACTTATTTCTCACTTCGTAGCGTTAATTTAGAAAAGGTCTATCCAATTTAATTATATACGGCAAGACAAAAAGCTTTTATAAAAGCTGTTAAAATTTCTTGATTAGGTTTTTGAAATGTTTTGAATATGATTTTCTACTAAATTAGGTACACGTGTTGACAGAGTCAATTTGACGAGAAGTCTTAGAAAAAGTATTACGTATGTATGTAACGAATAACGTTAACATAATATGAATAATACATAATATTCAAATCAATTCAGTTAAAACTTTATTACGAATCTTTTCTCTTTAAAAATTATTCCAAGCATTCGTAGTTTATGAAAATAAGTGTTATTTAGATACTACATTGCATGTTTACTAATTATATACTTATATCAAAAAATTAGTATCTACTCCGATGACTGTATTTTGTAGAACATTTACAACGTAAACTTGATACCCGAAAGCTCTTATTATATAGATAGAAGGAAATATCATGTAATACGACGTGTTTATGGCGGTTTCCGCTCGGTAAAGTTTTATCGGTATCAGAAAGTCAATAAACCAGATAAATTAATCGATTAAGTGTAAAAGTATCTTTTGATAAATTGTAATACCTACCCTTAGCAAACTTTTTTACGTACCTATTTCTTTTATCACATTAACTACGTGTTTGATGTACAAATGTATGTATGTTCCGATCAAATGTACTACCATACTTATTTATTTATCATCCATCTCTTACTGCCTCGATTATAATGTTATTCTAAATATAGCTTACATTGTCGTAAAATAACTTGAAAAACTGAAGGGACGGGATAATTACTTACTTATTATTAGAAAAATTGCATTTCAATTTTCATTCAATAATTACAAATGGGCTGACTAATTTTCAAAAAAGTGGTTGGTTTGTTATTACTATAAGGGATTCGAAATAAAGTGAAAAATACTACTAGACTTATCTCGGAAAATTAAAAGGGATTCGATGGCGTAGGAATTAGCTAAAAGGGACGGCTTACCTGACTTGAATGAGATTTTACTGGCGAGTAAACATCTACTATTAGTCATCGAACTGTGGTAAAATACAGTTTGACATGCCATCGTATGATAGTCAAACATTATTATGTATAATCTACGACGACATGGCGCCTCATGGAACGCTAATTAATAAAGTTAAATATTTGTTCCGTCTAATCTTGCTAAAATTACAAGGGTTAATTGTTATGCTTACTAGGTAAATTATTTTACCTGGTTCTTAGTTTATTTGTTAGATTTGCTAAAATTAGAAAGTATGACTTAATTCTATAGAACGCTGTTTTCAAGCGCCTCAAATTATATTACATTTCATTTTTATCTTTTGAGAATAATAATAATATGACAAAATGTTAATATTAAACAGTACATAACAATAAACTCATACATATAAATTTATTCATAATTCAGCAGAGGAGGCAAGCAAGGAAATTGTTCCCGAAATGAAGAGCGAACACGTGGAATATCATCGTCTTGGTAAGTTATTGTGTTATTGAAAAATAATATTCTCTTGGCGTATATGTCATGATCGAGAGGCCGAGAGTTCTATTACATACAAAAAATAATAATAAGATTTAATTTGCATCATCAAGCAGAAACCGAAATTCTATGATATTCCTACCTACAGTTGTAGGGAGGTTTATAAGGAGGGTCTTCGTGCGTGGTATGAAACACGAGTCCAAAAGACCCAATAATAAGAATTGTACCTCAAATATTGTAACAGAAGTGAATATGAAGGAAGGCCATCTATTAAGTTTAAAAATTAAAATATTTTAATTAAAGTAATAATATCGAAATCATGGTTTACAAATATTTTTTCTATAATAGTTAATAAAAAAATGTCTATGCTTGCAAAGTCACTTATTAATTTATCTTCAGGGATTTAAAAGCTCAAAAAAAAACTTATAAGCTTATTAAACCTTAATTAATATATTTGTACTAAATAATATATTCTATAAACATACTATAATTTAGAACTCCTGCCCTGAAAATGGTATATGCTACCCGAGAGTACTATATTCGTAATGTCATTGTTTCACAATCTACTATTACTTACGTGCATTACGTACTCGTAATATAATACAAGATATAACGGGCTTTACATTGTTAGAATACCGCATTTAATATTGTAAATGCGATTATATAATTTTTTTTTTCAACAAAATTGGATTAAATTATTCAGAATAGGTACATTTATTTTTAAGAATTTGTATAAATATATAAAAGATGAATAAGGAAATATATTATGAAAAGGTAAAAAAGCTCTAAAATATGTAGATTCGGTACAAGAAAACGGGGAACTGGTATCTCGTTTAGAACAACATGCCACAGCTGATGCGACCGGAGATGAGAAGCCTCACGTGCACGCCCAAGCGAAATTAGACGTGCCGGCTGAGGGTGTACACCGAGTGCTAGTACAAGACGGACAGCACATCAGCGTGATGGACGCGACTGTATCCACTACTGTGGCACCGGAGGAAACAACGACGAAGGTAAGATCTGAGAGTTATCAGGTAGCCGTATATCCTACGCGGCTTCATTTACATTCCACGGTTGATTTATCTACGTATTTTTTTCTACAAATCTGATTATGATTGATGATCGTTTGGTGTATATTTTTTTGTGTATACTATACTTTATTCCCTAGGTGAAAAAGGTAGCCCTCTCCAGATATTTCATTTCTTATTTTTAGACCAAATTTTTATTTGTTACTTTTTTATGATTTGGTATCAAAAATACTTATAAACCTAAGTTTTCATGCTTCTACCAAACCCTTTTTTTAATAGTGATTATAACGCGGGCGGAGCCGCGGGAATTGCTAATATGTCTCTAAAAATCTCTAGACAAGGTAATCGTGCGAGGCGAGGGAGGTAAAACGTGGATCAGGCGCCCCCGACTGTTACACGTGCTAAGATTGAAAAACGGCATAAGGGTTGACTGTTACTTGCCACAGTTGAAATATTGAATTGAATTTTTTACTATACTCGCATTCGGCACGTATTTCTTTTAAGACAAAAAAACTATCTGCCACATACTATATATGGACTTTTATTTACTGTTCAATTAGTACAGTTCTATCAAATAATGTTGATGATTATACTATAAATATAAACAAGGACGACTTTTTTAAAAGATTTTATTTAAAAATCATTCAACCTATAAAACTACACAGTACAGTAGTTTATATTTATTAATATAACAGTAAGCCTTTTAAGATTATTATTATATATTACTAAACATTTTTTAGATATTCCACGGCGCAGCGCGATTAGTACAACCTGGGGCGGCTACGAATAATCCACAGAATGGCCACACCGCTGTACGAAGAGCTTTCAACCCCGATATGACCAAGGAAATTAAAAATAATGTAAATTTAATTGTTATACATATTGTTATATAGTTAATATTTTCTGAATAAAAACTGTAGTAAGGAAATTTATGCAAAGAATAAAGTATAAGTTTCAAATTAAGTTGATCCTGTATCTACATTTATTTTATTGTCGATACAAAGGTCGAATCTATAATTGTTAGTATTTTAGACTGTCTGTCTGCTGTGACCGTATCATAAGAAAAGCACTGAACAGATTTGAACGAAGTTTAGTACGACGAAAGCTTGCTATCTGGGTCAACATATAAAGTAATTTTTACTGCGGGACATATCTCATTTCTGATATAGGTACTATGCCGTCAAAACGTATGGGGGACGAACTCGAGTAGAGTGAGGGGAATCTCTTGTCCTTTAGTAATAATGTACTGCAAATATTGGCCCTGACCAACAATCAACCTAATAAGAGCAATCTCACAGCTATCTCCAATATCGCTAAAAATAGAATTACGTACTATATCCAAAGTATATGTCGTCGTTAACTTACTTTACGAGTCTGCCAGACTGAGTTTTGTCATAAAAAGTAGAGTTCTCTTATGTTTTTGAGTGGGGTTTTCTTTTAAGCTTGGAAAATTTTATCTATACAATATAATATTTTTTTCTGTGGATACCTAACCTATTGAAATCGATGACATCAAAAGCTAAACAAACATGATCATTATACGATAGTAGAAACACATTTTCTATATAATATAGGTTTTGTATGTAAATTGATGTCGTGATATTTCCTTTCATAAAATAATGATGGCATATTTACATTATGTAATACAAGGTTAGTAGTATTAGATTGTATTTAGAGGTCCGTAAGTGAAAATTAATTTATTTCTTTTCTCTTGAACGGATCTTTGAAACTGCTATCTGTTTGAAAAAATCTTTTTTGCTTTTGATAGCCTCATTTTAGATAATGTATATTACGGTTCACTTTTAAGGTTGATCCTACAAGTAGTAGCATTTTATAGATAAATAATACGAACGAAGTCGCGAAGAAAGCTAGTAATACTTTGTCTCTATTACTACTAAAAAGGTATTTGGACTTCAAAATCACTTTTTAAGTATTAATCCATGACTAAGACATTTTTAGAACTCTCCATTTTGAAATCGGAAAATAAGGAATGCGAGTATAAAAATTCAATTACATCAGATGGAGCGCTACACGTCGTACGCGGGCATGCAGTACACGCCTCTAGACATGGCGGAGTACGTGTTCTGGACCGGGGACGAGCGTGGCGTCACGACTGCCATCGAGGAGTTCCTGCAGGAAGGAATGGTTCGTAGCTATGTTGACTTGTAATATTTAATATTTAAATATTTTAAGCTTTCGCTTAGTGATTCATAAGTTAGAAATTCGGGATAAACCACTGACAGTACCTTATATTATAAAACCTTACTTGGCATAGGATTATCAAGCTTAAATTGCTATTTGCGAGTAAAGGAGCTACGTAGATATCGTAGCACTTGCGCCTTAGTCTGTCTTAGGCGTGGGAGATATGCAATTAACAGTAATTTTATTATTCTTACTATGGTAATAAACGGATTTAATTGTTACTTCATACATAGACATTTTATTACTACATATATATACTTCAATGATACTAGAATATAATTTTGTCTGAGCTCTCTATATTGCATAAAAAATTAGGTTTGCTATCTACATATTATAAAGAGGTAAAATATTAATAGTATGTTTGTATCCTATGTGTTTGGAAATTATTGTCTCGATTCTGAATTTTTTTACAAATAGGAAGCTACATTATCGCAAAGTGTGATGTTTGCTGTGAGAAATCATAATAAAAATTCATATACATATATATAATATGTAATGCATCAAATATCTGGTATTCATAACACAAGCGTACTATGGAACTAAATCGTTCCAACAACATAATCAATCTATAAATGGGTATTTTATGTATACTTATTTATTATAGGTTAGGATGCAAGTCTTAGCGCTGTGAAAACTTCATTAATTTTAGGTATAATTTTAATTTTTACCTTCGTATCATCATCATCAGCTCTTTTCAACGTCCCACTGCTGGGCACGGGCCTCCCTCAGTACGAAGGGGATTCGGCCATAGTCCACGACGCTGGTCTAGTGCGGGTTGGCGGACTTCACATGTCTTTCGAAAACTAGCTAGGTTTTCTCAGACATGTAGGTTTCCTCACGATGTTTTTCTTCACCGTAAGACAAGTCGTAACCATTACAGAAATGATTTGCACATGAAAATGTCAGAGGTGCGAGACCCGGATTTGAACCCGCATCACTCGGTTATCCAAGTGAACGCGTTACCGCTGGGCTACCGCTGTCTACCTTCGTATAAAGCCTAATAACATTAAAATGTCCATACTAGTAATAAATTGATTCTGCACGTGTCCAGTCCACCGTCTAAATGGATTTATCAATTTTCAAAGTCTCAAGCTGTAATACCAGCCGACCTCCTTTGATCATACATGTACTGTAATTATAAAGGGATCTAATTTCTAAAGCTTAGATAACATATAAATTGAATATTGTTATTATAGTGTTCGATAAAATTAATAGGAATCGGGGTGAGTAAGTCTCGATAAATTATAGATTTCAATATAATATTTCATTGTGTATGTTAAAATATATCAGCTTCAGACTATCTTTTTGTTTAAAAAAGTTGAGTTAAGTTACAAAGACAAAGTTACACATTCCTACTTTATGAATTATCATATTTAGGTAGTAGGCTTTCGCTAAGTGATTCTGGAGTTTCGGGACAAACCACTGGCGGTAGCGCGTACTACTTATTACAAGATCTTTTATATAAATTGGGTCGGACCGGGATTATTATGCTTAGGTTACTTTGAGCAAAAGTATTAGTAGGTATCAAATTTATCAAATGTTAAAATATTACTTAATTAAATAGATTTTCAAAAAAAATATATTTTAATAATTTATTGTAGTGGGTGAATATTTCATTTGGTGCATATTACAGTTCTGGCCATAAAGAATGTATAAAACGTTAAAATATTTTGAAGATGATAATATTTATTTTTAATCAGCTACGGGTTCTAATGGACGCAACTCGTTGAATATGTATATTATTATTAGGTATGTGTAAAAAAAATTAACTAAGTCGTAAAATCTAATTACCATTTGTGTCCTTTTTCCAGATTTGACCTAATCAAAATATTTTACTAAAAAACTGTCCTTAAAGAATAAGTTATCATATATATTTATGATAAAAGACTAAATAATCTATGTTTTATTTTTTTATTATTAATGAAAGAACAGTTTTAAACAACTTTTTACTATTTTAAAAAATGTCCTTACACTTCTTCATAATTATCATTCAGCGACATGTTTGTGTCGATATTTTAATACTTTCGCATCACTATGTACCTTCATTCTCACAAAACGTTCGGCATCAGTCGACACTCTGCAATAGACACGCATGCAGTATACACGCATGAAAGACTGTTACCGGCAAAGTGAAATAAGTTTCTCCGGTTAAAATTTGGTGTGGTTTGGAATATTTCTACATACCGTTTCGATTATAAAAGGTAATATATTGGTTATTTTTTATTTAATTTTAGCTAGATGTAACCAACAATAGGATATCTTTTAAACAATAGACTGCATAAATCCATGACTCTTTAAAAAAACTATATTTAACCGCATATATTGATGAATCTAATTACCAAACTTCTAATTACCATTATTTACCATTCGTTTATAGTCGAATGGTGATTAGAAGAAAGTAACGGTAATGAGTTTAATGTTAAGATTTGATGAAACCTTAACCATATAAATTAACAATTATACTTACAATTAATGTTAAGTGACGCATTTTCGGAAATTAGATTAGTAAGCTTTATTAATTGTTTTTAAAAAAACCAAAAAAAGAAACCAGATTAAGGGCTAAAATAACACACAGAAATAGATATTAAATTGAACCCAGTCTTACATGCTCTAGAAAAAGAAAAAGAAGTCCAAAAATATATGTATGAGATGATATATACCTTTCTGTCAATTGGTGATATGACTCCAACAAGCAAAAGACAGCAAAAAAAAGTGGTGAGAGACCATTTTTTTTAACAGTAAGGGGAAAACGAGCTTACAATCCGCGTTAGCTGGTGATGGTAAGTTTGTTGCCCCTAGACACCTGCAACATAACAGGAGTTGAGAGTGCCCCACATAATAGCGCTCAGAGAAAACCCCAGGAGGAAGATCATTGCACATTTTGCATGTGCGGGCAGAAAGGAGCGAGATGTTGCATGTTCATTTTTGGGATGCCAGGCATGTAATATATAAGGATGACATCCAACCCGATGGGGAAGAGAGCGGTGACAGAAACGCCACGGTGGCATCACATCAAAAAGTTCGTCAGAACATTCCATTATACAGACGAAAGAATACACACAGAGAGCAACATCTATCCGAAAGCTTAAGGGTTCTAAGTCGTATGTTAGTATGGGATCATCGACAATATGAACGGCTTGTCACATGGAAGAAGTTGGTATTGAGGAGTGCCAGCCCAGAGATCATAACAGTATTCCATGAGAGGGTGAACCTGTGATTTATAAAGAACAGGATCTAAAATACTGTTTCGCTCCGTTAAGCACTACTATTGTTTTGGAAGCCAATTTGGCTTTCTGTTCCAGATGACGTGTAAACTGGACATGGCATTAAATATCCGAGGATCACAACTTCCACGCAGGGATATAGCTGGAATAGGAAATCTGACCCTTCTTGGATGTCCGAAGGGTCGGTCTATTTCGGCGTTTCCACTATGAGATACACGTCTGTATTGGAGTATGTCCCCCATATTTTATACGTGACCATAAAATTGACAGGTCAGGACGGGGAGGCGACAACAGAGTGATATCTTCCCTGACGAACGTACAAATCCCAACTTTTGCCAGAAAGACATGTTCCAAGCTGTAACTAGGATATTTTAAGCAAGATGTATCGGCAGGACAATATCTGTCTCCATTAAAAAAAGTAAGACCGGCTTATCTGTTTCAAGATAGTGATGGAGAGCATTGAGGTTGGAATGGAGTGCCTTTTTGTTGCAAAAGTCGGTGGCCGTTGTGCAAATTTTTCTTACGTTTGTTGCAACCATAGTGTGTCAAAAAAGGGGAAAAAAGGAATTCTGAGATTTCGGCGGACTCGGGTTAAATAAAAATATTCAGTATGTGTATATCTGCTCCACTCAAACTGTGTATTTTGCTGGCATGGGGGATAGATCTGGGTACAAACAAACGAGCGGCCAGCGGTAGAGCGTTTCATCAGGTTTCCATGCCAACACGACACACTTAAACAGAAGCGATGGACTTCACTTAAATACCGATCCCGAGATCGCCGAGATCATCGGAATTTAGGAAAGGGGCTGGCTTTGAACATATCTGCGACTGGGACATTTAGCGATCAAGTTCGATATGAAACTGGTCGCGAGCCAGTAGAGAGCAATACTGGCAAGTTTTAGTGGTAGAGGGCATTGGTGAGTTACTCACATTTTAAGAGCAGATTTCACAGTGGTAGGGGAGAAATGTATTCTAAACATGTCACAGGAACAGTAATGAATATTACCAAAGAAAACTTTTGCTCTGTCTTGACGTAACGGTGAGTAAAAGTGCTAACACACCAAGTTACAGTGGTACATGAAAATTATAAATCGATTAGTGTTTATTGTTACAAATAAAAATTGACAATTTCTATTATTTACTTTGAGTTGACTCCTTAAATTCCTTTTTTATGATTGTTTATATTATACGCGTTTGATTATTTATACTAATTATGTTTCCTCTTTGTTACTTCTTACAAATCATATTTGATTGTTAACGAATAAAATGCTGATTAAAGTACTCTGATGTTATACTTTTTAATATATTTCTAATCACCATTTGAATAAATCTCATTACCATTAGCTAAATATCAATTACCGTTCGTGCTAATCTAATTACCGTTTATTAAAAAAAACAAAGCCCTATATCTTCAATACTAAACGTCACATTACTGTACCTCCTTCATATTTAGTTTATTTTCATTATATATTGTACAAAAAAATAATAAACAACACCATCAGGCTTAATATTTGATTCGTCAAAAAAAAATGTAAAATATGCATGAAATGAAATATTCACCCTAGTACAGGTATTTACAATTTTTAAATGTTGGTACAAAATTTATTTCAATTGTTAGAATTCAGAGCATGAAACTGTCAGTTTTAATTACTTACACAACAAGTAGCTTGAACGTAATTATAAGTCAACAATGTTAATTATAGTTTTGGGTGTTTATTTTGACTATTTCAGATGTCTAAAGAAGAGGCTATAGCGTTCTTACAAGAGATTAAGTTCAATATCGAATATCTCCGAGCTCATTACTCTCAGAATATAAAGGCGGCTGAAGAAAGCGCACAACAAGAAAAATTGAGAAACATAATTATGGAACAAAACGCTAAGGTACGTTTATTCATACAAAAAGCCAATTTAAATGTTTGTTGTTGCGAAAATAATTATTCATTTAGGTATTTTTATAGGCAACGAGAATATTTACGATAAATTTAACATCAAAGACATCAATTATCTTATAAATATTTCTATTATTATAAGTGACTAACAAAGTTCTAAAGCAAATATTAAATAGGTAGAGCAGGTAACTCTACCTACTACCTACACCTGTCACGTTCATACACTATATGGTAGTTATTTGATACTAATCATCATGATCTTTGAGAGCTGAGGGCGTAAAATGTAGATACATACATTATACATGTAACATACTTACTAGGTCTACACTTACGAGTCTTGCAACATAAATACCTTTGAGTAAAAACACAACCCTTCATTTGGGGTTTTGACAAAAAACAGTCTACAATATTTATATAACATAATCAAATTAAATTGCAAAATAAAATAGGTTTCTATTTTCACTAACTTAATTATAAGGTGTTATAATTTACCTTGGTTGTGTAATGACCCTGAAGTAATTCGATACGACGCAGCTTGGCGAGACGTTAATAATGTATTTGGGGACATGTGGCTAGTGAATAGTGGCCAAATAGGTGAACACTATTCAGACTTTATATAAATATTATATTTATATGACTTTTGTTAACTATATGAGACTCTGTTAATTGTAACCATTAAGAATCAATCACCTTTGATAACTTCATGTGCGAATCATCTATACTATACCTACTAGTATTATAAAGCTTAAGAGTTTGTTGAACGCGCTAATCTCAGAAACTACTGGTCCGAATTGAAATATTCTTTTTGTGTTGGATAGTCCATTTATCGATGAAGGATATATTGCTATATTACATCCCAATACGATCAATAGGAGCGGAACATAAATGAAAAATGTTGCAATAACGAGACTGGCGGGCGTTAGCTCTACAAGGAACCTACCACGCGAGTCAAAAAGAATTTGGTTTCCGGTCTTTAGAACGCGTGCGAAGCCGCAGCAAATGCTAGTTTCTAATATGATTACGACTTGTTATACGGCGAAAGAAAACATCGTGTGGTAACCTGTATGTCTAACTTCTAAAAAAAGCTAGCAAGTTTTCGATAGAAATACATAAATTATAAATAAATACAGAATAATACGTTATATAAATTTGAGACTATGTAAAAACATATAAGATGTTTGATATTTCAAAAGAGTTTTATCTACACTTGTACCTTTTATAACCTTATACCTAAACATGAAAAAATAACCTACATTTTACTGAAAAAATATGTTTAAGGAATAATAATAAATAATCAAGTAAGTATGTATGACCTATTTAGGTTCTTACGTGTAATAACTAAAATAGAATGTTAAAGCTTAACACTGTCAGCACCCTGTTACGTATGCGCCCGTGCCTAAAGAGGGTCATGTTTATGGTAATTAGTGGTTTGAGTCCACAGAGAATTACAAACTCGCTACGGTATCTTTCCATCTTCACTTTACAACCTTAAAATTGTTATCATACCTAAATAAAAGTTACATATTTGTAGTATTTTTTAAAAATATAAGTAAATTTACATTTTTAATGATGTTTATTTTATGCTATACTAGCATTGCTATACAAGGACCGGAAACCAAATTCTTTCCGAGTCGCACGATATAGGTAGTACCTCGAAGAACTAACGTCCGCCCTTCCCGTTTTTGTAACATTTTTCATTAATGCTCCGCTCCTATTGGTCGTAGCGTATGTACCTAATAATATAAATAATACAATCGTGTACATAATTAAATATATTTTATTTAACTGTACACATATATTATATTGTCAATTTTATCAAAATCTAGGACTACCAATACCGCCAAATGCCCATTCAATCGTTCCCGTTCGCGAGCAGGCCGGATGTAGTCCGCTCGATGTCCGCCAAAAATTGGGACTTGGGCAATAACATCGGAGTGATCCCATCTTTGCCTATTTCAAACGATTTGCGCCAAGAACCCGTGAAGAGGACTTATGACCCTATGCTGCAAACCAATATCATCAGTAAGTTTAATTTCTTTGAATCTTGATTATATTTTCAATTTCTCAGATGTATTACGTGATTAATTTCAGTTTCAATGCCCTTTTTCAATGGCCTCTCGCGTATACTATCGCCAATTTTTTATTTAAAAGTTCTTACTGTAGGTACATAGCCTCAAACCTGACCTTAGTTACCTTAATTATTAAAAAATAACTATGACTATTAACTTTATTGAAGGTACTTCAGACTACGACCGTGAGGCCCCCATTATTAGCGAGGAGGAGTATGAAGAGATGATGGACAAGCTCCGCGCCGCCGACACGCTCTACACTGAGTATACCCTCGAAGAAATCATTTACCAATTGGCTAAGGTAATATATAATATCGTAATCCGATGAATTCAAGAAGCTGTTAAAATATTTGAATTTGATTTACTGGGTATTTATCTAAGGCGGGTCTTGTGTAGGTACGCAATTATAATTGCACCCTAAATTCTTTTCACTCTCACACTTCGTTGGGGCGTCAATTCGACTCAAGGTAACATAAACAACCTTCCAACTTTCGACTATTTTACTATTCAAATTCAAAAAAAATATTCAGCATTAAATTAGGTAGGTATTACAATTTTTACCTGAACGTCATTCAGTTCATTACCAGTTAACAAAATATTACTTTAAAAATACTAAAACATGCAAGAACTTTGCTAGCCTTTAGACGACCGAGGCAGTAATAAACATTGAAATGGAGTAGCTTTAAGCCTCAGATCTAAAAAAACTGCACGACCACCTGTAAGATACTAACGAAAATGAGCATAGTTTGGTGCATATGTGTGCTGTGTTTACATTAAGGAGCAGACTTTTGTGGCTTCAGTAATAAATTAGGCGGTGCGTTATCTACCTTTTTTTACTTGATCTGAGCTTTAAGCACTAATTGCAGATGATGTTCTCGCAATCGCTGCTGCGCGAGCCGGCGTCGGCGCGCGCCGCCACGCAGCGCTTCATGTCGTTCCTGGAGCTGGAGGCGCAGCGCGGACAGCTCTCGCGCACCATACAGAAGAAAGTGCTCGGTAATATAACCCGGCTTCAGTTATAACTATAATTGTTATTATTGGGCGGAGCTAGACATTTTTCTGTCCTTATCAGTTTGTATGCAATTGTGGGACAGAGAAAGCGCTTTGCATGATTCACTCCATAAATAGAGTATAGTAACTTATCCTTACTTTTCTCGGGTGCTTCCCGGGCGTAGCTTGCCCTTGATGTGGTGGGAAGAAGATTCTTCTTCCTAATTGCGGCGAAGCCCTAATATTATAAAGCTGAAGAGTTTGTTTGTTTGGGTTGAACGCGCTAATCTTAGGAACTACAGGTCTGAAATGAATTTTTTTTTGTGTTGGATAATCCGTTTATCGAGGAGGGCTATAGGCTATATTAGTTCACGCTACGACTAATAGGAGCGGAGCACCAATGAAAAATGTTGCAAAAACGGGAAGGGCGGATGTTCTGCGAAGTGTCATACTGCTCGACTCAAAAAGAATTTGGTTTCCGGTCTTTAGAACGCGTGCGAAGCAGCGGGAAATGCTAGTGGAAGATAAAACTATTCAAAAAAAAAACAATAGCGGCTTTATTGAATAAATAAAAGCCTTTGATGCAGCAGGTACAGTAAAAGGAGCGGCGCCTGGTGCTTTCCTAAGTGCCTTTTATTATTATTATGTTGTAGGTATACTATAACTAGGCGCGGCCGCATTTTAACTAATATTATTTTATTATAGTGTGTTGTGTAATAATAATGCGTATTCCAGATGTGATGATGGCGGCACTCACCGACACCATCAGCGACCACCCCGAGCTTCTGCAGGCGCGGGAGGGACTCGGACTTACTCCGGCTAACCGGTTAGTACATTTAAAATAAAAATAATAATAATGATTGGAAAAAGGCGTGAGGCGCACCCCACTGACATACTTTTATCGCTACATACTTAGTATAAAACAAAGTCGCCTTTTCTGTCCCTATATCCCTATGTATGCTTAAATCTTTAAAACTACGCAACGGATTTTGATGCGGTTTTTTTAATAGAGTGATTCAAGAGGAAGGTTTACATGCATAACTAGCGGATCCCGCGGCTTTGCTCGTGCTAAATCTAGGGAAGAGCCCGAGCGAAGCGAGGGCCAGTCGCTAGTAAATAATAATTGATTCTTAGGAAATAACTTGTCGGGTTAATGGGTATTAACTATATCTGGCACGACGAAATTGGTATCTACACCAAATAAGATCATAATAACTTCACGTTCAACTTAACATATTTCATGAAAAAAATGGTATTTCTGATACTTACAAAATGTTTTGTTAATATTTTGTATTTCCGTTAAAATCAATGCCCTACCGCTGATGAGATTTAAATTGTTATAGTTGCTATGCTTAATTATTACTAGCTGACCCGTGCCCACTTCGTTGGGCATAATTTTAATAATCCTTTTTAGTACATAGTGTTTTTAAGTTAGACATATGCTGTCGTTGACTTTTTTGTAGGCATTTTCAAGCTCCACATCTTTTCTCTAGAACTCAAAAATATATCTTTCATAGTTAAGGCTGCGTTCGTAGAAACGCTTTCATTCGACCGTTTTTTCTCCGATTCACTTTGCAAAACGGACGTAAAAGCCTTTTTATTTTTCGGTGTTTTATATAGCCTATGACACTCAGCAATAATGTGGCTTTCTATTGGTGAAAGAATTTTTAAAATCGGTTCAGTAGATCCCGAGATTACCCCTTACAATTTAACAAATAAACAAACTTTACTTCTTTATAATATTAGTATAGATTAGATACCTACTATAGTATATGTTTTAATATTTTTTTTAAAGTATAATGCGACAATTCCTGGACACGAGTGCGTCCGAGCCGAGCGTGTCGCGCGCCATCCTCGCCGCGTACAAAGACGAGCTACTGAAGGGCCCGCCTATGCACAAACTCGCCTTCACCGAAAGGAACTGAATTGGTCGAAACTAATATTTACTGCTCCTGCCAATTTGTTTTGATCTCTTTTCTTAGTAGACCATATATAAAACGAACTCCGGATAGTAAAAATCTTATTGGAATATAATTTAATTTATATACTTACCTACTAAACATAAAAAAATGAATAAAACAATACATTATGATTTATTTAAAACAAATGTATTTTATCAAGACTCTTTATTAAATGGTCTACTGCTATATATAATCCCTTAGGAATTTATCATGCCAAAGTCTAGTGTCTAAGTTTATTTTGAGCTTTTGACTGTCTGCGAAATATAATGTGTACTATCGCCGATTTATTATTATTAGAACAACTTAATATTAAATTGCTCGTAAGCGACTAAAATTTAAAACAATATTTGCCGGTATGCTAAAAGGTACCTGATAGTTTATTTCACACATTTCATAACATTTTAATCTCAAGTAAATTGTATCCAAAGTAGTAGGTGCTTTCCTTTCCTTTCTTTTATAATATAATTTAAAATTAAGTGTACTATGTTTAGAACTAAATGTGGAATATATAACACTTTAGTAGAATTATAGGTAAATTACATGCTTAATAAATTTTTTTGCTATTATTAAATCATTGTATATGAAGTAAGAGGAAAAAGATATTTACAGATAAGCAAAACCAAACTTTTGTCAACAGAATCATACTTAATAGTAAATTTTTAATAGATAATGTAGGTAACTGAAAAGATTCTTTATTGACAAAATATTAAATATTATTTGTAAAATTATTTAATATTAAATTAAATAAGCTATTAGAGATCTTATCTGTAAGTATCTAAAGACTAGTAATAAAGTAAATTATTTATGCTATGATACCAAAACAAATACACAAATATCATTATTACATCTAGTCAGATATTCTAATACATATTTTTCTACTTCATCTTCAAACATTGTGGTGTGCTTTTTCTGAAACTACTTTCACTCCATGTAGATCTATTCCCATCTGAAGTTAATCAAATATTCTTAAGTGTTAATATTCTAAATACATTCACTGTAGATAGTTTTTATTAAAGTTGCATATCAGAAATGATAAAAACATATCACATGATTTGTAAAGCATAATTGTAATTTTCAGCATAAAAAGCACAGCACAATGATCTTTTTATCTTCTATCCTAAAATCTATCTATACCTATATAAAAACTAAGACTTAGAGAAATCTATTAAAATCTAAAATTACATGGCAAGACTTAAATAATAATAAATATTCAGCATTGCTAGGATTGATGCTAATAATCGGCATAAAATTTATTATATTTATATTATTCTTTGAAATATATTGTAATTTAATAAAAAAGTTAATGTCATTAGTGTTTCATTTACATCCTAGTAAACCATATTAATTTATAGATTACCCTGATTGAAGATACCTACTCGTGAAGTAATAGTGGTCATGTCACTGTAAAATTGAAAACATTAAAAACCGTAAAATTGTTAGTATAATCTTTCTCGCAAAATGTTTAACTGTCGAAAGATTAAAAATTATAAATTCATGGTATTTACAATTTTACAGTGACAGAAATAAGATTTCCTGTTTTTTTTTAAATATATAATTATAGTAAAAATAAAACATTTTGCTAAGACAGAATAATATTGTATTTGGTATAAAGATAGATTACAAAGTTGACAGTGGTGGGAAGGCATTTTGCTTGCTTACAACAACTTTCTTATGTTGGTATGAAATGTAGCCTTTAATTTTGCCCAGAAAGATTAAGTTGGCAACAATACATTGAGTTTCATCAGAATCTACATCTTCTTGTCCCATAATATGCAAAGCTGCTTGAAAACTTGCTATTTCAATCTGATGCGAATTTTCAACCAAATATACCTTTCTAAATAGATTTCTATATGCTATCATTTTCAGCTTTTCTACTATTAAGTAGATACCAGCACTAATAAAAAAAGACTCATGCTCTTCCATGATCGCGTCTATGCCGTGCAAATCACCATTTTTTACTACAGATGTTAGGTCCCAAAATTGTAGCAGGTCATACTTTTGCAAAAGTCGCTTTGTAGGCATATAGCCTAATAACATTTTTACAGGTATTAAATATGTAAGGATTAATCTCTTATTTTTATTACTCTTTTTATGGCAGTTTTGAAATGCAAAGGATAGATATTCATCTGCTGCACTGTATTCAGAATCGAACATTGCCTTTCTTCCAACAAAATATCGGTATGTAATTTGCTGAGCCAAAGGAAATTGATACCATAAGGTTGATGAATCAATAGCCCTTATAAGTGGTTTACATAAATGCAGCTTATTTATTCGAAAATACACTTTCAGGAGTTGGTTTACTAAATATAACATACCAAGTCTTTTGGTGTCATCATCTGAAGTTCTATTATCGGCAGCACAAACTCTAAAGCATGAAAGTAAGCTTTCTGCAGCTTTCTCCAAGATCTTGCCATTACTTTGAGCTGTAATTAGAAAAAGTATAAAACATTTTCATATTTATTGCTACATGTTAATTATTATTTAAATTGATTAGAGTAAATTGATAACTATACATAACATGGACTGTATAATAAAATTAAATTATTTTGGCTAGATTTTTAAATACAATGTTAGAGATATGTATACAATATACTTGTTTTATTAACAAAAAATTTTATATTTAAAAAGAAACATTATATGGCTTACGTTTACTTGCTTCTGCCTTCTGTGCCACCAGTCGCAAATCTAAACATACAGTGTACATGAGAGGAAGACACCAGTTTTGCTCTTTTTGATTTTGTAATATTCTTACTATTGCTACTATACATTGGCTTTGATGACTATAAGCTTCTAAATATTCTCTTTCATATAATGCCTGTAAATACACTTATGATTAATTCAAGTTATGATAAATTAAACTCGAACCCTAGATACAAATAAGTGAATTTGAATAAATATATACCTTTACGCACAATAAATGGCATATAACTACTTCATCGAGAGGCGCTACGCAATTGCCTTCCACAAGAGAAGCTATGTCACTTGAACGCAGATTTCTATTCGCAACGTGTGAATCTCTTAGTGACAAAAGTCGAGCGAGATCGTCACCTTCTCCAAGTCTGTACATTCTCTCAACTGCCTGAATGTAATGGTTAAGAGTACCGGTAGCCATTATTGTATTTAAATTATTGTTTATCTTAATACAGTCACTATAATTAGTTTACAGCTTTTGCGAACATTAAAAGGTTAATTTTTTTAATTTTTATGTGATTTATATTATTTTTTAATTTCACATATAAACACATTCCCTACTTAAACTTATTAGTTTTAAACACGATCAGTCACAGTCAGTGTCAATTGTCAAATGTCAACTGTGAACTAGACATGTGTAAGTAATGCGAGTAATGCATTACGCGTAATATTACCCGAGCGAGTACTGTATCATCACTCATTACTCGACCGAACCAAACATTACTTATTACGTCAAACATGACGCGAGCGTGATATTCCATCGTTCGAGTTAACTTGGCATCACTCCGTTTTACGAATTTTGAAATAGCAAAGCAATTCGAAATGTATTTATTTTAAAAAGCAATAATTAACACAAAATATATTTAGTTTAGTTTTAGTTTAATATTTAGTTATAAGCAAAAAAAGTTATAATTGCTAGAAAAATGATTTTTAAATACGCCAATATTATAAGTTAGGCCAACGATATAAGGTTTTCATTACTAGGTCCTAAGCTGCGCCTGGTCTTCACAAAGGGTAATTCATATTTACAACCTTTAGCTAAACAATACAATTTTGTTTTACTTATTAATTATTTTGCAAGATGCTCAGAAATTTCGCAACTGGTGTTTGTAAAAAGAGTTTTACAATATAAGGGAATAGGGATCCTAAAGAACAAAACCAAGTCATAAAAGGTATATCGCTATTTACGTACAAATGCCGCAAGTTTAAAATAATTATTTGAGTATGACAAAATGCAAAATTGCAATATATAATAAAAATCTAAATCGTATCAAATAAAAGTCAACATTATAAAATTAATTGTATTAAAATACAATGATAACGCGTGTTATATTCCGAGATAGATCCGTAATGTCTCACGCATGGCAAGGTGGTGTTTAGAGAATTGTACTGTAGCAACACTCGACCGAACGAAACATTACGCATCACTTCAAAGTTCAAAGTTCAAACATTACTCAAGTCATTACTTTAGTTGTTGTTTTTTAAATTTATCCCCAATAGGGAAAGGCAAAGGACTATAGTCCATACAGCCTTCATTACTTTAGTCATGAGCATGACGCGAGCGCAGTGCTGTCAGATAAAAAAATAAGATAATAGTATACCACCTGTAAAAAAGTTGTACATTTGGGAGTTTTAAATAAAAACAATAGTACACATTAAAAATATTGATTTATTGAAAATAGTGGGTCCCGCAGTTTAGCTTGCGCTAAAAGTACAAGTCTTAATCAAATATTTTATAAATTCAACTTGGTTTTTGGATTATATTGCAGATTTATTTTGATTTTTGGTTCCTGCAATTTGAATGCTTTACAGCAATCATGAACCATGATTAAAATTTATCCCTAATAGGGAAAGGCAAAGGACTGTAAGGTTTATATACTTATTACAGACAGTGAATACCCACAATTTACATAAAAAAGAATATTTAATTCCTAAAATACTATTAAAAAAGAATAATAGAATAATGTGTTCTAAACTCTTAAATCATATTTCCGTTCTTTCAATTATCAAATGATGCGTAATGATTTCTCATAGATGGCGTTATTAATATTTTTATAATTTAATTTTAGTAAGTGTTAATTGTATTTTGCTAAAATATTTAATATCTATAATATACTAGCGATTTAGCGCGAGCGAAGCTGCGGGTTCCGCTAGTTCTACAATATATTTTACAATGCCATGAAATGTATGCCGCTAAGTACGCAAACATGCCGCAAGTGAATAGAAATCATTTGACTAGGACTGAAATGCAAAATTGCAATCTATTCTAAAATATTCTTTACTTACATTATGAGTTTTAAAGTTTCGAACTTTGTGTATCTGTCTGTTCGTTTGTAGGGGGGTTATTTTCGGAAAAACTGATCTGATCATGAAAACTCTTTCACTAACAGACAGCTACACTATTCAGGAGTGATTGTGAGAAGTGTATTATTGGCTATATTGTATTTTCAAAAATATCCCATTTTAGGGATCCCTACCTTAAATGTATCCCCAAGGTATCAAAATGCTGCATATAAAACGAAAACTGTTGACGAAATACATAATATCAAGCACTATTTTATATATTAAAATTTTATATTACAATACTTACTTATGATTACTCACAAAAAATTCTGCGATGGCACATGCCTTTATTATAACAATTTTTTTTAAATTATTAAGTTCAAATACGTGTTGAATAGTGGTGATATTGGTATCATGATATTAATCCTTATCCAATTTGTAAACTCCACTTTAAATTATTCGTATCGGATGTTTAATGAGTATAAAAATTGGTATAAAACTCTTTAAGACCAACTTTTTCAGTCGCTGACTTAACCTTATATAGGTGTATGGCTTTATAAATAAAGAATAATAAAAAAAACTTTTTCAGGCTTTTAAAAAATACTAATTCACGTATTCATAGTAAATAATAATTAATTCAAAATTAAAAATAAAAACTTTAATTATTCATTATATATTTTAATATTATAATGAACTTTATCAAGTATATATGTATAATGTATATAATACAGTGGTCCCAAAGTCGCAGTCCTTAGAACGCGGTCGGAACCGCGGATACTGCTAGTATAAAAGTATGTTGTAAATTAGTTTTTGTTTCTTTTTCGACGAAAAAATAATAATAATTTATATTGGTTAACTTACGACAGTAAAATTATAAATACAATATTTAAAAAATTCTAAACATAAATAATAATCTTAATCATATCAAATAAAAAGTTAACATTTTAAATTTAAAAATTAATTGTATTCAAATATAACAAAGCCGTGCCGTCCGGTCTTAGAATGTGGACGGAGCCGCGGGTACTACTAGTATACGTTGTTAGTTTTTGCTGCATACATTATTGTAAACATAGCTATATGAAAATAATTTAAGTAAATTAGGTTACGACGGTAAATTTTTAAATACAATATTTAAATATAAAAAGTAATAAAAATATAACAATAATCTTACTCACAAAAAGTTAACATTTTAGTTTTAAATTAAAATCAATAAAAACGTGTGTGATATTCATCATATTATTACATGAGATAGATCAGTACTACTATTATGACAGTACGCACTACGCGGGTAATATTACTTCTTAGCATCACACATGGCAAGTAATGTTTCGAGTAATGAAGTGATGTGATATTACTCGGTGCGTAATGTAATGCCATATTTCATTACTTCATAAAGCACTGTTTTGCGCATGTCTACTGTGAACTGAACTGAGGGCTGAGGCAGAGCAAAGTAAAAGGGGCCCCATAGACGGGGTAATCAGTCGATTCGATTGATCATCAAGCAAATCGTACGATCCATCTTTCGATTTCCGTCCGCTCACACACAAACGATGTGATCTAACGATTCTCAGTGTGTTCACGATGTAGTCGCAACTCACAACTACTTTGTTTAAGCGTTTAAAAAAAACTTACAGCAATAAGGAAAAGGACGACTAGGAGAGAATGGACTAAGAGATGGCTCCTGAAAAGGCATCAATATTCTCACATCCACCTTCTGGAGGAATTACGTTTTCATCCTAAAGATTGGCATAACTACCGTAGGATGTCAGAGGAAACATATTTACAGCTCTTGCATAAAATATCTGCCAGAATAATAAAAAAGATACCAATATTAGGCAATACTAATAAGCAGGAGGCAGACTGAAAATGATCGCACCCGATCACGCCATACACGTGCGATATATCGAACGATATTTTCGGGGTTGCCTCTTGCGATTTGCGATCGATCGATCGACTACAAAATTGGATGCGATATTGCCACACACGTACAATTTGTCGTTCGATTTTAACATTGTACGACAGATCGTTGCGATAATTGCCCCGTCTATGGGGCCCTTTATATTACTTTTCTCTATGGGCAGAGCCGAGTGTTTGACAGTTTTCGAATACGAAAATCTCTGAACAACAACAAGCATGGAAACCAGACTAAAATAAAAACCGACACCGAGTTATCTATAGTTTACTCATTTAGTTCAACTTATTTAGCATGTCATATTAGGTATTTTGTTTATTTTTATTATTTTGGAACGTCATCATAAGGCAAAACATGAGAAAAAGAAAACAAAATTTGTTCGTTGAGATTTGTACGATTTGTGTGACAAGCTGCCAAGCTTCGCGTCAACGCCGCTGTACAGCGTTGCTATCGACTGGAGCTGCGCACGCCGTTTAATGGGTTACTGAAAATAGCCCCCCATGATTTTTTATTTCAATTTTTGATGTTAAATTTTTGAAGAAGCAGTGGTTTATTGACCCATATTTGCTAACAACATATTAAAAATGCGATAGGGGGAGGGGCCAACTTAAGGGCACACTTTAAAAAAATAATAATAATAAATGAAGAACAAACAAATGTTTATAACGAACAAAAAAGAACAAACGACGAATGTAAACGATGTAATAAAAAAAGTTCAAAAACATTAAAAAAATATTCTGGGGGGCTAACCGCGGTGAGCGCGTTAAACAGCACGCGCAGCTCCAGTCGATAGCAACGCCGTACAGCGTTGATGTCGCGAAACTTGGAAGATTTTCAAATAAATCGTACAAATCTTGAGCTTGTTGCTAGACCTGTTTTACTCGAACGTTTTATAAGCTGTGGTATATGTCATAGTCAATCATCATATCACATATGACAATTTGAATTGACATATCCCTAATGTCAATGGGCAATGGCCATGCTGTTTTACTGATTTACCGACGTTGAGTAGGGTTAATTTTTAAAAACACTAAACAGTATTTTGCTTAAAATGGAGGAAAGTGTTGCTTTAGATTCAAGTCAACAAAAGCAGTTTGTCAAATCTGTTCGAGGAATTAAGAAACTTTTAAAGGTACTGCTATCAAATAATCAAATATCAATATTTAAATGTTTATAACCTATTATAAAAATTTTCTAAGATTGAAACTTTTTTAATATACAGAAAAAAGGTAAAAAGTCCAAAGATCCAGTAGCTACGAAAACTAAATCACATGCTATTAAAAAGGAGACAAAACTGGTGGAAAATGAAAAAGAGAAAAAAATTAGGAAACGTAAACCAAGAGGCTTAGTTTATCTTTCTCACATACCCCATGGATTTTATGAGGTATGTTACTTAAATAAACTACGAAAAGTAGATTCCAGTGTTATATAGAAGTATTATAAATGATTACAACATAGTTTATGAAAATGTTTTTTTTTGTTTCAGCACCAAATGACTGAATATTTTAAACAATTTGGAGTAGTTACAAATGCCCGTGTAATAAGGTCTAAGCGTACTGGTAATTCGAAAGGATATGCTTTTGTAGAATTTAAAGAAACAAGTGTTGCTAAGATTGTTGCGGAGACTATGAACAATTATCTAATGGGAAAAAGGCTTATAAAAGGTATATTAATGGAAGAAAGTAATCTTGAACAATAAGTTACAAATATAAAATAACAAAGTATTTCATTTGCAGCTGTGTACATACCTCCAAAGAAGCAGAAAATAAATGCTTTAAGAGTGAATTGGAATTTTCATACCAATCCTGCTAGTAAACAACAATTGAATATAAGAAAGGTATGAAGCAGAATTCTTAAAATTATATGTTAAAAATGGATGATTTGAATTGTAAAATATTTTGAATTTTACAGGCTTACAATGCAACTAAAACAGATGCTGCTGAACTTAAAATTGCCAGAAACTTATTAGCAAGGTAAATTTACTATTTTTGGTTATAATGTAAATTATAGCCAAAAATAGTAGTAGTCATTAGTAAAAGCCCCAAGTTATACACCAGTTTGTGTCCTTAATATCACCAAAAATATTTTGCATTCCTCCATAGTGTGTATCATGCAGTAGATTTATTAGTTATACTATTATTTATTACAGTTTATCAAAAACAAAAGAAAAATTAAGTGAATTAGGAATTGATTATGATTTCTTCAAACCAGTTGATGTTCCCAAGGTGTTGGAAGATATTGTAGATAAGAATAATGATAAAGAAACTGCTTCAAATTTAGAAAAAAAATCTCAAAAGAAGCTTAAATCAGAATCTTCTAAGGAGATATCAGTAAAGGATGAGAAAAAAAATAATATTGAACCAGAAAGAAATGACAAAAATAAATTAAAAAATAAGAAACAAAAAAGTGCAAGTGAGCCAATAAATTCAGAAACCAATGATAAATCAAACTTAAAAACTGTAAAAGCTGTTAAGAATAAGTCTGATACAATAAAAGAAATAAAAAATGTTAAACAACAAAACAAAAAAGATAAAATTGAGGTTAAAGACATTAAACCACTACAAAATTTCATTAGTCTCAAAAATAATTCTAGTGATGATGAAGATGATGATTTTGATTCTGATGAGTTTGAAAAGATGATGGAGGATGATGATGATGCATTATCAGATGATGAGAGTGATGAAAATGATGACAACAGTGAAAGTGAAGAAATAGATGATAGTGATCAATCAGAAGATGAAGTCGTAAAAGATGGAAAAGGAAAGAAAAAGTGAGTTTATTCTACTTTAAGAAATTTATATATTAATGAAAATAATACAACTTATTTGACTACCTCTGTTGGGCTTAAAATACTGTTTAAATATATATTTAATTTTATTTTTTCAGGCTTCAACCCAAAAATTCATTGAAAAAAGCAACTTTGACTAGCCTAGCAAAAAATGTAGCACAAGCAAATACTATTGTTACTAGACAAACAAAGAAGAGGACGACTGTACAAAGTAAATATTATGATCTTTTGTTTTATAATTTTAATTGCTTTGTTACCTGAAGTTGAGTAAGTCTCACATTAGGAGAAGTATAATTACTATTGTGGTTTTTCGTCATACAATCGCAGTAACTTAGCATTGCCTGCTGGATGTTCAACCTGCATTGATCTTTGTTAGATTGTAATTTGTGTACACATTAAAAGTTTTGTATGTATAGTTCTAGTAAAGATTGCTATTTATAGTCACATGATAGTAAGGACAAAATAAAGCAGGATTACAAATTAGTAAAATAATATTCTAATTCTTCATACCATAACTTGCTGTAGATTGATTAATATATTTGCTATTTTCTATACTTTCAGATACAGCAGTGGCGCCGAAAAAAACAAAATTTGAAAAACAAAAACAGAAACCATTAAAAAAAGTAATTAAAAAGAAAAAGTAATCAAATACTAAAGTTTTTTTAATACATGTTTTTTCTGAAAACTTTTTTTTAATGAAAATATTAAATACAATGTCAAATGAATAACTTACTGTTTATGTTTAATATTAAAATTAAAACTATATTTTACTTTATTTATTTCCTGTCATCACACTACAGCTGGACATACTCAATAAATTAGTTCATTCATATGAATGCACTATATTTTTTAAATACGTGTTGTGTATAAAAAACGTATTAACCCCTGGTCTGCATTTGACTTGCTAAAAAAACTGCGCGAAGTTGTGTAACATGGCACCTTATAATAAATATTTCGTATTTGCATGTGTGCGTAAGTAAGAGCTAGTCTAAGAGCTAGCGAACTATGTTATATTATCGGGGGTGTTGGCTTAAGGATTAGCCGTATTGCAAAATGCCGATATGTATTACAAAATCTTCAGAAAGCTCCTAGGAAACAGTGTACCTACATTGTACATGTCTTCTACTACAAGTAAGAGTTATTAAAGTAATTTTACTTGAAGTTTGAGTCACATTATTATTAGTATTGCGTACCATAGAAGTAAGTCAAAGATAGCCCAGTGGTAACACGCTCGCTTGGATAACTGAGTGATGCAGGTTCAAACGCGGATCTTTGTCTCTGATAATCCCATGTACAAATTATTTTTAACATGATCATCGCTTGTCTTGATTTTTATACCGGTTCTGTTAATGATTTCGGTAAAGTTCTTTAATTTAAAGAATGACCGATAAATTAAACATTACATAACCTCATAACCTATATGAGCCTTGCTAGAGATGTATGTGTAGTGTGTACTGGACATTTTTTTAATTAACTTAATTTGTTCTTGTTAGTTTATGATGAAATATATATAATATATTATTGTTGATATTAGTATTACAGGTTATTAACATTTTAAATGTCAAATTAAAAAGAAAATAAAATCAATAGGTAAAAAGAAACTTTAAAAGAAGAGAACAAGTTGATAAAGGAATATAGTATATAAAAAGATCTGGTTTGTCATTTTATATTATTACATGATACAAAAGCCAATAGTGAATAAAATATTTATTCATTTTTATTCTAATTTAACTATCACAGGTCTCTCATCTTCATCATCAGTGTCTAGTTCAGTGAAGTCCCATTGAAGTTTCTCTGTCAAATTTTCCTTAAGCCTTTCAATCATTGTTAACAGTCTACCATCCACTTTAGTCATATATGCAGTGCGGAAAAAATCTCGTAATTTTTTGTAAACTAAATTTTTATTCATTACAATATCTGCTAAAAATTCTTCTGGCATTTCATCAATTTGAGTTTCTATAGTCCTGATAAAGTGAAAGAAGACACTTCTATACTTGTGTAAAGCTTCTTCGCAAGAACACATTAATATTACTAAATTTTTCCAGTGTTCAAAAGCTTCAAGAGAATGTCCAATTAAAAAGCATAAATATGCAAATTGTAATTCACCAATAATGTGAAGGGGCCTGAAAAATAAGTGATTTAATTTTTATGTATTTGTATAGTGAGTTGTGGTTCAGCATGCTGCTTTTGCCCACTTGTGCACTAGATTGCATTAAAAATGGTGGCATGAAATAGAAAGTATAAACAGTGATAAAACTATTTATTTCTTACTTTAGTTTCTATTCCCTACAACACTAAAATTAAACAAACCTTTATTTTATAAAGATTATTTAAATCATTTTAGTACCATATAATTTTTATAGTCAGAAGTGATAATCAATAAATTTTGTAACTGAAAAAGCATAATAATATAATATGAAAATTAATGTTATTCTTGCTAATACTTACTCATCATGTTGAGCTATCATCATTTCTAAGGTATAAGACTGATCTAAGTAGTGCTTTGTAATTTCATTTGGTTTTGAACCTGCTGGATATTTATCCCTTGGTATGTCAGTAAACCTTAAGGATGCGCCTGAAAGTTAAAATTTCATATTTGTTTACCATAAAATGTGGTCAAAATAAATTTGACAACAGAAAATTTAGTGGAAAGAGTTTCTTACATAACTAAAAGGATAATACTTATTTCTTTATTAATTAGGTGATTACAGGGACTAGTAGGTAGTAACATATATATTATCTATATAATAATTGTAAATTTGAAAATACCTGGTACTGGTTTTAAGTCTGGCAACATTGCATCTTCTTTTTCAGCTTGTGTTATTCTTTTGGACCTCTTAGCTTCAGATTGTCCAGAAGTTGATTCTTCTATAACTTCAATTGATCCATCATTAGATTCTTGAGATGAACTTTGTTTTACTCCTCGAGGTCTATCTTTATCACTCATCGACAATAATTCTACTGATGTTCTGATCATACCACTTTCTGGTGATAGTTTTTGTGCTAGTTCAGCTTAAGGAAATTAAGAACTTTTATAAAAAAACACAGTCTTTAAAAACACATTATTTTGTAAATATAATATGATTATTGTATTGGAATTATTTGAGGTACCTGTTATTTGAGATGACAGAAGTTTCCACTTTTGCCAAATTTCATATGGGTATGGGGCAAGGTGTTTGTCTATATTTAATAGATTGTCTTTTAATCGTTGAATACTTTCTTCACTAATTTCATCTTTACTTATATCTTCTAAATTTTTATCCCAAATTTTTACCAAAAATTCTTTTTTTTGGAAAAAGTGCATAAATCCTGATCTAAAGTGGAAAATACAAATAATTTAAATTGAGCTTGTGTTAAAATAACTATGATATAATAAAGTTTGCATAAAAAGTGCAGTATTTTCGGTGACAATTTAGTTTAAAATATTTATTTGTAAGTTTTATTACATACCTAGGTGCAACATCGCCAGTCCTTTTACACACAGCAGAATAGTGAATGTAGTGTAGACCCGGTGGAATCATTTTTATTCCGCGAAAATCTTCTTCAGTATTCCAGCATTGCATATCAATTCCGAATTGGGTCTCTTGGGGCACCCCGAGGAACACAAATGTACCGCCTTCAACAAGGAGCTTTTTAGCAGTATCCTGATCCATTTCGTGGTTTTGCTCTTAGCTATAAAATATAATATATGAATTTAAATAATGTTTACATTTATTTACATTTATGATTTTACGGACAGATAAGTATAAGAAATAAGTGACATTTTAACGTCTAAATGTCAATTTGGCAGGTCACGTTTTGCTTGCTAAAACGAACTTACTGTAAGTTGAACTAAAATATATACCTACTTCTAAAAATGATTTACTGAAAATGACAAGAAAATGATCTTATAATTAACTATAATTTTTTTCGTAATATATTATATGTTATTTAATGTAATAGTTATGTCGTATAACGAAACGCTAATTAAGGGTCTTTTCGCACATATGCAGACCGCTATTCGTGTAGGTTTGATTATATTATAGGCATTAAAATATATAATTTTTCCAACAAGTCTACGATATTGTGACTGTTCTCTAATTCTTTCATTATGATATTATAGCCGTGCAATCGACATGGACGTGAAGCGTGCCTTGCTGTAGCTGCTTTGTGTAACACAGTTTAGATGTTGAATGCAGAATAATTTTTGATATCACTTTTTTCATGATAACCTATGTTTATAAAAACACTGTGAAAAAACACTTTATGTTAAATTTCTCACTTGTTACTGAGTGCATAAACTGTAAAGGTGTAAAATTTACTGTTCGGAGCACACTTGGAGTGTGATAGATCCATGCCCGTAGAAACATTTAAAACTTTTACGGAAAGTACGAGTAAGGAAGAGAGGTGGGCATAAAGATAAAAGAATTACATAACTTACTACATCTTGAAAAGTAAATTAAGTCTCATTCTATAAAAATATTAAACAAATTATATTTTAATTTTTAAAAGGATTTTTATATTTTGACCTAACTATACCTTATGTGAAAACTGAGAATTCTATCACGCATCTACTTTTTTGTCAGTAGATTTATTTTTATAACTAAAACCGTAAATGAAAAGCTGTAACTTCAATTTCTACTTGTTTTTATTGCAGACAAATGTGTACACTCGTCTATACGTATTTGCCTGTAGGTACGTATATTGTAATTACATTCCATTCGAGTTTTCCACCGAAATTCGTCTGGAATTTTACAAGTTCCTGTTGGAGTGGTTAACACAGCCTGCTGTTAACTACACCACCTGATTTTTTGTTTTAGTGCAGATTTTTTTGCCTAATTATTTTTCAACAGGTGACGAATTCCCGTCTCGAGCACCACTACAGCCAGACGGTAGCGGCAATCAGAAATAGCGTTTTAGTTATCGTTCGCAATTAGTACCTAGATGTTATGAATTAAGTTGTATGCAATGCTGCTAAAATTTCAAACGAATGTGAATAATCATTGAAGCAAATGTTAGAGAAGCTATAAAGCTAGTCTAACATTTGTTGATGTAGGTATTACTTGTAAAAGTACAAATTGATGTTCTTTATGGAAGTAGCCTAGATTGATTATAGCTTTAGATTACTGAGGTGTAATGTAATTTTATTTCCAACTAGCTGTGCCCGCGTGAACTACAGGACAAAATAAAATTTCTAAAATAAAATAGCCTAATTTACTCCTTATAACATTAACTATTTGCGAGTGAAAGTCCCGTCAAAATCGGTCCTGCCTTTTCAGATATTAGCTGGAACAAATATACAGTCAGAAAAAAAATATTTTTTTGATGTAAGTACCGTATATACTTTCATATACATTTGAATGCTGAAATGCTAATGAAAAACTGTTTATTTGAAATTCCGAACAGACACTTCAATTATATTTATATGTACTGATGTACTGATTAATAGGCATATAATTAAGATTCTTCAATAAAGATTTATATACTATCATAAACATTTATGGAACAACAATAATTGAAGCAAGAATAAAATTGGATGATTCAGTTATTTTAAAATTCTTCACGTATGACCGAAGAGAGCTTGATTTTCTGATTTTTGATATGGCTGACGAATAGAGTCTCGACAATATACACTTGGGAAATTAGGATGTAAATTTTCATTCACCGCTCCCGCGAACATATATACGGGAATTCTTTGTTTTCAACGGAAATTTAAGAACAGAAAGTCGCTTGGGACCGAAATATATGTGGCTACGTATGAAAAAACTTATGGAGTAATATGCCTTTTTCGATATCAGTATATTCATTATTTAGGAGCAAATGAAAAGATATGTAGATGGTATTTTTGGAATATTTGTTATATGGCTAAAATGTTAAACCATGGTACGTATCTTCTTCTATATGAAATATTTTCGTAGTTAATAGCCATAAAATTATTATACAATACACTAATATTATACAGGAGAAAAGTAATTTTTAGTTGTAATTTTATTTATTTTGTACATTAACTTTGCCTTTGTTAGGCAGTTGTGTAATGGATGGATGATCGGTTAGTATTAATTCGTAACCTATCGGAATTTTTTGCATTGCTTCCAAATATAAAAATATCGCTGAAAGCTTTGCCTTTCTTTGTATCCTGAAATAGCTTTTATTTGCATGATACATATTCTGTTTAGAACTTATCATGGGTGTTTGTATGGAAACTATAGACAAACTAGTTGCGTCGGTGTTCTCATGGAGTTAGGAAAACTTTTAATAGTGTTTATGTCCCCAAAGAGCGTGGAACGTGCCGTCGAAGTACATCAACTGTGCACCGGTTATCTTAGAAGTTATTACACAAATACTATCGCCCAGCGCCTTCAAGAAATCTCAACAGGGTTCTATATCTTAGAACTTTTCTAATAACTTTTGTCTTGATTTTTGCGAAGAAAGTAGTAAACTATAGTCATAAACATCTGAGTACCTAACTACTTAAGGAAATATTTCTAGGGTATTTGTTGTATAATGTAAACTAACCCTAAAAAACTTACTTTTTTACGAGCATTTTCGTGATATAAGTTAACTTTATCAAAGTATGTACTTCGTGATATAAAATAACTTTGACAAATGGTTGTGTATCTAAAAAATATTTTAATAAATTATGCTTCTCAAATTAAATATACCTTTTTTTAGTTTTCCAGTTGATATCGAATTTTGTACATAGCTTAATAAGTAGGTATACCGCTTAAATACTCATCATTAGCCCTTTTTAACGTCCCACTGCTGGGCACGGGCCTCTCTCAGTACGAAGGGGATCTGGGCCTCAAGTCTGCTATTGCAATGGTGTTACAATTGTCTATCAATGACATCGTAATTGCTACTTTTTGCAATTTTGGTAGTCTACTAATTCAATGGTCTACTGTATATACTTCAATGACACTTCAATGACACTTTGCAAATAATTGGTAGTCCCGTACGTAATGACAAGTCAATGATCAAACGTATTGCGTAGTCTGTTAATCTATCTTTTTGGCTTTGTATGATCATTTTACATAATGCTTAGTCTTTAAAACATAAATTGATAACATATATAATCGAACTTAGCCTAAATAAACGTTTTACGAACGCTTTTACAATTGACAAAATTGTCAAAATGACAAGACCATTGATCGATCATTGTAAATTTAGTAGACTACGAAATTTTTGATTAATGGTAATTGAATTAAAATTGCATTGTTCTATAATGACAATTCATGTAAAATAGCAGACTTGAGGCCCAGGCCATAGTCCACCGCGCTGGCCTAGTGCGTGTTGGCGGACTTGACATGTCTTTCGAAAACTTGCTAGGTTTTATCAGACATGCAGGTTTCCTCACGATGTTTTCCTTCACCGTAAGACAAGTGGTAATCATGTTAGATGATTCGCACATGAAAATATCAGAGGTGCGAGACCCGGAAATGAACAGGCCACACTCGGTTATCCAAGCGAGCGCGTTACCGCTGGGCTACCACTGTCTGCTTAAGTACTATAGCCTATTACATCAACTGACTTAGAGTTTTTTTAATAAAAAAATGCCTAGAAAATAGAAAGTAACATATAATACCTATTTATTATTATTATAAGTTTGAATTAAATTTATTACTAAGTAATGGTCACTAAATAGTAAATAGAAAGGTATTATTACTTCATTAACTTTAAATCGTCAAATTAAAAAACTTAGACTGGTCTGTTTAAATAAATTTAAGCGCAAAGATAAAAGTTTAAAAAGTTAAGAATTTAAAAAGTTGCAATGAATTAAGAAGCTAAAGTGCACGCAAAAAAATAAGAAAAAAAATTGAAGTACGTGGTTTTCAACCCGTGCAGCAGCTTAGAATGATCTCGTAAGACTTGAGAGAATCTGCCTTGTGAAACGCCACTTTGTACTTTAAATGTCGTAAATACTTATTCCGTGGCAAGAAGCGAAAAGTTATTTATTGTTTTTGAATTATTTTAGTGTCAAATTTGCTATCTTTGTGACTTTCTCAGTCTTAAAATATTAGTAGTATCTAATGTATCTAAGTATATCCAACAATAGATATGTATAAGGTACCTTTTATAAAAACATAGGTATTTAAATTATGCTTAAGATTCTGTATTTTCAACTTTAAATCATTCACTTTAATACTGCTTTAGTTATTGAAAACCGATCTAGTAAATGTTACAGCAACTGAATTCTTCACGTCGGGAACTAATTGCATCATTTATTTCTTTAGACTTAATCCATCTTTGTGGACTTTGCAGCAAATTGGTTTCAAAGCAGTCAATTAGACTTTATGCAGCTATCTGGCAATGTTAAACAAGCGTAGTTTGTTTATTTCCGATTTCTTCTCCCCTAATCCGCCGCCGGTCCTGCAGTTATTGTTTCTGTTATTGGCGCGGAGAAAATTGAATTTGTCCACAATCCACCGGATTGCAATGTGGCTAGAGGATCCAAACCAAAACAAACATTCAATTTTCCAATCCAGTTTTAGACTAGCTCTGTTGTGAGCACGATCGCAACAATGCAAGAGGTGTAAACTACGATACGCGAATTAACAACAACGGCACATGGATTATGAAATAAATGACTGGTTTGTTCAGTTTTGATTTGTCAAGAGATGATATTGACTCAAGTTACTATTGCATTTATAAAAGTGATTGAATTAAGACTTAGTTGAACATTCTTTACGAAAATCATGTATGAGATACTTTTTGACGTATATATATCGAAAACTTCACAATTTCTAAGAAATAATACAAAGTATATTAAAACTAGTTTAAAACGCTTAAATGTGGGTAGAATGTAAATAGAGTCTGAAATAAAGAAACCTGATCAAGTTAATTAGTAAGACCATTCGTTGGCGACTAATTGCGCATTTTTTATGTCCGAAGTCGTTTAGAGCAAAAATCAAAGAGACTAGAATCATTAGAGCAGGTTAAAATTGTCATAAAGATAAAATATATATTACATATAAAATTAAATTTTAATATAATAGATATCTCATATCTATATAAATGTTCACTACAAAGTAGGAGATTGTGACTGCATTTAATACTTTTGATGTGATTTAGAACAACGCAGATTTATTTTAAAAATATAAATATTACAACTAAAATCGTACAAAAATGTTCTAAAAGTACCATGAATACCTACCAACAAAATCAGATAAGAATTTACACATACCTACACCAAGATGATGATATTTTAAGCAATTCGATAAGTTATGTTAGAAGTAAAAGTGCAGAAATTGACGTAAAATTTAATTATTTACTTTTTGTCCCGCTATGTCCGCTATTTCCCACACACATGGTTGACTGAAAGAGATGTCAACCAACCTTAGTCCAAGTGACTTTATATTTTTTTTTCTTTATATAATTTTTGTGCAATAAAGAGGACTTTTTTTGTGTAGGAAAGAGTATGTTTCCAGTTCATATACAATTTTGTAATAGCCTATTGGTATTATATTTATTACGTTCTCCAGTACAAAATAACCTTACGTATCATTACACTTGCTACATCGTATCGTTCTGAAATGCTGACGTGCATCATTAGCTACAAGCTTAATAAGAAAAAAATAAGAATTGTTTTAACTATTCATCACACATTCTATGACGAGCAATCTGCTCTCGCACACGTGTATCTTTAATGTATCATGCCATCCTGAGAAATACAAGTAAGTAAAAGAAGCTCTTATCACTTTCTGACCCACGCCGTGTGTATAAAATTATTTTATTCTACTGTTATGTTTAAGAAAAGTAATAAACACATAGATTATAGCATTTATCCCTTAACCAGTGTCTTACCCTCGTTTCGCTTAGCTAACCCACGAGCTTTTTGCTACGAGATACATTAGAACTTAGACTTATCTCTATATGTTATAAGCTTTATAAATGATTAGCCCTACTGTTTAGCTAATTTTATTGCTATCTGTGTGCTAAACTTCATCGAAATCTGTTCAGCCATTTTAGCGTTCATGCGTACATAAACATACAAACTTGCATATTTATTGTAGTAGTTGAATATTAATTAGATATTAAAAATTTCCACTTTCTGTGTTATGTTTAAGCAGCGCTTAAATAATTTTTACCTGGATCAGGTTCAAAAAGGACAAAGGCAAAAAGTTGCTGACGAGGATCGGTCATAGAGGGATTGTGCCCTATCATCATCGGCGGCTGTGTCGAGAGCCACTAGCCACTACAGCTGAAAGGCGACGCGGAATTGTTCAGTCAAAGTGCTCGTTTTAAATCGTAAGTTCGTATTACGTATTTTTTGAGGTGAAAAAACCGTTTATTTTACAGAGTAAGGTTAATAAAGTTAGTTATTTATTATTTTCATTTTTTCTATGATGCATTCAATTAATTTTCAGTATGGGATTTAATCTTTTATAAATATTCATACATAAGAAGGCGAATAAACTCTACAATGAAAATAAAATTTAGATTTTAAGTAAAACTGTCTATAATCTAAGTATATTCTGCTTACGCAAGAAATAAGTAAATATGAATGAGAAAAAAATAAATAAAATTAATGGTACTGATAGTTAACTGCAGCAGGTATATTATACAGTATTTCACGTATCTAATATGCATTCTGCAAGGCTCTTCTACGACAGGCAATATGGCCGACATAACCTTGTTAAGTACGCGCGACGCCTACCGACGCTTCAAAGGAATCTCTAATGATTGCATCCGTAATGCAATTAACATTGCAATATTGTTATAATATACTCATGACCTGGTAATGTTCTTCAGTAAATAACCAAATATATAATCAAATATTAGTTTGTATTTGTTTTTGGATGACATTTGAAAGAGCAATTATCGATTTAAGGCCATAAAGTAAATCTGGATTAAATACCTACTTAAATATTTTAACAGCATCACTTTGAAAAATAAACAAAAATGAATAGGGCATTGCAGTCAAGTAAGAATTTTAATGCACTTTAACTTGTATAAGTGTGTTCAAAGATTTTTATTACTATACTACTCATACCATATATTTTGTTCTACATGATATTTATTGTAGATAGTTAGCTTATAGTTACTGAAAGTTTTTTGGGAAATAGCACTTTAACCATACTTCTTTCTCATACGTCCTACGAGTAGTCAGTAGATGTGTTATTTAGGCTATATTAAATATTTTGTGCACTAGCAATTCAATTCATTGAATTGAATTGAAACTCAGTACTTAATTTATACGTATTTCTTATGTTAACTGTTTTTTTATTTTTCTTATAAATGTCATTGTCGTAAATAGTGTCTTTAATGTCATTGTCGTAAATAGTGCCTAACTGACTGGTACAACTGAGTAGTCTAAAACACAAGTATTAATTAAGATTATTAAAACAATCATATAATAATTTAAGTTACTAGAAAAACATCGTTCATTACCTATATATCATATGGATATGATCATATATGGTCATATATTTTGGACTTAAAATTTTCTCTTTTGCTCACATTATTTCCTACTCAGTGACCATGGTTTGGCCTAACTTGGAACTAGGAATGATGTCTCCACTTTATGAAAATGACTGTTTTAAAATTAGTCGAGTGTATATTCGGACTGAAATTTTCCTTTGTTTCTTACCCAGTTCGCCGTTTTATAAATGTTTGCTAAAAGCAGCTAAGAATAAAATTGCTAGACTGTCATGTAATTAAGCAAAGTTATGATATTTATGAGATTATTTCTCCTTTTAAGTTATTGTTTTATTCAATCCATATCAGATTATTATAATAATTAAATTCTTAAACTAAGGCTTTTCTTTTATTAGTTCCACTTCAATCTAAGCGCTCTATAATTGTAAGCTAGAAACTTTTGTTAGCTAGAATACGTTATCAGAATAGATGTATTGCTTACGGAGCACTCTCCCCTTTAAAAAGTAACTGGCTGTTTATCTTATTATTATATACTAAAAATTAAAAGTAAAGTGATTCTGAATAGCTTCCATTACATGAAAAGTATAGAAAATTTTAGCAAATGTGATAATATTAGAATTTTTGCTAGCAATTAAATTAAAAGACAAATATAAAATGTAGTATAAAAAGGATACATACTGTTTTAAAATTTCTGCAAACTTTAACTACGAACTCACTTTTCGTTCAAATTTTAATTCACATTTTAATTTTACATGTGATCCATAACCGTTCCTATGTCAGATGCAGACGGTTTTCATAAATAATAAATTTTCTCTTACATGAGCTAGGGAAGGAAATCTATGTAGACTATCAAGATTAAATATCTGTTAGATATTATCTTTAAATTGAAAGTTTCTGGTATTTTAAAGTGTTTTCTTAAAAACATTTCATACAGTAAGTTTGCTTCAGCTCTGTAATTAATAATTAGGTAGGTACCTATATTTTTTATTTTGTCAATATCAATTTATAATCTTTATGAAAAAGAACCGTTATTAAAATTCCTTTTGAAAGGTATTATAATGTATTATAATTTAAAACAAAGGAGTGAGAGAGGAGGACTATTAATAACGGAAAGTTGAAAATTCGAAAAATTGACTAACTTCCTTAGATTTCATGTAAATAGGTCAGAAGCAAAGCAAAGTTAAAATTGACCTGAATCACAAAGTAAATTGATTAGCCCTTTGAAAACGAGGCGACGATGTGGACTACGCTATAATTGAGATGGAAACTCTGATCAATCAAATTTTGCATTTACAGAAGCTAATGGATGACCTTCCACAACGAACGGAAAAGTGAACTAAATGGTGGTCCTAGCAATTAGTATAGATAATCAAAGGAATGGACGTGTACGTTGGCAAGTCCGATTAGGGCTTATTTTTATGCAGGTACCTTTTGGAGTCAAGAAATCTCAGAACAATCTGTAAGAATTCTTAATTTTACTGACATTAAAAGCGTAGTTGCAATATGAGTGTGATTTTACGTAAATATAAAGATTATTATGTAATAATATAAAGAAATTTAATAATATTATGTAATACAAATACTAGGGTTTTTAACACAAAAGTTAAAATATATTATTATTATAAAAATGTAAGTTTGTATGTAATAGTTGATCTATGTAAGAAATAATGTCATTCTTGTGCTTATAAAACGCTATATTATAACATATTACTTATGTTACTTTTATTTTAAAAAATGTGCTTACTATCAGATATATAGAATCATTCATTGAACTCGCAAAATAGTTATTGAGTTACTTTATTGTCTACTAGCATTTCCCGCGACTTCGCACGCGTTCTAAAAACCGGAAGCGAATTTCTTTTTGAGTCGCGCGGTATGATACTTCGCAGAACTAACGCCCGCCCTACCTGTTTTTGCAACATTTTTCATTGATGCTCCGCTTCTATTAGTCGTAGCGTGATAATATAGCCTATAGCCTTCCTTGATAGACGGACTATCCAACACAAAAATAATTTTTCAATTCAGACCAGTACCTAGTTCCTGAGATTAGCGCGTTAAACCAAACAAAAAACAAACTCTTCAGGTTTATAATATTAGTATAGATGTTTAATATAATACACCTAGGGCAACGCCCGAGCAAAGCTGCAAGCTACGGTAAATTGCAAGAACAGCTTGCGTTAAGTCGGTACTAAAGTGATGTGCATGTTTCTTAAATGACTCTTAAAGCGGTGACAAATATCTTTTAAATTTTCCATCCTAAAACTGTTCCAAACAAAGACATAAAATGAAACAAAAGAGACTCCAGTTATATCGACACAAAATTCATAAAACTTCATCTATTGCAGAATGTGACAATAAGGTAACTTTTAGAATTTCACTGACAGCCCTATCCGACAGGTAGCACGGTAACTGGTGTAATTGCATCCGTTCGAGCCGATTTGTTCCTGCAGACTGCATCTCACCTTTGTTACAAAATAGATGCATTATATACCTACTTTTATTATTGATTTAGTTTGTCAACATGTTTTGTGTTTTAACGAAAGGAAATACTTAAGAAAGGAGGAGGAAATATCTAATTAACAATCTTTCTCTCAGTAACTTTCCAAAATTTTTATGTTACACTTTAATCGGTCTTTGTTTTATGAAATGAAATAATTTTTAAAGTACCTGTTTATTAATCTGTAAAAACTGATATCTATATTAGAAAAATGAAGCCCCTTCTTCTTATTTCAATTATTTCCGATATGAGGCTTAGTATTCGTTTTATTTAACTACACATAGTACAAATTATGTACATTTGTATAACAAAATAGTAACAAAACCAAATCTGTTTATATATTTTTTCAAATAATCATGATATTTACGTACCTACTGTGTACGGAATAAACAAATATAACCTAAATGCGATGTTTAATTGTAACTCGCTAGTAATAATATAATTGATTATGAAATTTGTAATTTTTGATTACAGTATTGAAATATTATAAAGATTATTTAGGTTATATCTTTTCATAGAAATAGTAATAATGCACTTTTTGAATATGGAAAAGATTTTATTGTATTTGATCTATTGCAAAATATATTTGAAATTTCATGTTGTCGGGAGTAAGATTCTAATAAAAATTCCTAGAACAATTTTGACGTAAGTAGTATGCAAAACATGAGCAAAGAGAATTTCTAAGCAAAGCTTTAAATCGTCTATCGGATGAAGCCGCAATGGCGACGCGACGATACCTTTTGGCGCGGGCCGTCCGTCGGTCGCTTATGGGCGCCCAATAATATCGGCTGACATACAGGTATGAAGGAAATAAAGTTTTACGGTTAAATTATTCTTCATATTTTATTAAATCTTCTGTTGAAGAAAGACGCTAACATTTGCTATTTTTATGTAAATATTCGAAATAAACGGCACCCGATGAAGAAAACTTTAGTGACAATGGACCTAAAGCTAGTCTTGACAAAAATATTTGAAAATTTTGCCTTATGAGAAATAATCCTACTTCCTAGTTGAGCAAGTAGGATTTTCTAACGAAAAAACTTACTCTGTATTTTCCTGATGGGATCATTTTTAATTGCAAATTAAGAACGAATATAAGGTCAAACATTATTCCAATTTTCTAATCCTAAGTAAACTCGTGTTTCATATCAAAATTTACTACATAAGTTGATGTAAGTGATTAAAGATTGCAAAATCAATTATCTATGAGTTTTAAGTGAAACTATAAAAATTCCATGGACGTATTACCTAAGGACCAGTCAAAAAATACAAATGCATGAAAACACTTTCAACCATTTGAAGTATAACGCACACAAAGAATTGACACAATACATCAAAATTCACTCTAATGCTAGTGCTTGAACGTAGTCGATAAAATACATACATCAATGACATTTTAAATATTAATAATAAATATTGTTTGATTTTTCGCCGACAATCAAACCCAGAACGTTCGAATGGGAAAGAAAAGGCGTATCATAAATAAGCTGTAAGGCAAAGAAAATAAAGGGAGAATAAAGGTGGGGTAAGCTGCCGGTATTTATATTTTAATTATACTAAAATAAGCAGGACATTGTTATGAACTTTTTACTCAATTATAGTTATTATAGACTTCAAATTTTTTGTTAAGAATTTCTTTTCTCTTTCGAGAAGGATCCCTAGGAAATCTAAAATTTTGTGTAATTTATGTGTTAAAATAAAATAAAAATTAAGTACACATACTAATTATAATTTTTGCATTTATAATGTTTTTATTTAATTATAAAAATATTATTATAAATTTATTGTCATCAGATTGTAGGATACTGCGATAAAAGTATTTTATGTTATTGTACTGTACAAATAACATCCATTATTCGCTTAGTTATTTCGTCAAATATCGATATATTTTTCGACATTGTCAAGCACTAGTCGATGTCAAATGGACTTACTCGACGGTTCTGTCATTTGTTTTGAACGGTATAATCCAGCCATTTTATGATGGTTGTCAGATGTCAACAATACATAGATATATCGACTATATTTAACATAGTTGAATAATACGAAATTTTATTTTACATTTACTCAAATTTTGTGATAAATAACATTAAATGTAATAAAATATATTACTTACAAGTGAAAAGAAATAGTGCTGCTTCCGCTGCTATAGTTTTTACACCATCTAATAGAACATTTAGTCATTTTTGGGAGATGTTTTGTTGACAAGTAAGTGCTTGAGACTGACGTAAAATCAAACGGCCAGGCCTAAAATATCCTGATTACTGTCAAGGCCGGTAAAGGTACGTCAGCTTATGTGTCTCGTCCTTAGTTAATACGTCTATGAAAAATTCAATTCAATTCTCTTGTTAATAGTTATCGCTATATTACCACTATTTGACAGTAAATGTTGTTGTAATTATAATAATTGTAAATAACACACTTTTTGTGTTGAATAGTGTAGGTAATACAAACTTACGGGGCCATAATATTTATTTCCAAACGTTTATAAAATATAACAGCATTAAATGTTATTGTTGTTTTATTAGTTGACAAATACATTATTAGGCTGCCGTCCCTTAGAGTATGTTTTGTAAGAAAATAGTACCTGTATTACATTTAGATAAAGTTTCATCTTGTTTCATTTTAATAAAAGATGATTTTCATGAGATAGAGTAGGTAAGGCAGTATGTGGTTAGTGCGAGGCGAGGTTACATAAATTCAATTTGAACACCTCTGAGAGCTCTGCAAATTGCCTCGTCGACCAGTAAGCAGAGTTAGTCCTTTGATGCCGATCACTGCGATTCTGTCACCTAACCGTTTCGTGACGTAATTTCGAATAACATTATTTGGATTTAGTTCGTAAGTATTATCTAATCTAGTACTTACGAACTAAATAAGTAAATAGTAGGTATGCTTTGGCATTTACTACTAATTGCTCAAGAATTCGGTTAAATTTTAAGTGTGTGACCACAATAATTATTATATCAAGATTTACTTAAAGTTTTATGTAGCGAAATTTACATTGCTATTCTTTTATCATCTGCTAGATAAGTATAAAAGATCATCATAAATCTATCTAATCGAATAAAGAAATACTAATAATATAATTTAAAAACCTTTAATTGATAAAGTATAATACAATGTACCTAAACATAATACATACATCATATTCAATATATTTTAAAGCGATAAAATATAAAACATTATTTTAATTAGACATGTCTGCAGTGGCGTATATAATCCTCATAGTGTTTGTGAAACCGGATCCTTGTCTCCAACCGGATACCAAAATAATAGGATCTCCGATTCTTATAAATCCTTGCCCCATCGCCCACTTAGTGCAAAAATTTACGCGGCTATCTAGGTCCGTCTGCCAGTCCGTAGCTGGTTCGGCTGTTGAATATAATGATAGATAAAAACTAGTAAGTATTAACTTTTTAAAAATTAAAAGTAACTAATAATAATTAACTTAATTTTGGCAATGTTTGTATGATTCCAATAATACCTATATAGGAAATAGGTTTCTATTTGCACTTATTGAAAGTCTAAATAAATTATTTTAATCAACAACATTCACTTTACTACATTTCAATTTATGTTTAATATGATATTATGTTAAAAATAAAATAATGTCTACTAACATTCATAGATTAAAGGGATGATGCCTCTCCATAAATGAAGCTGGCGAGCTATTGCTCCGTATCTGGTAAGCGCAATGATTGGACACCGAGGTCTGTACTTGGCTACGACTTGAGCGGATTTTCCGGACGTAGTCACTACGACAATCGCCGCAGCCAAGGATCTATGAGCCGCCATCGCCGCAGCGAGAGCGGTCCCAGTTGTTTGGTCACATGGCAAATTTGTCTACATAATGCGAAAAAAATGGCGATTAGTGGTAAATTGGCATAACTTCTATGCAGTTAGACGAACGCTGTTAGTCAATTCGATACTCAAGTATTTATCGCTGACAATGTGGTTATTAAAAGCTTTAGGAAAAGTTAGCATTTTATCTCAGTTTCCATTTAGGGTTACTTTTAGTAACAATTTAAGAAAAATGTAGATAATGACAAAAATGGGTAATTTTCTCACACATAACTCTATTGTTTTTTTACCTGGCTACCTAACTTAAAGACATCTAAATTAAGAAAACATTGCATTTAACTTTAACAAATATGCAGAGTAATACCTTATCAATAAAGTCGTAAAAGACTTGCTTGGTCCACATACACGCTTCCGCTTCCTTGCACGTCGAGGCCATACAAGCAACGGTCTCTGCTGGATGTAGACCTACTGCAGTTTCGGCTGATAGGACGAGGGCATCGGCGCCGTCGAGGATACAGTTTGCAATATCGAGTAATTCAGATCTAAGCGGAATTTCATTGTAACGCATACTGCTCAAAAGATGAGCGCTTATACAAATTGGTACGTTGGCCTGAAATCATATTATTAAAATATCTCTTCATGAATAGAATGGATAAGGTACATAAGAAATATAGATGCTAGAAAATAAAAAAGTGTAAGTGAAAGCGTAAGTGGTATATTTTTATAAGTCTATATTTACTATTTTTACGTTAAAGCTAAAATTTGTAAATATAAAACATTCTTATAACTACTCGTGGCTGCATATCAGATTCAGACTGTATTCACATATTCCACAGGGACATTTCGTATCTTATGTACACAGGTAGCCGCTTTCGTAACGAGCATTGTGGCTCTGCGACATTTATTGAATTTGTTCTTTTACTATATTATTATCTATACATAATATCATGTAGTAAATAAAATCATTTTATTAATTATATAACAAGAAGTTCTTCTGAATTAAATATAATATACATACACATATATACGGGTTTAAATTAAGATTGTAGAAGTTAGGTTAGGTTAGTTGTTTAATTATACTGCATATCTGTAAAATTCCTGATCTCACTTGGTCCTATTGAACCTCGCAAAATATTTGAATTTACAAATTTTTAAATTAAATGAATTTAGTAGAAAAGCATTAATATCAAAATTGTATTATAATACCTTTCACAAATTATTTATGCAATTGCAAGTATTTTACTTTCATCCAAAATAATTTTTGGAAGTTTAAAATTTTTGGCCGGCTGTTTGTCTTTGTTCCGGCTAATCTCTGAAACGGTTGGACCGATTGTGAACGGAACTTTCACTAGCAGGTAGCAGATAGCTAAATTCTTATAAGGATTAAGTAGTAACTTAACTTACTTTTATTTTATTAGAAAATTATAAAACATAGTTTAATTAAATTTCTTTTAAGTTTTAGCTTACGCCCACTGGGCACTATTTAGCGACGTGGGCCGGGTTTGATAGATATTAAATAAATAAGGCCAAAAACAGCGTCAGATATTCTACTCATATCTCTGCGATAGATGAGACGCGAGAGAGCGGAATTTAATCACCAGGATCATATCCATACTCATCACTCGCTGTTCAGTCGAGTCAGTTAAGACCCTTCTGATGGCAACCGTTTTTTGGGTTGGTCGGTCTTCTATACATTTCGATTGAACCAAACCATAGCGCGATGTAAAATACTACTAGCGCCATCTATGTGGCGTATACTGAAATCACGTTATATGCCCGAACAGACTGAGCGAATAATCAGCGTTGTAAAGTACCGTATATTATGATATGGAGACAGAGACACTTAATATTTTTTTTTATAAAATTATTAATAGAAAATATTTTATTAAGACATATCATCTGGATAAGTTTATAATAATCTTAATTTTTAATCTTGATATTTAAATTATACACGAAAACCCTGGTCATATTCAGTGTCACATTAATAATGTTATCAGACGAATCTAGAGCAAGTCAAGTAACTCGCGTAAAAAACTCGTTGTGCATAAAAGAATCATATTATTGTTTACCACAATTTCTTTAATTTTAATCCGTATACCTTTTAGTTATAAAAGTTTTTACCTTATTATTCCTAAGAATGAATTTAATAAATGAAGTCAGAACAGAATACCAACTTTAAGTTATTTTATTATTTATTATTTTTTTATCATATAGTTGAACTCTTTTTTATAAAATGTTTTAAATCAATTATAAATAACTAATACTACTATCCATATATTATCATACAGTAAATAAAACGTACCAACCTTATTTGCTCTCGCAATCATATTTTTTTGAGCTATTACTAATTTTTTAGGTGTTATGTCGGATCCTAACTCCTGTCGCGTAAACATAATTCCATTTGCAATCTGCAACAAACAGTAAATTTAGTTGCAAAAACAGTTACGTATAATACACATTAATTATCATCATAATTATGATTATTATTATAATGGGAAGTATAATTAGGTATTTAATCCTGTAAAACTCATTAGTCATTTGTATTCTTTCTTTACATTTATTAATGTCGACATTAGTTGCATAGGGTAAATAAATTATTTTTAAATAATCTATATTTTAGGTTATGATATTTATACATAAATAGGTATATTAAGTTAATTTATCATGCCTTTGCCTTTTCGTCTTCTCATTCTATAAAACTATTATGCTTGTAGTAAACACGTACAATGGATTTCTATATATTGTGAATTTAATCTAAATTATTTATAAATATTACATATATTTGACATAAAATATTTTGTATATTTCTTCATTTTTTATTATAGAATATATAGCATATTCCTGTATTAAGATTTCAGAAACAGATAATTCAAATTATATCTTGTTATTAGTTCAATTATTGAAATAAGAATACCATTGACACCCCCATTTTCATTGGGTCCGATCGGGCACTCAGGAAGTCAGGATCTGTGGCTATATGTGCCAGCTACTAAGTCTACAAAGCTTCAAACACTATCGACTCCTATCGAAAATTATTATTTGTGTAGCGTCTTCAAATATGTATTTAGCTTGTTTATGTGTCTAGCTCCTGTTGGTGAGCTGCATAATGTAATTTCTGAATATAAATCCTTAAACTAAACCTATGTAATCGTAGCTCCTATAATATTCTATGTTATATTTTTTAAATTGTAAAGTCTTAAAAATTGTCACTAGTAAGCAATAGACCCAAAAATGGTTTGTAGCTAATTTTGTAGCGTAAAGGTCGGAAAAATTAAGGTACGAGTAGATACGACATTTTTGTTCAATCGGCACTGAAAGCGCAGGAACTTCGAAACAACGTAACGTAGTACTTACTGACAGAATGTGATCGAAGTTGCGAAAACCTTCGATAGTTTGTATGTTGGCGACAATAGCTATTTTCTTTCCTTTCTCGCCCATTAAATGCCTGAGCTCGGTAATGGCATTAGCCGAGTTTACGAACGACGCGACAAGAATGTCCAACTGAAAAGAACTGACACTTTATTACATTAACTAATTTTTTGTGTAAGGATCTCTCATTTCTGTAATTGCGAAATGTCCAGCTTTAAGAAGAATTTCGTAACTTTTACATAAAAACATTAATTACTTTGACATTTGGACTTTTCAGTTTTAATAAGACAAATGTTAGGATAAATACTTAAAAATAATTGGGAAGCAATTAATATTTTTTATGCGAAGATACATTGTAAAAATATTAACAAACTCCATACGTACCTGATTTTGCACTGCCATATTTATGAACATCTTGTCAGTCTCACTATAGTTTGGCATATCAAAATTTACGTTGGGCACAAATACATCCTTGTACGATCCCAGCAATCCTCCTCTTTCAATTTTACATGTTAAGGTCGTCGAGGATATCATTTCAACTTTAAGCTGTATAGTCTCATTGTCTAATAAAACGTAATTACCCTTGCTCATCTGTTCTGCGAAGTGCATGAAGTCAACATACACGGTGTAAGTTGAACACCTGTCTTTATAGGTTTCGTCTGTTGTTAAACGGACTACTTCCCCTGCGATAAGTTCCACCGTACTGCCATGCGACTGCAAATGCAATGGAATTATCAAACTATACTTCAATAAAACTTTAGACTCTTCAATACGCAAACAAAGTTTAGATCTTTATAAATTAATGATTTCTATTAAATAAGTAATTAAAGATTAATTAATTGTGGTTGCTTGATTACGTAGTTACGTTTTTTATTAGTTTATTTCAGCTAACGGTATATTGATTTTTGCTTTCAATTTTTATAATCTAGGTTAATAAAATAAGTGGAAGAAATATTGATTTATACGTAGTTTTTTCCAATATACGGCAATTCGTAGAAAAAATAAAATGTATGATTTATATATAAACAAATACTTATGTTTACTTCAGCGATAAAGCCGGTTCGGATCTTCTTTCCCGGTAATTTTGCAGCTATAGCTAAAGGGTAGTTTTTCTCCATTTTGATACTTAAATTTTTTGCCGCTTGGCGAAGCATTTTAATAGTCTCTACATGCTCCTCTCTATTACCGAATGATAAATTCAGTAAAGCAATATTCATGCCAGCCGACATCATTTTTTCCATAATACTGATGTCACTTGTTGATTTGCCTTAAAACAATGAATGAGTTAATATATTAATTAATATTATTAAATATAGTACTAATAGGTATTCAACATGAAAACTTTTAATTGTAATATGTTAGCATTACACCGTTACAGTGCCATTTAAGTTATAGGAATAAAATAAAAAAAGTATTTCTTTATAGGTACGATGTGATTGATTAAACGAATAAAATATACCACAATCTACCTCATTTTTTACACTGTTATCTACATATATGAAAGCAGTGATCTCGAACAATTTTTGCTTGTTATAATATTACTAAGTATAAGAATAAAAATACTTTGTATGTTTACGATAAGAAATTTAATAAGCATACGAGTACATACCCATGGTCGCAATAATTCCAGTCAAGCGCTGACATGCTGCGGGTGCTTTAACGTCAAGATTTAAAATATGATCCAAAGAAGTATATGCATAGGAAGCGGATAGTTGCTGTCCAGGAAGATCCATTGCATCGTACTTGAAAAGATAGGTATGTAGTAAAACATATTTTGTTTGATATTTTAATATTATCAAGAAAATGAATTAACATTACATGTCTTCCCAACATGATTTTCTTCCACTATTTAGCATTTGACTATGCCCACAAATACTATAAGGTGTATATGAAAATGTTTAATGATACTTAATTAGTACCTTTGGTTATATAAAACTATAAATATAATATTGACGAAATATTGATAGCAAATTGCCGTATTAATACGTATATTAATTATACCTATATTAAGTTTAAATCTTGCGTTAAAGTTATGCTAATGTGTTACTTCTTCTTCTTCTTCCTGGCATTAATCCCGGCCATTGTTGCCAGGGTCTGCCTTCCGACTAATTCTACTCCACTTTGCACGATCTTTGGTGTCCTCCTGAATAAGTCCGTTGGCTCTCATGTCCTGCTTCACGACATCCAGCCATCGCTTCTTTGGGCGTCCGGGAGGTCGAGCTCCAGGAACAGACAAATCAAGGCACTTTCTTCCGACATAGTCCTCAGATCGGCGCGCGACATGGCCATACCACCTCAGACGACGTTCTTGGAGCTTATCCGCTACGTCACGGACCCCGAGACTACCTCGGATGAACGTATTGCGTATGCGGTCAGCCCGCGTTACGCCACACATCCACCTCAGCATCTTCATCTCCGTGACGTGAAGCTCCTGAGTGTGTCGAGATAGTGCTGGCCAGCACTCGCTCCCGTATAAAAGGACCGGTCGGATGATACTCTTGTATATCTGTCCCTTGAGCTTGGGCGGTATTTTTCGGTCGCAGACCACACCTGTGACCTCCCGCCATTTGGCCCAAGCAGCGCTTATACGGGCTTGGATGTCGTAATCGATGCTTCCGGACTCGTGCAGGACAGATCCTAGGTACTTGAACTTCTCCGACTTAACGGCTGGTTCAAGCCCTATTTGAATGGTGCTAGAGTCCGGATTCCCGCAAGTCATGTACTCGGTCTTCGCCACATTTAGCTTAAAACCACCGTTCTCAAGCGTACCCTTCCAGAGGTTCACCTTACGCTCCAGCTCCAGCCGGCTTTCATCAACGAGCGCTATGTCATCAGCATACATCATTAGCCACGGAGGCTGGTCCTGGATGCATGCCGAGACAACATCTAGTACTACGTTGAATAAGAACGGGCTAAGAGTCGAGCCCTGGTGGACCCCCACAGTAATCGGGAAGGGCTTGGTATCGCCCACAGAGGTTCTAACCACGGAAGCGGAATTGCGGTACATGTCTCTGATAATGTATATATATACTTCAGGCACACCTTTAGATCGCAATGCCCACCAGATACATTGACGCGGCACACAGTCAAAGGCCTTCTGCAGGTCCAAGAATACCATGTGCAGAGCTCTCCTTTTCTCTCTGTAAGCCTCGATCAAAGTTCTGAGGGCAAAAATGGCGTCCATGGTGCCCGATCCCGGCTGAAACCCATATTGACACTCAGAGACAGTACACTCTTGGCGGAGCCTGAGGTCGATCACGCGTTCAAACAGCTTCATGGTGTGACACATGATTTTGATCCCTCTATAACTACCGCATTCCTGAACACTGCCCCTGCCTTTGTATACAGGGGTGATGCAGCTAAAACGCCACTGATTAGGCATCCTTCCAGTGTTCAAGATGCAGTTAAAAAGATCAGTAAGCATGAGCACACCAAGAGAGCCCAACGATTTCCACGCCTCGATCGGTATGTCGTCAGGTCCCACCGCCTTTCGGTTCTTCATGCGGCGAAGACAATCTCGAGTTTCGTCAGGTGTTATTTGGGCAACAAGTCCAAGGTTAGGAGGCGGTTCGGGTGGAAGACTATATGGGTGCTGATTGTTCAGCAGCTCCTGAAAGTAGCCTCTCCATCTCTCCTTCACAGAGGCATGGTCACAAAGCAGCGTGCCATGGGAGTCCCTGACGCAAAGACATTTTGTGATATCTTACGTCGCTTTATCTCGGGCACGTGCCAGCTTGTATATGAACTTTTGCCCCTCCGCAGTATCTAGCTTATCGTATAATGGTGACAAACTATCACTGCGAGCTCTGGCTACAGCTCTTTTGCTGGCACGTTTGGCTGCATTGTACTTCTCTCTGTCTTCAGGAGAGTTGGTTTGCTGCCACTCTTTAAACGCAGTCTTCTTTTCCCGAATCGCCTCCTGCACCCGATCATTCCACCACCACGTTTCCCTGTCGATGACTCGTCCTCCCCTAGAAACGCCAAGAACGCGTCTTCCTGCCGCGGTAATTACCGACTGGGCTCGATCCCAAACCTCCTGGGCATTTTCAGTGTCGACTCTGAGATTTAGTCGCTCCACCTCTGCTAGGAAGTCCGAATGCATCGGTCCATTCAGTAACCACCACTTGATCGTAGGTTTACGTTTCTCGGCAAGTTTCTTTTTCGGGGTAAACGCATAGTCCATGACAAGGAGACGATGTTGGGCCGTTAGGCTTTCACCTGGAATGATCTTACAGTTTGTCACCTTGCTGATATGACACCTTCTAGTCAGCAGATAGTCAATTTGGGTTGAGTGGGACGCGCTCTTATACGTGATAAGGTGTTGAGGATTCTTTTGGAAGAACGTGTTCACGATGGCCAGATCAGACGCGATACAGGTTCTGAGAATGTTAACTCCCTCTGTATTGCGACGACCATAGCCAAAACCACCATGGACACGCTCATACGCCTCAGCTGCCTTACCAACGTGACCGTTCAAGTCCCCCCCAACGACTATCACTTCGGTAGTCGGTATAGCACGTAGTACCTCTTCAAACTGCTCCCAGAACGATTCCTTCTCGGCCTCACTGCAGCCTGACTGGGGGGCATAGGCACTGATCAAGTTTGTGGTAACCCCCTCAATCAGCACCCTTACCCGCATCAACCGGTCGCAGCAACGATCAATTTCAAGGAGACCATTCTGGAGCTCTTCAGAAAGCACTACGGCTACACCGTTTTTACCTGAAGGTGACCCGGTGTATATAAGCTTGTAACCCTGTCCGATGTTACGGGACTTGTTGCCCTTCCAGCGAGTTTCCTGTATAAAAGCACACTGGACCCGACGCCTCATGAGTACATCTGCGAGTTCCCTGCATCGTCCTGTTAGAGAGCCAATGTTCCACGTTGCAAAGCGGAGTTTCCGTCTGGGTACTAACTTCTTTAGCCGTGCCCGTACTTGACACGGTAGCCCTTGCCCATTTGTCGCAGGTATAGGGCGATGTTCCTGCGCGTCGTTTAGCGGCGACGCCCTAGCCGTACCCAGCCTTTTCTTATTCTTTTTCATTGAAGCGGCAGAGTTGGTTTTAAGTGGAGCGATTGCCATCTGACCTCCAAAACTCACTTCATGTGAGAAAACCAGTAGAAGGAATGGATAAGAAATAACAAGGGGGGAGGTGTAAGGAGGGGGACACCACTATTACGGACTGGATGGGGGGTGTAATAGTGGTGGCTCGAGGACCCGGGGTCGCGTACCCGTATGCCCTGAAATCAATATCGGACAGATACTGGATTGTAAAAATAATAAAGTTTTTATTCAGTAAATATATTATATTATAAATATATTTACTGAATAAAAATGTATAAGCTATACCTACATAGTATAGCTTATACATACAATACGCAGTAAGTACCTACCTACACCTAAACAATACATGTATGTGTTATAATATTATATCCACTATCTTTACCTCATCCAGTCTCGTATCGTGTTCCGTTGGCCAAACCATTGGTAAAAATAGTTTTTTTCCAATATATAAAATCAAACAAAATAATCAAATAACATTTTATTGCACGTTATTGTATGACATTAAGGAGAAAAAGAATATAAAAATTAGAAATACAAAATAAGTTTCTATGTTTCAGATTTGTTTTATCTCTTATGCATTTTCGTGATATATTAAAAAGAAGAAATTAGTAAAATCAAATAAATTTTAAAATAATTTTAAAACATTATAAAATGTGTTGTTATTTTATGTTTTTCTTCGTTATTACATTAATTCCAGCACAAAGCTAGAGTATTTCTTACGTAAAATTCTTACTTTCGAACTATGTATGCGACGAAATGAAACTGTTTTTTTATCAAATATAACTTACGTCATCTTTACAAATAAGATTCCTAACAATTACGGTGGTATAAAGAGCAAGGAAACATTCAGTAACAAAATGCCGTTAGGGTAATTTTGTTATAATGAATTCAGTTACGTTTTGTTTATTTTGTGTTTTTCTTTGCGGCTATAAGCTTGTGTACTTCATTAGACAATATTGTTTTATTGTAATTGTATAAGCTCTCATTTTATTCATCTATATAATACTATAATATATAATTTATTGTAATTAAAAATATAGGCGCAATATGCATGCTAAGGGTAGGTACTATTTAAATGAAACAATGCTATACTAAATTTAAAATATTTGTAATTTAGAAGTCTCATTTTCATCATCAGCACATCTGAAAATTGAAAAATATTATTAGGACCAATCCGAGACAAAACGTTGAATATATACTTTACTTGAAAAGCTATTGAATAGATGAAAAGAAAACTAACTCCGCCAATTGTTTTTTACTAATGGGGACTTTACAAATTCTGACGGTGTCACAAAATGAACTTGACTCAGACCCGCGTTGTAGAGTCACATACGTGTCTCCGTACTCTAGCCAACTTCTTGTAACTGCATATTCGATTGCGAAGTTAATACGCGCTGTTATATTTTTATTCCATTTGTTATGTTGTTCTACTAAATAAAAAAAAATAACAAAATCTTTAGATCGTTCTAAGCTTATTTTTATAAAAAAAACAAATGGGTCTGATTTTATAGTCATTAAATAAAGTTATTCATCAAAAAACAAACTGTAACTGTTTATCAACAAAATAATTTATAATTTTGTATAGAGATATAATATAATTTTGACAACTTGTAAGTAAAGATTAGATAGTAAAATTTGCTTTCAACAATTAAGATGAAGGCAAGAATTAAAATATATAAGCTGGTAGAATTAATATAAATAATACTTCTTAAATATAACTTCATACCGAGATAAATCAGTGGCATGATGCTTCTATAAACTCGTAGAAGACGTGTGACTCTAATATCAGTACTGACTGTGATTATGATGCAGGAAGGTCTTATCCAGTGGAGATATTTAATAGTTTTGCCGCTAACTGTTGGTACTACTATCACTCGAGCGTTCGTCTGATTAGCGATGGTCACGCACGATATGACTGTTGCCTCAGCTGCGTTTACAGGAACTTGGATCTTAAATATATACAAAATTTAAATATATTTCAGGTAATTTTATATTTTACTATTTTTATATATTGAAGTAATAAAAATTTACAAGAGCAAGAGAGCTTACAATTGAAATAATTCAGGTTTCTTTATTGATAATTTTGATCCAATTTTGGACATACTCGTAGATTATAATTAAATAAATTAAAGATGAGATTACCTTTTCAACCACATTATTGAAATTTGTTTTACTTATCAGTAAGGGCTCAACGGTATAGCATAGTTCATTTATTCCTTTTAAAACTTCTATTGTGAGTGCAGTATTACGGCAATCTTTTAAAATTAGGCCACTGGCGCCATCTATAAGCGCATTGGTAACGTCTGATATTTCACAATCAATGAAATTTCCGCTTTTGAGAGCATTTTCGAATACACCGCCGGATATATAAAAAGGCTTACCTGCCTGTAACAAATCCTATGAAATAAAATTTTATTTTTTCTATAGAAAATTAAATGTTGTTATTTAACCTGTAAACATTTTCCAGCAATCCATTTTTGAATTTGTGGCATTCGTGACTGTTTAGATGCTTCCATTTCATAGGGCAAATATTCTCTTGATAATATTAATCCATCCGATTCCTAAATTGTTAAAGTTACAGTTAAACGTTAAAAATATGTACCGACATGATATGACTCTATGTAACCAATATTAAAGATACATTATTATTTTTAATTTATGATTACTTTTATTATGCCATCAATATTTTCAAGTCCTTCTTCTGTGCATATACCACACATTATGAATGGTCTCCTAGTGTTTTGCGTTTTAATAAAATGTTTAATTTTCCTGAGAGTGTCTGGGTGACGCACGTAATTAATTACTATAGTATCGAACTGAAAATAATTTTTAATGAGAGACAGTATAAAAAAATATTAAAATACAAAAGGTTAAAATATTATACTTGATATTCCAACGCAAATTTTATGATATCTATATCTTTCTGGGTAACCAATGGTCTTGAGTACTTTATGTGGCGTGTGCAGACGTTACTTAGACTCGTTAGCATTCCGCCTTTTTTAACAAGACATTTAATTGACTCCTCATCGGCTGTTTCAATGCATATTAAAATTATTTCATCGGCCGCTATTGATATCTCTGTTCCGGCTTTCACATCGGTAAGCAAAAAGTGATTATCAACAAAAATGATTTCAGCACTGCATTTATTAAAGTATTTTATGTTATATGATAAAATAACATATGAATCTTTTACAAGCGGAACACAATCTTTATCCTGAAATAAGTATATAGTATATAAATACTATATTATTAAATATTAAGTTTTTCATTTTCCACTCCTCTCGGGATAATGCATATAATATATTACATTAATGGACCATTTTCAACGACTAAACATTTTTCTTAAGACTACTTACAAAAACTATTTAGTCTGCATTTAAACAAAACGAGTTCAAGTAGTGGTTTCGGGAAAAAAATAGATTAAAAAATTGACTCAAAGTGAATTTATTTGCTTATATTAAGCAGCAAGAAAGATGTTTTGTTGCACCAATCAAATATTTTGTAGAATGTGTATATTAATCTCCCTATTATCCACTCTGACTCTATTGTGACATGAAGTGAGTTATTATCGAGAGTTATTACATAGTATAAAGAGAGAAAGTAAGGCAACTTCATACAAACGCACCGTGCGCGGCTTGTATGTGTGCGTCATAGTATCTTTACGTTGCCGCACGCACACTCAAACAATATCTTGAACCGTTTATCAGTGCGCCAGTCAAGGCTGACGCCGCACAAGTTTCGCGCGTCACGGTTTTTCACTATATGAAAAATGTGTGATATTCGTAGAAGTACTTATTGCTGTGTGTTTGGGTGTCTAAATTCTTCATCGATTCCAGAGTTGTCTTTGTTCAGATTACCTACTGAACAGAAAAGGTAAACAAATCACTTATTCTATAGTTTGTCCATTTTGTTAATGGTTTTTTGACAGCTCGACGACTGACAAGCTATAGTGATGTCAAAAGGACGTAATAATCGATATCTCTTATTTTTTTTAACATAAAATAATATTTATTTTTATATTTAATAATATGAAAATAAATATTACAATCGTAAAAATCAAGTGTGGTGGAGAGAACTAAGAGAATCATAATGTCTGATTTGGACCGTGACATTGCATTTGATAATTTATGCACACAAGAGTTAATAATTAATATAACTGAAGACTCCTCATCGGACAAATCTAATATAAATGATGATTGTGAGGAATCATGTTAATAAAAGGAATTAAACTATTTTAGTTGTTTTATTTGTATGATTATAATAAGAAGAAAGTAAAACTTTACTTAATGTTAATGTTTTCATTTATTGGTTTCTACCTTAAAATTTTGTTGTCTTCCTGATTAAATAACATATTACACCTTATTTAAATATTAACATTGAATTTTTCCGATTATTTGTAATCTGTGGCACAGCAGTAAGAGGGCGGTGCCCGTCCATGAAGTACAACATTATTTGTATGACATTTTAACTTTAATGGCTAACCATTAAATACGAAACTTTGTGGGCGTGAGCTGTCAAAAAACCATTAATAAAATGGACAAACTATAGAATATAATTTATACTTGATGATGAAATACTTATGTTGGTACTTTTATTTTTGTTGTATTAGTTTATTATTTTAATAGGATGTGATATGATTTTATTAATATATTATACTTTTAATTTTTTTTAATTGTTACTAATAGCATATTTATGTTTTTGTAAAAGCAAGAAATTAAAGGATTTATTTTATTTATTTACACAAATAAATTTCGAGATAAATCTAACAAACAAACATTTTTAATACTATTTTCTACTGATAAATCAGTTAAGCAAGCAACTAAAGGCCTATAGAAATAATCATAAACATGTAGAAACAAAATGTTTTACATTCTTAAATGTATATAAATAATAAATATTTTTTAATAACACACTTCCCGGCCCAACGCCAATTTCTGAGCACTGAATTAAAATTTAGCTACAGTGACAACCCTGTGACAGGCAACTATGGTAACTATGACAGGTAATTATATCGCGGATTGGGTTGAAGTTGCCCTACTTTGTTCTCTCTCTTTATACTATGGTTATTATCACACAAGATAAAAGTAAGTTACAAATATTAATAATATTGTTTAGGAGTATTTGGGTCACTAAGAATAAATAAAACGTACTCCATCTAACAATCCAGTTTTTACGATACGTGTTTTCAATTCAATACACGTTGCTATAGGCCAATGCGTGACGCCATATTTAGTACTGCATGCCGAAACTGCTTTTTCTATTTTAGCAAGTAGACGAATTTTATCCCCTTTACTGCTGCTTGACAATTTTAACTTAGCTACGTTCATACCTGCTTCTAACATCTTTTGTACATCAACTTCAGTTATTTGGGAGTCGGCTAGAAAAAATCAAATAAAATCGAATGAATATATTTTACATATAATATCCATTTCATTTTGTAATGAATGATTTTTGTTAGGTCTCTCTTATAGTGTAGAAGGTACATTAGAAATTCCATTTGTTAGATATACATATTAATTCTTGTAATTTTTCTAATTTGATTCTACTTTTCTACTTAACTTTGGCAAAAATGTTAGAAAAAAAATGTAGCAAGAATGAGGTGAATAAAAATTGTTAGGAATTTATGAAATGAGGAAGATATATCATAGGTCCTTCATACTAGTTTCGAGACCAAAACTATATTGCAGATTATTCAATTGATGTAATCCACAAAGTTTAATGGTGACAAATATAATAATGACCAATTGTTACTATAACTGGAATTCTTCGGAACCGAAATGGCGAATTTCTCAAAACTTGAGGATTACTAAAATCTATATCAGCATAATTTATTGTTTCAGGTATTTTCTCCAACATGCTTTATTAAAATTTGTTCTGAAATGTTAAAATATATTACTTTTCTACAATGGATGGGTAATATAGATATTATTCTCAGCACGTAAATGTCTACAAAAATCTATTTTTATAATTTATAAATGTCTTTAAGATTGTGTCATACACTTCACAGAAGAATTTCATGTCATTTCAGTATTCATCAAATAGGTTATTTTAACAATTATTATCTACATATATATTTATAATATAAAAACCTATTAACAATATAAAATTAAGCTATTTATGGAATTTATTATTAATATTTAAAATTTAATGCAAAAAAATATATATATGTTCAAAAAAATAAATAAATCTGGATAACACAATAACATTTTTGTTTCTAGTTTATTACATTGTCCTCTCTATATTTCACTTTTATTTTAATTTTTATTGAGTGTTTATTTTTATTTTTCGAAGGTAGTGTTGTATTTTCTATTTTCGATAAGATTTACTTACTGACATAAGTGACTAATACCATAGATTTATAATAGTACAGTTCTTGAGGCATAAGCTCAGCTTTGCATTTGTGTGAGTAATAGCTAAAAGCCAATAGCCGTGCATCAAAAACCAGTTAAAACAGATTTAAACCAATCTCGCAACGTTTATCCGTGTCGTCGTGTCTATCCGTACACTGCACTCACACAAATGCAAAGCTGAGCTTATGCCTCGAGAACTGTACGTAGTAGTAATTAAATTTCTAAATCTATTGCTAATACATACTTCACTGATAATAGATAGATAGATGTACAATGTACATAATATTTATAATGTGCCGTCAGCAATGTACCTACACACGCTAGCTCTACGTCCTTTTTGGCTTTAAATAAAAGATCTCGTATAATTCAGCTGATTTCAATACAAAAAGTATTGGAATGTTTCGTTTACTAGTCAGGGCGAACTTTATTAAATAAGTAGCCTTTCCCTCTGCTTCGCTCGCGTTCTAAAACAAATTCACCACCGCCCCGCGGTTATCATTATTTTGTTGCGGAGTTATGTTAAAACTATAATATCTCGTAAGAAATATCTTATCATTGAAATCAAATGATGCGAAGTGCAATTTTATTCAAAATTATATAAACGGCCTACCTATCCAACACAAAAATAATTTACAATTCGGATCAGTAGTTCCTGACATTAGCGTTCAACCAAACATACAAACAGCTTCAGCTTTCTTCAGCTTTATAATATTAATGGTACAGATTTTAATTCACATTTTTAAAATATATGTTCTTTATTAATATAATTTCTGTTGTATTTTATAACAAAACCTTTAAAACCAGTAGTGCGTTTTTTTAATAAGACAAAGGATGGGTTTAGTGTTACGAGTATTTACTATTTCAGGATTTGCAGCTTAAATGTATCTTTGTATAAATTGGCTTTAATCAAATAGAAAATACACCAGGAAAAATGAAAAGTGACAAAGCGTTAGTAACAATGGAATCTTTGGCAACGAATCGCTTTGTGTTTGTTCAGTTCGCGGCAAGCTAATGGACAAACAAGGGTCGCTGTGGCAATGTTGATTTTCAGTTACTGTGCAGGCGGCGTTCTTGTATCTTGCAAGATTTATTTTCACCCCAGGCAAAGAGTTTGGGCGGCTCTCCGTCGGATCAAACTTCAACACATGTGTATGGCAATTAAGATAAAGCTGTTATTTCAAGAGACATAGAATTATTAAATATTATATATGCATTTCTATTGTTATACTCGTATAAGAAATAAAAATTGTTATAATATTTTGTGGTTCTAACGCATTAGGCTCGGATCGTTTTTATGATTTAAAGTACTACGTGTAGAGCAGTCTTTAGCTGAATTCTAAAGGTTAGTGTTTTTGAACACATTTAGCTATTCATTTTTATATATAATAATTAGCACTCTCATGTCACACTATAATCCAATAATAACAAGTATAAGATTTTTTTTATGGTTAAAAGGGGGCAAACGGGCAGGAGGCTCACCTGATGGGAAGTGATCACCTCCGCCCATGGACATCTGCAAGCCAGGCTTGCAGATGCGTTGCCGGCCTTTCAGGAAAGGGAGGGATGGAGGGGGGAGGGAAGTGGGAGGGAGGGGTAACAAAGGCGGAGGATGAAGGGAAGAGGGAGGGGGGAAGGAGAGGAGTGGGCCTCCCGGACTCTCACTCACCGGACGAAACGCGACAGCATAGCTGCCACTTCACGCCGGTCTTCTGTGAGAGAGTGGTACTAATGAACTATACGGGGCGTGCCGGCCCATTTGGATGCTACCCGAAGGTAACAAGCATGACACTTTAAATATTCGTAACGATGCCAAGTTTTATAATTTAGACACTCATACTTCTTGCTCATCGATATGTGCAACCAAAACATTGTATTTCAACGAACTATTTTAACTTTGCACTTATTTTATATAGTTTATTATGAAGCTTATTAGATTTCTCATTTGTTGTAATGTTATGGGTTTGATTTTTATAATTCTTACATGAGCAAATAACTTGACCCAATGACAGTATCTTTATTTTCAGTGTTGTATTGATCCCAATTGAATAGAAGTTCTGTCGGTGATCTCAGTAACGTCTAACTGTCTATTCCTTAAGGGAAACCCCATGAATTATGGATAAAGTCGACATCCGAAAAACCGTCTTCAAACGTGCTTACTGCTTGCGTCTTTTTTGATTACCCGAGTGAGTTCGCGACTACTTACCTTTGAATGGCTATTTCCTTTTAGATACGAATAGATCGTATTAATTTTGCGACGATGCTTAATCAAAATCTAAATTCTCAATGGTCTCTCTTACAAGTTCCAATATACCATTATTTTTTTTATTTATAAAAAAATAAAAGTGTATGAACATTGAACACCTGATATGTCCCCCTATGTTAATAATTTTAGCGACTTATAATACATAGGTAATATCTTTACTCGACTTATGCAATGTTTAATTTTATTAATTTTAGACAACTTTAACGAGAGTCTTTTATTATTGTAGTGGGTGTGGCGCCGAGGTCGGTGGCTATGTCGGCCAGTTCTGATCCATTGTAGCTTGACGAGAGTCTATTTTGATTAACCACTTTTCTATTAACGAACAGGATGCAAAGAGCACATAGTAAGTAAACCGAGGTACAGTCATATCTTTCCTATTACACACTTCATTTTGGATAAAAATACAAATCTTCAACCATTTTACTTCTACTTTTCCTTAAGTTACTTAATTGCGAACTTTATACAGTACTCGATTAGCAGAAAAGACAAATTATGTAAATAAGGCAGTACAAATGTTAAGAATAATCGATACACACCCTTTTGTAAACCACATAATTTGTTGGTAAGCCCCCTACCGTTCTCTAACGTAATTAATTGAGCTTGTCAAGTTTATTTTCGTAGTATCGGGTCAACTTGGCCTCTTATTTTATTAACTACCAGCTTTATTGACTGCGTGTCTTTAACTACATTATTTATTGTATGAGCAAAGATGATGAACGTTAAAATATAAGAACTAGTAGAATAATGCTTAAAATGCACCTATTAATACAAAATGAAACAAAATTCATAGTTTAATTGAATTTGTGTAATTTAACGATTTTTTATGAGGTTTTTGTGTTTGACGATATGTGTGGTTCATTTTGTAGCGACTGTACTTAGCGGTGTGCCAGCGGGTCGCGAGTACAAATCCCGTGATGGGACATTATTTTTTGTGTGCACGAATGTTTGTACTCCAGTCATGGGTGTATCTACTATTTCGTATAGATACATAACACATGGCTCGTACCTTATCATGGAACTAGATGCTGCTGTGTGTTAAAATATCCTAACATATTTATATTTATAAAAACAAAAACAAAATATTTCAATGTCAAATTTTCGCTTACTCTAAGTATTAGATGGCTGGTTGCTGGCTGTTTCTCATTCTGTTTGGTTCCCAAGAGATAACGAGTCCAACTGCAACTCTTCAGCGCATGGATGTAGTTTTATGAAACTGCATTCTCCAAATTCTGCAAAATATACATTCGAATATCGATCCAACAGGTCGGGATACAGCTTGAGCCAAATATAGTGCTTGAATAAAACAAACATGGACAGGGCCGCAATCTGCTAATTTTTTGTTTCTTAAATGATAAATTGTACTTTATTAATTCAATACATTTTTATTTACATGGAAGGTACGATATGTCAGCTTATTTAATGGTATACTTATTAACATAATCGAAATGAAAAGTTTAGTAGGTAGTACACGGTTTTTATTAAACCGTTTATTTATGTTTAATATTTTAAAAATTTATAAATAAAAATAAATAAAATAACATTATATATATACTTTTGCTGCTACTATTGCCTTTAATTATTGTGTTATAGGAGATACCTAATTACTCTGGTGATTTCACTAATATATTTATACCTATAACTAATAATATAGACAATAGAAACATTATTTTTTAATTTATTTTGTACATATATTAGGTATTTATATATTTAAATTTTTAAATATTAGGTATTTATGTATCTACTATACATCTTTCTCTTCTTGTTTTATAGGAGGGGTATGCCTCAGGTTAATTTCTCTGAGGCCGTCCTAAGCGGGTAGTCGTCAAGCCCTACTAATTGCAGTGGTATCTTAATTAATGTCTAATTACGTACCTATATTTTGGATTCAGCCAAGTGTGACTTATTTAAGTTAAATTCCTGTTTCTATTTCGTTTCTATTTAAACTTACACGTGAATCAGAACTTTTTCCCTTTTAACTTTATTTTTGATTTTCACCTTTTACTTTCTCAATATTTTTAGTGATTTTTTAATATGTATTTGAATAGCTTAATATATAAACGCATATTTTTATTATATCATTAAATACTACTGAGATTAAGTCAACTTTAGCCTGAAATTTGCATTTACTGGATGTGAAGAACAAAATAGTTGAAATAAATCGCTTGGAATTCAATGCTAACTAAAAGCGCATCATTTTTGTATGTCATCTTACGGAACACGACAGTTTAAAACCACAATACAAATAGGTACGTTTAATACAAACAACAAACAGGGATTATAATTTATCCCTGTTTTGTTATTTTATAAACACTGAAGAACGAAGGAAGGAAGATATAAATTTTATATAGAAAATTTTCATAGTCATAAATCTGTTATTACTCTAACACCTCGTTGAAACAGTTCAACAATCAATGCACTTTGCTCGATACTGTTGTTGTTATGTATCAGGGAAACCACGAGTAAAACAATGTCAAACTGCATGCTGCAAAACAAATGGTTGGGGGAGTTAGAAACAACATGACGCCACCGACAAAATGTTTTCGCAACTTGCATCGTTCTCATGCAAGATTATAATAATATTTTCTTTAAATTGTTACTCTAAATATATATTTTTGTTACAAGATTAAGCTTTAAAAACACGTATTGAACTAATATTAAACTCACAACTTTAAACGTGATATGCTTATAAAAATACGAAAGTTGTAGTTTATGGGTTTTCTTCCTGATTTCGACGGCTTTACGTGTTTGTATTCATGGTTTTTGTGATCTGCTTCGGCAGACCCGATGGTTGAGTGCGTAAGCAAAAGCCTGCGAAGCCTCAGTGTGTAGTTCTAGCTTCACAGGTCTCCAGGAGTCCCACACACCTATTTGTTTGCATAACTGTATTCTCGATATTATAAAAAAGTAAAAACTCAAGACAAATTACATTCGGAGTGAAACAAGAGACATAAGTTCCTGACACCTTCATAACTGACGGAAACTTTGAAAATAAGAAAAATTAAGATTTGTTAGTATTTTTAATACTCGATTAACTACACATTTTTTTGTTGTCGTATATGCATAAAGTACGATTAGACTAACTTGTGTATATATACATAAACAAAGTTCAAGTGTAGCATCTTTGCGAAATATGTTAGGAAGTAGCTGAGAGCAGCTGCTTATTTCATTATTGGAATTCTTGTAAAGTAGGTTCCAAGCGCGACGTCCTATTTACCGTCCAAATTGCTATTAGAGAGTTTCACGCCTAGAAGGATACATACGAGCTTGAATTACACCGTATATTTATAAAGTTTAATTTTTAATAATAATTAGAAATAAAAAGAAACATTTAAAAAGTAGATCGATAATTGGAAGTGGAAATAAAAGTATACAACAAAAACATAAAAGTATACAATTTGAAATATTACTTGTAAAAAGCTCAGTCATTTATTTATGTTAATGTACTGAAATACAATATATAAGCCATTTTTTTATTTTTGATCAGAATTTTTAAAAGAATTTCCAAAATAACCTTCAACAAATATTTCTTTGGCTTTGCTTAGAACATAGACTGTATTAAAGTAATAAGTAAAGTCTTCAGTTAGAAGAATTCATTAAAACCAAACATACATTTATTCATTTAAATATGCATAGAAATAGAGAACCATATTTTCTAATTATTAATTTCTTTTTTTACATTTATATAAACACATATAGCCTAATATGATTGTTTCTTCTGCGTTCCACAAACGAATTAAATTGTGCCCAAAGGGCTGAAAAACGACACTATATATTACTTATATATTATAAGATAAACAAAAATAAATAGTATGTTATAAAAAATGGATTAATAAACAAAAATATCTATATTTTAAGTTGTAGTCAACAGGAGCGTCAAAAAACCTATTACTGCCTCGAGTGTTTCTTAGCTAATGGACGCGTAATTGGTCGTTTCGTTGAGTAATGGACAATTAAACGGAGCTACGTAGATTCATTCTAAGTATTGCACTACGATAGAGCACAGTCAAGTTTGTTTTCCTAATAAGATTTTTTGGGCAACTTACCTTTTTTAGCTGAAGCCATAAAAAAAACTTGTTGATTTAATAAAAAATCAGAAACACAATGAATGTAGAAACAGGTACGTATTTAAAATACTGGAATTAAACTATTCTTAAATAGTTATTTCGAAATTTGTCAATAGTATGCACTATGCTTCTTTTATATGAGTTAAAATCATGTCTTATTTTCTAAATATTTTAAGAAATCTGTACTAGGGTCACACTTTACAGCTTCGTATGCAATGAATATGTAATCACAGGATTGTAAAGTAACAGTCATATAAATGTACTTTGGACAAGTTTCAGCAAAGTTCTATGAATGTCCGCTAAAACTTCACAAATAGTGATTTGGGGAACTTTCTATCACGCCCTGGAGAAATAAGTTGACTCCCGCTTTCTTAACGAAATGATTGTCTACGTGGACGTTGTTAGACGTTAGCTCCATTTGTTTGGGGGTTTTATTTACTCCCTCCCAAAGGATAATTCACTTTATAAGCATCGTATCGACCCAATGGGAGCCATAAAGTATTTCTCGCTTTTAGCGAAACGTAAGTAAAGCTGTTGTGTGAACGCAAAATTAGGTCACGGCAAAATTTTCTATCTTCGCATTTCCCTCCCAACGTCGATTGACTCACGATTCTCGTAGATAGGAAGTACGGTAGGCACAGATAAGAAAGATTGAAGAATGCGAAAGTTACTTTCCAGATAACAAAACGTATTGCGATTTACAGTTATCTTTTTCATTGGTGAGGAAAGTCGCTGTCTACTCGGAACTTTTTACCTATGTGGGGTATATTTTTTGCTTTTAATTTAATATTACTAGAAAACTTACACACAATTATAAGCAGTTTTTTGAAGAATTGAATTACTTAATCGGGTATTTATTGCAGTGGAAATATATAATTTACAAATGTTGTACATTATTTTAGGTAAAAAACACACACACACACACACACATTTTACGAAGAAAGCTTTAAAAGTAGCCGCAGTTTCGAAAAAAATTAAGATAAAATGCACTTTTACTAATTTGTAGCTCTCATGAAAGTTTTTAAGAAACCCTGTTTAGTATTTAAGTCTCGCCTATTTTTGCTCAATATAAAGTACACTTAGCTTATTACGGCTTGCACAAAAAATTACGTGGAAAAGTTTGAGAAAATTTTTCTAGAGTTTTCACAAAGCTCTCTTAAGAAAATACATTCTTTAAACTTTATTTTTGTTTTTAAAGTTAAAGAACTTAGTGAAATAAGTTATATTCCCTGTAAACAATAAATATTTTATATTTATATATTTTTTACTGTATATGTTATATTTTTAGAATGTATTGTAATCAACGGTTATCTGCAATTTTACTTCAAAATATAAAATCATTAAGAAAAATAAACATTCCACGTTTTACAAAAACATTTAATATAATATTCTAGCAGAAAGTTAGACGTTAGCAAAGGAGGTTGCACTTCTAAATTACTTGAGCTGCGTAATAAGTGCGCTCATAGTAACACGTGCGCGGAATATTCAAGCGTGAGTCGGTTATTACCTGCATGATAACAGTTATCTGTGCGCAGATGCTCTTTATGCTTACATACCGATATCTTTAGATGACTCGTGCGTAATTAAATTACCAATTATTGTTAGCATTGTATTGTTATACGTTCCGATAAATACAAGCAGTTGTTGAATATAAAACCTCCATTTGCTTAATGGATTTTGTGCATCTTTTTAGGGATATGAAATAGTCTGCCTATTTTACAGTATGGCAAAATATGTATTCTTGGTCTGTCTACATCTGTGCTATACGTTAGATTCACATATTATTATTTTTGATAAGGTATATGATTGTATTGGACCCACATAACCTTCATCTCAGCCACAGTCAGGGAAACAAACAACAAGCTAACTTCAAAATTATATAAGCTATGACGCTTTTTCAGTTTACAAATCTGTTAAAGTATGTACAAAATAATTCTTATAGACTCAATAGCTTTTAGCAAGGATTTACATTACGACCAAAACGTACATACCATTTTAGCGACGGAACGTTTATAAGCATTGCTTTGGTTTGCAAATATGACGTACCTGATCGCAATTGCCGCGAAAAGCAAATATTGTCCGCGTTAGGTCAGCGTGTGTGGACACAGCACTCGACTTCTTCCATCGGATATCCACAGAGTTCGTGCCTCGTGGATACTCGAGTAATAGGTAATATTGACTCGCCTTTCAACTTACTGGCCACCGATTTTCCTGTAATCCGGGCACTGGACGGTGATTGATTTCGATTGGTCTCTTTCTAAGCTTAGAATATGTGATGTCGTTCAGTAAATATAAAAATTCGGTTAAGTACGAGTCAGATGTTTTTTAATATATTATATTTCATTAGTTTTAGAAATAAATATATGTCGAGACATTATTATTATATTAAATATAAGTTGGGATAGCACCAGACACTTGTAGGAATCTAGATGAAATTTGCTACAAAGACCGATTATAGTCTGGAAGAAAACATAGATTACATTTTATCCCAAAAACACATGCAGCTCCCGTGGGACAGATCTGTTTATTATGATTTTCACAGTGCAAGGGTTCGAATGAAAAATCTGCAAAAGAATAAGTTTTTCTCCTAATGTACGCTCTCATTAACTATATATATGAATATCATGGACGTATTAACTAAGGACCAGTCATAAAATACAAATGCATGAAAACACTTTCAACCATTTGAAGTATAACGCACACAAAGAATTGACACAATACATCAAAATTCACTCTAATGCTAGTGCTTGAACGTAGTCGATAAAATACATACATCAATGACATTTTAAATATTAATAATAAATATTGTTTGATTTTTCGCCGACAATCAAACCCAGAACGTTCGAATGGGAAAGAAAAGGCGTATCATAAATAAGCTGTAAGGCAAAGAAAATAAAGGGAGAATAAAGGTGGGGTAAGCTTCCGGTATTTATATTTTAATTATACTAAAATAAGCAGGACATTGTTATGAACTTTTTACTCAATTATAGTTATTATAGACTTCAAATTTTTTGTTAAGAATTTTTTTTCTCTTTCGAGAAGGATCCCTAGGAAATCTAAAATTTTGTGTAATTTATGTGTTAAAATAAAACAAAAATTAAGTGCACATACTAATTATAATTTTTGCATTTATAATGTTTTTATTTAATTATAAAAATATTATTATAAATTTATTGTCATCAGATTGTAGGATACTGCGATAAAAGTATTTTATGTTATTGTACTGTACAAATAACATCCATTATTCGCTTAGTTATTTCGTCAAATATCGATATATTTTTCGACATTGTCAAGCACTAGTCGATGTCAAATGGACTTACTCGACAGTTCTGTCATTTGTTTTGAACGGTATAATCCAGCCATTTTATGATGGTTGTCAGATGTCAACAATACATAGATATATCGACTATATTTAACATAGTTGAATAATACGAAATTTTATTTTACATTTACTCAAATTTTGTGATAAATAACATTAAATGTAATAAAATATATTACTTATAAGTGAAAAGAAATAGTGCTGCTTCCGCCGCTATAGTTTTTACACCATCTAATAGAACATTTAGTCATTTTTGGGAGATGTTTTGTTGACAAGTAAGTGCTTGAGACTGACGTAAAATCATACGGCCAGGCCTAAAATATCCTGATTACTGTCAAGGCCGGTAAAGGTACGTTCGCTTATGTGTCTCGTCCATTAGATACGTCCATGATGAATATTTAAAACATATACCATAACTAGGACATACCCGAGCGAAACGAAATATAAAAAGTCTGTCGTAGAATGATCATTTAAGGTGTAACCCAATATTGTCACATTATGATGAATAAATTGAATTTTTACTGTGGTGTGCGTGGTTCATGAAAGCCTTACCTTAGCACTTACCAAGAATTATAAGGTCTGTATACACTCATACGTATGAAAATGCACGATACTAATTTTGTTACACCGTAATACACATATAGAACTTCGAAAATCACAAATCTAATATTAAATTGATAAAGTGGGAAGTCTCTTTACTCTAAGAATAAACCTGCATTAAAATTTATTGCAGTATATCAAAAACATTTGAATTATTATATGTGTATTATTCACCATATCATGACCGTATACTTAGAATAAACTCTTCGGCATGAGCTCTGCCTCTAAAGCGCGGTTACCCAAGTGACACGAATAGAGTGCTCTTTGCTTGCTTGCAGGCAATATAAAACGTGCTCACAATTTATTACTTCAGTAGCTTCTCGCGATAATCATATAAATGAGACATAGGTACTAGAGATTTCATCTCCCACTCAGTATTTACTTGTGCTTAAAAATATTGCGATTTATCGTTTAAGTGAATACAAAGCTCGAAACAGAAATATATTTTCTAGCTTGTTAGATATGTACTTAGTGCTTATTCTCTTTCATTTCAGTTTCTTTGCGTTGTTATTGATCTCAATTTTGGAGGTTTTTTCTATACTAACTTAAAATATAAAGTCCTTTAAGGATTATATGGGTGCGAATTGCAAATAAAATATTTTTAATACACATTAGTATCGTAGCTCAGGTAGGTATTTAAAAAATAGAACATTCGCTGTCATATTTTCGAACCATTTCCTTTTTATATAGAGACCAACCATAATTTAGTAATTAAATAATTCACACCAAATATCTTATATGCCTTTACTTGTCGTTTTCTCTACAAGGACTGCATTGAATCGTACCACAATGAGTAATATTGACCGGTGCAAAGTTAAGTGCACTTTGTCAAGGAAGCCTGTCCATTGAGTTAGAAGCCGCAAATTACTGCCAACTTACCTACCGTTGTGAATGACGTGGACTTGTGTATTTAGTATTATCTAGTACTGCACCGAGCAACCGCAGTTTATATTACTGACATGAGACAAGCGTCGTGTAGGCAAATGTGGCGTGAAACGCTCTATTATACGGAGTATTGGTTGCATTTAATCTATAATAATGCATGGTACATAGAGCTAGAGGCAAATCGTGTAAGTTTGTATGTTGGGCGGACTTTTAAAAACAGAATTTAAAAATCACTCACAGGGAGCTCCATAACCACCAACAGCCAGCGCTATTCATCTAATTTCAACTTTAATTATATATGTTAATAAAATGCTTTTGATAAGTTGTAGAGTTTCTGAAATTAGGGCTTGCAAAGTTAGGGCGTGTAGAATTAGAAGCTCTACTTACATGAGATCTGATAACATTTTGACCCTGGCTTGCACTGTGGTGACGTCTTGACAACGTTTTATATGTAAACATTTTAGTGGGATCAGTTTATGTAACTACTTTACAAAAAACAAAAAATACTTTCAATACGGTCAAAGTAAAATTTCTTTAATGCTGTCACAGATGCTGCAATAAAATTGAAATATAATACTACATATTTATAAAGTTATTTAATAGTGATTAATAGTAAATATATTCATTTTTTAAAGACATTTTTTCAATATAAAGACTCTGACTTTCACGATACTCATTTCCTTGAATTATTTTTCCAGTGTATGAACTTACCTGCCAGAAAGAGCCTAAAGAACTTTTACTTCCAATAAAACATAATAGGTATTTATAATATTTTATGGAAAGCTCTGTAACATTTTAAAATTAATCGAATATTATTATCTAATAGTCGAAAATTCGCAAATGAAAAAAGACGAACTTTTGGTATGCTAATCCGTTTAGAGAGAATCTCTGTGGAGTAGAAGTCTTAAATTGTTATCGAAAGTTCTTAATGATGTTTAAAAGAACTATTAGCAGTTTAAAAAGTTATTTTGTTTTTTTACTCTATTTCAATATTTTTAGTAGCTACTATTTGAAACCTTAGAGGAATTGGTAGCTTAGATGTTTATTTTAAATGCAATTAAATCAAGCAACTGCTACACATTACTACAGTTATAGCCGAGGAAAATCTTAAATTATTTCTTACTGCAAATTATTTAATCATACGAATGTGTTTCTTATTCAAGACATATAATATATTCATGCAATCCAGCCGGGCACTAAGCCAAGAAACGCACTGGGAGGCCATATCGCGAACCATCATGTGGCTTGTTCCTGGTACCAACTTATCAGAGCGTTGTGGTTGAGTGCGTAAGCGATCCGCGACGTCCCTTTTAAAATTTCGTTGGGTTTTATTGAGTAACTTTTTCCGGTGAGACCCACATATTCATTTGTATGTTTGATGGTCATGGCTGTAAATGCGTTTCCCAACGTAAAGAATATTTCTATTATAAAATGTTTAGTCTACGAAAGGAGATATCACTGGTATTTTTTTATATAAATTTATACATTATTTGTTTTACTACGTACTCGTATATATTTTTGTGTATTCAGCTCTTATTAACGTCCCACTGTTGGGCACGGGCCTCCCTTAAATGCAAGGGGGATCAGGCCATAGTCCACCGCCCTGGCCTTGTGCGTGTTGGCGGACTTCTCATGTCTTTCGAAAACTTGCTATGTTCTCACAGACATGCAGGTTTCCTCACGGTGTTTTCCTTCACTGTAAGACAAGTGGTAATCATGATAGAAAAAGATTCGCACATAAAAAAAAGGGGTGCGAGACCGAGATTTGAACCCGTATCACTCGGTTATACAAGCGAAAGCGTTACCACCACCGGCTACCACTGTCTTACCGCATATATCTTTTTAGAGCAATATTTTTAGTCGTTTTGTATATTATATTTGTAGTATAGTAAAGTTCTATTCAAATTGTTATAAACTTTCTTAGAACTCTTAACATTGCGAAACTTTGCACTCAGTTCATTCATTATACTACAGCCTTTGATTACTGTTAAAAAGGGTTGGAATGTTCACATAGTTTACTCAGCTAATCAAATTTACGGGCATCAAACGCTGTGTCGGTGATCTTTCATCTTTACATCTATCTTACCCTTGGTCTTGTACCATTAAAAACACAGAACTAAATGAGCATGAAGAGGCAACAATAAGTATATATTACCCGCTGTAAGAATTTCGTTTTGAGAGAGCTACTTAATTCAGTTAATTTATAATTATCATCGAGTACACGTATCGGAATAAAAGATGTAGTTATAAGTAAAACTTAAATAACACAAATGTTTTTTTGCTTTCTTTAACAAACTTATAAACAGTATTTTCTATAAAAAAATAAATATATCTAATAGGTATTTAAAAAAGAATTTATTATTAGGGGAGCTCAAGAGGGGATTTTGCGAGTTATTCGAGTGACGAACAAACGAGATTCTGCACTTCCCAAAATATTTTGTTATTTAAAATTATACTAAAATGATAAATTAAATAGTTTCGCCAGCATAGTTGCTTTTATATAGATTTCCATTAAACGATTAGAATTAGAAATTAGAATGTCTTTTTTTTAAGGTTTCGTTTTAAATATTAATATAATAACAGACTATAAAAGTTGAATTGTCTTTTCCATGCTGTACATTTATTCTTTGTTTTCTGCAAGAGTAATTAGAACATTTTCTGAGTGCACATTTAACTTCACATTTTGGTAATAACTTAAAACTCTAATTGTTTAAACCCATTGTTAACAGCGCAAATATTTTAGTAGGACCTCTTATCAAAGAGAGGCAAATAGACGATACAGGGCGATATCTCATGCGGGTACATGTTAATTAATTTGTATGTTTGCATTACATAAAACTTTTTTCGGCTGTTTATACCTATATAAATTGAAAATAATGTTTGAAAATAAGAATTAAGAAGATAAAGCCATTAAGGTTGCACGCATACATTACGCTCTATAAAATCTCAATCATCTAAAATACTGAACTACCAAATAAAAGTTTTTGCTGTTTAACGCATTCAGATTTATTTAGAACAATAGAGGCATTTATTTCATTTTACAGTTGAGTTTTGTCTTCATTTAATTATTATGAAGGTAGAAATTCCTAATATACCTAATATACAGTACATCTGTAAATATTTTCACCTATTATAAAAAATAAAAACATTTTTTTTAAATTTAATCCAATGAATATATAAAATTTTCAAGGGACTTACTATGCAATAGTTATTGAATAAATTAAATTTAAGGACTACTTTTAAGTTGCACGGATTCGAATTTAAATTGGAACGGTACCAGCTTATCCCAGATTTTGGTCTATTACGTTCACCGCACCAGCAATTCCTTGCTTAATTCTCTATGCAAGATGTCCGTCTTGAATCAGGATATAAACTATTATGAAGAGCTTCGGCAATATTGCATTTTATATTTTTTTGACTCGTATAGTACAATGTTCAGATAACTTTTTCGGCCTATATATAGGTAGTAGTAAAGATTGTATGTGCAAAATCAATATACATTCTTTTGTATAGATAAGGGATATAAAAAATATCCTAAATTAACGGTAGACCTAGGCTTATTATGTATAAGAATAAAATGATTGATAATAATATAGCCTGTAATATTTGTTTTCCAAAAAAAAATATTGATGTATGGAACTGAATGCTTCAAAATTTTTAAACATTGTTCGGTTTAGAAACATAATATATTTTCGCATAAGAATTTTCAATAATTAAATTACAAATTACTTACAGTCCATTTTCTTATAAAGTGCATCTACTCATTAGTTTTCCGTTACGTAAATTACGTCTAGATTGTTGCCTTTTCTAGTGAAGTTTCAAAAGTCTTTCAAGCAAAATCCTGTAGACAGAAGACGGTCTTATTTAATATGCATTCAAGGTGTATAAGGGGTACAACGTTTTAAATTGGCTTACGATACTGAATACTAATAAATTTTCACAGACATTGTAATCAAGCTTTAGAATCTTCTAACTTCTGTTGGTCTTTTGTTTGTTTTTGTTCGCGTTTCTATGCATATAAAATAAATAATTGAATTTAGGAGGTGCGCTGATTCATCTACACATAAATACAACTAGAGTATAAATAAAATTAAAATTATATACATATAAATAAAATTAGAGTGTCTGTTTTTAATTTAAAATTAACAGCTTTTCACTAAATGCATATAAAAGTATATACGATAATAGCAACAATAAACCAATTTTTAAAATTTTTGTCCGTCTATCTGTCTGTCGATCTGTTTGTTTATTCCGGCTAATCTCTAAAACGGCTGGACCGATTTTGACGGGACTTTCTTTAGCAGATAGCTAATGTTATAAGGAGTAACTTAGGCTACTATTATTTTAGAAATTATATTTATTTTAACTAGAGGAACCTGCGGCTTCGTTCGTGCTAAATCTAGTGATGTACCCGAGCGAAGCTAGGGTGAGTCGCTAGTTGTAAATAAAAGTGAAATTTGAAAAAATATGGGTAAATTTTTAAAAGAATAACCATATGAATTTTTAATTTTAATTTTTGGAAGATTTCTAATAAAGTCACTTTCAAACTAAACAAGTTTTATTCACTTAGACTACTGTAATTTCTAAGAAGTACTATGAGGGTTAATTTTATCAATTAGACGTAGAACTAAGTGAAGCGAGGCAGTAATAAATCTAGCTGTAGCGCACTAGAATTGCACGTACTCTTTGAAGTAGATATTTATTTTCTACTACACTGTGTTCATTACTTGGCATAATAAATTTAAAATAGTACCTAGCAAAATTTTTAATCCAATTAACAAATAGCATGACACTTGCTCAAAGTACTTGAACTTAAAAAGCTCTATAGTTGAAATTATAAATCCTATGAACTACTAATATATCCTCTTATATGCTAAGTAATTTTCAGTGTGACAATATAAATGTAGCGTTATTTAACATATATAATACGTAAGTTAATTATTTATGTTTTCCATGCTTACCGGTTTTTTTATAATATTTTTTATTTTTAAGCGATGCAAAAAATCATGAACATTGTGCTATTTTGTGCTGTTTTATTTTCTTATTGAAAAAGTAAGCTGAAAGTAACTTTTCATAACAAGCGTAAGGTCCGCTTTCTTGAATAAATAGAAAATCACACACTAAAATGACGTTAAGCTATCACTAAATTAATACGAGTATTATAAAACAAAGTCCTCTGCTGCGTTTGTCTGTTTGTTAGCGATAAACTCAAAAACTGCTGCTCCGATTTTCATGCTGTTTTCACCAATAGAAAGAGTGGTTCTTGAGGAAGGTTTTAGTTTTTATAACTAGTGCAACCCGCGGCTTTGCTCGCGCTAAATCTAGTGACCAATCCGAGCGAAGCGGTTTACAGGAAACTTTGGCTTGGCTCATTTATTCAAAAAAAATCAAAATCAAAATATTCTTTATACAAATAGACTTTAACAAGCTCTTTTGAATCGTCATTTTTACATTATTAAAATTAAAATTATTATTTATATGTACCTATTTAACAGTATTAAAACACATATACCAATAATTGACAATTTTTAACAAAACAATGTTTACATTAAAAATAGAACTATTTTTATACTATTTCCGATGTAAATGATAATATTATGTGAAATCAATAAATTATTGGTAAATATAATACGAGTATGTATATCTACATCTCATTCTTCGTGCAGTAGTGGACAATAGGCTATAAATTATACAATAAATATATAATACGGAATTTTAAAGAAATGTGTTTTTTAATAGGTTACTAACAATCTACAAATGCAAAACTCTTGCAAATATACATTCTTTTAAGTTCATTTTCTAAAATAGGTCTACAGTAGAGCTTTTTTAACAAATCTTACAAAAAAAAGGACAAAAACAACCATATAATATTTAAAGCCCAGTGTTTATTCCGCTGCGTCTAATCTGTATTTATTTCCCCAAAACAAGGCAACAGCTGGGTACAGTTTGCGTCTCAGAATTTATGTGTACGATGCTTGCGTATCTTAGAACTCACGTACGGGTGTATTGTTAGATGGCACGTTAATTTTGTCGCTTTCATAATTTAATTACTGAATTTCACTTCATTTAGTACTAAATTTTATTTTAATGTAATAACTTGAAATTTTATGATATAATTAAAAAAAAATGAAAAAATCATAGATTTTTTTTAAAATTCATGATTCATGAAAACTACAAATAAAGTAAAATCAAAATCAAAAAAATACGAGCACATAAAATATTAATATAGATTTTTTAAATTTATATTTATGTATCAAAATTATAAAATATAAATTCTACATATTATTTAATTAACCTTTCGTGTGAAAAAGTTACTTTAAAGAAGAAAAGGGGGAAATAGGAGAGATATAAATACTATACCTATTATTATTATAAAATAACTAAAATATATTAAGGGTAATATTGTAGGGTTGGTATTTAAATAGGTTTCCGTAAATTAATGAAGGTGTGAACTCTAAATGTAAGTGTTTAGTATACTCTCCTTGTCAGACTCTTGCTTCTTGAGAGCGGAGAAATATTGCGCATTGCTTAGTAATATTATACGCATTCCGCCTGTACGTATGGTATTATTTTAAAGCTTTTCTAATTTTAAATGAAATCATGAAAAAAATATTATGACATAATAATGTTTTAAGTTATTTGCTTAAGTCAGCCTCCAGTCAGTCTCACTGCTAGGCACGGGCTTCCCTCAGTACGAGGGGGATCAGGCCATAGTCCACCACGCTGGCCTAGTGCGTGTTGGCGGACTTCACATGTCTTTCGAAAACTTGCTAGGTATTCTCAGACACGCAGGTTTCCTCACGATGTTTTCCTTCAGGTGGTAATCCTGATAGAAATGCGTAAAATGAACACTTTTTCAAATTGAAAACAACAAATTTCATAGAAGTAAGTAATTTAAAATATAAAAAGACACCGTTCCAGTTTATAAGGATTCCTGTCATTCAATGAATCCAAAGAAGTATAATCACTGATACTAATACCTTATAAGTTACAGAAGGTTTTTTTGTTAAGCGTTTTGTTGTTTCGGTAATTGTAAACCAAAGATAAATAAATATTATAAGAGCATTTTTAATTAAAATTATTGTAAACTATGAAAATGAAGTTACTTTAGTAGCTATTGTAGCTTATTAAAACTAATACCTATATCGCTATACCAATTTTTATTTAATACAATAATTTAATAAGTGATGTAACTTTATGATTGTTTTTAGTTTTATTTTTGGTTTCATAATATAATAATAGGCGCTTTTAAAATACATTAAAATGAACGAGTATGTATCTTCTCATCTTCAACTCCTTTTCACTAATGTTCCCTTATTTTTGTAACGTAGGTACACTCATACTTTATTGTGATTTGTAAAAAGAAAGGTCTACGAAAGTTTCAGTATATATTACATAGCCTCATAGCTTACAGCAGTACTAAAACGGTGTAGGAGCATGATATGGTAATATAAGGAAGACACTATAATAATTTGAAAATAATCTTTCGCGTTTTATCCCCTAAAATAACATTCACAATGAAATTTCGAGATTTACCTCCAAACCACTTAAACTTTTTGCAATTCGTGATAAACTTTCCTGTTTTACGCCTCAAGTTTTTATTGCTCCGACGAGTTTACGTAACGTAATGCGACAGGAATAGTAATGTCAAGCCTATAATCATTCCAGGGAACTTTGATAGCTTTAGTGGTTTATTTTGACCTTCTTCATCAGCTACATTTTACATGCGACAAAATTTTTTACTAACATAACTGAACGGAAAACTTAATGGAGTTTAAATATGCCTCTAAAATATAATTAAAGTTAAAGCACAAATTGTTAAGTTTTTCATTTATCAAGGGAGTTATAGATACATTTTTCCCATCAATCTCACATGGCACAACCATTTTCCTCCGAAACTATTGGCCCAATTGAGGGTAAGATATTTCTTACGAATTTTTAAATTGCGACAACAGTATTCGTAGAAGCATTCTATGTTCCATACTTGCATTTTCGCGACGCAAATAAAGTGTAAGGTATCTAAATATGACTTTTTGTATCACTCAATAGTTGCTGAGATATGTAATTTATACTATTACAATTTTTACATATTGTTTATAACAAACCGGACGACTTGTACTTCGACCGATTTTTTCAATCAGAAGAAAAATAGCAGGAGTTCAATATCTATACGTTTCTGGGATATTATGGATGTGGGTTACGTGATTGTGCGTTCTCATAAATTCGGCTCAAAATTCAATAGAATCTCGTGAGGCATTTCTATAAATATTAAATTCGTTTCAGCCTGTATTGTTGTTTACTTCATATAAAGTTTAAAAAGTAATTTCCTTTTACCAATAATACTTTACCAAATAATTCTGTATTACAAAATTTTAAAGTAATGAAAACCCTTTTTAAGTTCAATTTGGCAAAATTTCAGCTATATAGTGAAGTTAAAACATAGCAGTAAAGTTCCAAGGCTCCATCTATTATCATCTCTTTATAACTTTCAAAGAACTTTAGGTACAACTTTATTTTGACGTTAAAATATCTTAAAGAAGAAGATAATTCTACACTTCTACATTTAGTTTTTCAAATTTATTTTCTTTGACCATCGGGATTCGGGATGTTCGAATTCTTGTAATTGAAAATATTTAATGAACTTTAGAATTTTCTTCAAGCAGCAATAAGATACCCGTAATATGAATTATTGGTATGTCAAGTCATGTTTAGGGCTCGGTCCCCAAAGGGTAAAACGGGACCCTATTACTATGATTCCGCTGTCCGTCCGTCTGTCACCAGGCCACGACTAAAGAACAGAATGAAATAAATATTTCAGGGGGCTCCCATATGACAGGCATTTTTTTTGCCGTTTTTATAGATAATGGTACGGAACCCTTCGTGCGCGCGTCCAACTCGCAACTTGTCTGGTTTTTTTGTATTCTCACCTTTAAGAAATAGGAACTACGAAATGTACCTAATATTTTCGCTACCGGTAAAAAAACATAAGATGTAAGAGGAAATTAAAAAAATATTTTAGCATTGGCTTCGAATTTTTGTAGGTATTCTTGAATCAAACACAACATTTTAGAAAATTTGGAAATTTTATATCTGATATTTATCTAATCACTGTTAAAAGTGTGTTAAATATGTGTTTTTATCTCTTGTACGTACCAATTGTAAGCGTAAAATGTAAATAAATTGGGAAGAATTCAAACTTTAGAGACTATAAACAGAAACACTGAGGTATTAAATCCGCATTTGAAATCTTGTAACTTTATACCTTTAAACTCTCAAGGAATAACGCGACTTAAAATTTTCACCCGAAAATAAGTTTCCTCGAGCTCACAGTGATTTACATAAAACTTGTTTAAATGGTAATATTTGGAGACGTCACCTACTGCGGCCGTTTTCATTCTTAACCAAATCTATCTTAATAGCAAGTATGGAAGTTAAAAATGTGCTCTTAAAACATTCTTGTTCAGCTGCATTTTTTCCAGTTCCTTGTAACACTCCGTTTTACTCTGTGACAGCTGAAATAAGTGTCTACCATACATTATACGAATTGAGGATTTCGATTTCAAGGCTAACGGTTCTTGAGTCTAACTTTATTTAAATTGCAATTCAATGATATAACAACGCTTTTGGCTACTTCTCCAAACGATAATAAAAAGTGCGTCTGCCTGGAGAAACACTTCTTCTAAAGATATTTTTGTTATATAAAAATTGTTTTACATTGTAGTTTGCCATTCTACATCTTGGATATTTATATAATGGTGCCTAACTTTATTTTAAGTGCATTAAAAAAAATCGTAAACAGTCAAAAATTGATCGCTCTGGTGTGTCCTGACTCCAGATTTGTTAGAATTATGTTTCATAACTTTTCTTCTATTACTGAATTTTGACTGGAAAAATGTTTATTAATTAACTAAATAATGTTTTTATTGAATCAAATGAATTTTATATAATTACGCTTATTAGTTTTGGTTCAATACAAAAAGAAAGAAGTGTCCGACGTGTTTTGTTGATAGCTCTGGAACAACATGAAATCATTTGCCAATCCCAAATTATGCACTCCAATACTCCACTCTCCTCCCAGCTAGGTGGACCAAGTTGCGTTCCGAAAGCTACAAAGGGTCGTTGTGCTCTACGCTTCCGCAATTTCGATGTACGAAGGTAAGTCATTGATAACTCTGGCTTTGGTTTTCAAAATTATTGATTGCTATGGCACATTTTTTTAAATTATTAATAAGTTGGTATATAAATTGATTAGCCTAAAGTGTGTGTAGTGAGAATGTTAAATACTTACACTCTACTTATATATATATTCTATACTTTCTTCTCTTTTATGCACATATTTTACAAATAATAAATAGAAAAGTGTTTTTTAAGATCATAAAAACGCTTCGAAAAACACTATCGATCGAAGAAAAGCGAGAGAAGAAGAAGTTGGCCGAGCGTCGTCGTATGGAAAAAATTAGAAGAGATCCTGATCTTTACGCTCAATGGCTAATTAAATCAAGAGATAGCTATCAAAGAAAAAAAAACGAGGCAAAGTAGTACCAATTACAGTTCTCGAGGCATAAGCTCAGCTTTGCATTTGTGTGAGTGCAGTGTAGGGATAGGCACGACCGAAGGCGTACCACGTTGCAAGTGGTTTAAACTGGTATAAACTGGTTTTTGATGCGCGGCTATTGGCTTATAGCTATGACTCACACAAATGCAAAGCTGAGCTTACGCCTCGAGAAATGTAGTGCCTTTCGCATTTTTGTTTTTGCTTTTTGTTCTTTCGCCAGTTCTTCTCAGGCCAGAGGTTTCTTCTTTCTGAACTGGTGGTAGACTCATGACGTTCAGTAAGAAATTGTAACAATTTTTATGCTGAATAAAATATTTTGATTTGATTTGATTTGCCTTTACTTCAAAACAACAGAAATTAATAAGGAAAAAAGTAGGGAAAGCTCTAACAAATATAGTGAAAAACAGATTAGCAAAATTAGCTGAAATTCAAGAGCAACCAATCGTTTGTGATAATCGGGATGCAGAAGAAAACACAGAATGTGATCCCTTGGAAGTTTTGTCAGACCATTTGCCGCTCGATATCTATAATGATAACTTAACAAAACCAATACCCAGATCTAGGGGATTATTACGCAATGTTACAAACTTATTGCAAAGTCATGAAATTCAGGGTGCAAGTTGTTCTAATATTAATGATACATTTACAGTTTGTCCTTCATCAGCCCAAATATAGTATTGTGATAATTTTTAGTAAATAAATATATATAGTACTAGCCGTTTCCCGCCCGCTTCGCTGGGCGAATTGAAATAGGAAATAAATTACATTTTATGTTTCATTTTTTTTTTCATATTTTTATTATTCTCCTTTTTTTAATTTTTGTATGAACATAAATAGGCCCCGCGGATAGAACTGTAAGCATCGATATTGTTTAGACTTACACAAATTCCAAATTCCATCGATTTAGCCTGTATCTTCCATCCAGGTGATTTTTCTCACTAATATTCATTGTAACTTTCAATGTGTAATCATTTAAGTTAAAGTTAAAGTCGTTAAAATCGTTTAAGTTAAAGTCATTGCAAGTCTCATATGTGAAGTTGAAATTTGTCTAGGTTCAAGTGCGACGAATTTTCTGTTAACTAAAATTTTCTCCGTGACATCAATTTTTTATAGAAAATTAATTGTTCATGTTTTTTATGAATTCTATTGGAATAAGTAACTAAATTTCGTTTCCACATCTCAAGTGCTTAGAAAATGCATTCATTATAATCTGGTACATTTCCGCGATCACGCAATAAAAGAATTCGTCGGATATGTAGTCTGCAAAAGTAAAATGAATGTAAAATTCTTAGTCCGTTGATTGGATAGCTACATGTAAAGTTAAGTTTTGGAAACCTCTCAATGACTTTTTCTCCGCTGCCAAAAAGACGATTGTTGTAAGGAAATACACAAATATCCCTACATACACGAAGATCCCCACCAAATTTGGAGTCTGTAGAAGTTACAGGTTGGAAATTAAAATTTTAGATTTTAACACCCACCCCCGCAATTCCTGTCGGAAGTAGACTATATTGAAATCCATTTTGAGATGATCTTTATGTGAATAATAAAAGATTCCTACCATATTTAGAATTTTTAGAGGCTATATTTCGCTTATAGAAAATTCCTACAAAATTTGGAGCTTGTAGGAGCTTTAGCTGGAAAATTAAAAATATTAATTGATAATACCCACCCCCGCAACCCCGTGCGGGGTGAGCTATCGTAAAATTCGTTCATAGCCTATTTCTACACCTCTTACAGAAGATTCCTACCAAATTTGAAGTCTATAGGAGCTATAGTTTAAAAACAGGAATTGTTCATTGTTAACGCCCCCGCAATCCCCTTTGGGGGATGGATTTCTTAAAATCTATTCATAGCTGACCTCTACATAGAAAAAGTAATATTCCTACCAAGTTTCACGTTTCTAAGTCTTATGGTTCCCGAGATTTCGTAGTGAGTGACTATATAGATGGGAATTCTTCGATTATCATCGAAATTTTTAACTTTTTATCTGACTTTTTTAAAATTTTCTTACATACAAAACTTTCTCCTGACAATTCTGACTATAAAAAAAAGCCTAATTGGTCCAGCCGTTCTCCACTACCGTGAGTACATTCTTAGCTGAATGTAAAAAACCATAATCCGTTTAATATACTCTGTTGAAATCCATGAAAACAAAAGAATCAAGAGAAAATGCTTATCTTTTGTTTTTATTATCGGGATAAATGTTCATAAAAGTAAAACAGCAATAAAAAAATGAAGCAATGTTGGAATTCAAAAAATAGATAGCCATAAACCATCTAGGAAAAATTTCGCATCGAATGGTGGTAGTTTCATGTCGATACGATCAGTGGTTTAGGCGTGATTGAGCCTCAAACGAAGACCATTTTCATTATATATATATAGATAAATGATTCTATTAGTTAAGATTTTCTATTAAAAATGATCCTATTTTCTTGAGTTTTTTTCATTTCTTGTATATTTAACAGGCTTCGACTGACATGTGATTGCTTTAACAGATTCTATTATGTTTTAGTCAGTGGATTGATATGAATTTTAAAAAGCTATACATATATAACAGTTTTTCTATGATTCAAAATATTTTTTGATTGCTCTGGCATCAATATTGATCGCTCTGGCTACGCAAAATTTCAAACATGAATATCTCATAAACCGCTGGTAGAAAAAGAGAGACAATAAGAAAATTAGTTTTTTATAGGCCTCCTTATTTGTAAAAAACACATTAAACTCTATTATTATTAATAATTAAAAATCACCAGAGCGATCAACTAAATAACGGTATTTTGGAGAAGTAGCCTTTTATTTTATTTTTTTGAAGAAAAAAGACACATTGGTAGTTAGTTTTATATGTTCTTAATATATTTATACGAAACAATGATCAGCGATACAGTGAATGAAATATTTGTCTGAACGGCACAAATTACGAGTACTATGTTGATTTGATTATTTTTAGTAAAGGTTGGGAAATTACATATTATATATTATTTTTTTTTATTTATTTATTATTAGAAATTTTATTTTAGCACAACAAAATTAAAATTAAAAAGGTACAACCATAAACTCATTCGAGTTATTATTGCGAGTTGTCTTTTCCTTCTCATTTTAAAGCAATTAGAAAAGGCAATCTTCATTTATAAAACAATAATAGTCACTATATCACCCAAATATTTTCTATGTATATTTAGTTATTTAAGCATTTTTGTACATACTACAAGAAAATGGAGTTTGATTAAAACACGTAGTCATTAGGGGAACTCCTTAGAGGGTAGTATGAGTTATAAGTTGAAGTCGTGACCAGGCACCTTTGTTCCGGACGTGACTAAGGCTCAGTTCCAAATATTTTATTGTTATGATATCTTTCTTCCACACGAATCTTCTTCAGACCATATTACTTGCGGTGCAAGTAGAGAATAGAGTGGTGTATATTGGGGTTTAAGAATAGTAGTAACTTATATCACTACGTGCAAACAGTTGCAATTTAATGACAGCATTAAATTCGAGCATGCTGTGACTGCAACCAATATAGTTTAAGGATTAGCCTTACTCCCGATCTGAGGTTCTCACTCTTTTATATTTTGATCATAAATAAATATGTTGCGACATTCTTACAACAGCACCATCCAGTTCCGTGGTTAGCTACGATGCTTGTGTTGCGGATACCAGATAGTTGGATACTATAACATTTAAATACATACATTTTATAAATACAAACACCCATGACTGAAGTACAAACATTCGTGCTCAACAAATGAATGCCCCCAGCGGGACTCGAACCCGCGAACGCTAGCGCAGAGGTTAGGGTCACTACCATCTGAGCTGAACGAGTCGTCAAAAATAATAAAGGTATAAATGTAGAAATTTTCATACATAATAAATATAAAATGAGAAATCCTGTTTAGGAAAAGTCATTTCGGCCTTTGATAGAGATGAGATGGAGAGAACGACAAACAAGTATACACAAGTAATACGGAAGAAAAGTATTTTTTATAATTTCTTTTAATTAACTTTAAAAAAATGTAATGAAAATAATATTCGAGTTTTTATTGTACTAAATTACCAGGTTTAGTAGGCACATTAGTAGGCACCATACGTTTTTAATACGAGTAGTTATACTAACTTAATTAAAACGCATCAATATAAAATATTACAATTTAATAATTTAAAGCAGTACAATTCTATAAAAAAGGAAGTTACAGCAAACATCAAAACAAAATGAAATAAAAGCTGTCTGTTTTGAATTAATTCTAGTAGAATTGACGGCAATCCTTCGTGAATCACGCTTGCAATAAAACCATTGTTGAATATAAACGATAATAACAAGGAAGGCTCTGCGTGGTAACTTGTAAAGTAATTTAATTAGTCTTCATCAAGATAATTCACTCTCAGAAAAGGACGTAAAGAAAACTTCCTTGCCTTCCGTGATATACGGATAAAATGTTTTAGAGATATAATTCTTTATTAAGACCTAAAAACTAATTATGATATAAACTTGTTTTAAATATATTATAAATTATTAAAATAATAATTATTAAAGTATGATTTAAGCCATATTTATATTTTTTAATAATAAGGGAAAATCCAAAACAAAAATGTATCAAATTCGTTCAGTACGTATGTGTTAGTTCATACAATATATCTTGTCTAATACCATTTTTACTTTTTTTATCATCTAGTTTACGCGTTTTAGCGGTAATTTTCATAAAGCAAAATATTTTCTTTTGAAGTGGTTGTCTTTTTACTATAATGAATAAACTTTTTTCTGACTGTAATATAATATGTATTACTAGAGGGTCTATTTCGCAAATGTTGTGTTAACACATCTAAATTTTTCTCCATCCAGGTGGAAATGAGTAAGCTAGCAAAATTAACCGAAACGAAATCGAAATAAAATAACTAAATTATTCAATCCAATAAATCCCTACGTAAATAAAATTAAGATGCTCGACCAACAAAAAGACATTTTATTGAGTCTCTCTAATCAACAAATCTTATTCAATTACCGAATCGTGTTTGTCCTTTTAAACCTAAGTGTTTGATTCAAATAGGATTAGGGAGGGATTAGCTACAAGTTTTATCGAAAACATCTAAATAATATTGAAAAAAAATCTTTTTTACAGTCGTGTATTGGGTTGTATAATATAATGCTAACAGAATTAATTCCAGTTATTTACTAGTTTACACTAGTTTAGTGACTCACCCTTTTTATCCGACCCTGCCGTAAAATCTGTTATTGGCGAACGTCTACTAACTATTTAATACCTCCCTGTTAAATTTAATGTTTGTAGCCCAAAAAATGAAGAACTTTCGTACAAACTTTAGGTCCTTAGATCGGATCCACCTTATTCCGGCCCTGTCGCAAAATCCGTTCTTAGCAGGCGTCTACAATATGTTATATAGTTATGTTATATATATATACTACTAATTTTACTTAAGAAACTAAAGTATTCTTTTATATTTAAAGAGCGCTGTACGACATTGAAATGTTAGAATAGAAAATTCTGCAAAGGTTATTATGATTGAACACAGTTCAGTTCCGTAGCAGAAAAGAAAACAATATTACGTTCGAGGCAATTCCCGTCGGGATGAGCCATAAGAATATCTTGTACAATTCTAAGTAGGTACTTCGAAGGAAGTGAATGGTGAGTAAAAGAATATATCACAAAAAGGCGGGCCGAGGCTTTGTGATTGAGAATCTTCAGCGCTTAAGTAGATTTATGATTTCTGAATAAATTGTCAAGAGCTTTAGAAGAAAATTTAAGATTATTTAAATGTTAATTTTCACTGATTCAAGAATAAATAGGGTGTTTTCTTTCCATTATCCTTTCAGTGTTGATTTGATTATATCCGCATCAGTCGAAATCGAGCATTTTATGAAATAACATTCGATACATTCACTTGTAAAAACTGAATCACTACATTGCAATTTTAAACACTTTTACTTTTTTGTGGAAACATAGCTAGCTAGTTTTAGTATTCAAAATAGAAAAGGCAAGGTTGGTTTTTTGATAAAAAAAATGTGTTCGTTTTAGCTTAAAAGCCTTTTATTTTGAAATTCTTAAGGGATGAAACTGATATGTATTCTTGTAGTACAATTCGTACTTAACGTTAATGTTAGTGTTTGGTAGTGCTTTTAATAAATAAATATAGATACAATACCACAAATATGAGAAGTACATAAAATTAGCAACACATTTTTATTGCACTTTCGTTCAACTTTAGTGAAGATCAAAAACAAATATCTAAAAACGCTGGACAGATTTTGAAGGGACTGTCACAGATAGTCGTTGTTGTAATTCATATTTTAGGCTACTTTTATTTTAAAAATAGAATGAGGGTAAAATTATGTTCTCAATAAGCTTGAATGAAGTGAGGATGAGTCGCTGGTTTATATGATAGAAAGAATAAATAGGTAAAGATAAAATAGTTCAGTACCTATTTCTATAAACCATCTAAACCAATTTTATGTTGGTTAGTGTCATAGTTATTAATTAAAAACATTGGAACATGTGAAGATACCAGCTTGACATTAATACTCTAAACTTAAGTATAAAATCACTTGAAACTGTGAAAATATTGAACTATTTACATACATACGTCGCATATTTTAGAACTCGTAAAGGAATCAAAACCTATAGGGTCGTTATAATAATAATATAATAATAATAATATAGCTTTATTTAATTCCATGCAAAAAAAATAAATTACAATACTAAAATTATATAACATTGAACATTACATAATTAGAATTAATTTATTAAAATAAATTTGAATTGCTTTAAGATTAATAATTAATTAACTATAATAAGTTTTTTTTTGTATATAAAATTTAATTCCATGCAAAAAAAATAAATTACAATACTTAAATTATATAACATTGAACATTACATAATTAGAATTAATTTATTAAAATAAATTTGAATTGCTTTAAAATTAATAATTAATTAACTATAATAAGTTTTTTTTTGTATATAAAATGAATATTAGTTATCAATATATAATATGTAATTATAACATTCAATATATCTACACTAATATTATAAAGAGGAAAACTTTGTTTGTTTGTTTGTTTGTTTGTTTGTTTGTTTGTAATGAATAGGCTCAAAAACTACTGGACCGATTTTAAAAATTCTTTCACCATTCGAAAGCTACATTATCCACGAGTAACATAGGCTATATTTTATTTTGGAAAAAATAGGGTTCCGTAAGATATTTGGGTTTTTCGGACACAAGGTGTAATCTATATCTATATTAATAATTTCGTCAAGGGGTACGGTAGACTCGATCGAAACCTTACCTGATTAATAAAACATAAAAAAATAAAGATTTCGAGTCGACAACATATATCCGCAAAATTCGGATTATCGAGTATTTTGTTAAATTCTAATGATGCTGAAAGACAAATCGATTATCGAAATCGCCATATTGGCCACTCTAGCGAAGCGATACTGACATCGGATGACACGTCAATATTGAAGCAAAGGAACTCATTCATACAGCCATAAAGATTTACCTCTGTATTAGTGTAAATAAATAAAATAAAAAATAAATAAAAAAAATCCTTTCATTTCTTGCGTTTACAAAAAAAATAATATCCTATTAACAATAAATCACAACAATTTTAAAAGTATGTTTTAATAAAATCATCTCACATCCAGTTAAAACAAAAATATAAATTCTAATGTTATACGTATTAAAATATAAGAATTTATAATTCATATAAAATAAAATATATAGTATAATTAAATAAAATATATTTACTACATAAAAAAAGAATATTTAATTCCTAAAATACTGCTAAGAAAGAATAAAATAATAATAATATGTTCTAAGTTTTAACTTATCAAATGATGCGTAATGATTTCTCATAGATGGCGTTATTAATCTATATATGTAATATATAAATGCGAAAAACACTCATCACGAAATCTCAAAAACTGCTGGACGTATAAATATGAAAATTTGCAGGGAGGTACTTTATAAATAGTATAGGTGCACTAAGAACGGATTTTGCGATTGGGCCGGATTAAGGTGGTCTAAGAGCTCTCGCAAGTTTGTATGAAAGTCCTTCATCTTTTGTGCTACAGACTTTAAATTTGGCAGGGAGGTAGTTAATATTTAGTATGGGTCTGCTAAGAACGAATTTGGCGACAGGGTCGCATTAAGGAGGTCTAAGGACTCTCACAAGTTTTTTTTTAATTTCTTTATTTTTTGTCCTAGAAACTTTAAATTTCCCAGGGAGGTAGTTTAAAGTTATTAGATGTTTGTTTAAGAAAGGATTTTGCGATTGGGCCGAATTGAGGTGGTCTAAGGGCTATGGAAAGTTTGTATGAAAATCCTTCATTTTTTGTGCTAAAAACTTTAAATTTGATAGGGAGGTAATTAATAGTTTGTAATCTTTCGCTACGCGTATAAACATATTTTGCATCAGGGCCGGATTAAGGAGGTCTAAGGGCTCTCGCAAGTTTGTATGAAAGTCTTTAATTTTTTTATGCCACAAACTTAAAATTTAGCTGGAAGGTATTTAATAATCAGTAGACATCCGCAAAGAACGATTTTGCGACAGGGCCAGATTGAAAAGTGCAAGGGCTGTCGCAAGTTAGTATGAATGAAAGTCCTTCACCTTATGTACAACAAACTTAAAATTTTGTAGAGAGGTAGTTATTGTCAGTAGAAGACTTTTAAGAATGGGTTTTGAACAGGGCCTGATTAAGGTGGTTTAGGGACTCTCACAAGTTTGTATGCTGTTCCTCTATCTTTTCTGCTACAAACTTTAAAATTGGCAGGGAGGTAGTTAATTGTTAGTAAACGTCCGCTTAGAACAAATTTTGCGACAGGGCCGGATTAAGAAGGTCCAAGGGCTCTCGCAAGTTTGTATGAAATTTATTAATTTTTTTGCGCTACAAACTTTTTGGCAGGAAAGTAGTTTTTGTAGTTAAGTAGAAGTCCGCTAATAACGGATTTTGCTACAAGGCCGGATTAATGAGGTCTAAGAGCTGTAGCAAGTTTCTATGTAAGTCCTTTATCTTTTGTGCGACAAACTTTATATCTGGCGGGAAGATAATGTGTGGTCAGTGAACATCTACTAAGAACGAATTTTGCGACAGGGTAAGATTAAGATGATATTATGAAGGCTCTCATTATTTTGTATAACAGTTATTCACTTTTTGTCTTACAAACTTTAAATTTAGCATTGAGGTAGTTAATAGTTAGTTGACATCCGCAAAGAACAAATTTTGCGACGGGTCGAATCGAGGAGGTCTTAGGGCCATAGCAAGTTTGTGTGAAAGTCTTCATCTTTTGTGCTATGAACTTTAAATTTGGTACGAAGGTGGTTAATTGTTGATAAACGTACGCTAAAAACGTTTTTTTTTTCTATAGGGCCGGTTTAAGGTGGTGTAAGGGTCTCATAAGTTTTTCGAAATACCTTCATTTTTTGTGCTAAAAGTTTCAAATTTCGCACTGAGTTAGATAACTTTTACGATACTACAAATCGGACACTCCATTCAAAGGATATTACGAATTTAAAAATAATAATAATAAAATAACGCGCAGCACAGCGGGCAATGGGGAGAGGGAGTGGGAGCCAAGAGCGGGGAGAGGTAGCCGCGCCGCTCAGGAGTATATCAACGATGGGTTCTGAAATAGCTGGAGTAATTTTTGTAAATTTTCAGGCAATCTACAGATCAACCGATTGCCAGTGATCGAATAAAGATTAGTAGCGATTAAAAAAATTAGCGCGGGCGAAGCCGCGGGTACTGCTAGTATAATTAATAAAATTGTTAATTCTTATAATTAATTAATTTTCTTTAATTTATTTTCTCATATGGACCCCCTTTGGGTAAAAGCCTCCTCCAAGGCAAACCACTTATTTTTATCTTTGGCTACTTTTAACCAATTTCTGCCCGCCACTGTCGCTATTTCATCCGCCCATCTGGCGTGCGGGCGGCCTCTTGCTCTCTTTCCTTGCGGACCGGGCCATTCGACTGATCGCCGAGTCCATCTGTCGTCGTTGTACCTAGCCACATGTCCTGCCCACTTCCATTTTCTTTGTAACGAGAAAGTTAATGCGTCTGTGATAGGGTCGTTATACTAATAACAAATAAAACTTCCCGTTGGCGTTGACCTAGAAATTTTACAAGAAGCAAAGTATTAAAATTCTCACAAGTGCAGCAAGAAAAAACTGAAATCAAAATTATAATAAAATTCCAGTTGAGTTTGTACATTGAATATTAATTAATTATTAATAGATATAATCTTTGTTAACGATACAAGGGCTGAATCTATAGCCTTTATCCATCTGAATTTTTATCCTTCTATCCTCTATGAACGCATCACGAGAAACTACTGGTCAGGTTTTGGAGAAATTTGATATGATCATAGCAGGTTATTTGGGTAAAAATATAGGATAATTTCTACTGCGGGAACCATCTTATTTCTGAGAAATACATACAAATTGTTAAAGTGTACCTGGGACGAACGAGGGACCAACCAGAGCGGAACGAGCGTGAGCCTATAGCGAAATTATAAACTTGTTTCACCCTCAATGTGTAAATCAGCCTAGAATTTATCCAATTTTTTATACGAAGATTATGGTTGAATTCACACAAGTCGAACTAAGTACTGTAAATTTAGGCTAATTTTGTAAGTAGCCAGTAAAATATATAAATAATTGATTATTGACCAAGGATAAAATACTTTACTGTGAAGTATAGGTTGTTGATCAGTGGAAAGTAGTGAAGATGAAGTTAAAACAGACTCCTTTATATTGGGAAAGGTCGAGGACCCTACAGCGTGAGGCGGTCCTTGTGCGGACGACGGAACGTCTTGTGCACACTAAGATACCTGAAATTCAGTTATGACATAATATATAAAATATATTTAACATAAAGGGCCTGTTTTATCAATTTTCACAACTTTTTATCTGAGTAGGGTCTTGTGCTATTGTAATATATTTTACCACTTTGTTAACTTTACATAAGTGCCTTACATTTTGTCGATAACGTTTATCTCAGGCAAAAAAGAAAGAAAGTAGGTAAAATACTTTTAAAAGTGAAGGTAAGAGTGGATATAGTTCTTATAATTTATGATTGTAATAGTGCTTGAGTACAAATAAAGATATTGTAGTAATAGGCATAAATGATTGTCTCATATAAAATATGTGAAATGTTTATAATAACAAGTATTTTAGTATATCACCTGTGTACAAGACTTGACATCTGCTGACGAAGGCCTCTTGCCAAACTTGAGACGAGGACCGGACGCGTCTGCTGTGTCATACACCAGGTCGTCTTAACAAAGATCTATAATTATGCAACGGTGCATATGAAGTTGATAAATTTTAATCAGCCTACGCTATATTATGGTGAATTTACCAGTATACAGATAAATTTGTGTGGTTAGACTAACTTGTTCGTTCAATTTTGCGGATTTTCCTGAATGAGTTATATAAATAGTTACATTATTTTACCTTCTAAAAGGCAGATCTAAATTGTATTTATCTGGGTCATATACAGCATGTTTGAAATATTAATAGGACTAGCAGTCTTTATGTGGAACCAGAAATAAAGATTTTTTGCCTATATTAAAAAAAATAAACAGATGACTACCAGACCTTAAAATATGTTTGTCAATTATTGTGTTTTGTTGTATTATATTTCTTAAATTTTAGCCCACATAAACGTAGTTAGTTTCCTAATAGATCAAATTATGCCTGGCCTATCTACACTAATATTTGACTGTTTGATTCTTTGAATTGAATAGGCTCTGAAACTACTGGACTGATTTAAAAAATTCTTTTACCATTAGAGTCCTACATTATCCCTGATGAACATAGGCTATATTTAATACTAGCGGAACCCGCGGCTTCGCTCGCGCTAGATCTAGGCAAGAACCCGAGCGAAGCGGGGGTGAGTCGCTAGTTGATAATATTTGACGATTGATCTCTATAGAAAGTCGGTTATTTCCATAAAACTACGACATACCTGACAATTTGAATAAGTCGAATATTTCTCAGTCTCTGAAGGGTTTATTCTGTAAATATAATTGGTGTAAACGATCAAAAACGTCAGAAACTAAATCCGTTATATAAAATAGTTGCAACACCCAAAATTTTCTTCCTCTGTGGTGAGTACCACTAATTTGGCTAGCATAAGCCGATCTTCACAGTAGAAGTCGTGCCAAAATGTATACGATTCTGACACTCCTGCCGCCAGCTCGATGCGCGGGGAGTTGTAATTGCACCACATTATGCTAATATGTTTCTATTTGTGGTGTTGTTTATTCTTAATTTGTGCTTATTATGTAAATTTCAGTATTTCATGCTTATCTTAACTGAAATGAATAGCACTTTGGCTTTCATTTTATAGATTTATTTTATTATTAATGAATCACCCTCGTTCCGCTATGATGCGTTTTTTAGGTACGTTTAAGAGTTAGTATAAGCTCAAAGGTATGATATTTAAAAAAGTAACCTATATGTTAACCCGGAAATATGCTATATGAGGAATTATTTATTATCATACCACATTTAATCAAAATCTGTCCAGTAAATCGTAACGCGGTCACAGACAGACAGACAAAACTTCTTAAATGTAAATATTCGGCCTCTGTTTGGATAGTGAGTATTTCAATAAGATATTCCCAAAAATATTTAATGAGTAGATTCGACTAACTTAGAATTTTATTATGTGAACAGACAATGCCACGCAGAAGTTCAAGATTCCTTATATAAAATGTTATTTAATTATATTGTTGCTATATCTATATAAAATGTTATTTAACCAATTAGGAAAAAATAGACGAGTTGTTGTATTAAACTTACATTGAATTGCAAAAATTGCGAGACTTTTTACTTGTTATTTTTATTCATGAACTCTAGATTAAACTGCGAATTTATTGCTCACTAGCAGTACCCGCGGCTTCGCCCGCGCTAATTTTTTTAATCGCTACTAATCTTTATTCGATCACTGGCAATCGGTTGATCTGTAGATTGCCTGAAAATTTACAAAAATTACTCCAGCTATTTCAGAACCCATCGTTGATATACTCCTGAGCGGCGCGGCTACCTCTCCCCGCTCTTGGCTCCCACTCCCTCTCCCCATTGCCCGCTGTGCTGCGCGTTATTTTATTATTATTATTTTTAAATTCGTAATATCCTTTGAATGGAGTGTCCGATTTGTAGTATCGTAAAAGTTATCTAACTCAGTGCGAAATTTGAAACTTTTAGCACAAAAAATGAAGGTATTTCGAAAAACTTATGAGACCCTTACACCACCTTAAACCGGCCCTATAGAAAAAAAAACGTTTTTAGCGTACTTTTATCAACAATTAACCACCTTCGTACCAAATTTAAAGTTCATAGCACAAAAGATGAAGACTTTCACACAAACTTGCTATGGCCCTAAGACCTCCTCGATTCGACCCGTCGCAAAATTTGTTCTTTGCGGATGTCAACTAACTATTAACTACCTCCATGCTAAATTTAAAGTTTGTAAGACAAAAAGTGAATAACTGTAATACAATATAATGAGAGCCCTCATAATATCATCTTAATCCTACCCTGTCGCAAAATTCGTTCTTAGTAGATGTTCACTGACCACACATTATCTTCCCGCCAGATATAAAGTTTGTCGCACAAAAGATAAAGGACTTACATAGAAACTTGCTACAGCTCTTAGACCTCATTAATCCGGCCTTGTAGCAAAATCCGTTATTAGCGGACTTCTACTTAACTACAAAAACTACTTTCCTGCCAAAAAGTTTGTAGCGCAAAAAAATTAATAAATTTCATACAAACTTGCGAGAGCCCTTGGACCTTCTTAATCCGGCCCTGTCGCAAAATTTGTTCTAAGCGGACGTTTACTAACAATTAACTACCTCCCTGCCAATTTTAAAGTTTGTAGCAGAAAAGATAGAGGAACAGCATACAAACTTGTGAGAGTCCCTAAACCACCTTAATCAGGCCCTGTTCAAAACCCATTCTTAAAAGTCTTCTACTGACAATAACTACCTCTCTACAAAATTTTAAGTTTGTTGTACATAAGGTGAAGGACTTTCATTCATACTAACTTGCGACAGCCCTTGCACTTTTCAATCTGGTCCTGTCGCAAAATCGTTCTTTGCGGATGTCTACTGATTATTAACTACCTTCCAGCTAAATTTTAAGTTTGTGGCATAAAAAAATTAAAGACTTTCATACAAACATGCGAGAGCCCTTAGACCTCCTTAATCCGGCCCTGATGCAAAATATGTTTATACGCGTAGCGAACGATTACAAACTATTAATTACCTCCCTATCAAATTTAAAGTTTTTAGCACAAAAAACGAAGGATTTTCATACAAACTTGCGAGAGCCCTTAGACCTCCTTAATCCGGCCCTGTCACAAAATTCGTTCTTTGCGGGCATCCACTAACTATTAACTAACTCCCTGCCAAGTTTAAAGTTTGTAACACAAAAAATGAAGGAATTTCATACAAACTTTCCATAGCCCTTAGACCACCTCAATCCGGCCCAATCGCAAAATCCTTTCTTAAACAAACATCTAATAACTTTAAACTACCTCCCTGGGAAATTTAAAGTTTCTAGGACAAAAAATGAAGAAATTAAAAAAAAACTTGTGAGAGCCCTTAGACCTCCTTAATGCGACCCTGTCGCCAAATTCGTTCTTAGCGGACCCATACTAAATATTAACTACCTCCCTGCCAAATTTAAAGTCTGTAGCACAAAAGATGAAGGACTTTCATACAAACTTGCGAGAGCTCTTAGACCACCTTAATCCGGCCCAATCGCAAAATCCGTTCTTAGTGCACCTATACTATTTATAAAGTACCTCCCTGCCAATTTTCATCTTTATACGTCCAGCAGTTTTTGAGATTTCGTGAGGAGTGTTTTTCGCATTTATATATTACATTTATATATTACATATATAGATTAATAACGCCATCTATGAGAAATCATTACGCATCATTTGATAAGTTAAAACTTAGAACATATTATTATTATTTTATTCTTTCTTAGCAGTATTTTAGGAATTAAATATTCTTTTTTTATGTAGTAAATATATTATATTTTATTTAATTATACTATATATTTTATTTTATATGAATTACAAATTCTTATATTTTAATACGTATAACATTAGAATTTATATTTTTGTTTTAACTGGATGTGAGATGATTTTATTAAAACATACTTTTAAATTGTTGTGATTTATTGTTAATAGGATATTATTTTTTTTGTAAACGCAAGAAATGAAAGGATTTATTTTATTTATTTTTTATTTTATTTATTTACACTAATACAGAGGTAAATCTTTATGGCTGTATGAATGAGTTCCTTTGCTTCAATATTGACGTGTCATCCGATGTCAGTATCGCTTCGCTAGAGTGGCCAATATGGCGATTTCGATAATCAATTTGTCTTTCAGCATCATTAGAATTTAACAAAATACTCGACAATCCGAATTTTGCGGATATATGTTGTCGAATCGAAATCTTTATTTTTTTATGTTTTATTAATCAGGTAAGGTTTCGATCGAGTCTACCGTACCCCTTGACGAAATTATTAATATAGATATAGATTACGCCTTGTGTCCGAAAAACCCTAATATCTTACGGAACCCTATTTTTTTCCAAAATAAAATATAGCCTATGTTACTCGTGGATAATGTAGCTTTCGAATGGTGAAAGAATTTTTAAAATCGGTCCAGTAGTTTTTGAGCCTATTCATTACAAACAAACAAACAAACAAACAAACAAACAAACAAACAAAGTTTTCCTCTTTATAATATTAGTGTAGATATTGAAGCAATCGTTTGCACGTATTTATTACCCAAAAAATATTATCAGCAATTTTCTTAAGCATATCCACAGAAGAACTTCATCATGATTTTCTACCCAAATTGAGACGGATGAACACTTCGGAAGGCACTGAAGGAATCGTAAGGCTATACTTTTGGTAACATTGAAAGTAAAATTTATAATTACAATTTAGTTTATATTTAGTAAATTTACATTATTATATTATCTAGATTAATTTATGATTTTAAGTATAACATACTATTTTGTATGTCAAAAAAAATATAAATTATTTTTAAAACGCTAGTTTTATGGTGAAAAATTTTATGTGGGTAATTATAATAATATATAATAACAGTTTAATATTTATTTGACCCCTTGTAGAATTTACTTAATATATAAAAAAGAATATGGGTAGATAAAAATATGAAATATACAATAGTTTATAGTAATAAACGTTGCTACATAGATCTCTGTGCATCTACATACATGTATTCTTATAGAATGATATTGAAAGTTATAGGAAAAAGCACTTCAATTTGTGTACGTAATTAAGTGGAGTTTACTTTGAAGCTCGTCGCTAGGCACTTTCCTGCGGAAAATGAAATTTACGTACGTATCTTTCCAAAGAACCTCAAGAAAGTTGTACGAGTCATAAGAGAATGTAATATTAAAATAATTTTATAATTTTTATAAAAAATATATTTTGTGATCAAAAATATTACGTATTACAATATAAATTTATCATTGTATGAGTAATTTTTTAAAATGAACAACACGATATGGAATATGTTTATCACATTTGTAGAAATAAAAAGTTTGTATGTAAGATTAATCAGAAAAATAAAAAAAACTCTCTTACTTACATCTTGTGCCAGATGACAGGCTTTTAGTCTCAACCGTAAGAGAAAAGGGTGCCCGAGACGCTGACTCGGTTCAATTATATTAATAGACTCTATTTCGTCCCAAAATTATAATTCCGTTACTTTTTAATTTTTCGTTTAACACATGTTCGTGAAGTTTCCAAAAAAGTAAATACATATGATTAAAAATGAAAAAAAGTATAAGTCAGATTTTATTTTTGAAAGGGTTATAATTGTGAAGTTAAATTATTCCACAACAAATTAATTACTTTATGAAGTCAATTAAATTTAAAATAAATAAAATGGTAATCCTTATAAGTCACATTACTCTCTATCTGTAAACCTACGTATTTGACTGATCTTCTCGAATTCCCCTTTAGCGATAGGCTTTTTTGTATTCCAGTATAAATATAACACATAATTATATTCAATATATATTAATGTAGTATTCGTATGAAAGTATCGTTTTTACAGTAAGATGTTGCTTCAAACTCACTAAATAAATAGTATAGAAATAACAAATTTGAGAAAAAAATATTTTACATAATCGTTTTACTTGAGCGGGTATATGTATTTATGGGTGAAGAGAATGGTGCGAATGAAGATGTCAAGTACTGAACGCTAAAGGTACTCCTTACACAGAATACTTATGTGTGAGGGCTTACTCGTACTTAACCCACATCCTTTTTTTAAATATCAGAATAGGTAGTTATTTAGAATTTTAAGTAAAACAATAAAAATAAGTAGTATAGTTTTAATGAGTATATAATTTTTAATGTAAGCACTTTTTTATGATGTTTAATACACATTAAAAAGTGTAAAGTATCCCAGAAATACAAATATCATAGTTTGGTTGTTTTTTTTTGTTATAACGTACCTACCTACCTAGGAACGAACCCAAGCGAAGCGTTAGTGTATAATCTATATAGGTTTTATATATAATTGAAATAGTCATTATTGATAAACAGGCAGAATTTATAGTTTTAAGAATTTTTGTCTGTATGTCATTCTGTCTTGAACGCCTTACGAGAAAACCACTGGACAGATATTGATAAAATTAAGTATGATAATAGCTAGTTATTCGTGTTACATCATCATCATCATCAACAGCCCTTATTAACGTCCCACTGCTAGGCACGGGCCTCCCTCAGTACGAGGGGATCAGGCTATAGTCCACCGCGCTGGCTAGTGCGTGTTGGCGGACTTCACATGTCTTTCGAAAACTTGTTTTTTTCTCAGACATGCAGGTTTCCTCACGATGTTTTCCTTCACCGCAAGACAAGTGCTAATCATGATATAAATGATTCGCACATGAAAATATCAGAGGTGCGAGACCCGGATTTGAACCCGTTTCACTCGGATATCCAAGCGACCTCGTTACCGCTGGGCTACCACTGTCTATTCGTGTTACATATAGGATACTTTTTACTGCGAGAAAATATCTCAATTCTAAGAAATCTATACTAACCGTTAAAGGTAATGTACGTTACCTAGGGACGAACCCGAGGGGAGTAAAGGTGATTTTATATTTGTATTTTTTTCTGTTTGAATATACGTATGCCCAAAGCAATTGGAGCAGTGAAATTATATGTTTGCATTTTCCTGCCCACAGAAAATTCTTCTCTTTGTAAAGGTTAATATTGAAATACTGAATAATATCGTGTATTCTGTCTACGAGCACGTACAAAAGAAACATCGAATATAGTCATGTGCTTATGAGAATAAAAGAAAAAGGTTTACACGCGTTCATATAATACGATGTGTATTATCTAGTCTCTTTAGTGGTTGCGTCATCTATTTTAAAATTACATAAGAAACGTAGAGGGACTGCTATAATGAAGTAAAATATTCATCAAACATCGTCTGTATACCCGGAGGCTGCTCTTCCGAAAATGCCGCCCTAGCGTGATGGGCGTACTTATTCAACTCAAATAATTTAATATAACGTTTAAATTTATGACTATTTTGAATAAGTAATTTTGTTAAATTTTGTATATTATTTAATAATGACTTATTTATTATTAAGTAGTGACGATTTTAAACTAAATTTGAGAGATAGAGGCTGCTTAAAGAGTCCTAGCATGCATTTTTTTATTGATATAACTACGAATAATAAGGTACTATAGAGATAGAAATAAGGTACTAGTCCAAATTTCTGTTTATATTTTTATTTTTAAGTAAACATATTTAAATGCATTATAGTTTATAGAACTTTTAAAATTGTATAATAATCATGATTTTCAATCAATTCCGTCTTACCGGTGAGTTAGAACCATCTGTGTGTATGTAGTTGCTATGCTTAAATCAAATTCGTAACGTTAAAAATTGGTCAATTTTCGCGTCGGCTTAAATTAGAGCCTAGGTGAAGTGACGATGACATTTATTATATTATTTATAAACAGGTAACTATAATGTATAAAATTATGAATAATTTCCTCCCTTACTAATTGTTGATTTCTCTTGTGACCGAAGTAGGTACTTCTTTGTGATATGTGATTCAAGTGATAAAAATATATTATAATAAACTTAACTGTATACATATACAAAGCAATTGTAATTAAAATGTACACTTAATTATTACTATTATAATATTTTTAATAGAATTAATAATATTCTTGTTATAATTAATTTATTTTGAACATTCATTTGAAATTTGATATTATTTTTCTTTATAATTTTAGAAGTCGCCAGTTGAAGACGATTCACGCCAATGTTGCATACTTTATTTAGTTACTGATAACACCATACGTTTTTAATACAGGTAAGAAATTTAATAATGTTATTTGTATATTAATGTAATAAGACTGTTATTTAATTTCTAAACGTTAATATTCAATGGTTTTAGTAGTTAAATATAATTTGGACCTAAACATCCGACACTTTGTTTAATTCGTTAGAAATATATGGAATAGGACCGTAATATTCACGTGTCGTTGAATTTTTAAGAGCTCCATGTAAGTCTGGGCGCATTTCGGATGAAAATCAGCGGTGTCGTAAGAAAAAAAAAGAAAGTCATTTATGTACGGCGCAATTTTGATGCTAACGCTTTTTCTGCTTCGTCGCTTCCCTAAATCTTGGTATATGAAGCGCACATTAATTGCAAAATTTTTATTATTTTATATATTCAGTAAGACTCTCAGTAGAAAATATATACTATATTAAAACGTCGAATGAATCTATGTTATTTAAAAAAAATATAGTAAGAAACTGTTCTGGCACGAATGAAATAAGTGTTTTCGCTAAAATTGTACCAAATTGAAAACTATAATTGTTAATAACACTTAATAAGCAAATTACGCGAAAGAAAGAGGTTGTGGAAGCCCAAACCATTCAAGGCGTGCAGACGGGCGATGAATTTTTGAGAGGCCTTGACGACGTGTGCCGAGAACTACTGAAAGCTTTTTTTAGAAAAGGAATCGGCGTTGCACAGATAATGAACCAGACAGACGACGTGTTTTCATGTACAAGATGCAGGTTTTTTGACGTTTCAATGCCTCATTATGCACGTGGACTTTGGCTTCATTTAGGCAATCTTCAAACACCTCATGTCTGCGTTATTATTGTTGATTTTTTTGTTTTATGTTGTTTGTTTTTTGAATTGTTGATCCGATTATTATTATATCTAATTTCATCAAAACAGGTTCAACAATTTTTTTCGTATGAGGTCATAGATAGATAGCCAGCAGACAAATAGCTAATACAAAAATTACACACCAAAATATTCCGAGGAGAATTGATTCTACATTCTTCTACTAGATATCGATTAATTAGAAAGTATTGAATACAAGTAACTGCACTATACTATTTCATTTAAATGTAACTTATTATAAATAGTATATTTTATCCATTTTCAATTAAAACGTACTAACGCTTAAACATAAATATTAGAAGCAATCTGTACATCCAATTTAGTACGCAGACCTAAGATACACAAAACAAGGTTCCTTTCATTATAATCTGTGTTTATGTTTATCTGTAAAGCCACGTGAAATTAATTACAGGGTTAAAAGCGAAATTAACTCGAATATGAAAACCCTTTAGGCTTGCAATTGGAATATAAAATATCATCCTTGACATAAATAAGCCTTTATATAATCATATTTGTACGTCTACACATTCATTGTTAAATATTATACAGTATACACTATACATGTATACAAGTATACATGTATACAAGTATACATATATAATATATATGGTATATAGATTATGGCCTGCCTCGGTGGTGTAGTGGCTAGCATGTACGGTCATACATCGAGAGGTCCTGGGTTCGAGTCCCGGGTCGGGTCAAGTTTAGTTATTGAGTCTTTCTGTTTAGTAAGCCTCAGTAACCGCCCAGAGTTGGAAAGTTGGCGGTATGTCAGTCCTGTACCTCGGAGAGCACGTAAAGCCGTTGGTCTTGCGCCTTAGCTTTCACTAGTCGTGTCAAACAGTCGTTCCACCGAGTATAAGAGTGATAGGAATAAAGAGTCCACTTATAACTGCGCGTTTACTTGTGCACTATAATATCTCCTGCGCAGTTGGCCAGTCTCAATGAGATTGGCCGCCGTGGCCGGAAACGGTCGGAAAACATTATATAGATAATATTAAATGATATAATAAGTATATACAAATTAAAAAAGATCTCGACGTAAATCGTTACGTTAGTATGTCTAGATCTTTCTCTGCAACCTTAACTGAAAATCATTTAATTACTATTTATTAGTAAATATGTATGTAGATTACAAGTATATTAAAAAAAACAAGTTACATTTTCCTCCTTTTTTATTATGTAATTATTTGTAGGTGTATATATGTTTCGAAGGTGGGGGAAATAAAAGATCATAGTGCTTAACATATTACCCCTTGTCTCCTTTATGGTTTATTACGTGGAATATTTCAATTTTAGCATTTATGCAAGTAACACTATAAAGTTAGTAGGTACTACTAAAATATATATAATAATATTTTGAATCAAACTGCAAACATGTATGTAGATTCTAAACATTGATGAACTTGATTCTATGGGGTTTAGAGTTGTTTTAAGAATAATAATGACTTAATGTTTAAGAAGCAAACCTTTTTAAAATATATCAAGGAATTATTTTTACTTATATAAATATATATGTATGAAATATTTTGTTCTTTAGTTGTTGAGTGGACTACCGCACTACCTACTACTTCACTGCAAACATATCACCTGGGATGTGAGTGCTTTTAATTAACTACTTAAGTATATACAATATATTTATTTATTTAAACACTTTATTGCACACAACAATAAAAATAATACATACAAAGACAAATACATTTGAAGAAATGTGCAAAGGCGGCCTTATCACTAAAAGTGATCTCTTATAGGCAACCGCTAGAAGTAGGATACAAAAACTACATAAAAAGCGGAAAGGTGCATAAAGTGTGCTCAATTAATTTTAATTATAAATAAACATACATAAAAAAAATACATATATAAAATACAATATATATACAATAAATATTAATTGTATCAATACTTAAACATACATATACATAATAATATAATGAAATTGTAATAAACATACATAAAATACATAATAATATAATACATGGAGCTATAATGACAGTTTAGTTGTGAAGAGACAAATAGTGTGTTTTGAGACGTTTTTTAAAAATGCTTGTACAGACTTTGACTGTCTTATTTCATTTGGCAGCTTGTTCCAGAGCCTTACCGTCTTAATAGTGAAAGATTCACTATAGGATTTTGAATGGGTTAGTGGGATTTCTAGCAATCCTTTACTACGAGACCGAAGCTCTAGAGCGAGCTGAGAAACTTGCCCCGAGGAACTTAAAGTGTTCTTTGAGGTAGGTGGGAGTGTCATGATGGTAAAGGACTGTGTATAATAGAGAAAGTGCATGCAAATTACATCTATTGTATACTGTTAGCCATCTAAGCTGTGTCCGATACTGCATAATGTGGTCATACTTCCTAAGTCCAAAAATATATCTAATAATAAGGTTCTGGAGACGCTCAAGCTTATTGAGTAATTGCTGAGATAGATATACATACTATGATACTCTACCGACCTTAATGACGACAGATGAATGGTTATAACTAGAATAGTGTGAAACAAATTCGCTCATTTCAGCATAATTAGAGAACAGTTCAAGGTCTGCCGACTTCGTATGTAAACGACCGAAGTTTAAATCTCTCTTGGGTTTAAGCCAGCCGTTCCTTATGAGCACTATATTTTGGACATCTTAACCAAAAGGTTACCATCTAAGTTACATAATTAAATAGCCCCCTCAAGATCTACTGATGAATAAAGTAATCATATGGGATTCATTTCCCTCTGATATAATGTCAATAGTTACCTAATAGAAAGTTTTTAAGTACCTACCTACTATATAAATTATATTCTGTAAAAATTTATAAAGCAGTTTTATTCGGAAGCATGGAAAGTTTACGTCTACGTTTAAGTCTATTTATCTATTTATAATATTTTCATCACAAGCAAAGTGTAAATTTATCAAACAATATTAGAATATACTACAATATTATAATAGTACTTTTATGTTAAGCCAGACAAGCTGAAATTCCTTCCGACATCTTTCTTTACACACATTTACTGCATATTCATATAATAAAATGAAGAAGTTAAATACTATATTAATGTGTTACAAAAGTTATTCTTTAACTAAACAACAGACGATAATAATTAGTATTGGCTCTTATTTCGTAGTTACTATCATTGATTTAGTTATAAAAAATCTTTAAATATGTTAAATATGAATTCTCTATTTGTATATAAATAATAATAAAACAATACTCTTTTTATAGTATGCTGCCAATAGTTACGCCAGGAGAACTTTTGCATACGAGTCATGTGCAATGTCAGGTAAGAAAGTAGTTTGTTTTTTGGCATAAAATATTTCTATTGAGATTTTTTGAATATAAATTAATTATATTGACGTTACAATAAAAGGAAATAAAATTCAACAAAAACTTTGCGAAAATTTAATCACACAGTGTATTTAGAGATAAGCTAACTTTAAGCTACTCTAAGAGGTATCAAATTTTTATGTACCTACTTGTAAAATAAAGATGATAATATACGTTTGATTGTACCCTAAAGTGTTCTTTGGAAGTATATTGGAAATAAATAGAAAAATGTTATCAATTAATTAATAAACACCATCACTTTGCCATAGAACAACTGAGTATAAACAAAAACTAATTAAATTTGAGAGTTAACAGTTTCTTTGTTTGTACTAGACCGCAGTAACCAGATTACTACGTTTACATTATTTATTATGCAGTTTATACGGGACAAATTAAGTGGATGTTGGTAAGTTTTAGTCAGTTTGACTACTGTCTTAGGATTCGCTATTGACTTATCACAAACGATGTCATCGAGGTGTAAGGTTAGCAGAACCAATTTTGCTATATACTTTTTATTACTGTCATATGTCTGTTTTTTATAATTTGGGTGATTTTAATTACAAAATCAATTAATATGCTGAAAAAAAACGTATATAATCTTTAAAAATAATTTAACAATAACTCTCTATCTCTATAATACGTCGTATAATATCTAAGATTACGAGAAGGTAGTAAACATAGAGATAAACATTTTGTTAGACTGTGAACATGAGGAGAATAGGCTAGTGTGATATTCATGGGGAGGGCAGAAAGTTCTTTTGTAGCACCTATTAGTATTTACTGTTTAGTAACTACGCGACCGAGTTTCGTTTGGCGTTTTTTTGGGAGAGATATATTGATGATTTCAAAAAAGTCTAAGTAATTATAATTAATAATCTTAAAAAGCCTTATTTAAGTACTTCATGAAAATCGTTACAGCAGATTCTGAGATAATCGAAATTAATTAATTTATATACATATTTTTTTAAATAAATATTATAAGATTCACATCTACATAAATATGATATACGGATGATATTTCCACCGTAGTTTGTTCTTTATTTATAAAGAACGTCTAGTGGACTTTCTTGAGTAATTCACTCGGCAACAAAGAGCAGGCAAGGCTTAAAACCCTTGCCGTTGCCCAAAAAAAGAGTCCACGACGGCGCACATGAGAATGACGTAATGGCTGTGCATGAAGACTGAAATCCATTGTATCCTTTGATATACAACGTATCATGTTACAAGACTGTCTACGACTCGCATCCAGATGCGCTATTCTAAATATACTGGCCATATTCTGGCTTGATGTTAGTACTTAAAAAAAATTAATTGCTTCGTATTTTTAATTAATTAGTTTATATATTTTTATTAATTATACTTATTGATATAATTATTTCTAAGCTAATTAGCACCTAATCTTATGTATAATCGTGCTTGATGACATTAGCATAATTTAACATGATTTGATTTAACAATCAAACAGAATATTCAATTGCAATAATATAGTCAGTAATGTATTCTATTTATATAATAAGGTTTTACCTGCATACATATTTTGAAATGTTTTCATATTAAGTCTGCTTACATATAAGACATTCCTTACTACGTCGAAGGTAACAAGTTCTTAGTGATTTTCATGTACTTGAGCCCAATAACATATTGTTAATAAGAAGCTCATCGTAATGTTATCTTCTCTACATTTATTGTTTTCATGAAGTGCAATATTAAAAAGAAACTATAAATAAAATAATCTTGAACGGATTTTTATTTCATTCCATAATAATACTCCGGCTACTCAGTATCCGAGAACCCACTAATGTCACGTGGAATAAGACTAAAACGTGGATATTAAGATGAGAGCCTTTAAAGGGTCTGCATCCGAAAAGAGTAGACGATTGCACTCAACGTTACTTGCTTTATAATGTTGCTTACGACATTCACTAAGTATTCATAATATAGCCTGCGTTAGAAATACTAGAAGGAATAAGTTTATTTTTGGATGAAATGTTAACCATACTTATGTTATTTTGTGTTGAAAGCATTTTTATTATTTTAGAATATATTTCTCATTCGTGTAACAGTAGTACCGGTATTTTTATATGTTGAAGCACTTTTATATGTTGGAGTACTAGTTTTAATGCACATTTTCATTTAATTAACACAATCTGTGGGCAACCAACCTAACTTTGGAACTACGATTCTAATATTTTTATTTATTATTTATTTATTTATTATTATAAAAGTTTACATGGGTCATACTCAGAAAAAGTGTACATTTGTCATCTTTTCTTGTCCCGCTACTTCATACTTCTATAAATGTCATATTTTACAAATATAATTAAAAAAAATGCCTTTGTTGCTATATTTATCTATTAATAAACTGATTTCTTTAGTATTATATCTATAATTTACATTAAAACATACTTTTTTTGTGAGATAAATTTTCTTAAAAATCATCTCTCTATATATTTTTTCAATGTCTCAATGACCGTTTTACTTGTTCAGAGACTGGTTGTTACGAATAATAATAGATTTATCTAACATTGTGTATACCCATGTTATATTTGCTAAACTAATCAATTAAATTAGAATAAATTTATTCGTAAATCATAAAAGGAAAAAAATATTTTAATAACATAATGTATGTCCTAAAATTATGTCATTTTGTTACTCAGGGTGAGTTACGCAGAATAAAATTTAGAAAGAATTTATTTAAAAGAGTAGAAATATTTTTTCTGTATTGGCTGTACTAGTAATAACGTTAAAATTGTTATTGCTACGGCCTTTGTATTTTCATTGTCATAGTTCACTCATGATTTTTTCTCAAACAAATATTTTTTAAAAGATGTCTCAGGGTAATAAACGACTATTATTTTAGTAAATATTTTATAATTTTCTTTTAATAACTAAATACTTTTTTTTATATTTTATCCAACCATTATAACTATACTCAGTGTTTTTTTTTGTGTAATACACGGTTTACGTGAAAACCCTCTTTAAAGTTATAATTTCTCAGAATTGATTCTCAGGTTTGTTATATTGCGTGACGTTACGAAACTGAAAATTTTTTAAGCTTAGTTCATAAAAACAAATAAATAATAATTATTTTATGTAGTATTATAAAATATTTTTTTCAGAGCAAAAATATTAAAATACATGTTGTAGGTAAATGGTGATATGTATGATGGCAGTGATCACAAAGAATATCTAATTTAATAGTTTCTTGAATTTACGCGAATATTTGACTTTATAAATGAAATTTTATTTCAGTAGACACGCCGAGAGACAAAAAATATAGAGAACGTCTGAAACCAACTTTATATACTATTTTTGTTAAAATTCCATTTAACCATTATTACTTTTTTTTTATAGCGATATCTGCGATCAGTCTCTTTTAGACTATAAGCGGATCTTGTGGGCCTGTTAGAGGTGCTTACCAGCGGTAGCTACCTTTTTAAGTGTCTAAGATCTAGCTCTTGGATATCGTATCGCTTCAAGCGTGTGTAGTAGCTGATATACAGCAGCACAGATGCCAGGTAATTTGGTAGATTTTTTAAGGCGGTGTTTATATTTTTGTTTGGCTGTGTTAATCTGGAGTACCTCATGTATCTCGGCGTCCTTGTCTACCTAGCTCTTCTTTCATTCAATATGTTTTAATAGTATAATTTATTTAACATCAGTATTGTGGAAAAAAGTCGAAGGCGGCCGAACGTAGACGAATTCACTCGACGGCGAGTCGTCGACACGCATTTGTTTTAAGCCACGCCCTTTTTATTAACTCGTTAACGGTTAAACTACTGTGTATTTAGAGATAGGAGGATTCCATGTCTCAGCACGAGGAAGATAGTCAGCTGGTCACAGTACACCTGGTGGGGATGGACGGGAAGAGACACAAGAATAGTTAAGAATATGAAGCTCCTCCAACCAGAATACGTCAAGCAGGTAGACAACCTGCTGGAGAAGAAATACGCAGTGTAGTGCGACGGCACAGAACATTCGAGTGATGTCTGCTGATACCTTTAACAGAGGTGTAAGCCTTTACGACCATCTGCTGGAGGGACCTAATCTGCTAACGTCGCTTATATTGTTCGGCTTTCAAGAAGGGCAGGACAAAATAAAACGCATTATCGCGCCCTCGGGGTTATCACCAGAAACCATTGCATGACCAACTGTTCCGGGAGCTGGAATTTCTGTAGCGGCCAGAAGAACTATAACCCGCTGAAGGGGCATATCTGATAAATCAAATCAAAACTAAATATTTTATTCAGCATAAAAATTCTTGCAATTTCTTACGGAACGATCAGTTCGGAAAAAAGAAGCCTCTGAATTGAAAAGAACTTGCGAAAGAAACTCGGCGGAACTAATATTATTATTTTAAGTTTATCTCTCTCTCTCTCTTTTTTCAAATGAAATTGCAAATTAACAATAATTCTGTATATTGAAATAGCCTGGCGGCGATCACATCACTCTCAAGATATACTGTCTTCTAAAAAATCGTTAACAGAAGAGGAAGGTCTGTTGCACATAGCTGAGGAGAAAAAGCTGTACGTCACTGAGGAGGTCAAGCAGTTCAAGCAAGACGACGAGTGGCTACCGGATCCTGCACGCTTCTCTTCTCGAAATCGGAGACATTGGTGAGAGCAGCTAGAGTATTGACATTTGAGAACAAGTGTCAACGTTGAGCTACAGGATGAAGCATTGTCACATCGAAGAAGCTGAACGCGGTCAGCTTCAAAGAAGAAATGTTACGGATTAAAGTATATCGTCCACCACCTAAGACGAGCAGATTATTTCGACTGGATCCAGTACTCGCCCCTCCAGATGAAATGACCTATTATCCTCAATGAAGGCCAACGCATTAGGATACTCCTTGTACTACGAGAACATTGCGCTGGGGTCACGCCAATCGAGAACGTGTAGTTCGTACTTTCCCAACAACCATTTAATTACTTTGGAATGAACTACTTCGGGCCGATGATAGTGAAGATCGGCAGATATCGAGAGAAGCGGTGGGAAGCGCTGTTCACGTGTCTCAAATCGCGTGCCGTTCATCTGGAGATCGCCCATCACTGTCCACGAGTTCGGCGATCATGGCGCTAAGACGAGTGGCAGCTAGAAGAGGACGGCCGAACACCATTCACTCAGACAACGTCACCAACTTTAGAGGAGGGGACAACGGACTTTTTTTTACGCTCTGAATTAGTGCTTGACTACGTTCCACCTGATGGTAAGCGGTAATGCAGTCGTAGATGGTAAGTCGCACTAATTCAATAGCCACCTATTCACTCTTGCCTTAAAGACACCCATATTGTAATCGGACGGAAACTCGGACGCAGGCAGGTTGTTCCAATCCTTAGCCGCACGTATGATATATGACGAAGCGAAACGCTTCGTCCGGATGGATGGAATGTCCACTACATAAGGATGGAGACTAGTCATTTATCGCGTCGTCCGATGATGGAAAGGGGATGGGGAAATTAAAATATCATGTAATTCCTGCGCGCACTCTCCAAAATGTAACCTATTTTTTTATTCTGAATTAGTGCTTAACTGCGTTCCACCTGATGGTAAGTGGAAACGCAGTCGGAGATGGTAAGTCACACTAATTCAGTAGCCACCTATTCCCTCTTGCCTTGAAGATACCCATATTGTAATCGGACGGAAACACTGACGTAGGCAGGTTGTTCCAATCCTTAGCCGCACGTATAATAAATGACGAAGCGAAACGCTTCGTCCGGACTGGTGGAATGTCCACGACATAAGGATGGAGACCAGCCTTTCGTCGAGTCGTCCGATGATGGAAAGGGGATGGGGGAATTAAGTAGAGTAATTCCTGCGCACACTCTCCGAAATGCAACCTATAGAATACACAAAGGCTGGCAACCCTACGTCGGTGATCGAGGCTTTGTAAGTTGGCTTTTACCAGGGTAGGGTCACCAATAAGCCTCAGCGCACGCCTCTCAATCGAGTCCAAGGCTGACAGATGGCATTTTGCAGCACCAGCCCATATGTGACTACAGTATTCTACGCACGACCGGACTTGAGCTTTGTATAGATTAAGAAGCTGTCTCGGCGTGAAATACTGTCGGACCTTTGCGAGGATGCCAACTTTCCTCGCTGCTACATTAGCCTTGGACGCGATGAACCGCCTGTAGTTCATGTTGGGGCTAATGTCCATTCCCAACAACTGCAGACGGTCAGTGTATTCTAGAGGCACATTTCGGAAAGTAGGAGTCAAGATAAAAGGACTCCTTTTTGTGGTGAACAGGCACGCCTGTGTTTTGGTGGCGTTGAAACTCACAAGATTGGTATCGTCCCAAGTGGAGGCTGTCCTGAGTGTGAGATTCAACCGCTCTAACATGGCCTCTCTTTCGGACTAAATTTGATCTCTACTAGCTCGAGGATTTGGCAGGTATCTCTCTACAACTGTGCTGTCGTCTGTGTACCCATGGATACCGGGTGTAAGCAGGTCGTTGATATGAAGCAGGAACAAGGTTGCAGAGAGAACAGACCCCTGAGGAACCCCTGAGTTGGTATTTAAGGGTTGTGATGAACAACCCTCAACCCTCAGGAAATCTTTAATCCAGTTGATCAGGCCAGGAGATATACCATAGGCTGAAAGCTTGCTTACGAGGCTAGCGTGCCAGACCCTGTCAAAGGCCTTTGAGACGTCAAGGGAGACCGCGATCGCCTCCCCGTTTCGCTCAAGAGCCTCGCCACAGGTGTGATTGGCATACACTAGAAGGTCCCCAGTCGACCGATTCCGGCGAATTCCATATTGTCAATTATTGAGGAGATCATTCTGTTCAAGCTATGCCATTAGTCGATTGTTCAATACACGCTCCATAATCTTGCAGTGTATGGAGGTGATTGAGATCGAACGATAATTGGCAGGGTCAGCACGGCTACCTTTCTTGGGCACTGGTTGCACGTTGGCAAGCTTCCAGGATTTAGGTACTATTCCAGTCCTAAGAGAAAGGCGGTACAGACGTGTCAGTATCGGAGACAACTCGGGAGCACATGTTTTAAGCACTATCGCTGGTATACCATCAGGACCACTTGCTTTACTCACATATAGACGACACAAAACTCTCTTTACCTCTTTTTTCAGGCATTGAGATCCCGCAGTGAGGTAGATGTGGAAGAATAGCATTACCAGAGTCTAGACATGAATTTTGGGCAAAAAGGGAGGCAAGTAAAGACGCCTTCACTTTTGTTGTATGAGCCAGGGATCCGTCAGATTTTACCAGCGGTGGCAGTGAGGACCGACAGCAGTTCGTCTCGACCGCTTTGGCAAGCGACCAAAAAGCTCTGCTGCCAGATGGTTGGGCAGAGAGCTTTGTGCTAAAATGTGTAATTCGGTCAAGACGAGCCTTCTTTAATGTCTTTTTGTAGGACTTGGCGGCTAAGTTAAAGGCTCTCTTCTTGGATCTTACATGCGGAGTTTTGCGGTCTCGAGCATCAACCCAGGCAAGGTAGGCCGAATGCTTACGCTTTTCAGCAAAGGTGTATTCAGCATTAAACCATGGGCGAGCTTTGCCACCGACGGGTACATCAGAGAACTCAGAGACTCATCAGAGAATAAAATATTCCATTGCTTGATGCATCATATCAGTTATAGCATCCGCACAACTCGACGGATCGGAAAAAGAGAAGCAGACTAGCCGCCAAGTGAAGGATGCAAAAAAGTGTCGCATCTCATCCCATTCTGCTGACTTGTATTGCCATACGGGCTGCCTACCAAGAATAAAACCAGCGGTGAAGGAGGAAGGACTTCTGCATTGTATGGAGTGGTGCTACATTCCCCGAGGTGCCCCGAATCAGGGAGGCCACTAACCACTTCCTGCTGGGGTCATCTGCTAGCCTGCCTACAACCGGGCCATGGAAAGACGACGACCGATGCACTCACGTGAGGGGAGCCAGCAAGGCGCTTGCTGATCATTTTTGGCGAAGATGAGTGCGAGAGTACCTCCCACTCTCATTCTTATCGGTGGACCAACGAACAAGACAAAGATTCTGCAAGCGGGAGACATCGTGATGATGGTTAACCCCATCTTGTCACGGAACATGTAACTTATGGGCATCGTGAAACGAGCCTACTCGACGGTGACGCACGAGGTGCAGACGTTCGAACGAAGAGCGGCGGCTTCAATCGTCCCGTCACTAAGCGCGTTGTGCTGATCGTGCTGATGAAGAATGAGGCGCGCAGCGCTACGCTATGGGGAGAACGTAGTACTACATCCGCCGGCGAGTCATCGACGACGGCACCCGACCACGAGCGGTAGCAGCCGACCGTTCACGATCGTACCCGAACACATTAGTTTTAAACCATGCCCCTTTTATTAGATTGTTAACGGTTAAACTACTGAGTGTAGTTAGAAATAGGCCCACGCCTATTTTATTTACGGTGTTTGTTTGTAATGACTTGTCAACACCTAAGCGTATGTGAGTCATATAGCACTCCTTTAGAGTCCCCCTAAGCCGTCTCAATACCATTCGATAGTTTCGTAAGCCGTGGTCCGAACCTCGCAGGAGGTGCCATTACGAAACTACACCACTTGAACTTCATAGTCCATTTCTAGCCTGTGCGTCTCCACACCCGGTAACGTAGTTAAGGCCAATAGGGCTAACCGCACTCTACATTCAGGAAAAATATGTACGGCATGCATTCACTCCGGACAGCAACATCGAGCTGAGCAGACGTACTACAGAGCGTAGCAGTGGAAAGACAGTATAAGTGAAGTGAGTCTAGCGTTGCCAGAGAAGTGTTAGTGTACATTGTAGTGAACTAAGAGCTTGTAGAGCTCTCAAAGAAATCTAAAGACAAACTCGGACCATCTGTGCCACAACCCGCGTCTATGAAGCATACTCTGCCTTTCGCAACCCACGTGTATTCTGTAAACCCGCTGCCAACAGCGTCCTCTGCTCCTTCAGAGTGTCAGTGCCTTCACCACATCCTGCGCCTACAGCGAAATATTTGTTACCACTAAGCCTCTAAAAGAGCAGCACTAGAAACATTGACATCGATTTAGACATGACAAGGCGTGGAGCAACCTCACAGCAGCTCGCAGGAAACAGCGAACTATAATTTAGCGTACTGTCAAGGCTTGTACACGGGAAGTCTGTGGTTCAGCTGTTCGCGCGGGGCGCTAAATGCACTGCGCGTCCAATATAATAATCTTTTCAGGATGATGTTGAAACTCCCTCGTTTCTGTAGTGCCTCTGGGATGTTTACCCAATCGCTTACAGATGGTTACCATGCTATCATCAGGAAAAAGGTAGCTTCGCATGTGATAAGGATTCGGGGGAGCATAAATAGCATCCTGAAAATCGTGGCTGAGGACACGAGAGCTCCTGTGCTGAGGCATCTCAGGCAGAACCATTGTCAATCACTTTTGTTATGTTTTGTTTGTATTTGTTACTAACCCTAGTGTATAAGTTGTATTATCTAAGGTGTATACTAACACTTTCACGCGAACATATCAATATTTTAGGTCTATGCGATACAGCACATAATTTTCATTTAAATTAGAACGACGTCTAATGACGTTGTGCCACAACATATATATAAAAAGGTGCAATAGCGAACACGGTACGTTAAATAACGTCAACGTCGACTGTGCCGTAAAACTTATAACGTTAACGTATAAGAAGTATAAGAAGTATTTAGTATAAAAATGATCTAGAAATGTTTAACATAAATTATAACAATAACAAAAAAACATGAAATGAAAGGCTAATTATATGAAATGGTCTATTTTTTATTTAAAAAAATGTCCCAACATATTGTTATTATTATAAATAAATTATTTACTATAATGATTTAATCAGTCTTATGAAATACACAAGTGCAATACATTTTTCAGACTCATTTATCACCTATTATTGAGATCAAGTCAACTATAACAAGCGAAAAATAATTAAAATAAACTTATTGTGGACTTGATATTCCATGCTTACAACTTAGACTTATAGAAACTAATAAAGTTCATTAAAAATTTTAGGAACGAACCTAATTATGTGATCATAAACTAACTACGTTTCAATATTCCACGTGAACACAGAATCGATGCACGCGCTACCCCCGCAACGCGCACATGTCGGCTGACGTCATAAAACTTCTTAGGCGAAATGACGTCTAGTGACGTTGTGCGCTAACAAAGTAGGTACTTTGTACCAGGATGGAATGCCAACAAAGAAGGCTAAAAAATCCGGTGCGGTGTAGTACTACAATTTTAAGAATTCGATATGTTGTAGCACAGAAACCCAACTTTTAAACATTTGTATGGCCAGAGCCCTTACTATAACGTTGTACTTAATAAAACCAGTTTTTGCTGAACGTGATAGCCCGCTGTGCGGTATCACATCGACCAAAATTTGACGTGTAATGACGCTGTTCGCGTGAAAGTGCTAACAAAAAAAATTCGGCCAAGTGCGAGTCAGACTCGCGCACCGAGGGTTCCGTACAAACCTGTACGGAACGGTGTATGAGTAAAGGGGTAATAAGTTTAAAATTATTAAACATATTTTTATTATATGATGTAACTAAAAATTTATGCTTTTCGCAATTTTTCCTTTATCTGTGTTATAAGACGTTGCTTCGTACCAAATTTCAAGATTCTGAGTTCACGGGAAGTACCCTGTAGGTTTTGATTCCCTTGCGAATGTCGAAAATTTGCGGCATAAACGGGAGTATCTTTTGATCGCGTTGACTTAGAAGTTTGATTTTTTCACAGCTCCAAGAGACCATAGACTTGAGTATTTGATATGAATTTCAGCTTGATACCTCCACGCGTTCCTGAGAAAAAAGGTCTTGACAGACAGACAGACAGACAGACAGACAGACAGACAGACAGACAGACGGACAACAAAGTGATCCTATAAGGGTTCCGTTTTTACCTTTTGAGGTACGGAACCCTAAAAATGGTTCCTATATTGTTCCGAATAAAAACAATTACTATTATTTTAATTTGAGTACCTTCAAGACAAGAGTGAATAGGTACCTTCTAGGCAAGCGCACTCCTATTAGGACGGATTCACGCTACAATATCGGCAACAAAGTCAAACTCAAATAAACTTGGAATCGAGCGAGACAACAAACGATGGCAGTTATATTGCCATTAGGTCAGAAACTGTTTTGCCCGCCCCCGTTGTGTAAAGTGTCTAGGGGACCACGGGACTTCGGACTGCCCGCGTAGGGAACCCGTACCAGACGCCTCTTTGAGCAGTTCTCTGCGGAGAGCAGGGAACTCACGCGAATTATAGTGGGTGCTCCCGCGCACCACAAGGGCAGGACTCTGGTACGCGCCCTACACAAAGGCCATTGCCAAATGTATACACCGGTACCAGTGCCGACAACTAACGTATGAGCGAACCGCATGGCTACCCAAAGCTGGGGTCTACCCAAGAGGCCTTCATTGCAGACAGATATCACAGTGCCTTCAGGGCAGACACGAGTCACGACACTCACGTTGGATGAAATAGTCTCATCATTTAAGGCGTTATATTCTATGAGAAAATAGGAACCATTTCTGCTACATTCACCTCACTAACAAACTAACAAATGGCTTGTTTAGGTAGAATTAAACCCAATTGGTGTCTACAACACCAACTTACTCCAACCTCAGTAGAGGAGGTTAAACAATAATCAAGACACTTCAGACTAGAAAGACACCTTAGATAGAATCCCTAATAAAATTATTAAACGAATGGAAAGAACCTATAGTTATAGGTATTCACAAACCAGGGAAGGCTCGCAACCTCCTTTTTAGCTACATACCGATTTCACTACTAAACCGCATAAGTAAAATCAACGAAAGAATAATATAAGCCAAACAAAGGGCCATAGCATAGGCCAAAACTCTCATATTTCCTGAACAATTCGGAATGCACCGCTTAACGCAGCACATACATAGACATTTTAACATTTTTAATTGATCAGTAGGCACAGGTGTGCTCTTTTCTATAGTAAAGGCGTTTGACAAAATCTGGCACAACGATTTATTATATAAGCTTTACCGAATGGGCGTACCAAATTGTCTCGTTCACATCAAACGAGAATATTTGTCAAATCGTTTCTTCCGTTGCAGAGTAGATGGTACATTTACCCACACCACACCCCATAAGGGCAGTAGTACCTCAGGGCTCAAAGCTAAGACACGAAAGATACTTTATACACTTTATCGATCGACATTCCGAGGCATGAGACTATGACCATCGCCCTCAATGCGGATGACACAGCCATTTATGCCCCAGCAATATGCACTAATAGAATAGTTTCAAGACTTCAAAAGGCAGTCATAATCATGGGGCATTGGTTCCGAAAATGGAGTAGTGAGTTGAACCCTGAGAAAAGAGTGGCTGCGTACTTTTAACTAAAACCGATTTATACGCATAGCCACAGGCAGCCTGGTGCACAGTAGACCTACACAAAGACTTACAGCTAGAGATCATTAGGGACTACATAAAAACAACTTTCATTAACTAGGTACTTTGCAATAATATCAATGCACACTGACGAGTTATTAGTAAACGCCGCTAATTACGAACCCGTAGATGACATTACAGATAGGCACAGACGACCAAAAGACGTAATTTAGCCTTAATCTTTAGGAACACACACCGACACCGTACACACAATCACCGTTCTCGCCGACGCGAAAGAGGTCCCAAATCGTATACGACTCCTTCAGAGTCCCACTAAGCCCCCCGAATTTTATGCTCCATTTTTAGGCAGGACGTTCTGTCCGCCTCACCACGCTGTAAAGGCCAGTAGAGCCAACAGCACTCTACATTCATCGTCAGACAGCCATCGAAGAGGCAAGAACAAGAAGAATAAACGAACAAGCAAGAAAAGAATTTGAACCTCTTATACAGTCCACGACAATCAGTTTATAATTTTTGTAACTTTAAAATACATTATTTTATTTAATGTAAATAATACATTACAATAATGTAAATAATATTTATTAAACCAAACAATTGTTTCTATACTACGCTTTATGACATCAGTTTTGTTACGAAGATTCTCAGTATCGTTACCTATCAGTTTAGTTACAAATGTCAAATGTACACTTTTTCTGAGTATGACCAACATACTGTTTTTTTATTAAATATAACATTGTTAGCCTCTCAAATTTATGTAATGTTACGTACATAATTCATAATATATATTACATTGATATAATATACAATACTAGCGACTCGCCCTCGCTTCGCTCGTGCTCTTCCCTATTATTTTTAGCACATGCAAAGCCGCGGGATCCGCTTGTTATCTATAGTGTATCCGCTTATATATAGTGTATTTCATATATTGTGATTTGTATAAAAATATTTAGGTAATTTAGTTATACGTATATCCACTTAATAATCCACTGCATTCTTTTGAAGTGGGCAAACACCAATTGTTTTTAATATAGGCAGTTTAAAAGAAAATTTCGAATTTTTACGCGGTTTTTGTATTGACAAATTACACATTTTGTTTTAGTAGGTTTTTACGTATAATATATATAATTCCATGTATTTATATAACTATATAAAGTAAAAAAATATCAAACAAATTTATATTTATTGGTTTCTATATTTGTGGTAGTGTAATCTGCTTTGTATCCCTGTATGTGAAGAGGTTTCCATGGATATTCGGTTATAGAGGTTAAGTTCCTTACTAATCCATTAACGCACGGGTCATAGCTACAAGAAGGCTTATATAATTACGCTGCGTATATATGTTTGTAGTTTGAACTAACGTGTGGCTCAATTTTTTTTTCTGCAGATTGCTAGTTTTTTAATATTCAATATAATTATGATCTACTTAGTTTTGGTGAAAAAATGTACATTTCGAAACTTTTTCAGTATAAATTATACATATTTTAATACTTTTTCCTTTATTCCATTCACGCTGCTACATAGCTTTACTAAAGTTTTATTTGAAAGAAAAGGTTCTATTATTAGGGAAAGCTATTTGAAAGTAAGAATAAAAGGTTGTCCTAAGTATCTTTTTGTCACTAAAAAAACTTTATAAAACAAATAACCCTGCAAAATGTGGGATAGTGAAATGTAAGGAAACCGTAAAATTCCCCAATGGCTCCTCGACCAGTTCTATCCACTGTTTCTTTAAACGCTTTCAATAAAAATGCAAATGGACTGTCTACGGCTGTCCGCGAATTGACTAACAAACTATTTTGTATAAGAAAGTAGATTTAACAAACTTACACGTTTCAGATATTGCGAATTGTTATAAATTCTTATACTGAGGTTTAAGATGTAGTTCTTCATTACATTAAATTTAGTGTATCGAGTGGTATAAAAAAACTCTTAATTTTTTTTTATGTAAGCCCCGAAGCCGAAAAATTCGATAATATTCGATTTATTATACATACATACGTATTTAGTTTTTTTCCTAATATAAAAATCTTAGAAAATAAAATAAATAGGATTGGAAGCGGGAGTTTCTTGAATAAACCGACGAACCACTCTGTAAAACGATTTCAGCAAACAGTATA